>BTPG01000008.1:23708537-24308537 GCA_036245525.1 Semisulcospira habei | reverse complement strand
TGTTGCCCCTAAAATGTTCTAACTCTTAGCACACACACACACACACACACACACACACACACACACACACACACACACACACACACACACACACACACACACACACAACACCGCTGTTAGTTCAGATTGGCCCCTTTCCTTTAACTCATTCAGCCCTGACACACCATAGCAAGACATGGATCGAGCATGATAGTTCAAGGGTGGTGCCAGAATAGCTTGGCGCCCATAGGCGCCAAGCTATTCTGGCATGATAGTTCAAGGGTGGTGCCAGAATAGCTTGGCGCCCATAGGCGCCAAGCTATTCTGGCACCACCCTTGAACTATCATGCTCGATCTGTCTCTAGAGTTATAATACCGCCCTTTAAAGAGCAACGTCAAAATTTGGGGATTTCGATCCTGGGGTAGAAGGTGTTAAAACTAACAGCGTGTACTGTTTGAGGGTAGGGATGGGTTTTCATACAACCATGCCGGGTTGCATTGATGCGGGATGACTATCCATCGCGCAACAGGCCATCGGACCAACATCTTCTGTGATGATCTTTTGAGTGCTGGGTTCGTCTGTGCTAGTGCTAATTTTGAGGGATACGGACTTCCAGCTCTCGCTGATTTCGTCCAGGGGTGGTGGGCCGGGGGTTGGGGGTTGGGGGGGGGGGGGGGGGGGTTATGTTTTGACTGTTTGTCGCTGATGCTCGCGCCTCGCTTTGATCAATCTTTCGTCACGTCCGTCCGCGCCTTGGGAGGCTGGGTCGCTGGGGGGGGGGGGGGGGAAGGGGGGAGGGGGGGGGGAGTCGTGTTGTGGCTTGGTTAGATGTACTTAACTAGCGGGTGTTTGTTAAGTAGGTGTATCGTGTACTTGGTGGTGGTGGACCATGTTTTCGGGTCAGGGTTTACGAGGCCTTCCAGGGTTAGTGGTGTGTTTAATTTATCTGCTAGTAGGGTTCTGGTTTGGTCTATGTTTGGTCTATGTTTGCAGTACGTGTTCTGTCGTGAGTATTTGGCCACATGTGCATACTATTGGGTTGGTGTGGACTAGGTATCTCTCGCCCCCCAAACGGATTCTTGCTAGTCTTGACTGATCTTTTCTCTTGCCTAGGAGGAGGGTAGGTGTGTTGTTCCAGGTACCCTCGTGAGGTTCTTGCGTCTACCTCTTTTGGAGTGGTGGAATTCTTTGGCCCATAGGTTTTGGAAGGCAGGCCGGGAGGGCATTCGACCGTTCGTTTGCTGAGAGGGGTAGATTGAAGAAGGTCGATTCTTGGTCGAGGCCTTTCTTTGCTATCCTATCTGCTCGTTCGTTGCCTGGGATCCCCACATGGGAGGGGACCCACATAATTTTGACTGTTTGACCGCGCTCTTTGAGTTCTGTTGCTCTTAGTCTGATCAGGTATGTTAAATCTTCTCTGAACGAATCTAGGTTCTGGACCGCTTGTATTGCTGATAGGGAATCCGTCACTATGAGTATGTGTTTGTCTTTCTGTAGGTCAGCTTTTATTACTTTAATGGCTACCAGGATGGCCGTGAGTTCTGCTGTGAAAACTGATGTGTGGTCCGGTAGTTTTAAAGCCCGACTCGATTTGTTAGGGACGTGGATACCTAGTCCGGTTGTGGGTGGTTGGGTCGTGGGACCCGTTTGTATAGATGAGTGCATAGTTTTTGTATGTAGTAGTTCTTTTAATGTCGAACTCCGGCTTCATTTTGGGCCCGTCTGTTGCTTTCTGATATTTTGTGAGGTCCAGGTCTACCTCTATTTGTGGAAGTTTCCATGGAGGCGTTGTTATTTGTGGATTTGGTGTTCTATTTGATAATTTGAGGTTTATCGCGTCTTCTAACTTTTGGACTTCGGTTTTTATTTGTGGTGTTTGGGTGGGTTGACTTATGGGCTTGTGGTTGGAGGTGAGGGTGAGCTTGGCCGGGTGATCTTCCGGCATGCATATCGTTTTGTAATATTGGTTAGCTGTCCTTTCCTTTATTATTAGTGTTATGGGTTTTTGGCCACATTCTGCCAGCACAAGCAGGTTGGGGGTGTGTCTGCCCCAGGACCACCTTCAGGGCGTCTGCTTGCACGGACATCAGTTTTTTGGTTTGGGTTTTGTTTAGGTTGGTAAGGAGTGGAGCTGCGTAGAGTAGCCTGGACATTACAAAGGCGTGGTATTGGTTTGTGACTTGGGGTCGGTGCCCCAGTCTGCTCCGCTGACTTTGCGCATTAGGTTTATTCCTTTTCTGGCCGACTGGCATATTTGGTCTATGTAGGGTGTCCAGTTGTGGCTGGCTGTAAATACCACTCCCAGGAACTTGATACTTTGGCGATATTCTATGTCTATCTTACCAATTTGTAGTTTGGGAATGGGGGCTCTTATTTGATATCTGTAGCTGCGGTTGGTTCTGAAAATGATTGCTTGGGTTTTATGGGGGGAAATTTTAAAGCCTGCTCTTACTAGCCAATTTTCTATTCTTGTTAGGTCTTGTTGGAATTTTTGGAATCCTACTGTTTCCCAATTGAATTTTCTTTGTCTGCCCTATTAGTGACGTATCATCTGCAAATTGCATTATTTTGTTGTGCCTGACAACGTGTTGTAGGCCTGTGAGTAGAAGTGTAAATAGGAGGGGGCTAAGCACCGATCCTTGTGGTACTCCATTTTCTAGGGCGTGTTCCCTTGATAACGCCTTGCCTATTTTGACTGTTATTCGCCGGTCGGCCAGGAAGGATTTAACAAAGTTGTACGTTTTGTTGGATATTCCTAGGTCGCCCAGTCTACTAAGTAGTTTATCGTGCCAGACCATGTCGTAAGCCTTTTCAATATCTAGAAAAATTCCTATGAGTTCTGTTCCTCTCTCTTTGTGGGTATTTAGGATTTCTTGTTGTAGGGTGGTTAGGTGGTCGAGTGTGCTGCGCTTTTTCCTGAATCCGCTTTGCTGGGGTGGTAGGATATGGTGTTTGTCGCAGTAGGACATGAGTCGGTATTTGAGTATTTTTCCAGCGTTTTACCCAGTTGAGATGTTAGTGCGATGAGCCTATAACTATCTGGTTGGTGTGTTGGTTTTCCTGGTTTGGGGAGGGGTAAGACTACTGCTTTCTTCCATTGTGTGGGGAATTCCCCTTTAGAGTAGATGTCGTTGAAAAGGGAGATTATGGCTAGTTTCATGGAGGGGTGGCTTCTTTGAATCATTTCGTACGTTATTAGGTTTATGCCGGGGGCTTTACCTTTTCCGGCGGTTCTTAGAGCTTGGGTCAGTTCTAGGAGGGTTATTTCGCTATCTAGTTCGTAATTACTTTTTTGTTTTGGTTGTTCAAGCATGTGCTTAGGTGTGGTTTAAGGTCTCGGAATTCCGGGGTTAGATTATCGTTTGAGCTGGCTTGACTAAAGGTGTGGGCTAGCAGGTCTGCTTTGTCTTGGTCGGTGGCGTATACCCTGTTTTCGGTTTTTAGGGATGGCATGTTGGCTCTCGGTCCGTTGTTGATGGCTTTGATCATATCCCAGCTTTCTTTGATCCTAGTTTTTGTGTTGATTGACTCTGTGAAGGCATGCCAGTCTTCCGTTTTGGCTTCTTTGACCGTTTGATCTGCTATGGCTTTGGCACGTTTGTACTCTATTCTGTTTTCGGGCGTTTTGCGGTTTTTTTTTTTTTCAGATTTGGAGTTTCCTTTTCCTAATTTTCACATCGCGATCACAGGCCTTGTTCCACCAGGATTTTCCTGGTCTCCCATCATCCGATCTGGCAGGGGTGCTTTCCTTGATTGATCGGATAATGTGGTCTGTGATATGGGCCGTCTTAGTATCTATGTCATGCCTATCATCCCAACTTGGAGTGAACAAAGTTAGTTCGTGGTATTTGTCCCAGTCTGTACGTGAGGTGTTGATTCTTTGTGGCGCCCCGGTGTTTGGTGGTAGTGGGGTCTTGTCTTTGTCCTTGATAGTTATCAGTGCGGGGAAGTGGTCGCTCCCTAGGTTATCACTATTTACTTGCCACTGTGCTTCAACTGCGATGGTGTTGGTGGCTATTGCTATGTCTAGGGTGTTCATAGCATCTGCGTTGCCCTGGGCGAACATGTGGGTGGGCTCACCCGTATTTATCACATCACTGTGTCTCATTTATAGCCTGTTCTACCTTTTTCCCAGCTGTATCTGCTGTTTGATTTTCATCCCATTGGGGGCTCTTGGCATTAAAATCGCCTACCACTATGTCCCCTGCTAGTAGTAGTTCTTCGAGATTCTCTACTGATATTTGACTATAGGCTTTTTCGTTGGGGATGTAGACATTTACTATTTTTATTTTGCGGTTTGTTGGTGTGGTTATTTCTCCTATTATGGCCTCTATTTGTGGGTTTAGAGTGTGGGTGATTTCTGTGATTGCTAGTTCTGTTTTGGTGTAGATGGCTATGCCTCCTCCTTTTTTGTCTTCTCTATTTTTGTAAATGGGTCGGAATTTATACCCCTTTATTTGGGGGGGTTTATCCCGGGGGTTCGTCTGTACCTGTAGGGTACGCTATATAGGTGGCACTGATCTTGCACGCGTACGTCGTAGGCATGAGATCTTAATATAGAAGTTATACCGTGGTTCGATGCTGACAGTGTCAAAACTCTTTTCGGAACTCCGGCCATGTCTGTTATTAATTCTTGAAGGACATTTAACCCTTCGCGTGTCGGTTAACCCCTTGACAGTTAGTGATGATACCGCGCAGTCGTCTTTTCCGCTGAACTGTGTCACAATATTTCATCATTTACATCTGTGTCTGAGGCAGGACAGGGTAAGTAGTGGAGTAGAGTCTATGGATGTTTCAGAAACATTATTTTTAGGACCGGCTAACAGATACGTGCCAATAAATCATTCGACATCGCATCTGATCACACAAGCCCTCGACAAGTCAAGGTTTCTTGACACGCGAGCCTTGAGACGAGATAATACCATAACTGAGTTGCTGAACGTCAGTGTTACAACACAGGTGTAATATAGCGTCGCCCTCCCGACACCGGAGTTTGCGTCAAAGAGGGCGAGAGGTGACGACACGAACAGATGTTTCATGCCAGGGGATCAAGCTGAAAAAAGGTAAATACACACTGGATAGGTGGTCTACAGGGGTGGGTCCTATTTTCACACCATTGGGGATTTTGATGCGATGCACACGTTTGTGTTTTGTCTGCAGACTCAGTCAGTCCTGCAGCAAACACACCCGCATTGATGCGAGAGGCGTAGATCCTCATGAGCCCCCGCTAAAGCGGGGGCTCATGAGGATCTATGCCTCTCGCTGGTAGCCGTTTTCAGCCATGTTCCTCAGACGCTGAAGCTGTTAGGACGATTAATGCTTTGCTAGCTAATAATCACACAACCTGTTTGTTTGTCTGCACGCGGAAAGGGTTAATATTGTAAAATGGTTCATTTTCATGCGGGATTTAAACTGCTTCATTGCTTATCTTAAAAACGTGACCCAACTAACTCGCATTCAAACGTGTGAGTATTTAGTTCAGACAGTTCAAAATGCTGAATCAACATTACATCCTCTTGAAATCTTTTTTGACACTACATTTCTTCAGACTCTTAAAAAATCCAGACCCAAAAAGGTGACTGCCAAGCGCGTAAAATGCAGAGAAGAACTCCGGGGCAACGGAGAAAGAAACACACTTAGAAAAGACAGTTAAATCACAATCGATTAATGTTTTGGCTGAATACGTTTCTCAAAATAGACAAACAAACACGTATAGAATCCAGTCGGAACTTATCTTGTCTATTTTGAAAAAGAGTATTCACCCGAAACTATTAATAAATTGTGTTGTAACTGTCTTTTTAAGTGTATTTCTTTCTCATTAATGTTGGGTTATTCTCTACATTTTACACGTTTGGCAGTCACCCTTTTGGTCTGAACTCGGTACTTGTTTGTTTGTTACTCGTAGTTGAGCCCTGCTCAGTCATTTCATCCTGATACACTTTCGTTTGAAAATTAATTTGACTATGATAGTTCAAGGGTGGTGCCACAACAGCTTGGCGCCTGAGGCGCTAAGCTATTCTTGCACCACCCTTGAACTAAACGATTGATCTATCTCCTAATCTGTAATGCAGCCTTCATAGGACAATAAGCACATTATAACAAAAATCAGCCTCAGGATGCAATGGGTTAAGAACAGCTTCACATGTGCAGCTGAAGTCAGAGAGAGTCCGCCGAAATATACAGACTATATTTTTTGGAGTAAGATCTACACTTGGTTCTTATTCTTCTCCTGCGTTTGATATTTTCCTATGGCTGGGTCATAGCGCAGGGTGCCACGAAGTGGGTCGTATCTCATTCATGTTTGAAATCAACTTCGCGGTAGAAAAACATGACGTGTCCCAAAAATACCTTCGCCACCTGCTAACTGTGGGCATCACCTGTCTAAGGACAAAGTCTGCATGGTTGAGTGCCAGAACCAACAGCCTACCTGTCACCAATACCCTTCATCTGGGACCATCATGCCGCCTGGTTCTGCTTGATTGAGACATCCAGATAGAGCAACTATTTTCCCCTGGCCTTTGGGTGGCCACGCCGGCTCGGGTCTCCAAACAGAGAGTCAAAATAGCGAGCCCTTTACTAAGCTGAGAAGCGTAAGCTAAATAAGTAGAGTGTACACACAGATTCCCACGAGTCCTGTTAGATACTGAGGCGAATAGTCAAGAACATCAGCTACCAGACAGCTTGCAGTAGTTTGTAACATTTTTGTGCGAGGCGGACTTCTTTAACTCATTGCGGTACCCCAAGACCGAAATCCCCAGATTTTGCCGGTGTCCTCAGAAGACTGCATTGCAGTGCAGGACACAGATCGACCATTATAGTTCAAGGGTGATCGGCCAGAATAGCTTGGCGCCCATAGGCGCCAAGCTATTCTGGCATCACCCCTTGCCCGGAACTATAATGGTCGATCCATATCTTGCTGTGGTGTGTCTGGGGTACAATGAGTTACGAAAACAAAATACATCCTGTTTTCTGCAAGCGGCATTGATCCTCATGAGCCCCGCAGTCTTCGGGGGCTGATGAGGATCTATGCCATTGCTGACCTTTCCATTTTTGAAGTACACTACCATTATGCATTCTTTAACCCATTACATCCTGAGGCTGATATTTTTACATTTTGCTTATTGTCCTATGCAGGCTACATTACAGATTAGGAGACAGATCAACCATTTTAGTTCAAGGGTGGTGCCAGAATAGCTTGGCGCCTCTGGCGCCAAGCTATTGTGGCACCACCCTTGAACTATCAGTCAAATGTATTTCAGTCAATAGTGTATCAGGATGAAAAGGGTTAATACTGCTGGCTAGAATATGCACTGGAAGAATTCGTCTCTTGCGTTCGTTCAGTTGATGTCCACGTGTGAGGAAGGCTGGTCATGTTATTGTATCCCAGATGGTTTCAGACGAAGCCATATCATCGTATTCACTACGTACGGTGGATCTTTTCTTGACCTTTACGTGATTCGCAGGAGCTGACATGTGCGAAGCTTGAGTGTCTGGATCTGAGCAGGAATGTCAACACTGGCTAGGGACATTTGCTGCTGCGGCTGTAGGACGAAAACCGGCATAACGTGGCCTTTGCAGCTACGTTTTTCCCCCTCAAGAGTAACACAGGCATACATAAGGATCGGAAGAGACACGGGTCCGGGTGTCATGTGGATCTGTACTTTATTAAAATACCCTTCACTCGCTACCAGTGGACGGAGACTGGATTTAGCAAAAGGCTGAGACTGGATTTTGTCGGAAGTCAGTGTAAAGTCAACGTCACTGAATGGAACAAAACAGTTTCAGCAAGAGGTATAGATCCTCATGAGCCCCCGCGACTGCGGGGGCTCATGAAGATCTATACCTCTTGCAGCTGGGTGGTGTTAAGTTTTTTCTCGACACTGAGCGAACGGGTTAGAAGGGGGGTTTTGGTCGCAGAGGTTTTCGAAATGTGTGGCGGTCGGAGAGTTGGACATTACGGCCCTTGGCGTCGGAGTCGAAAAATCACACATCAACACAACAAAACTGTAGCCTTTCATTCAGCAAGCGCCATCCCGCGGCTGCAAGATGTGATTTCCACGAATTCTTTTTACAAGCTGCAGGAGTACATGCCGGAAAATCTACACAGGTCAGTCTCTGTACATTGCGGTACCCGGGAGCCATAAACCTGATTGGTTGGTTGGTTAGTTCGCGGTTTAACGTCCACGGCACCGAAGTGATAGTATAGACGGCCCTGAAGGGCGGGTCAGTTATGGGGTACAGGGAAATCTATTGCCTATGGAGTACGACCTGAATACTGATCAATTCAGGCGCACTGCAACTCTGCCACTTTGATTTACCAGGACCTTTCAACGGACGTGCTATTGAATAAGCCCGTCTTTTCGCCCTGTTTCCGGTTCGGGGACTCGGGCCGGAACGGCCCACGACGTGACTGGACCCGGCGATTGCGATTCCTTTCGCTCTCTCCGCCGCTCGCTCTCGCTCCGACGCTTAACTCATTCGAGACGTGCCTCCTCCGGATACGCGGCTTAGTTAAGCGAGTGTTTCGGACTCTCCATAAACCTGACTGAAGTCAGACCGCCTTATTTGTGATCAACCTATTCTACTGCCCACTTGTGGAAAAAATTACTGACTTGGTAATGACTGACTTGGCTGTGCGCGGGCCAGCTAAGGCTGACGTCGGCCCGAGGACCTTTTGCTCACAGGGTACCCCCCCCCCCCCACACACACACACACACACACACACGCACCCTCCCTTGGGAGTCAGAGACCTGTGCGCGTAGTCAGTATCAGATATCGCGGTCTTCTGTATCGCGCAGTTCTGAGGCTGACGTCTATTCACCATCCAAATCAGAGTTTACACTACTCAGCCGTGTGTATGTTTGCTTGGTGCTTTCAGTGGTGCAATCAAGGATGGGACACGTCATGCTGTATTGCTTTACTGTTCTGACAAGTAGCCAAATGACTGGAGTAAAGATTTTCGGTGTTTGGAACCGTGTGATTAAGGTAATTAAGCCTGGTGCGCAGACACAAGAGAAACTGCAGGCAATAAACATGATGGATGAGGATGCGTCCCGTGGTTTTCCTCACCTATAACAACTCCCCTCCACCCCCCCGCAGCCCCCGCCCCCCTCCCCTCCCTCCGCCCGCTCTCCCGCAGGGGCAGATCTGGTGGTGGTGGGGGAGGGGGGGGGGGAGGTTTGAACCAGGTGTTTCAGTCGGTCCTCCCCAACCCTCAGAGACCAAAAATTCTTCAGTTAACCATTCTCAGTGCCCGCGACACACCACAGCAAGATACGGCTCGACCATCATAGTTCAAGAGTGGTGGTAGAATAGCTTGGCGCCTACAGGCGCCAAGCTATTCTGCCACCACCCTTGAACTATCAGGGTCGATCTGTCTCCTGAATTGTAATGCAGTCCTCAGAGGATAACTCCAAAATGTGGGTATTTCGTACCTCTGGCACAATGAGATAAAATGCTGTAACAAGGGGCCTTCGTCTTTATATTCCTCTGAAGTTCAGATAGGGAGTCGGCTTGATGTAATGCTTATTATTATGAGATGTTATTTTGAGGCCGATTTTGCTGGATATAGTGCCGATAACGGGCAGTTGTGTTTACTTGACCTGTATCAAAATGTCCGAGGCATCAGTTCTTCAGTTGCAGCTGCTTCGGGTTTCATCCTGCTGATACAGGCTATTGCTTTAAATACATTTTGGCTATGATAGTTAAAGTGTGGTGCCAGAATAGCTTGGCATCTGAGGCGCCAAGCTATTTTGGCATCACCCTTAAACTAAAATGGTTGATCCATCTTCTAATCAGTAATGTAGTAACCTTAAAACGGACAATAAGTAAATGTAAACAAAAATCAGTCTCAGACTGTAAGGGGTTAACCCATTCAGCCCTGACGCACTACAGCAGGAGATGTGTTGACCATGATAATTCAAGGGTAGTGCTTGGCGCCTGTCGGCGCCAAGCTAATCTGGCACTGCCCTTCATTGGATTATCATGGTCGATCCCCGGCCCTCCTGCAACTGGTGAATAGCCATTAGATGACTGACGCCTCCATAACTTTGGGAAATACGGCCGTCGGGCTGAATGAGTTAAAGAGACCAAACCCTGGCAGAAGACTGCGTACCGACTTGTCGACTCAGTGCGGTAATTTCGTCTGATTATGTAGACATCAGTGCTTTTTTTTTATAATCGCACGTGTTTTCTGTCGGAGGACAGTGAAGGGAAATGCCATCAGGTTTGTGTATTTAGTCATTTTCTCAGCTCATCGCTTTCGTGGGAAATCCTAGCGTCAGTTTTCGCTTGTAGAGTGATTCGCTTTGCATGTTTACTGCAGTCCGAGTATGTTTTCCCTTCATGTGTGTGTATGAAAAAAAAAAATCGAGAGTATGTACACACTAGAAGTATGTCATTACAAGTGGATATAAGGAGCATGTTAACCCATATCATACTGAGGCCAAAAGCTTCAAATTTGTACACTGCCATATGCAAGCTACATTAAAGTACTTACAGATAAGGATATAGACCAATGACTTTAGTTCAAGGGTAGTGCCAGAATAGCTTGGCGCCTTGAGGCGCCAGGCTATTCTAGTGCTACCCTTGAACTACCCTCTAGGCGCCAAGCTATTCTGGCACTACCCTTGAACTATTTTAGTCAAACTTATTTCACACACTGGTGTATTCCGAATGATAAGGGTTAATGTGGCAGTAAGAGCATATTTTGTGTTTTCGTTTTGACAAATGCAAGTATCCAGATTGTATCTTCTTGGCCTGCAAGGGTTTTAGGGACGGAAGGTCAGTAAATGAAGCAAATTCATAAATATTAATTTGCTTGATGTAGAATATATCAGTACTTTGTACGTGTGTGAAAAGAGGGGAAAACTTTATGGAGTGGGTACATGTCATTTGTAAATGTTAGTCAGTCATAGGCGTTACGCCGCGAAATAGCTTTAGTCACCTACTTGGCATTAAATCCTAATAACTAACTCTTGCATAGTTGGTAGACCCTTCAGTGTTAGATGAACCTGCAACAGCAATACGTACCTTATTGTTCAAAGGTGGTCGGGCAAAATACCTTGGCGCGCAAGTCGGAAGACGCCAAAACCGGCTAATCTAGAACTTCCCGTGAACTGTCATGGCCGACGCATCTCACGCTGAGGTGTCTTAACCCTTTGGCTGTCGGCAGCGCTTTTTTGTCGAGGTGATTCCTGCAGGAATCACCTCGACAAAGGAGCGCTACCGACAGCGGCCAAAGGTCTATGAGTAAATATGTTTAGTAAGGACGACAAGAGAAATCAGGTTGGGGATTGCATTCCGGCCATAAGTGTGATGATGTTTTCATGAGTGAAATACCACGTTTGTTGTGAACACTGTCGGTGTCCCATTATCACGCGTTTACAGAAATCTACAAACACTGCCGGGTGATGCTATGGGGGCACTTGACGCAAATATAATAGCGTTTCTAGAGGTCTCGCTTTTATTCTCGCCCGCTCTTTTGTACTCTACGAGTCGCTTCAACTTCTATTACACGTTTAGCATTAACCCTTTGGTTGTCGGTAGCGGCTTTTGTCGCGATGACTCATTCCTGCAGGAATCATCGCGACAAAAACCGCTACCAACTGCCAAAGGGTTCAAAAATGGTTTATAACTCTTTGTACCCCAAGCCCGAAATTCCCCAAATTTTGCCGTTGTCCTCTGAAGACTGCAATGCAGTGCAGGACACAGATCGACCATGATAGTTCAAGGGTGATGCCAGAACAGCTTGGCGCCCATAGGCGCCAAGCTATTCTGGCATCACCTTTGAACTATCATGGTCGATCCATATCTTGCTGTGGTGTGTCTGGGGTAGAATGGTTTACCACACGCTGTGCACTACATGCATAGCAGTTGATGGGTCCCTTTTGAAGGTATTCCCAGTAAGCGAACGTCCTCGGGCCCACTGCGGGCCGTCGTGGGATCGAAGACGTTTTGCTATTGGTGTGGACCCTCTCAGGCTCTTTCCTGACTGAGCGTTCTCTGAAGAAGTTAGCGTTGGGAATTGACAGACAACGTTATGCCCGCTTCACCACAATATGTGCTGATCTGTGATTTGGACCCTACGGCTATAGGCCGTAGGGTCCAAAATCACAGACATGCACACGTATGAGTATACTAAGTATATTTCCCCTTTGGTCCGTATACGTGCGAGGATGCAAGTCATGAAGATATCATTAGGCTACCACTACACCCCCATCATTTTTCACGCTGAAGGTAATGGCACCTCTGCAAACAATCTCAAATACACCTTTGCGCCACTAGGCCTATCAAAGAGAAATGAGTCTTTTGGTGGTATTAATACGGACAGAAGTAAACGATGACATACGGCTGACATACTGCTTTCCTTCACTGCCAATGCAAGAGGTAAAGATCCTCATGAACCCCCGCAGTTGCGGGGATTCATGAGGATCTATGCCTCTTGCTGACACCACTTTGAATCCATCTTCCTGGGTCGGTTGGGGATCAAAGATTTCAGGGGAAAAAAATGCGTCCAGGTATTTAGAAAATTTTACATTTAAAGTTTTCTGTACAAGTTATGAATGTTCTCGCTTTTCAGACTGAAAAGGCCGATGCTCACTACCTATACCTATCATTGTAAATGTCTTTTTGTCTACCGTATTGAAAATACGGTAGACTTTGACATGGGGCTGGTCGGAGCACATTCCGGAGCATGCACATGACGTTTTTGGCGTGCGGGGCAGAAATTCTGGCAAAGAAGTAACAAGATTAAAAAATGACGTCACGTCTAGCTACGCAAACCTTGCTAGAGAACGTCTTTTTTTGCGCCAAAGCGCCGCCCGCCGCGCGCGCGTGTGTGAGTGCGAGTGTGTGTGTGTGAGTGTGTGTGTGTGTGTGTGTGTGTGTGTGTGTGTGTGTGTGTGTGTGTGTGTGTGTGTGTGTGTGTGTGTGTGTGTGTGAGTGTGTGTGTGTGAGTGTGTGTGTGTGTGTGTGTGTCGGTGTGTGTGTGTGTGTGTGTGTGTGTGTGTGTGTGTGTGTGTGTGTGTGTGTGTGTGTGTGTGTGTGTGTGTGTGTGTGTGTGTGTGTGTGACAACGACTAGAGCTCGCGTTTGAGGACGGACAAGCTTAAAATTTTAGGATATTGTCCCTAAAAGAATTATCTCGAAACCTTTTTTCGATGATGTTTTGATTAAGATGCTCATTGACGAGAAAATGGCCGTTTCATAAAAACCGTTGATCCAAAATGGGGTCCGTAATTTTTCTTTATTTTACTAGATATTTTGCATATGGCTAGATAAAAGGGAGATATTGAATGAGTTCGTTAAGCAGCATTTTACCTCTATAACCTTTTGAGTGATAATTAAATATTTTTAAAAAATATATAATTTCACGTTTTTGGGATTAATTGCACTAATTATATGGGTTCATCTTAAAACAATTCAATCTTTTTTACGAAAAAAAAATCTTCTCATTATTAATCGCATTATTTTTTGTATACGGTATTTACATAAGCCTACAGTTTGTCTCGGCTGTCGGGTACGATTAAGTCAATTGTGACCTGTGTGCCCTAGGTGTGAAAATCAGACAATTTTCTGCACCACTTTTCGGAGTCATTTATAAAACGGCAAACACAACTTTAATTTTTCTTTTACAAACCCCCCCCCCCCCCCCCCCCAAAAAAAAAAAAAAAAAAAAAAAAAAAAAAAAAAAAAAAAACAAACAACAAAACAACAAACAAACAAACAAACACGAACACAACTAGCTTCTCATGATTTTTCATAAACAGTATTTGCATAAGCCTGCTATTTGTCCCTGCCCTGGGGTAGGATTAGGTCAAATTGTGACTTGTAGGCTCTAGGCATGAAAATCAGCAAGAAAATTGCAAAGTTGATCCTCTGATACGTCAAATGTTAGTACTGCGATGATGACGTATAACATCGAGTCGTGGGGCTAATGATGCCATGACGTAAAGCTTGAAGTGACGTCATTTCGCTGCCCGTGCTATTATTCTTCAGAATAGCTATACTACGCCAGACTACAGAGCTTACGAATGGCGGGAATCGCCGTGTGTCCGTCTTTATTTATGTGTGCCTATGTGTGTGGATCAGAGGGTGGGTTAGAGTAGAAGGATATGGATTCCTATCTCTACACGAGCCCACAGAGCGTACTAATGGCGGGAAGCGCCGTGTGTCCATCTTTATTTGTGTGCGCCGACGTGTGTGTTGATCAGAGGTTGGCTTAGAGAGGAGGGAAATGGATCGTAAGCCTAAAAATATGAACAACTCTGAATGTTCCTAAAAGATAAACGCATCTGAGCTCCAAACAATACGGTAGACTTTGGGATGAAATCCTCATCTTTTTTATTTTGTTTTTAAATGTCCCACTAGCACTAAAAGTGATCGAGGACTTGTAGGTTTGACGTAGGTTTGTGTGTTATGTTGACCCCTCCTCCTTTCTCATCCGGGCTTGGGATCGGCAACAAATCTTCATCTTGTTATGGTGTGTAATGCAACGTCTTTTTGTTACAACTTTTGGAAAAACAAATGTCAAGGTAAAGATCTGTGCCGGCCGTGTTTAGTTTGGGTTTTAGATCTGAGCAAACCAGCTACAGTGGAACTTTAATTTTATAGCTCACCTCTCTGTGGCGGAAAATGAAAATGCCTACGTGCGGCGGAGAGAGAAGGCCGACTGCCCCCGCCGCGAACGGAGAAAAGAAAAACCTTTTTCCTCCCACTTTTTTAAAATATTTTTTTTAAGGTCTCAACGTTTCACACGTAATCAATCCATTTACATGAGGCATAGATCCTCATGAGCCCCTGCAATTGCAGGGGCTCATGAGTATCTATGCCTCTTGCTGGATGCCGGCCGTGTTTAGTTTGGGTTTTAGATCTGAGCAAACCAGCTACAGTGGAACTTTAATTTTATAGCTCACCTCTCTGTGGCGGAAAATGAAAATGCCTACGTGCGGCGGAGAGAGAAGGCCGACTGCCCCCGCCGCGAACGCAGAAAAGAAAAAACCTTTTTCCTCCCACTTTTTTTAAATATTTTTTTTTAAGGTCTCAACGTTTCACACGTAATCAATCCATTTACATGAGGCATAGATCCTCATGAGCCCCTGCAATTGCAGGGGCTCATGAGTATCTATGCCTCTTGCTGGATGGATACATCGTACGTGCCTCAAACGAAGGAAGATGTCTATGCGGGCCACGAGCGAGAGTTTGGTTCATCTACGCGGTGTTTTCTTTAGCAGATAGACGCTCGTTTCTGATGCGCTGAACGATGGTCGTTGTTGGCGGGCTGAAGTCAGACAACAAGCACTTGGTTTTTTTGTTTTGTTTTGTTTTGCTACACTGATTTACAGCTGCTGTGGCTGCGGCCGGCTCAGCTGCATAATCTTGCGAGGAAAAATCAAACAGCTAACGCTAATTCAGGTACTAACAAACAAGCTTGGTCTGCGGCAAGCCTTGTCCAATTTTGAAATCATGTTCAGGTTGCTATTTACATTAATGACACGGTAAAGTATAGCATGTACCTATACAGGCAATTATTGTTCACTCAGGGCTGAATATTAATTGATGACATTGGCGAAGTTAGCCAAACTACTGACATCAAAGATATGTCAGTGAGATACTAGCCACGTGACACGTGACTGTCATAATTATGCAGGGTCAGCTAAGTAAAGAATTATTAGACAGTGGATTAGACATGCAGTCTTAAGGTCCCGTGGAATGGAAAGGTAATTTTTCCTTATTTCCACCCAGTCAAATTTAAAGATTTTAATTGCAAACTCGATCTACGGTGCCTTTGCCCCCTCGTTGTGCGCAGCACACATAATCGTCAAGTGCGCATGATAAAAATCCCACCTCCACTGTTAAAAAGAGTCCCGTTTCGGCCTGTGGAATGGGCTAAAAGAAATTTGTCGCATGCACTGAAATTAAAGCAGGGTGGGAGTTTACACATTAAATAGCGCTTGGTAGCAGCAGGCTCAGCGGCGCCTTGAATTGAACATATGAAAAGATGATTGGATATGTGCGACTTGGCTCACGCCATACACACACAATTCATAGGTATTGAGAAAGTCCATGAGCCAGATCAGATAGTAACAGAGATCAACAGACGCCCGCAAGAAAACTGTTTGACATGCGTGGCCGCACACTGGTTGTCTCCCTCGATTCTCTGCGCTGATAAGCGCAGCGAATCGTTGGAGACAACCAGTGTGGGTGGCCGGTGTAGCAAATTTCCTCGACATGTTTTTCGGCGCAATAATCGTATGGCGTCCAGCCACAGCGTAGTTAATCCATTGAGCACAGCGTAGTTGCGCAGACAGAACCCCGTCTGTTGAGACGCGTCGCCGCACCAGCTGACATGCGGTATGATGCAATTGCTTGCTGAACGACCACAAAAATTAGGAAAGAAACACTGGCGTAAATAGACCCAAAAAGAGGCATAGATTTTCATGAGCCCCCGCGACTACGGGGGTTCATGAAGATCTAAGCCTCTTGCAGATGTTTGAGATCGCTGACGTGCGGTATGATGCAATCGCTACACCGTGTTTTCTTAGGGCTTGTCGTGTAGTATTGGGAAGGGATGGATCGTTATGATGAGAGCGTAAAAATTGAAAGGGGTGGGGGGGGGGGGGGGGAGGTGGCAGGGGCGAGGGGTACCATTTCGCTCCCAAATCCAAACAACTTGCATTTCAGAAATGTCTTCCGAGTATTCTAATGGCTGAATTTGTGGGTAGATGATATGTATGTGGTGAATGTAGATGAAGTGTTCAGGGCTGATTATTCATGAAAGCCGGGCTAAGTTTGTGTGCCTGTTAGTAATTATCTCGTTCTTCCCCCCACCCCGCTATCCCCACCCCGCTATCCCCACCCCACCCCACCCCGCCACCCCACCCCTCCCCCCCACCCCCGACCTCTGTTGTTTGATATCTTTCGTAGCAAACAAAACTTTGGAATCGCTCCTTAAACAGGTAACTAATCTGACCCTGTTGTTTGTGTGTATGTGTGTGTGTGTGTGTGTGTGTGTGTGTGGTGTGTGTGTGTGCGCGTGTGAGTGTGTGTGTGTATGTGTGTGCGTGTGTGTGTGTGTGCGTGTGTGAAGTGTGTGCATGTGTGTCTGTGTGTGCGTATGTATGTGTGTCCGTGTGTGCATGTGAGCGCGCGCGCGTGTGTGTGTGTGTGTGTGCGTTTGCATACGTGCAGATGTGCCAGCATGTGTGCGTGCGTGCATGCGTGCTTTTCGGAGAGAGAGAGAGAGAGAGAGAGAGAGAGAGAGAGAGAGAGAGAGAGAGAGATGCGGGTTATGACAAGCGAAGGGATTTGGCGGGGATGTTGGGTGAGGGGGTTGCATAGAATATCGCTGATTCCTATCTCCCTCCCCAAAAAGTGGACAAATAAACTAAGCCAATGTAGACGGCAGAGCCAAGTGGCATGAAGAGAAAATCGCTCTTTCATAAGATATGTTGTGCCTACGTGAAGAGCAGAATCACAACACGTTCACCCATCCCCCGCAACCAACTGTAAGAGGCATAGATCCTCATGAGCCCCCGCGATAGCGGGGGCTCATGAGGATCTATGCCTCTTGCTCGAGAGATTTACGTCTGTGTTTCTTATGCTTGGTAGGTTCATCTGTAATTGTGTGAGTTTGAGAGACGTATGACATGTATTTGTCTAATGAACCCCCTTCCACCTAGGATGGACACTGATCATCATCAGCACACACAAGAAGCGTTAGCTCAAAAATTGGTCCAATGTTTACCTCTGTGTCTCTTACACATAACAGGGGATTGTAGTTGCAATCTACAGCTTACGCTTTGTGTGTGTGTATACGTGAGTCAAGCCCTCTCTCAGTTAATCCAGTGTTATCTGCAGCGTCTAACAGAACGTTATTGAAACGTGAACCCGCCCACGGTTTTTTTTTTTTTTTTTTTTTTTTTTTGTGTTCGTTTTCTCTAGTCCTCCTGTATTAATGAGCCATTGAAAAATGTGTGTGCGCACTCGGGCACTTGGACGCGAGAAGAGAACGCGTATGCCTTGCGGTGAACGGCCTTATATCTTTATGATCTGTTCTTGAAACTGAAATGACTGACACGTCAGTCGCAAGTAAATGGTGTCGAGCGGAATCCGCAAGAGGCATAGATTCTCATGAGCCCCTGCTGTCGCAGGGGCTCACGAGAATCTATGCCTCACGCAGGCTGAAGAGAGCAGGTGATACACTTCGAAGGCTTATCCTCAGCCGGTGCAGCGAGCTTCATTTTGATTCATATTGACTTCTCGCGTTGCATCAGCCTGTGCAGGTAACGCTGTGTTGGGCAATTGAGAGTGGCTTCGTGAGTGTTACAGTGGCTTCGTCACCGACTGACTGATCCACTTCGGATTATTCAGTATTATCCGGCAGTACGCCTTGTTTCTGTCATTTGGAATTGAGTTCATCATCGACACCCTCTTCTTCTTCCCAGGATTTCTGTCAATCTTTTCTGTTGCCGGTCCTCTGTCAGTGTCGGCAAGATAAATACTTAGCTCGACTAATTGGGCTTCCACTGTGCAGAAGAGGCTGTTTTGAGCAAATACCTTTTTCGAGAAAAAAAAAAGTGTCCGAATGTACTCTCTCACGAAAAAACACAACTGCAAGGGCCAAAAGTGTGACCGTGTCTTCAAAGGCCGTGACTTGGGTGGCCACAGCCACTTTAATGATGGCGTTTTGACTTGGGTGGCCACAGCCACTTTAATGATGGCATTTAACCCCGTCACTGCCGAAAAAAGCGAACACGATCCAAGGCATAGATCCTCATGAGCCCCCGCTGTCGCGGGGACTCATGAGGATCTATCGTCTTGCTGAGAACGATTTTTATGTATGCTTCTTGGACGGTTTTGGCGTCTGGTGACGGCGTTGAATGAACAAAGATTTCAGAAACAAAAATGTACAGGGGTTAAAGGAAATCACTTGGTACAGCACCTAAATGACGGTCTTTAATGACAAACGATTTCTCTCGTTCAAAACAGGTTCTGCTGCAAACGGAATTCAGAGGCTAAAGCACTCAATGACACTTGGCGCATTATCCCTATACGCAATTAATACCGGCAGTGAGTCACGCATCCAGCTTTCTAACGCAGGCTTGAATAATATACTCTGTTATGATCGTAAGACACTATACTCGGCGAAAGTAAAAAATAAATAAATAAATAAATAAATAAAATCGCTGGAGTACTTATTACGGCCACCTTCAGTTCAGCAATACTTCAGCGGGGCGAGAGAATCTGTGAGAAATGAACATTTGCGGGAAAACAGACTTTATCGACGCATGGGTATGTATTTCTCTACAGTCAAAAATTCACATTCTGGACTGATGTTGGCCTACTCACCGCTTGCACTAGTCTTTGGATTGTGTGATGGTCTGAAATTTGGAGCAGTATGAAATTAAAGGGAGGAAAAAGATTGCGCAAGAAAAGTTCCCAGCTCTCGCTTTTGACACTGACGTAGTCTTTCTTTCTTCCCTTTAACTCATTCAGCCCGACGACCGTATTTCCCAAATTTTGGAGGAGTCATCTAACGACTATGCGCCAGTTGCAGGAGATGGATCGACCATGATAATTCAAGGGCAGTGCAAGATTAGCTTGGCGCCTGTCGGCGTCAAGCTAATCTGGCACTACCCTTGAATTATCATGGTCGACCCATCTCCTGCTGTAGTGCGTCAGGTCTGAATGAGTTAACTCTTTCTCTGCTACTGACGAAACCGTTCGGCGGAAAAGAGCGTATCGTCAGTAACAGTCACGGGGTTAATTTGTCTTGTCTGTGTGTAAATGCTGTTTTCTTGTACGACCTGAGTAAACTTTCCTTTTTGCGCACACACTGATTTATATCTATCTCAAATGTTTATATTTACGTGTCGTGTTTTCTGTCTACACACATTTAAATCTGTGGCGGAGACGAAACAAATGAGTGTATAGTGAAGTTATGTTTTCCTCAAAGACTATGAGACCATAATAATATCAGAACAATTTCAAAACAACTGAAAAGTTAGAGTTTTTCAGCCAATTTAGCGTCGGCTAGGGCTTACGATAAACTGGCTGAGAAATGCTATCTTTAACCTTTTTTTTTTAAATCGTGAGATAGATCGACCATGATAGCGAATGGGTTGTGCCATATTCACTTGGTGACTTTTCATGCGCCAAGCGATCAGCTTGCCGCATGAAAGTCACCAAGCTAATCTTGCACTACCCTCGCCCTCTCAAGGCATTACCATTACGTTGTTATGGTCCACTCCTGTGACTCCGGCAGGTAGTGCTTAGCTGACAGTTTTCATTATGAGTGTTGGCTCTAAAAGTGTGATAGATCCGGTCAGTGTGTGCACATGCACGCAGGCTTCCATCGCCAGAATGTTTCAAGGAGTTGCTGAGGAGGACATTGATGGTCCCCGAAATATACAAAGCGCGCACACAGCTCACAGAAATATGGGCCTCAAACTAACAGGTCTGGTTGTTCGGGCCTGTAAACCCAAATTATTGCCATCCTTGCTATAACTGTCACTCTGACTGTAGTTCTTGTATCACTGTGAACGCAGCTGCAGTTCTTTTATGACTGTTAGTAAACACAGCTGCAATGATTGATGCTAAGTTCCGTAAACACAATTACAATGCAGGTCATCATCATCATCATCAGTCCCTTGCCCGAACTGGGCGTTGGGGGGGACTGAAAGGCAGCAGCAGCAGACAGTGCTCTCCACTGAGTTCTATTTTGGGCGGTGGCAAGCAAGTCTGGCATCTCGAGTTCGGTCCATTCTTTTATGTTTGCGACCCAACTCTTTCTCTGACGACCTCGCCGACGACTTCCTTCGAGAGTGCCTTGGAGGATAGTCTTGGACAAGGTGTTGTGTCGGGTCACGTGGCCAAACCAAGCAAGCTTGCGCCGTTTCACGGTTGCCAGAAGGGGTTCATGTGGGCCCACCAGGGAAGTGACGATGCTCCGTACATATTCGTTGGTCTTGTGCTCGCGGTACGAGATGCGGAGCAACTTCCTCAGGCACTTGTTCTCAAAGGCCTGGATTTTCTTTTCTGAGTCTGCAAGCAGTGTCCAAGTCTCACAGCCGTAGAGTAGAATAGACACTACGAGGGACTTGTAAAGCCTGTACTTGATGGTGAAGCTGATGGAGTTACTTCGCCATATCCTGTCCAGCCTGGCCATTGCGGATGTTGCTGTACCTATCCTGATACGGATCTCTGCTATGCAACTACCGTCTTTGGACAGGGTGGCTCCCAAGTACTTGAAGCTATTGACCTCTTCTAGCTTCTGGCCGTTCATGTGAATGTTGCTGCTGCTGTCGCTTGTGGTGTTGATCATCACTTTGCTTTTATCCGTACTGATCTCCATGCCATAAGACCCTGCGCTACTTGAAAGTTTGTCTGTCAGGTTTTGGAGCTCACTATTGCTGCCTGCCATGAGGTCAATGTCGTCTGCGAATCGAAGATTGCACAGGGATCTGCCACCAATAGAGATTGAAGTATGGTGGTCGTGGAGGGTTTCCTGCATGATCTTCTCCAGGAATATGTTGAAAAGGACAGGAGAGAGCAGGCATCCTTGACGGACACCGATCGTCGTCCTGAAGAACTCGCCTGACTGATTGTTAAGTAGAACCGCGCTGCAGGCGTTCTTGTAAAGCGCTTCTATCATTTGGATCAGTCCCTCCTCTATGTTGAACGATCTCATGACTTGCCAGAGTCCGTCGTGCCAGACGCGATCAAATGCTTTCCTGAAATCAATAAAGTTGTGGTAGAGTTCGCGCTGATGCTGCAGATGTTTCTCGATCAGGACGCGGCAGTTGAAAATCTGCTCTACAGTGCTTCTTCCAACTCTGAAGCCAGCCTGTTCTTCTGCCAGCAGTTCCTCGGCGAAAGTTTTGAGGCGGTTGAGAATGATTCTAAGCATTACTTTGCTAGGGTGACTTATCAGACTGATAGTTCTGTAGTTCTGGCACTGTTTCAGGTTTCCTTTCTTGGGGAGCGGGATCACTAGAGACTGTGTCCATTCTACTGGCCATTTCTTTTGCTCCCAGATCTTTTGACAGAGTGTAGTGAGGACCTTCGTTGTTACTTCTCCTCCATGTTTCAACAGTTCAGCAGGTACGTTGTCTACACCTGGAGACTTTCCTCCCTTCAGGCCGCGTACGGCTGCTTCCACCTCTTCAGCTAACACTGGCAGGTCTTCAGCCTTCCTGGCCCCAGCCTGGTTGTTTCGGAGGATGCTGGTGTCTGGCTCAGCCTTGTAGTTATACAAGTCTCGGCAGTACTCAGTCCATCTGTTTAGTACAGCAGTGTTTTCCGTAAGGAGTCGGCCGCTGCTGTCTTCGATGACTGTGGCTGTTCGCTGTTGAGTCTTGGTGAGGGTCCTTAGCGTTTCATAAGCCTTCTTGCTGTTGCCGTTTGCCATGCCCTCTTCCACGCTACAACACTGGTCTTCAATCCAATCTTCTTTGGCTTCTTTCATCCTCTTCCTGATCTTCTTGTTGACAAGTCTGTACTTGTTTGCTGATGTGAGGTCTTGGCCTCTCTTTTTCTTCCAGGCTCTCCTCTCATCACAGAGATCGAGGATGTCATCGGTGACCCAGGGCTGTTTGCGCTTCCTCTGCTTCCCCAGCACTTCTTCTGCTGTAGAAAGTAACACCTCTTTTATATTTCCAGCAAGGGTGTCTACATCGCAGTCCAAAGTAGCCAAGGCTGCAAATCTGCCTCCCACCTGGGCTTGGAAGAGGTACAACCTGGTTAACCCATTTAAGCCCGAAGATAGTGAGTCGGTTTGGTGAGGTTCAGTGTCCATTTTTTAAAAGTCCCTTCTAGTATTTATAGAAGGGACTTTTTAGGACGGGTCGCGGTGGGGCGAATTTAATAGCATGTCCATGATGTCAAAGGCGGGCAGGCTAAACCTCTAACAATTGAAGTAACAAGATACAAATTACGTCATGTCTAGTTACGCTAACCTCGCTGCTGAACGTACATTTGGCGCGTAAACAAGAGAATCGCCGATATTTCTGTACACACAAGTTTGAAACTTGGCAAAATACTTTCTTACATGGGTGGCTAGCTAGTTTGGAGAAAGACATTGAATGAGTTCGTTAGCCAGCTTTGTATCCTTTCAACTTTTTTAGTAAAAATTAATTCTTTTCAGAAAAGAATTAAAACAGTAAAAAACATTTACTTCTAGAGAAAATCAGACCCAGTGGCGGTGACGTAAAAGAGGCAACTCCGTCACCATGCAGACGCTGACATAATACTCTAAATATGACGTCATTCTCTCTCTCGCGCGCGGCTCTCTCTCTCTCTCTCTCTCTCTCTCTCTCTCTCTCTCTCTCTCTCTCTCTCTCTCTCTCTCTCTCTCACACACACACACACACACACACACACACACGCAAACATGCGCGCATCTCCAGGAGGAATAGATCCGCATGCGCCCTCCAGGCGCATGAGGATCTATGCCTCTTGGAGATGTTTAGAGCGAGCGCGCACGCACGCACGCACAAACACGTCGACGCGCTTTCAGAAAAGCATGCAGTTGACCCGTGTACTTAGTATATCATGTAGCTAAGTAAAGTCAACCTGCCTTCACACAAATTATAGCAAGACTGAAATTGTACCGTGAAGTTCTAGTTTTGTCACCATTTTCTCAAGCCTATGAAGCAAAAATGAAACTCATATCACGTAAAATATAAAATTACGTAAAAACTAAAACTTACGTCATGACAAATGACGTTTGACAAATCAATGACGCGTATGTCCTGCGCCCCTTATTGAACTCACTGACGCATTGGCAGATCTGCGAGACTTTTTCAATAGGAGATAATTCGACATCAGAATCAGGTCAAAGACAAAAGGTAGAGACCCTTGACAGCGAGGACAGCTCTCATATAGAAGGGACTTTGTGGGTTATGGTTCATCCCAACTTGTTTACTCTTTAAATGTGCAGTTCGGACAAACAGTTTTGTTTTGAGTTATTGTTTCTTATCGAGTTAACGAGGTCGAATGAAAGAACAGCAAAGACTAAACAACGTACTGCTAATTCAAGCAGATGTCCCAAATAACTGCACCCAACCGTACCTCTCTCTCTCTCTCTCTCTCTCTCTCTCTCTCTCTCTCTCTCTCTCTCTCTCTCTCTCTCTCTCTCTCTCTCTCTCTCTCTCTCTCTCTCTCTCTCTCTCTCTCTCTGGCTCTCTGAGTCTCTGTCTGTCTTACTCTTTTATTTGTCTTATTAACTTTCCTAGTGTTATATTTAAAATGTAATTAAGGACAGTCGTGGACAACGGTCTGCGTACCTACTGTCTTCATTCTTAAAAATAAAGTTTCAGGTCAGTTCAGTTCGCTCTCTCTCTCTCTCTCTCTCTCTCTCTCTCTCGCTCTCTCTCTCTCTCTCTCTCTCTCTTCTCTCTCTCTCTCTCTCTCTCTCTCTCTCTCTCTCTCTCTCTCTCTCTCTCTCTCTCTCTCTCTCTCTCTCTCTCTTTAACGGCAAGTTTGAAAACTGTTCCTGTTACCAATAACCTTTACCGTTGGAAAATAAAGGTTCATTGTCATTATCATTGTCATTCTCTCTCTCTCTCTCTCCTCTCTCTCTCTCTCTCTCTCTCTCTCTCTCTCTCTCTCTCTCTCTCTCTCTCTCTCTCTCTCTCTCTCTCTCAGTCTCTCTCTCTCTCCCCCCCCCCCCATCCCTTTTTCTTTTCACCCACCTTCCTCCAACTGCCGCCAGCGCATAGTTGCCGGTTGACTGATTAGTTGATTAGTACCGTTGGCAGTACTCGTCACGATGAAGTAGTTTTACCACTTTGTCATCAATACGTGCGTATATCTCTCCCGCGCTTTCGGCACACTTTCGACTGCTTTACGATAAAAATGACCATGCGAAACCTGAGGACACTTCTGCATTACGCTTGTGCTGGAGCTCTGAGATAAATGGCATTCACCCGTGCAAACAAGAGGCATATATTCTGCCCGTGAGAATCTATGTCTCTTGTTGATAGAAGCCCCTAAACTCACTAACTGCGGGACAGTTATGAATTGTGCACACAAGCACTCAGTGCTTTCGGACACGATAGATTGACGTCATACTGCGTCACTGGCAGTTCAGCACGTGCTACACGTAAGGTAGTCTCCGAAAAATGGCACCCGGCAAAACAAGCACCGATTATTGCTGACCTCATTTGGGTGGTTGAGGGAAGGGAGGTGGAAAGGCGGCCAGAAGACAGGGCGGGGTCTGGAAGTATTAAGAACAGCACTTAGATTCACTCAACTCCATCAACGAGGAGTTCAGAGACATTATTGTCCAGAGATAAGCTTCATTTCATCCCACAAACACCTCGATTATCAGGGCACAGTTGCACGGTGCAGATCCTCCACAGGGCGAGGAACTCTCAGAGAGTTAGTTCCCTTGACATCGGCTTTCATTAAAGTACATGTAATACCTTATTGAGAGACTAAGACGCAGTCAAGAGAACTATGACTCGAATAGGGTTCATTGTCCTGCGGATACACTATAAGTTATTGGTAGCAAGGGTTTGCTACACTCAGTGATTCTTGTAGGCCTGAGGGAGGTCAAAGGAAACATTGTACCCCGAAGGCGGCAGAAGGCCTGATGGGTACAATTGTTCCTTTAACCTCCCTCAGGTCTTACAAAGGCCCGTGCAGCCTCTGCCACCAATAACATATTTGTTTTCATTCCTCCACTATTTTCGTAAAATAAATCAAGAAGAAATCTTCCGATCTGGATCACGCCAGACATGACTGACGTCAAAGGACTCATTTATACACAATAGACCTATGACGTAATTTAAAATCTTTCATGGCTTTGCCGTCTCCAGTTGTGTGTCTGCTGTTTCAAACAACACTAAGTAACTTTGTAGTTTATACCGTTTTGGTGATCTTTTATAGAACAAAACTGGCATCCAAGACGCGTCAGAAAGAGGGCAACAACAACCAAAAAAAAAGGTCCGCCATAAGTCACTACAAGGGTTTATGTAGCGAGGTCACATGGCACGGTTTGCGCTAGATAGATTGGTCGTGTGACGTAGTGATGAAAACAATTTTTTTTTTTTTTGCTTGGTGTTAATTTCTTTTGTCTAGCTTGATTAGTTGGTAATTTGTTGTTGGCTTGAATGTGGAGCGCCCGCTGAAAACAAAAAGGTTAAGGAAAGGATTGATGTACTAATGAAGAGAAGACTGGTTGCCAAACTGCCATATTGCCGGAATGTGTGCTTTGCAAGGGCAATTCCATATTTGAGTCATTCTAGCGCCACAGAAAAGGAAACCTGTGTTTAGTCTGTGCAGTTTGTTTAAGGCTAAAAGTAAGACCTGTTTGCTCAATGTTTCTACATTTTTCAGATATTGTAAAGTAGTTTTACTTTCCAAAAGTTTGGCTTTGGCAAACCTGCGAATGTGTTCTGTTTGAATGGCGGCGGAATGTTTAATAAATATGAATTTGAAGTGACCGTCTACATGGTAAGTAAGACACGTGATAACCGCACATGTACACTAGCAGACAGTTGATCTGTTCAAAGTTCTCATCAGTTATAGGCCCAGAGGTAAGACGCAAAGTTCTAGTGAGTCTTAATCGTCGTGCAACTCCCTTTTACAGAAGATATCATCACGGCCATTTGATTAGGTGGAGAGCCAGTCGGAAGTTGGGAACTGCACAAGGCCGCGAGAGATATAACATCGTTCTCCAACAGTTCCCCAGATATAACCATCCATCTGCAAGAGGTATAGATTCTCATGGGCCCCTGCAGCTGCAGGGACCCATGAGAATCTATGCCTCTTGTTGTTAAAGATCTGCATCGTCTATGCCCTGGAAGTGAAGGGGGTTAGGTTTTCGCCTGTAAGCTCTGTCTGTCGCCAATGTCTGGTTTTATCAGCTTCGTGCCACTAGAGGAAAAATCCACTGACAAATAAACCTGCAAAATACAATCTCCCAACACACACACACGCGCGCACGCATGCACGCACACACACACGCACACACACACACACACACCACACACACACACACACACACACACACACACACACACACACACACACACACACACACACACACACACACACACACACTTTCTCTCCCCTGCAGCCGCTCCCTTCCAAATACATACGCACACAGACAATTTTCTTGTCTTTTTCCATTTCAGAAGTAATCAGATGACATGTCAGAATTGTTCACAAACACGACATAAAAAAAAGCTATACATGAAAGTCGAGGGAGGTGGATGAGAGCTCAGGCTTAAACCCCTTCCAGACGACAATTTCATTATGACTGCCCTGCTGTGACTGTAAAGGCAAAAGACAGTGAGCATTTTTAGTGGAAAGTACGATTTTCAATTGTAATAAATGGAAATCTTACTTTGTTTGTAAAAAGTAAAATTTTCATTTTTTACAATGAAAATTTTGTTTTTCAGTAAAAATGGTCGCACTGTCTTTTGCTTTCACAGACACAAAAGACTTTCTTTTGTTTGTCTAGGGCAAAGGAAAGTACCTACACCTTTAGCCTACACGTGCGTGCAAATGCATGAGTCACGATGATAAGTATACTTAGAGTGAGAGAACATATAATGGTTCATTAAATTTTGTAGGCATAGGCTCGTTAATCATCACACTGTGTTCTGACGTGGGGATGTTATATCAACGTCTAGTTTTGATCTCTTTCGGCACGTGCCGATTTTCATGTACATGTACTTGGAAACCAGCAGTTAATGCCTTTCGTTACTTACTTACTTACGCCTGTCACCCCTACCCGGGTATAGGCCGTCGACGAGAGACCTCCAGCAACTCCTGTCCTGTGCTTCTCCTTCGATTCTACTCCAGGTGGTTCCCAGTCTCTTGATGTCTGCTTGGAGGTCTCGACGCCAGGAGTTTCTCGGCCTACCTCTTTTCCTCTTTCCCTGGGGGTTCCATGACAATGCCTGCCTAGTGATACTGGAAGCTGGCTTTCTCAGACTGTGACCGATCCATCCCCATCTTCTTCGCCCAATTTCATTCTCTGCTGTTATCTGCTCTGTTCTCTCCCAGAGTCTGACGTTGCTGATCTTCTCTGGCCAGTGGATTTTCAAAATTCTTCTAAGGCAACTGTTCATGAAGGTCTGTACTCTGTTGACTGTGGTTTTTGTCAATCTCCAAGTCTCTGCTCCATATAGGAGAACTGCTTTTACATTGGAGTTGAAAATCCGGACTTTGGTGTGTTGTGACAGCTCTCTGGAACTCCACACTTTTTTTCAACTGGAGAAAGGCTGCTCTGGCTTTACCGATTCGTGCTCTGACATCTGCATCAGTGCCGCCTTTTTTTGTCTATGATGCTCCCCAGATAGGTGAAGGACTCCACCTCCTCCAACGGGGTGCCAGCAAGCAAGACTGATTCTTCCCTGGTTGCGTTCAGCCTCATTGTCTTTGTTTTCTGTTTGTGAATGGTGAGGCCCACTTGGGACGAGATGTCGGCAAGCCTCGTGGTCTTGTCCTGCATTTGTTGATGAGTGTGGGACAGTAATGCCAAGTCGTCTGCAAAATCGAGGTCGTCAAGCTGTGTCCACAGTGTCCACTGTATTCCACTTCGTCTGTGCTCTGTGGTCATCTTCATGACCCAGTCTATGGCCAGTAGGAAGAGGAACGGAGACAAAACGGAGACAGCAGACACCCCTGCCTGACACCAGTTCTGACCTGGAGCTCCCTGGTGAACTGCCCTTCGTGGATCACGCGACATGTCGTGCCATCGTAGCTGCTCTTGATCAGGCGGACGAGCTTTGTGGGTACACCGTAGTGTCGTAGGAGTTTCCACAGAGTCTCTCGGTCCACACTGTCAAATGCTTTCTCATAATCCACAAAGTTGACGTATAGCGGGGAGCTCCACTCCAGAGACTGTTCCACGATGATGCGGAGAGTGGCGATCTGGTCTGTACATGATCGGTTTTTCCTGAATCCTGCTTGATGGTCTCTTAGCTGGGGGTCAACGGAGCTCTTCATTCTCTCCAGGATGATCCTGTTGAAGACCTTTCCTGGTACTGACAGCAAGGTGATTCCTCTGTAGCTGAGGTCGCCTTTCTTGGGAAGCTTGATTAGGTACCCCTCTTTCCAGTCCGCCGGCATCACCTCCTCTTCCCAGATCTTTCCAAAGAGTGGGTACAGCATCTCCACTGTTGTCTCTAGGTCTGCTTTCAGAGACTCCACTGGGATGCCATCTGGGCCTGCTGCTTTGCCGTTCTTAAAAAATGCCACTGCTCTTCTGATCTCTTCCCGGCTGGGTCTGTCACAGCTAATGGGTAGGTCGGTCTCTGCCGGCTGGATGTCTGGGGGGTCGGGTGGGCTAGGTCTGTTCAGTAACTCTTCAAAATACTCGGCCCATCTGTCAAGTTGGTCTGCTCTGTCTGCAATAGGCTTTCCTTCTTTGTCTTTTACTGGTCTTTCTGTATGGCCATACTTGCCTGACAATCTTCTGGTAATGTCATAGAGCTGTTTCATGTTGCCGCTGCCTGCTGCCTTTTCTGCCTCTGCTGCTAGGCTGTCTGTGTAGGCCCTCTTGTCTGCCCTGATACTCCTCTTCACCTCGCGGTTGGCTTCCGAGTATTCCCCCTGTGCCCTTACTTTGGCTGCTCTCGTGCGACTGTTGTTGACAACTGCTTTCTTCTGCTTCCTCGCTTCTATCTTCTTCAAGGTCTGTGCCGACAGCCAGTCCTTGTGATGGTGTTTCCTGAACCCTACAGTGTCTTTGCAGGTTGAGTTCAGCGCCTCTCTAACTGCCTTCCACTGCTGCTCTGTGGTGACCGCCTCCTCTTCATTTACTAGCTCCTGTAGCGCTTGAAACCGGTTGGACAGCACCAGTTTGAACTCTTCTCTAACTCCAGTTTCTCTCAGGAGGCCTACATTATAGCGGTGTCTTCTTGTTGTCTCTGTGCGGCTTTTCTTTAGCTTGAGCTTTATTCTTAAGGTAAGCAGATGGTGGTCTGAGGCGACATCTGCTCCCCTCCTCACTCGAACATCTTGAAGGGATCTTCTAAATTTCTTGCTAATGCAGATATGGTCTATTTGGTTCTCTGTTGTATGGTCAGGTGAGACCCAAGTTGCTTTGTGTATTCTTCTGTGTGGGAAGATGCTGCCTCCAATGACAAGTCGGTTTAGAGCACAAAAGTCTACAAACCTCTCCCCGTTCTCACTCATCTCCGAGCCTAGTCCCTGTCTCCCCCTCACCTCTTCGTATCCGGTGTTGTCCTCCCCTATTTTGGCATTAAAATCACCCATGACGATGGTGATGTCTCGCTCCGCACATTTGTCCAAGGCACTCTGGAGTCGGTCGTAGAACTCTTGTTTCTCTTCCTCGTCACTGTCATTAGTGGGCGCATAATGACACTGGATGACGTTCAGCTTGAGCTTTTTCTTGGTTCTAAAGGCTGCTATGATAATTCTTGGCCCAAGAGGTTCCCAGCCCATCAGCGCTCTCTGTGCCACTTGTGACAGCATGAATGCTACACCTTCTGTATGGGGGGCATTCTCCTCTTCATGACCTGAATACAGAATCATCTCCCCACTTAACAGCCTTTTCTGGCCAGACTGCGTCCATCTAATGCCTTTCGTGTTAACATAATTATATATGATGCTTCGAGGCACCATGCCATCGTGCCACCACCCTTGAACTATCAAGGTCGATCCCTCGGCTTGTTGCAGGGTCGCAGAGCTGACTGGGTCAAAACTGACAGGCATCGTTCATGGTCGTCCACTCTAACACTAACGTCTCTAAAGAGTTAAGCCATTGTACGTCTGAAATCTGTGTAAATTCAACGCGAAGGAGCTCCTGCCGTCCAAAAGATAAATGGACACAGAGTGGTTTTAGCAAGAGGTGTAGATCCTCATGAGCCCCCACAATTGCAGTAGTGTGGTGTTCGTGTTTTCTCGGCAGTGAAAGGGTTAATTAAAAGTTTCTGTGTGCAGTTTCAGCCATTCAGTGCGATGATTTTTTTTTCACTCTGAAAGCAATGGACACAAAGCGGTTTTAACAAGAATTGCGGGGGGGGGGGGGGGGGGGGGCGCACGAGGGTCTATACCTCTTGCAGCAGTGGTGTCCATTGAAGGGGTTAATTGGAACTTTCTATGTGCAGATTCAGACATTCAGTGCGATGATTAGGTCTGAAGTTTGGACTGCACATCTGAACTCATTCAGCCCGACGGCCGTATTCCCCAAATTTTGGAGGCGTCATCTAATGACTATGCACCAGTTGCAGGAGATGGATCGACCATAATAATTCAAGGGCAGTGCCAGATTAGCTTGGCGCCGACAGGCGCCAAGTTAATCTGGCACTACCCTTGAATTATCATGGTCGACCCATCTCAGTCCTGCTGTAGTGCGCGTCAGGGCTGAATAGGTTAAAGCCGTACGAAGCTCCAAAATCACAGACCAGAATACAAGATAATTAAGGTTAACTTATTTGTTACACTTCGCATCTGGATACGCGGCATGTTGCCGCGTATCGGAATGCTACACGTTTCGAACGTGCTGACGTGGGTGTTCCCGCGTGTTCGGTCGCAGGCTATGAATGTCGACTCCCTGTTTTGGCCGGAACGAGAGAGGGTTGTTCAACGAATTTATGGGATCCGATTGGTTGGAAGCAGTGACAATACGCACGTATGTTCCTTAGCATACATTAGCATAGTGGAGTGTAAATTGCGTTTTTCACGTCCAGTGTCCGTCCCCTAAAAGAGATGGATCGACCGTGAGTACTGAAGGCAGCATAAAGCCTAATAACAATAAAGTCCCATTTTATCACAGATTATTATTATTATTATTACAAGTATTATTATTAATAGTATTATTATTATTAGTAGTAGTAGTAGTAGTATATACTTACTATATAAATATTCTTATTATTATTATTATTATTATTATTATTGTGGTTATCATTATTGTTGTTGTTTTATTGTTACTTAAATTTAATACTATATTCATCATCATCATCATCATCATCACCACCACCAGCACCCTTATTTATAATTCCATTAAGGTACATATAAGCCTAAGTTTCAAAACTGACTCAGACCAGCACACTTACTAATATTTAATTTCTAACTGAAGACAACCAGTTGCCTCTGGAAGGGAAAATGGAATACTGCCATTACTACTGTGTGAGGGTAAGAGTTTAACACATTCTTTCCCAGGACTGAAATCCCAAAATTGTGAAGTTGCCTTCCGAAGGACTGCATGACAATTATAGAGACAGATCGAGCATGATAGTTCAAGGGCGCCAAGCTATTCTGGCACCACCCTTGAATTATCATGCTAGGTCCATGTCTTGCTGTGGTGTGTCGACGCTGAATGAGTTAAAACATAAATAGGACCTCCGCATGCCCGCGTGACCGTTGAGTACCGCCGAGGAGGTGTGGTGTACGTGTGAAGGGATTAGCCACAAGTGCGCTCGCCTTTGATATGAAAAGCTTACGGGTGTTTGTTTTGGTGTTTTCCGCGCTCGTTGAGCGTGTTTCGTGTGGAGGAGGTTTGGCAGTAATTGTGTGAAGATTTTCCGATATGAGCTAGGTAAATGTTATAAATCACACCTCAGATTATGAGTGAGATTATGCATAAATTTGGCCGATTGAGAGAGAGAGAGAGAGAGAGAGAGAGAGAGAGAGAGAGAGAGAGAGAGAGAGAGAGAGAGAGAGAGAGAGAGAGAGAGAGAGAGAGAGAGAGAGAGAGAAAATCAATGAGAGCAGTAGCAGAAGGTCTTCGGGCCGTCGACAGCCACAGTTGGCCCGCACACAGTCGTGCGCGGGCCAACTACTGCGGCCGTCGTCGGCCCGAGGGCTTTTGCGCACTGGTTGGGAAAAGACAGTACCGCAACTTTGGGAGGCATATATAAAAGTTGTATGACTAATATGTTTGATGGGTCGGCCATGGTAATGCGAGGGTAGTGCGAAATTACCTTGTTGCCTTGCCGTGCGTCCAGCTAACCCGGCGCGATCCTTGAACTATCACTTTATGGCGACCCTTGACCTACTGTAGCTAAAGTATTAACCCTTTTGCTGTCGGTAGCTTTTCCATCGAGGTGATTCTTACAGGAATCGACATAAAAGCGCTACCACCGAGAACATGCCAAGGGGTTCAAGCAATCCGCTCCATGACGGACTTTGAATGATAACATTTGCCGAGTGACAATGTGCTCTCAATGTTGACTTGCCTCAGCTGAGACTTTTCTGCCCTATTTTCACAATCCGTATGAGTAGGCAATCGTAACACAGGTTTCTACTGCCCCTGGGTCGAGTCGGTGAAACTCTCCTGAGCACAAGGCAGAAGAAGAGCAGACTGAAAGCCTTCCATTTTACGACATCCACACTTCATATTTATATTAGCCCTTTTACTGCAGCATTATTGCAAGACATACTAGGAAAGCTATAAAGAAATATTTGCAACTATTAACCGATTACATCCAGTGGATGATTGTTTTTTTTTTTTTTTTTTTTTTTTTGTAATGACTTAGTGTCCTATGAAGGCTACATTACAGACACAGGCGATAGATACAGATATAGGAGATAGATCAACCAGTTTAGTTTAAGGGTGGTGCCAGAAAAGCTTGGCGCTCAGGCACAATCCTTGAACTATCAGTCAAATTTTATTTCAAGCAAACCTATATCGGGATGAAAAGGGTTAACCCTATATTGCTTGGAGCAGACCGATTTAAGTGTTTTAGAAAAGAGCCAGTTGGATATGGAGATGCAATGCGAAAGTAATAACAGTAAAATTTCGAAAATGTGTGAGTGCGGCCGTGTGCATGTGTGCTGAGAAATTGCTGTTGGTTTGGAATTGCCCCTCAGTATTAGACTTACGTCAGCTCACTAAAGATCTGCATGCAGGCACACAGTAAAAGACCCGTAAGTTGGTTTATAATGGCCCCACACGGTGTCAGCAGCAGTTTATGAGTCTTTGTGTTACGGTCCCTCTAGTAGGCCGTTTTGTTTCTTAACTGTGTGAAGGAATCGGAGCTTCATACCTACATGCACTTCGTGAATAGAAGTCAAAGTTAGGTTAAAAGAAAGTAAGTTGTTAGCCGTGACATTAAAGACGTTGATGTTGTACGCAGGGACCGTTTATTTGATACCTGTTATCACAGCATGCGCCACAGAATTAATCATTACCTCGGATGAATGCCTTAACCCATTCAGTGCCGTGAAAATTTGAACACCAAGAGGTATAGATCCTCATGAGCCCCCGCATTTGCGGGGGCTCATGAGGATCTATGCCTCTTGCTGACACTACTTTGAAAACACGTTCTTGGGACAGTTTAGCGTGTGTGCTGAATTCACGAAGACTGCAGAAACAGTCTGCGTCAACAGGCACTGAGCCGATTAAACTAAAGATGTAAATGACGCCACTTCTTGAGAGCAAGAGGTATAAATTACCATGAGGTCCTGCGGCCGCAGGGGTTCATGAGAGTATATGCTTCTCGATGATGGGTCGGGTTAGGCCGAATCCACTGAACCTCATTGTCCATGACTCTTCTGATCGACGTTTGTTCAGTGTTCCGATTTCTCTGATGTTTCAGTTGCCCTTTGTTTAAAATAAGAAATAACAGTTCTTCATCTTTATTTCAGGCATAGCGTCCAGCCGGTGACTGTCAGATCCCACCATGCGATGGCCGGACCCCCATCCCCTGGCTGTGGCCATCCTGCACGCGCTACTTCTCTGGGCGCACGTGCTGCAGCAAGCTCGTGCAGCCTTCCAGTTACCTCCCTTCATACAGGTGCGTAACAGAGCCGATAACAAGCTCAACTTCAACTCTTTTTTTTAAAACTGCTGGAACACAGCAATTAACACCCATATAAGAGAAACGAGATCCAGGGGGGCCCACGAGGATATAGGATACTTGCTAGCCTCGATTAAACCCTTCTCTGCCGAGAAATAGTGAACACGATCCAACTGCAAGAGGCATAAATCCTCATGAGCCCCCGCAGTTGAGGATTTATGACTTTTGCTGAAACCAATTTGTGTCTGTGTTCGTTGAACGGCTGGGGATTTTCGGCGTCGAATCAACAAAGATTTTCAAAAACACAGTCTGCGTCAGGTGGCAGGGAAGGAATTGAGACTGCTTTCCTCCGATTTCTGTTATCATTTCTAAAATAGCGGACAAGGACACAATCATGACCTTCCTCGTTGAGTACTCCCGTTCGCCTTTTGTCGGATGCTGTTTAAGGATATGTGGGCAAGAACGTGATTTTGGACCTTACTTCCTACAGCCGTAAAGTTGAAAACCACAGACCTGCACACATGATGTTTCTCGATGAAGGACAAAGAGCCTTATAATATAATGTTGATAAACACTTTTAGGGGGCATGATTTCATTTTAATGATAATGTGAAATTCAGGATTGCAAATGTGAATCGTTAAGTTATATTGTTGTTAAGTTCGATGTATTTCGATGTATTTGCTCCTTTGCGCATTGATGCATCTTGATGCCAATAAACGTATACTACTATCAAGAGTCAAGTCAAGAAACTTTATTCTTCCAAATACATCTTGCCACGTACAGGAAAATTTGTTTCCATCAATAAGTTAATAAAAAAAAAATTATCCAAGGAATAGGGATACAAATTGGTCTTAGCAAGAGATATAGATCGTCATGAGTCCACGTGACTGCGGGGGCTCATGGGGATCTATGTCTCTTGCAGTCGGGTTCTGTTCAATTTTTCTGACAGTAAAGGGCTTAACATATATTGCGAGTAATACATTTCACTTCTTGTCCTACAGACGTTATCCGAACAGACGTTGACACAGAGCCAGGCTAGCGGCGCAGACCGTGTGTACAGTTTGCCCCAGGCCGTGCCCAACGTGCCCAACATCCGCAGGTTCACGCCGCGCAAGAAGCACCTCAAGACGCACAAGCTGATGAAAAGGATGCGCAAGGACTTTGATCCCTTTTGGATGTCGGTGGACAGACCTGCAGACGCCGACGGTGAGACGACTAAAGACGCCAGCGCGGACCCCACACTAGTGAGGGCCGTGGACAGACTCAACTTCACGCTGCGCGCCCCGGACGGCAGTGTGGTGGAGATAGAGGAGAGCGTGACGCACGTGCTGAGCGCGTGGCTCTTACAGAGGAGCACGTGCCGCGTGCACTACGTGTGGGACGACCTGGGGATTCTTTACTGGCCGCGCTGGGTCAGGCGGGGATTCTGCCAGGCCGGGGACAGCCCTCGTGGTGGGTCCAAATCAGACACATCCTCCTTCCTCTCCTCCTCCTCCACCCCCTCCCTGTCCTCGTCTTGCTCCTGGCCTCCCGGCATGCATTGCGTGCCTGCCGAGCCGAGCCGTATCCGGATCCTGCGCTGGCAGTGCCGCCACAACAAGGCGTTCAACAACTGGAACCGCCAGTACAAGAATCCCAAACATCACCTGCCTCAGGACAACCACCCTTCCTCGCTGACGAGATCCAAGCGCAGTTCCTTCAAGAACACGTACAGGAACCAGACCGTGAGCACGGAGGAGAGTAACGAGACAGAGAACTGGAGCAGCAAGCCGTGGAAACAGCGGCGCCAGAAACTCAGCATGCGGTGTAAGTGGAAGAAAATCCCCTACCCTGTCACGGACGATTGCTTCTGCTCGTGTTGATGGATGTTGACTGAACTCATCTGACCTTTAAGACTACTTATGACCTTGAGTCTCAAAGCTCAAGACTCAAGATGACCTTGAGTCAGTGATCTTGACCTTGACCTCGGCCTAGCTAGTGTTCACGCTAATGACCTTTACTCAGCACAACCTCCTGGTTAATCGCAAGGTAAATCTTAAGTCACCTTGACCTGTAGTTATTTCATGTGAAGTGTTCAGACTCCGACCCAGTACGCAAAGGCCATCGGTCTGAAGTCGGCAGCTGTGGGCCCGCGCACGACTGTGTAACAAAGCACGACAGTGTAACAAAGCACGACAGTGTAACAAAGCACGACAGTGCGCGGGCCCACTGCGGCCGACTTCGGCCCGAAAGCCTTCTGCGTACTGGGAATGACTTGTATGCAACACTCCGTAAAAACAAAATCGTCGTTGGGGAGAACGTGACTAAATGCAGTAATGTCCAGCGACAGAGACACTAGACGAGTAATCTGCTGCGCATGACAAAGGCAAACCCTGACTGCCACTTAACACAAAGCAACCAAAAGATGTATAGGTCACACCGATCCACATGATTTGGATAATTTCTGTTTGACTGCTGTTAGGTACCTACTTAAGGTCCGCAGTAAACCAGATAATGACAGCCTCTTGGGCGTTTGGACCCAAGAACTGCCGATAAAAACGTTTCGTGTGCTGTTCTTTGCATTTGTTGTCGTCGTTTCTGATCTGGAAAACCACGGTGTGTAACTTTAGTTGTCTGCCAGAGGAAGTAGATTGAGTTTCTAAAATCTGTGTTCATTCAGCAACAGAGGGCCCCAGCCGTCCAAGGAACATGGATACAAAGTGGTGTCAGCAAGAGGCATAGATCCCCATGAGCCCCCGCAATTGAGGGGGCTCGTGAAGATTTATATCTCTTGCAGTTGTTGAGTCATGTTCATTTTTTTTTTTTTTAGGCAGTGAAGGTGGGTTAACGTTTACGATTTTTAGTGATGCGCTTGAACACACAGAATGAGTGCTTGGAAGCCTGCAAACTCTCACGAGAAACTGCGCATCTTGCTGACGGGATGACAACTGTACCCGACAAATGTTATTATGTCTGACAAGTAGCTGGTCTGAACAGAAAGATGTGTGCATCCCCGATTTCTGATTCCACCGTGTGGCCATCATTCTTGTTTAGATACAGTCACTTTGACGGCTAAAGTCGTTCGTGCTTACTCACGTTTACCCTAATTACTCAACAGGTGTTAACTCATTCGAGACGTGCCGCCTCCGGGTACGCGGCTTATGCCGCGTATCCGGAGGCGGCACGTCTCGAATGAGTTAAGGGTTTAATATATTGGCGGCGGTGACATCGTTCGTGATGACACTTCCCAAGTAGGTGAAGCGTTCCACTGTGTTGAGGCGGTGCCCGTCGATGCTGATCTGGGGCAGGTGATCATCATGGCGTGGTTTTTGGTTTTAGAACTTCTGCCCCCAGTTGCAGGAAACTTTCCCAGGCCAGTAACTGCCAGCCAACTGCCCCTCTGCATTGCAGCGAGATTTTTGCGTGGGGGCTAGAAATAGCTCAAAACAAAGCCTCTGGAACTATGACAGGCTCTTGAAAATTAAAGTGCAACTCGACCCTGGTTTCTTGAGGGTGGTGGTAAATCCAAAAGAGTTTGGACGACTGTCTAGGGGGAATAAAGAGAGAGAGAGAGAGAGGGGGTGGGTGAGGTGGAGGGGGGGTTAGGGGGTGGGTGGGGGTGGAACTACCGCCAAAGGTGTCGACAACCGTATCACCAAACCCAGCAGCCACTGCAAAAGTCGCCGCAGGAAAACCCATCTGGCTGAACCACCTCGCTGAGCCTGTCAGCCAAGATCCAGGGGTCATTTGCATGAGTGAGCTTAGTCTTGCGCCAGCCACTAAGCAAGGCGCTCCGCAATAGCGGAGCGCCTTGCTTAGTAGCTGGCGCAGGACTAAGCTCACTCATGCAAAGCGCCTCTAGTCTACAGGACTGTAGTCATCACCACCCTCCTCTACGGGTCGGAAGCTTGGGTACTGTACAGGAAGCAAGTCAAGCTGCTAGAACGGTTCCATCAAAGATGTCTCCGCACGCTCTTTGGGGTGTTATGTTGAATGTTTCGCACATACTTTCAGTGCAAATTAAGGCTACTCCGCCTCTTGAACTTTTCAAAACAGAGTTAACATTACATGAACAGATGAAACTCCGTGTACACTTTATATAGTGTTGAAACAGAGAGAGCAATATATATGTGTGCTGGTCTGTGATTTCGGATCTTACGACTGTATGCTGTAAGCCGTCCCGAAACCACAGACTACCACACATGAACAGTTGTACAGTTGATTATTATAGTGCAATAGTTAGTGCGTGCTTTTGTTGTGTTTTTGTTTATTTTGTGTTTCATTCGTCAATATCAACACACATTTCGTTCGCCAATAATCCGATTGTCTAATCCTAGCCAGAGAACAGCACGTTGTATCAATTTAACCCGATGGCTGTCGGTAGCGCCTTTTGTCGCGATGATTCCTGCAGGAATATTCGCGACAAAAATCCCTAACGACAGTCAAAGGGTTAAAGTGTTTTTGAGCAAACCAGCTCCCTAAGAGTACTATCATCGGCGGATTTGTCTTAGGGAAATAGACAATTTCCGCAAACCAGAAGTAGGTCAAAAACGTCGCGTCATTTGATGCAGACAGTGGAGAAAAGCCTGGACTGTTACGTGGTAGTCGTAGTCGTAGTATGATGCAATCACACCAGACGCACGCACTTAGGGTTCTTGTAAAGAAACTTCACTCAGCTGCAACTCCACACACGTGGCACAGGTTGTAGACGACACTGGAGTAACAGTTCCAACAATATTTTATTGCAGCGAGGCGGCAATCTCCGCACTATGCACCAACACTGATACACTGTCTCCTCTACAATACATCAACACTTTTGACGCACTGCGTCTCTCATACAATGTATACACATATTTCCTAACACCGTCTTTTATACTATTACAGATTTTTCCAGAATAATCCAGCAGATTCACACAACTCAACCAAAACGTATTAATATTTATGAAAAAGAATACTCTAGAAATAACTACAAATTTCCACTACCATCTAGGCGCCTTCGATACACTGTTACGAAATATTGATACACAACTTTGACGTCATATCTGAGGTCACTAGAATAAACGCACCGTTTCGAGAACGTTCTAGGTCAAACGAAGTCGGGCTTTGGCAACAATGTAACGAAAAGACGCGTCATTTTAGCTACGCAACAGAAGTCGATCGCAATTCTAAAAGCAAAAGAAAATGAATACTACTAAAGGTACGTAATTCTTATCCAAAATAACGCAAATGAATATCGGATCTTTCCTTTGATTAACACACCCATGCTCTCAAAAGAATAGCACAACCACAAACGTAACATAGACAAACATGCGATATCGCATGGAAAGGTTTAACCCTTTGGCTGTCGGTAGCGATTTTTGTCGCGAATCATCGCGACAAAAATCGCTACCGACAGTCAAAGGGTTAAACCCGCGAAACGTAATTTATAAGTCGCACACCGTAGCGATTTAATGCTTCACGAAAAACGTGCAAGCGATTGTTTGCCGGGAACAGATGATTCTAATACTGCCGCTGTGACGCTATCAAACACTACCTTAGACGTGTGTACACGTACAATAAGGTCGCCTGCTGAATCCTGCAACTAAAATCGGCATGAAAAATCACGTTTGGGTCATTTTCGGGCCATTTTTGCCATCTGCTTGGCCAGGATAGACCATGCAACACACGCGGCTAAAATCCAGGATGCTGTATGAACAAGTGTTAGACCCAACCATTTCCACGCCCCAAGCATCGGTACAAAATAGTTCCAATCTCCAAAATCTGAATATTATTTGGATCTTTACTTTTCGCAAAGATGAATACTTTGAGCTGTCTAAGCAATTACCCAATCAAACAGCTGACAGCTGTGGCCATTTCTGGACTGACTGAGCTTCGGGCGTGGAAATGGTTAGGTTCTGAGAAAACAGTCAGTCGACATAGTGCGCAGTGTCTGTGTCACACGGGACGCAACCTCTACATTTTTTGCGACCAGGGTTAGCTGCTCCTTTAAATTAGCATATAGTAGAAGCAACCTTCTGTACGTGTAGAGGGATACTTTTTTTTTTTTTTAATTTTTACTGCGCACAACATAAACTGAGTATACTGTTTGCTTAGACAATGAGCTGCTAGTTCTCTAACTGGTAAATGCGCCAAAGTCACTGATAAAAAACGCTCCGGATGATATGTGGCCTTCAAAAAGTTCCGGAGTGCATTTTTAATGTGTCTTTTTTTTTTGCATGCAGTGTATGCGTGCTTCACGCGATGTAAAACAAATTTAACGGTCTAATACGGGCCAAATCCATTTTAATCCAGATCCAACTACGACGAACCGGCTACAATGGTATTGTGCACTACATCTGGATGGGTTGTGTTCATCGAGCCAAATTCACACATTACACCAGGTCACCTCGTGAGCGTTATACAAATCAGATCCGTCCGCTTTTGGGACTAATTCTGCCTGGGAAAGGCAAAATCCATTATGTAGGGTTTTTTTTCTGTGAGAAGCGAGAGTTTTAATGTATACTGACAAGCAAAAGAAATGCCAACACCACTCCACCGCACGCACTCACTCACCCACTATTCACCACCTAATTAATTCTCAAACCAAAATATATCTCTCACTCTCATCGCGCACGACATCACACACACCAGCCCGTTTCGATGATTCCACACACACACACACACCAAACACACAACTTTATTGTGTGGCTAATACGTTTCGCTGCCGAACAAACGTAAGCGTACTGTTCACCAACCCCCAACACAACATATGTAAGAGATAACACTGATCGCAACGCACCGCAGTCCCGCTCCCCCCACAGCGACTGTGAGGAGATAGACACGACACCACATACCCCTTCCTCGACACCCCTTCCACTACACAACGCCACAACCCAAGACGCAGCCTCACACACACACCACACACACATATCCCCCAATGCTAACAGACGTATTCACAACCCATACCGCAAAAACACATACAGCGCGTGAGAACGTATCCAATGCACAAACGATTAGACTCGTCTAATCAACACCAAAACAAAGATATATATTTATGCCTCTATACGTGCGCGAGAGAGAGTTGCAGTCTGAGTCACCCACACACCTTATAAACACACCCCAGTGGCGATCTCGCGTACTAAACACACACCACACACACTTTGTTAGGGCAGAACAGTATCAGGGAGGAAGGGTGGGGGGGGGCGAGATGGTAAGAAATTTATAGTAGTTTATTCCTTATTACAAAACAGAGACAAATACTGGCGTATACATTAATCAACAGAAGTAAAAGGGAGTTAAGTTTGGTGATCACTATATGACTCACCATAAAAAACGAATGGAGGGGTGATTGGGGTGGATTTAGAACAGGTGAGTGAGGCCGTGGGCGAATGTAGAGAGCAGAGAAAATAATACAAAAAAGGAATGCGAGTGCTGGAGTAAGTGGGAAAATGGGTGATTGTATTATGTGAGAAATTCTATCTCTCCTTTGCCCGGGAAGAGGGGAGGAGTGGTGTGTGATATGAGTTAAAGGGGGGGGGGAGATTATTGGTGGTTGGGGGGAGATGTTGGATACCGAATAGTAGTCGCGTTCCAAGTCTCTATATAAAAAAACATCACAGACGAGAACACTCAATACGAATTAATGTATATAAAACACACACACTAGTATGTTAAGTGGGGGGGGGGGGAGGGGAGGTTGATAGGGGGTGGGGTTGGGTAGGTTTAAATATGAGTTTTAACATTGTTATAGTTTTAAAATTTGGGGGGGAATTACGCTCGCCAAGAGAAGCGATGAAACACACAAGGGGGGACACACACGGGGGAGTTGAAGTGATGGTATTGTATGTGTATAATGGTGTGGGATTGGGTGAATGTTGTTGGGGAGCACACACAACACGTTTAAGGGTGGGAGCATCACAGTGAGGGATGATAAGGGAGAGATGTGTGAGGTTGTAGGATTGGGAATGTATCATACATATGAAGATGTGAGAGAGAGAGTGAGTGTGATTAGGAGTGCGAGATAGAGATAATTATATGATTATGAAGAGTGAGTATAATTGTATTTACATAATATTTTTGGATTGAAGAATGTGATAAGTGATAAGAGTGTACACACAATTAAGATCTCACAGCAGGTAAATAGGATAGACATGTAGTTAACGAAAGTCGAATTATATCTGAGGGTATTCTAAGGTCATGGTGTGGAAAAAAGATCGTTATTGCTCATAGGTTAATCTATATGATAAGAAGATGGTTTTAATGTATTATTTGTGTTGGGAGGGGAGTTGGGAAGAAAACACCATATATATGGTGGGGTTAGGACACAATTCTGTAGACAGGGGGTAGAAAGAGGGAGATGAGAGAAGTGTGGAGGATGTTTGGAGGGAGTGATATATATTTATATATGGAAGAGATCTAGCTGGATTGTAGAGATAGTGGAAGGGGTCTTAGGAGTATTGGAACAAGTTGAGAGTGAGGGCGAGGAGAGACACAGCACAGGGGTTAGGCGAGTATTCGATCTGGGGGGGGAGTGAGTATCAATGTCTCTGGGAGGATTAGGAGGAGGGGGGAGAGGTTGGGGAGGGGGGTGGGTGCGGTGGGGGGGGAGACAGATGTGGGAGGGGGGAGGGGAAGAGAGGTAATAGAGGAGCTGGCGATAAACACACAGGTGGTGGTATAATGTTAAAATTTCAAATTTAGTAATAGGAAAGACGTAAAGGAGGGGAGAGGGAGATTGAGTGAGGTGGGGAGGCGATTATTGGAAATATTGAGGGGGGGAAGATACCCACATTATTGATTTTTGTTAGAGATCCAATATACGAGACCATGACGAGAGATGAGGTGTAAGATGAGATGAGGTCATGATAGACAGAATCAAAACAATCTCTTCCCATAAAAGTAGAATCAGATACAGGAATTTTAACAAAGAAACTAATAAGAGAAATAGATTACTAAGTCCAATCTCTACCTCACTCATTTCTCATTATTCACTTAAAAATATAATAATCAATAATCTAACAAAATGAATCCGCAAAAGCTAACATATATAAAACTATCATACATTTACGTTAACTTCATTCTAATTCAATAAACTATAAATACATAAAATATCACCTTTACAATTACAGCTCGCAGACTATTGTTAAGTTAAATGAAATATTCAGAACTACCTATAAACCAACTTAAAATCAATTTATAGTATAAAAAGCTACCACCCATAGTCCTATATGTGACATTTCTGATCATGAGTAGTATACTAGATTAAAGTACAGTTGAAAAATAACGAAGAGAAGCGATGTAACTACGAATTATAATTATCTATTTCACAGATTAAGAAAATTTAATATACACCATTACGCCTGTTACAATAAAGCAGTCTCCCATAACCCATAACAGACAAAAATAGTCACGCTCACAAATAAATACAAATAACTAAAACACAAAATGATTGAATAATTTTAAAACACTTATATTTATGGACACACAGAGACACCATCTTCACAATCAAAAGTATTCATATGGTAACATTATATAGAAAGCATACGATGCGCGAATTGAGATTATTGATGCAAACACACCAGAGTCATATTGATCTAGGTGGTCTAACCTAAGATTTGAGAATTAGAAAACTGACTCACATTTCTCTGAGGTCTCTTAATATATAAAATACAGAGAGAGAAAGAAAATTTAAACACACATTTTGCGGGAATGATGATATAGAGTTAAGGGTGCGGGGTGGGTGGGTGTGTTTGGGGCTGAGGGGGGGGGTTTTTTGGGATGGGGTTTTTTGGATATATTAGTTTTATTATGAGAGGGTGGGGGGGGGAGGGGTGGGGGGGTAGGTAAGTGAGGGGGTGATTGGTTTTTATATGGTAAAAGGGTTGGTTATGGGGTTATGGGAATGGAGTAGTTTTAGTGGTTGATTAGGTGTTTGGTAGGATGTTTATGGTGGGGTTGTGGGATAGGGGGATATGTGGGTGTTTTAATGTTAAATGTTGGATTTGGATAAAGGGAAATAGATATACGGAAGATTTTGTGGAAAGAGACTAATGTAACGGTGTAGAAGCGGAAAAATGCGGCGGTCGTGGGGCCCGAAGACGTTTAGCTGCTGGGGTAAACGCCATGAAAATGTAAATGGTTTTCAGTCTGAACGGTCTTACTACAATCTAGTACAATGACAACAGGCGGCTCAGTTACATTTCCAACGATAACAGTACGGATGGAAATTTGTAGACCGTGAGTGTTACCTCATCGATAGTGCCTGATTAACTTGAGGCTATTGTAGCTTAGAGGTTAGGCGTAGTTTTGGCGGTCTGCTCTTTTGCTTGGGGCATACGTCAGTCATGTACGACCGACTGACTTGCGACGCTGGAAATCACCAAGACCGGTACCTTTAAACTGACCTTACCCATTTAGCATCGACGCACTGAAGCAGGAGATGGACTATGATAATTCACGGGTAGTGCCAGGTTAGCTTGGTGCCTGATAGCGCCAAGCTAATCTGGCACCACCCGTGAATTACTGATCCTGGACGATCCATCTCCAGCAACTAGTGGTACTTTGTCGTTAGGTCAGTGACACCTCCACAATTTGGGACTTGCGGCCGTGAGGCTAAACGGGTTAAAATGCACGAACGTGAAGGCGAAGGGCGTGCAATTTTTGCTCGATGGGCTACCGAGGTCGACAACTGACACATTGGTTGTCAGTCTCCCTCGATTCGCTGCGCTCGGCAGCGCAGCGAATCGGAGGGGAGGCAACCAGTGTGAGTGGGTCCCATTCAATCAATCTACCGATAAATGAACGCACGCGGCGCTTTTAGCAGAAGACGGAGTCCAAGAGGTAAGCCATTTTGGCACTTGAAAGTGAAAGGTCTCAGCGGGCGACTGAGAAATCAAGTCGTGGACTGTACTCGATGACCTAAGATGCTCTCTAGCGGCGGTAGCAGACAGGAGAATCCCAACAGGGGAGATAAGCGCATGTTTGTCGTAAGAAATGCGATTACCGATGCAACCTCCACAGCGGGCAGTCTTGATGGCTGCATGTCAGAAAATGGATGTTTTGGGTGTTTTATGATACACACGCTCACCCTGTTGCAGCCTTGGAGATGCGTCCGCCATGACATGATAGCTGAGGGGGTAGTCCTAGGCTAGTTGGCGCCTGAGTCAGTGGGCCTCGCCGCCCGGCCGGCTCCGCCGGGACTGATGCCGACGCCGGTATTAGTTACCTAAACCTGATCTTACCTCTTTACATTCTGATACACTACTGCTTGAAATTAATTTGACTATGATAGTTCAAGGGTGGTGCCAGTACAGCTTGGCGCCTCAGGCGCTAAGCTGTTGCCTGGCACCACCCTTGAACTAAAATGGTTGAGCTGTCTTCCAGTCTGTAAAGTAGCCCATAGGACAATAAGCAATTTTTTAAAAAACCAGCCTCAGAATGAAATGGGTTATACCAGAGGTCGGATATAAGACAATTCGGATATAACGACGTTTTTTTTCAGAGGCCGGTCCCGACTAGTTCCATAAAAATTAATTCGCTTATAAACTTTGGATACAGCAATAGCGGAAAAAAGTGCTGTGGTGTTTTGTTATAACCGACGTTTACTAGTGTAGTAAGTAGGACTGAGACGGGTCGGACTTGATAGTTCAAGAATATTGCCAGACTAGCTTGGCGCCTTGGAAGGCGCCAAGCTAGTCTGGCACTACTCTTGAACTATAAGACATGGCTGATCAGATCTGTCACATCTGGACTGAGCACAGTGGCTATAGGGCGGCTCGGGAAGTTCCCCGCGTTGCCCAGGAGCGTTGGAGCGTCAGCCGCCATCTTAAGAGGATACCCTAGTCTTCAGATCAGTCAAGCGCGAAGTAGTGTTTTAACACGTTTTTCTTCATGTTAGTTCATCCTCTTTGGAAACAAACAAAAACATATTCTGGTTAGCGGTTTCCTACGGTGATGGGAAGACTTGCTGTTATTGCCTATTGACTTTTCTGACATTGTGCTGACAGCGAGTTTCCTAAGAGCGCCTTAGTCGTGTATCCTCTCAAGATGGCCGCCACGACTAGCGTGATGACGTCAGTTTTCCGAGCCCTAAAGCCGCCTCACGGCGACTCTAAGTTAACTAAACAGGCTGCATCCTGCTCTACCGCCCATACATGCAAACACACCCACACCCACACCATACACACACACCCCACACACACACACACACATACGTACAACCACCACACCCACGACCACACAAACACCCCCACACACACACAGCCACCACACCTACACACATCCGCCCACCCACACACACACACACAAACACACCCATACACACAACCACCACACCCACACACACACACACACACACACACACACATCCATTACACACAACCACAACACCCACACACACACACACCCATACACACAACCATCACACCCACACACACACACCAACACACATTCAAACAGAGTGAATGCATGTAATCGTACACGCAATGTACTTTTGAGATCACGAACAACCAGTCTGCACGTGTCTGAAAGCAATCGTATTTGTTTGTTTGTTTGTTGAAGTGTCTCTTTGTTTTTGGTGTGCATTTTCCATATCCAACGTACTTAATACAACATGCAAAGTTGTGTGTTGATCTGTCATTCTGCACATTAAGGCTCAAGGCTGTAAGGTCCACAATCAAAAGCTAGAACAGGAGTCGTTAAAAAAGTATAAAAAATAAATAGAAATAGAAGAAAAACAAATCACAGATCATGTTCTACACACATGACTTAAAACCTTCCTTCCTGTCCGGAATCTCGTACACCGTGGGCGTCTAGAGTAAGGACAACGTTGTTTTTCCCTAACCCTTCTCTGCCTAAAAACGCTGAACACAATCCACCTGCAAGAAGCATAGATTCTCATGAGCCCCCGCAACTGCGGGGGCTCATGAGGATCTATGCCTCTTGCTAAAACCACTTATTCCTCGGACGTCTTCAGCTTTTTGGCACTGAATAAACACAAATTTCAGAAACACGATCTGCATCCGCTCGCATGGAAGGGGTTAAGCCAGAATATTTACACAAACGCAGAAATCTCTGATTTGCTTTTATACCGGAAAATTTACACAAGAGAAAAAAAAAAAAAAAAGAAGAGATGAGATGCAAGGTTAAGACAGCATGCCCGGCCTGAGTGATGGCGTGGGTCCGCCCCTAAACACACGGCGGGGAATGGAATAAATCTAAAATGTCAGCAAACAGAGAAAATCACAAAAGATCAACATTTTGCGTCCTTTCTTTATCACGTGTTGACACCGCGTGCACGACGCGTGACGTCAGCTTAAAGGCCCGCTGTTGCCTTCAGCTAGAAAGTGTGTATATCAAGTTAAAACAATCGCCAATCGGCAATATGCCGCGTAATCGGATTCGGCACGTACCGAATGAGTTAACAAAATGCATTCGTTTCATTTCTCGGTGACAACTGATGAAAAAGAAAAAAAGAAAAAAAAGAGAGAGAGAGAGAAAGAAAAAAAACATACAAAAAACCCTCAAATAACACAACAAAAACACAAAACCACAAAACGAAACGAAACGAAACATCTATTACNCTTTTTTTAAACACGGGAAGCAAGATGCACTTCGCGCTGGGACCATATGGCGTTGAGGCGCGTCCCCCGGGTGGTGGATAGGGGGTCCCTCGTGAGAGGGGTGCACCGAATGAAATAAGGTGCCGTGAACCAACATGGTCTAAGGGAAGGTGACCCCGACAGAAAACCCCTGGTCCTCCTAGTAAGGGGGTTGGGCGTGGGGGTAGCTTCCCCACCCTGCAAAAAAGGAAATAGCTACAAAAGCGCCGACGAAAAGACTAACAGTAATTCCTTTCCTGGAGGAGGAAGGTTCTTCTACCAGAAGACTTATGACGTCCTGTGGTGAAAGCCGGAAGTCTTCGGAAGCCACAGGACCGAGCCGCCTCTCTCTATCCAGGGATACAACCATGGGGACATGGAACGTCAAGACCATGTACCAGAGCGGCAAGGCCGCCCAGATAGCAGCGGAAATGCAAAAGTACAACCTTTCCCTGCTAGGTATCAGTGAAGCCAGATGGACGCAGTCTGGCCAGAAAAGGCTGTTAAGTGGGGAGATGATTCTGTATTCAGGTCATGAAGAGGAGAATGCCCCCATACAGAAGGTGTAGCATTCATGCTGTCACCAGTGGCACAGAGAGCGCTGATGGGCTGGGAACCTCTTGGGCCAAGAATTATCACAGCAGCCTTTAGAACCAAGAAAAAGCTCAAGCTGAACGTCATCCAGTGTTATGCGCCCACTAATGACAGTGACGAGGAAGAGAAACAAGAGTTCTACGACCGACTCAAGAGTGCCTTAGACAAATGTGCGGAGCGAGACATCACCATCGTCATGGGCGATTTTAATGCCAAAATAGGGGAGGACAACACCGGATACGAAGAGGTGATGGGGAGACAGGGACTAGGCTCGGAGATGAGTGAGAACGGGGAGAGGTTTGTAGACTTTTGTGCTCTAAACCGACTTGTCATTGGAGGCAGCATCTTCCCACACAGAAGAATACACAAAGCAACTTGGGTCTCACCTGACCATACAACAGAGAACCAAATAGACCATATCTGCATTAGCAAGAAATTTAGAAGATCCCTTCAAGATGTTCGAGTGAGGAGGGGAGCAGATGTCGCCTCCGACCACCATCTGCTTACCTTAAGAATGAAGCTCAAGATAAAGAAAAGCCGCACAGAGACAACAAGAAGACAGCGCTATAATGTAGGCCTCCTGAGAGAAACTGGAGTTACAGAAGAGTTCAAACTGGTGCTGTCCAACCGGTTTCAAGCGCTACAGGAGCTAGTAAATGAAGAGGAGGCGGTCACCACAGAGCAGCAGTGGAAGGCAGTTAGAGAGGCGCTGAACTCAACCTGCAAAGACACTGTAGGGTTCAGGAAACACCATCACAAGGACTGGCTGTCGGCACAGACCTTGAAGAAGATAGAAGTGAGGAAGCAGAAGAAAGCAGCTGTCAACAACAGTCGCACGAGAGCAGCCAAAGTAAGGGCACAGGGGGAATACTCGGAAGCCAACCGCGAGGTGAAGAGTAGTATCAGGGCAGACAAGAGGGCCTACACAGACAGCCTGGCAGCAGAGGCAGAAAAGGCAGCAGGCAGCGGCAACATGAAACAGCTCTACGACATTACCAGAAGATTGTCAGGCAAGTATGGCCATACAGAAAGACCAGTAAAAGACAAAGAAGGCAAGCCTATTGCAGACAGAGCAGACCAACTCAACAGATGGGCCGAGTATTTTGAAGAGTTACTGAACAGACCTAGCCCACCCGACCCCCCAGACATCCAGCCGGCAGACCTACCCATCAGCTGTGACAGACCCAGCCGGGAAGAGATCAGAAGAGCAGTGGCATTCTTGAAGAACGGCAAAGCAGCAGGCCCAGATGGCATCCCAGCGGAGTCTCTGAAAGCAGACCTAGAGACAACAGTGGAGATGCTGTACCCACTGTTTGGAAAGATCTGGGAAGAGGAGGTGATGCCGGCTGACTGGAAGGAGGGGTACCTAATCAAGCTTCCCAAGAAAGGCGACCTCAGCAAGTGTTCCAACTACAGAGGAATCACCTTGCTGTCAGTACCAGGAAAGGTCTTCAACAGGATCATCCTGGAGAGAATGAAGAGCTCCGTTGACCCCCCGCTGAGAGACCAGCAAGCAGGATACAGGAAGAACCGATCATGTACAGACCAGATCGCCACTCTCCACATCATCGTGGAACAGTCTCTGGAGTGGAGCTCCCCGCTGTACGTCAACTTTGTGGATTATGAGAAAGCATTTGACAGTGTGGACCGAGAGACTCTGTGGAAACTCCTACGACACTACGGTGTACCCACAAAGCTCGTCCGCCTGATCAAGAGCAGCTACGATGGCATGACATGTCGCGTGATCCACGAAGGGCAGTTCACCAGGGAGCTCCAGGTCAGAACTGGTGTCAGGCAGGGGTGTCTGCTGTCTCCGTTCCTCTTCCTACTGGCCATAGACTGGGTCATGAAGATGACCACAGAGCACAGACGAAGTGGAATACAGTGGACACTGTGGACACAGCTTGATGACCTCGATTTTGCAGACGACTTGGCATTACTGTCCCACACTCATCAACAAATGCAGGACAAGCCCACGAGGCTTGCTGACATCTCGTCCCAAGTGGGCCTCACCATTCACAAACAGAAAACAAAGACAATGAGGCTGAACGCAACCAGGGAAGAACCAGTCTTGCTTGCTGGCACCCCGTTGGAGGAGGTGGAGTCCTTCACCTATCTCGGGAGCATCATAGACAAAAAAGGCGGCACTGATGCAGATGTCAGAGCACGAATCGGTAAAGCCAGAGCAGCCTTTCTCCAGTTGAAAAACGTGTGGAGCTCCAGAGAGCTGTCACAACACACCAAAGTCCGGATTTTCAACTCCAATGTAAAAGCAGTTCTCTTAGCAGAGACTTGGAGATTGACAAAAACCACAGTCAACAGAGTACAGACCTTCATGAACAGTTGCCTTAGAAGAATTTTGAAAATCCACTGGCCAGAGAAGATCAGCAACGTCAGACTCTGGGAGAGAACAGAGCAGATAACAGCAGAGAATGAAATTGGGCGAAGAAGATGGGGATGGATCGGTCACAGTCTGAGAAAGCCAGCTTCCAGTATCACTAGGCAGGCATTGTCATGGAACCCCCAGGGAAAGAGGAAAAGAGGTAGGCCGAGAAACTCCTGGCGTCGAGACCTCCAAGCAGACATCAAGAGACTGGGAACCACCTGGAGTAGAATCGAAGGAGAAGCACAGGACAGGAGTTGCTGGAGGTCTCTCGTCGACGGCCTATACCCGGGTAGGGGTGACAGGCGTAAGTAAGTAAGTAAGCAAGATTCAAATGGAGTCTATCTCTGTCATCAAGACTTGCATTCTCATGAGCGCCTAGTCTGTAGGAACTCATGATCATATATGAGTTGTTTTTTTTTTTTTTGTGTTTTTTTTTTTTTTTGGGTACGGCGGGTGGGTGGGTGGGTGACCGCGCTGCTGTGTACGAAATAGGCACAATGCAGAATTTGAACCTACGATTTGGACGTTTAATTCTAAAATTGTGCTTTTCAGTACAAATCGTCCTCTTGTGCACAGAAGAAGAAATCTCCAACAAATAAGGAAACATGCTTAGAAAGGACAAGTAAAACAACGTATTTCAATAAACTGTGTTGTACCTGTACTAAGCGTGTTTCTTTCTCTCTCTGTTTTCTTTGCATTTTAATATATGCTTGGTTTGGTTCATGTGAGGTAAGTTAGATAATAACACATACAGTTTCAAGATGAAGCTGTCAAAGTTCCTACACAAACTGAGACAACGGACGTGACCCTTTCTGTTGGCTGAAGACTTCAGAAAATATGTGGCGAACACAGGCATGGGATGATCGTTGCTGAACCCTTTTCATCCTGATACAATACCGCTTGACTATGACAGTTCAAGGTTGGTGCCATAATAGCTTGGCGCCTCAGGCGCCAAGCTATTCTGGCACCAACCTTGAACTAAAATTGTTGATCTATCTCTTAATCTATAATGTAACCTTCATATGACAATAAGCAATTTAAAAACATCAGCCTCAGGATTTAATGGGTGAACATTGTCACACCAGGGAGGAAGAATATATACCACTCGGAATATTTGGATATTTGTTCGATTTTTAATAATTTGATCTTCTCATTCGCATGACAAACAATAGACAAGACGTATACAAACCTACGCAATACTCACTCAATTCATACATGCACCTGTAACTCACGCACACCCTTAACCATTCGTACAATGTTCACAGCACTAACCACACATCCTACACTTATTGTTCCACTACGATGTCACAGTCTCCGCAATGTCTGTCGATAATAACTGACACTAATTAACGCTTAGATCCTCGAACGATCAAACAGTTTGATTACTCCGACCGTGGATAAAGATGGATGTAGCGTCGCTGCTGTTGATTCGGCCACACCACTGGTCGAATAATCGCACTGTCTCTCGCGATGACACGTCGAAGCTCCACACGCACACCGTCAGGATCAACTTGTTATCTCGCACACCACGTTGATTAACCACATTCCCACATGAAGCATACACAAATCCAACTTCTCAGCTGGTGATAGGGGAGGGAAGCATCTATAACACATACAAAACGTATCTCTCCATAAGAAATCCGCCATTGCTAAAAAGTTACTTCCGCCGGAATGACGACACTGTAACGATGACGACCGCTAACGGCTTCCGGACGTTGTCGCCGATTCCCGATCGTTTCCGACATCGAATAAATATTGTAATAACAGTCAATTCGAAATATCATGCACACACACGAATACGACATATTTCCGCACAACACATAACCTCTCACCACGATACGAATTATTCATTTCAAAATCAACAGGCTCCACAAAACGTTTCGATCATTCCATTCAATCCCGCAAGCCGATCGCCAGACGACACCGCAAACTCGCCGATGCGCGCCGAATATCATACAATCACAGATCTAGAGCCGAACAACTAATACATTTTCCGAATCTACTACTTAACAAACGCGAATCAGCTATATAATAAACAAATACATACCCAAAGATGCGTGAAGTAAACCTTCGACTGTTTCAGGCCTGTCTGCCCATTCTTGGCCGTTGGACAAGGTCCGGTACTCGTTACTCTAATCAGTCGATCTGGTTACTAGTCGTAGTTCTTAAACTACAAAATTTTACGTACCACTGTACTGAGCATTCTGCTCTCAATCGTCTATTCTACCATAGACCATAACACGGCATTTCTCTGCCCACTACACCTCACAAAAAAACAACTTTTACTCGAGAGCAAAAATCTCTCCTGACTGACTGTCTTCCAAACGATTCACAGTGACGTAACTCTTCAAACCAACATCCTACGTCACATGTTCCAAACACACATCTTACGTCATATGTTCTTGACGTCACTAAAAAGTACATGCCATAACCGCAACACACAACAAAGAACGAAAGTTCTCCACGAAAGAAAATACAGCATAATGATTAAAATAAATTGTGACACACACACATGTTGAGAGGATAGCGTATGCCAGTATTTAGGCTAGTCTTATGATATATATTAACTATTTTTTTCACCTGACTGTGATCACTAAATTAATGACATACTAACTCTAAGATATTCTGTTTCATTTTAAACGATATACCTTTTACTTTTAATTAATTAATTTAGACTTCCTAGATTAATATGCGTGTGTGTTGTATGGGTGTGGTAGATGAATGTGGGTGTGTGAGTGGGTACGTGTTGGTTTGTGAGATTAGTTGTCCAGTCAGTTTTAAAGTTTTTGTAGTGTGTGTAGGGCATTGGGTTTGTGTGATGGAGTATTAATAATTTTTTGTTGTTGACTGTGATGTTTGTAATTGTAACGACACCAACACACATTCCTAAGCTTCATGTTTCTTAAGGCAAATGGCAATAAACAGTATCCGTATCAGTAGGAAACAGTGTTATATAGGCGATCAATTAACCTGTTCAGCACCAGCTGACGGATATTGTGTTTCCGTAATCTTCATTAATTCAACACCAGAGAGCCCAAACCATCCCAAGGATGTGGATTCAAAGTGATGTCAGCAAGAGGCATAGATCCTCAAGAGCCCCCGCAACTGCGGGGGCTCATGAGGATCTACGTCTCTTGCGGTTTGATCGTTGCTAAGTTTTCTCGGCAGCCAAGGGGTTAAGAAAAGATCATCTCATGTCTGTGATGGCGGACGTCGGACTGAAACAGTTTTAATGTCCTAGATATGACAGAAGAGCTCAACAGCGCGTACCAGAAGCAGTAAAAAAAAACCGTTAATGGCTTAGCGCCTTTTGTCCATCACGAAGGTGATTTCAAAGACGGGGCACCGAATAAAGTCTGTACAAATTTTGACCCCAACTGGATTCGAACGAGGATATTTTGGACGAGAGTCGAACGCTCTACCACCGAGCCACCCAGCTCCCCCACCAGAAGCAGTAGGTAACATCTTTTACGTGTACCTACGGAAATGGATTGTGAAAAGTACGGTAAAAAGTAAAAGGCCTTCGTTCAGACAACACTGAGAACCCTTATCGGCGAATTTTACCAATCAATGACCGCTTTGAAGCAGACAGCTTTACCCCCCCCCCCCCCCCCCCCCAAAAAAAAAAAAAAATAATAATAATAATAAAAATAAATAAATAAATAAATAAATAAATAAATAAATAAAATAAAATAAAATAAATAAATAAATAAATAAATATTTTTAAAAAATGAAGATTTCATCCCAAAGTCTACTGTATTGTTTGGAGCTCAGATGCGTTTATCTTTTAGGAACATTCAGAGTTGTTCATATTTTTAGGCTTATTATTCTGATCCATTCCTCTCTAAGCCAACCTCTGATCAACACACACGTCGGCGCACACAATTAAAGACGGACACACGGCGCTTCCCGCCATTAGTACGCTCTGTGGGCTCGTGTAGCGACAGTAATCCATCTCCTTCTACTCTAACCTACCCTCTGATCCACACACACTGGCACACAGAAATAAAGACGGACACACGGCAATTCCCGTCATTCGTAAGCTCTGTGGTCTAGCGTAGCATAGCTATTCTGAAGAAAAATAATAACACGAGCAGCGAAATGACGTCACTTCACGTCATTGCATCATCAACTCCACGACGCCCTGTTTATATTGACGACTCGATGTTATACGTCACTTATCGCAGTACTAACATTTGACGTATCAGAGGATCAACTTTGCAATTTTCTTGCTGATTTTCACGCCTAGGGCTTACAGGTCACAATTTGACCTAATCCCACCCCAGGGCCGGGACACTGAAATAGCAAGCTTATGCAAACATTGTTTATGAAAAATCATGCGGGTATTAACGAGAAGATAATTTTTTTCGTAAAAGAAAAATTAAAGTTATATTAGCTGTTTTACAAATGACTCCGAAAAAGTGGTGCAGAAAATTGCCTGATTTTCACACCTAGGGCATACAGGTCACAATTGACCTAATCGTACCCGACAGCCGAGACAAACTGTAGGCTCATGTAAATACCGTATAGTGAAAAATCATTCGATTATTAAAGAGAAGATTTTTTTCCGTAAAAAAAGATTTTATTGTTTTAAGATTAACCCATATAATTCGTGAAATTAATCCCAAAAACGTGAAAATATATTAAAATTTTGTTTTTAATTATCACTAAAAAGGTTCTAGAGGTATAATGCTGGTTAACGAACTCATTCAATATCTCCCTTTTATCTAGCTATATGCAAAATATCTAGTAAAAATAAGAAAAATTACAGACTCCAGTGTAGATCAACCGGTTTTTATGAAGCGGCCATTTTCTCGCCAATAAGCATCTTAATAAAATAAAATGGAGAAGAAAAAAAAACGTCTCGAGATTATTCTTTTAGGGACAATATCATACAATTTCAAGCTTGTCCGTCCTCAAACGCGGACTGTAGTCGCTGTCACACACACACACACACACACACACACACACACACACACACACACACAAATACACACATATAGCGCTTTGGCGCCAAAAAGACGTTTTCTAGCAAGGTTTGCGTAGCTAGACGTGACGTCATATATATCTTGTTACTTCTTTGCTTCTCCGGAATGCGCTCCGACCAGCCCCATTTCAAAGTCTACCGTATTTTCAATACGGTAGACATAAAAACAAACAAAAAATCCCAAACCAAACTAACTCAACAACAACACCACCCCACAAACAAAACAAACCGAAAAACCCAACAAACAAAACAAAAAACAAAACAAACAAAAGAACGTCTAAACCGTTGTATTTTTTAGTTGGGGAATATTTTATTTATTTTGATAGATTTGATGTGGATTACTGTTCTTGACGTGTGAAGGTCAGTGTTTTATGGGGTATCGCAAAGTACTGACAGAAATGCGCAGCGTGTTGAATGCAGATTGTGCCATCGTAGACAAAACATGCGATAATACATTCATTAATAACATCCGCAACCGCATCTCCCACATTGTAGAATCCTCTGCTAATTCACGGGAGATAAGACGGAGCACATCAACTCAAGGGTAGTGCCAGATTAGCCCCTAATCAGGCACTACCCTTGAGTTGGCGTGGTCAAAACATCCTGCAGTAGACGCTGGGAAAGAAAGGAGCGGTCTTTCAGATTCTGTGGCTAGTAACCAGAGACGCAACGTGGGGAAATCAAAGGAACCGAACGTGTTCTTCACGCCTCAATGTTGATTGATTCCGCTTGATAGCGGGTTAGGACATGCTGGCGTGAACAGGTGCACGCGTAGACTACATTGCACGTATACATGCATGAGCGGACATACAAACAAGTACGCATGCACGCACACGGCACACGCGCGGGTGCACGCACAGTTACACACAAGAAACGCACGAACACACACCAGGGGCGGATCCGTTTCAGAAACCCGCTAACACCAGAAATTCTTTAAAATGCTGTAACGAAGCGCCTTTTTGGCACCCACCACCCCCCTCCGCCGTTGTTTGATTTTTCGGCCACTGGAAGGAAAGGGGGGGGGGGAGGGGGCTTTTTATGCGGTTGAAGGTCCGAACAGTTGGACCCCCCGCCTCCCCCCCCACACACACACACACAAACGCACCTCCCCCCCCAACCGAGGTAACTGATCCGCCCCTGCACACACTGCATCAAGTCTCATTACTCACAACGCTGATTCCGTCAACACAGAAGGATTTGCTTGCTTCCATTGTTTATTTCAGTACCTCCGATAACAGGCATTCACGAAATAATGACCTCACAGAGCACGACACAAAAAAGAACAAGGATTAAAAAACATAACCACAACTAAAATGAAACTGACCTTACTTACGCCTGTCACCCCTCCCCGGGTATAGGCCGTCGACGAGAGACCTCCAGCGACTCCTGTCCTGTGCTTCTCCTTCGATTCTACTCCAGGTGGTTCCCAGTCTCTTGATGTCTGTCTGCTTGGAGGTCTCGACGCCAGGAGTTTCTCGGCCTACCTCTTTTCCTCTTTCCCTGACCGTCCACAATAATGTCACTAGTCAGTGAACACTGGTTGTCACCCTTGATTCGCTGCGAAGCGAATCAAGGGAGACAACCAGTGTGCAGGAGCAGGTTTATGACATAAAAATTGACAAGCTCTTCCAGAATCCCTGACCATGCTTTAAAAAAAAAAAAAATCAGCATTTGATGAAGAAGAAAAAAAGAGTGTTGGTTTGTAAGATACCGGTTATCACCCTCGATACGCTACCGCTCAGCGGTAGCGAATCGAGGGAGACAACCAATATGGGTCTAGTTAGTTTAAACGTCAGGGTTTTAAGTCGTAAAGTGTAAAAGCACAGACCATTACACACACGTCTTGGTGGGCCCGGGTGAATTCTTTTCCACTAGGAGGTCGCTAGGTTTTCCTCACACTGGTTGTCTCCCTCGATTCGCTGCGCTGAATCAGCTCAGCGAATCGAGGGAGGCAACCAGTGTAGGTCTTTCTATGGTCTGGACCAGTCATAAAAATTCACTATGACGTCTCGTCAAGAAATCTTCCCATGACAACAACTTCATAACATGAAGTCAGGAAGTCTTGCTGTGACGAGACGGAGTCTTTGGCAATAAGGTCATTTTAAGTGTTCGTGTGCCTTGGCCAGTCTTACAATTCACCATGACGTGAAGAAATCTTTCTATGACATGGACTTCATCATATGACGTCACTAAATCTTGCTGTAATTGAAACGAGTTTCTGACTATGGCGTCGCACGTTCATCCTGCGACGTGGTGGAGACAGTGAGGTTGTACTGGTGTATGAAGTGCGCCAGGGTGGAACCCTGCAGCGACTGGGTGGCCCGTGTGTAGAGCTGCCCCACACTCAGCGCCTCACCCTCGGGGCATTCCGACTCCATCTGGATGTAGCGAAGCCACACGTCTGAAACAAGCATCAACACGAATAAAATGTGCACAGTGTACATAAAGCAAACGGACCACACCCTACAGTGACTTCAAATGTAACTTATGCTTTGTCACAGTGTCGTGTGACTTCCATGGGTACGCTAGGTGCAAGTCACACAAAACCCCAGTAGCGAGACATCTTCGGACCCACGACGGCCGCAGTGGGACCGCGCACAGCCGTGCGCGGGCCCAATGCGGTCGTCGTGGGCCCGAGGACCTTTGCTCACTGGGAACGCAGTTTAAAACTGGGAACAGGGGCGTATCACTTACTTCCTGAGGAGGGGGCGGTGGGGGGGGGGAGGGAGGAGTCTAATTTTTGTTTGGGACGTTTGTGTTACTTCCACCTATTCAAATTACATGGTAAAGTAGGTTACTTTCGATTTTTTCCCCCTCGCTCTCTCCGTATCTTAATTTTTGTTCTTTGGGGGTGGGGAGGGGGGAGGGGGGGGGGAGGGGGTCGCGGAGTTCGGGAACCCACACTCACAACCCCAGATACGCCCCTGGTTACTTTAGGTTCCGTATAACTTTCAGTAGCTTACTATTTAGATGACAGATGACCCAAAAGTAACCTCACAGCGACAATATCGATGGTATTCGCAATGTTTTGTTTTTGTTTTCCTCGGAACCACAATTTAGCTGCAAGGCTGCACCGGCGCGAACGTCATCAATATTACCGATTTTACAAGCAACTTCAAAGGGAGATAATTACGTTCAAGACAAGAATAAATAAAAGAAACGATTCCTTCCCCTTTGTCATGGGCCTAATAGCAGGCCCACAAAGACGACTGCTCGTTTACATGGCTTTCAAGTTAAAATTTGAGTTCGGTGTGATGAATGATAAAGGGAGCATGGGAACGGGATGACACGTTATCTAATTCATTTCACGTAGTAATGAAATTCAAAACATCAAAACATCCAACAGACTTTCAGCCTTTCGCAACTCTGGGGCCGGGGCGGGGCGTCTTAACCCCATCGCAAGAGGCAAAGAACCTCATGAGCCCCCGCATCTTCGGGGGCTCATGAGGTTCTTTGCCTCTTGCTGACCCTATTCACATCCGTGTTCCTTGGACGGACGGGATCATACCAAGCTGAAGTTGCCCTGCTTTCAAAGATATGATTTTGTATCCGCCCAGTGGCAGTGAAGGCAGTTGAAGTATCCCAGTCCTGGGAGATGGGCTGGATATGACGGTTCAAGGTCGGTGCCAGACCAACTTTCGGTCCATCCATCCATTCATCAGTCCGTCCGTCCATTTATCCATCCACCCGCCTGTCCACCCGTCCATCCATACAAACCCATCCACCCGTCAACCCACCCATTTTACCCAGGCTTCATCATCCTACAATTAATCGTATCTAGAACCTGCCTGAGATATTCATGTACTAGACGAGATCGGCCTACCTTCCTCACAGCTTCCATAATCAGTGACAGCATCTTCGTAGGCCCGGCGAACTTTCTTCATCTTCAACTTGCTCTGCAACACGCAAACAGCGTCTCTGATTAACCCCGTAACTGCCGTGTCAAGGCGAACGCTACCCATGTACAAGAGACATAAATCCTCATGAGCCCCCGCGAGAGACATAAATCCTCATGAGCCCCCGCGACTGCGGGGGCTCATGAGGATTTATGTCTCTCGTCAGTCCCTGTGTTCTTTGTGCCCATGTTCGGTCCCATTTCATTTGCGTTCTTCTCGCGAAAGGCGGTCAGCGTGCAGTGGTTTCAGACGCGAAACCCACATCCACTGGCAATCAAGGGGTTAAACCGAGTGTCAGTCAGGCGGCAATAGGCTAGTGCTAGTGCTAGTCTACGAGCTTGGATCGAAACATATTTTTTTCTCCAATGTACAGTACGTATTTCTCTACTTGTCATCGTAGAACGCGTTTTACAGCGACTTGAAGAAATAAATGAGATGTACATTAAGATACAATGTGAAAAAAAAACATTTTCTCTACCCCAGCCTGTGTGCTGGTCTGTGATTTAAGATTTAAAGCTCCAAACGGTAAGGTTTCAAATAACATACTAGCAGCCTACTTCAATCATTAGTATATGTTTATATTTTATATATTTTTTACCTACTTACGCACACGTGCTCAGTAACAAACAGTATTGTGTTGTTGATTCTGAAGCCGATGCGAAACGCTGGAATGGGAAAAGGGAGAGAACTTGCTATCATAGCAGACTGACGTGCACATCGAAACCCGCCTTGTTCCCCTTTAGTCGTCAGACTTCAGCCGACGCTTCAAATGGTTGGGTGCTACAACTTGACATGCCCGACTTTTTCATTCCACACACCTCAATGCAGCCGACGACAGTTTTCATTTGTGAAATTCAAGCTTACGGTGATAAATTACATTTGAAATTAACCCTTTGAGTGTCGGTAGCGGTTTAGTCGCGATGATTGGAATCATCGCGACTAAAACCGCTACTGACACTCCCGAAAGGGTTATAGAACGCGGCACACACTTAAATAATAATGCACACATGCACGTGCACGTATGACTGTAAGACTATGATCGAGAATGAACGGTCGTGAAACAAACTGTGTATATCAATGAGGCAACTCCTTGCGAGCAAGAGGCGTAATTATTCTCATGAGCCCCTGCGACCGCAGGCGGGCTCGTGAGAATAATTCGCCTCCTGCAGACGGAGCTGGATGAATCCACGGAACGTTTGAAGTCCGTGCAATGTCTGACACCACACAGAAGAAAGAAAAGGAAGTCTCACACCGGGAATCAAAAGAGAAAAATCTATCAAGTGAGAAATTAAAATTATTCATGTCAATCACACCACGTCGACGACTGCGCAATAACAAAGCTTTATCCACTGAATCTCGAAGAAAATACCAACAGTTTAAAATCACACTGCCGAAACTAGCTTACAGTTAATCTAAGGGGGGGAAAGAGTACGGGTCTGTTATATCGTGCAAAGCCTTGTCCGTTGAAAGGGCCTGGCAAATCAAAGTGGCACAATTGTAGCGAGCCTGAATTGATCAGTGTTCAGGTCGTGCTCTATAGGCAATAGCTGTTTCGTCCCCGCCCCCCTCCCCCCCCCCCCCCCCTTCTCGTAACCCGCCCGTCAGGCTGTCTATTATCACTCGCGTGCCGAGGACGTTAACCCCTTCCCTGCTGAGAAACAGATTGATTGATTGATTGTACATTGCTTAACGTCCCGACAGCAACAAGGCTTTCTCAGGACGTGCCTGCACTGCTTGTGAAAAAAAAAAAAAAAACAAAAAAAAAAAACAGAACACTGAATGTATGTCGCCAGCCGGTCAAATACGTTAAATAAACCTAACACATGGGGCCTAAATAAAGCTAAGACCATTTAGCAACACACATCCAATATCAAGAGCTACAGGCAGTGCTGACAGTAGGGAGAGTTTTAAAAAGGCAAATACAGGTGAATGGACAAAGGGTAGACAGAAACACATGCCCCAGAATAGAGAGAAAAACTCACCCTGTGGGGCTGACCAGGGTGACCCTGGGAACTAAAAAGTACCTAACCCCACCCAAGTCCCCCAGGGCAGACCCGGGTGGGGGGGTGCTGAGAAACAGAGTCCGACTGCAAGAGACATAGATCCTCATGAGCCCCCGCAGTCGCGGGGGCTCATGAGGATCTATGTCTCTTGTTTACCCCACTTGTATCTGTGTTCCTTGGAGACTCTGAAATCACCAAGATGTGAAGAGACATTAAATAAAAATTCCTTGGACGACTGCGGCTCTTAGGCAAAAATCACCCCATACAAAATCACCCCATACAAAATCACCCCATACAAAATCCAGAAACACAATCTGCGACTGCTGGCAGCGAAGGTGTTAAACCAGAAACTAACAAAGCAACGCAGCTTGCAGCGACAAGTGTCTCGTCACTCAAGCTAGACTGATTAGTTGTCACCGAATTAATAAAACTGATTGATTTCATTTCTTAGGATTTATCAGCCTGACCACGCTACAGCGGCAACAAGTGCCTTTCCCCTCTTCTCTTCAAAGCTCACCAATTAACACAAATTCACCTCCTCTGCTTACATCTACAAGAGGCATAGATTCTCATGAGCCAGGGGCTCATGCGAATCTATGACTCTTGCTGATAGCGCTTAACACCCATTTTTTTGGTTTTGTTTTACACCTCTGCTACTCAAAAAGCGAGCGAGTTATGAAGGCTAAGCGTGGGGTTGCGTTGGATCTGGTCGTGGCCCTAGCGCCACCGTTAATCAAAGATGGGGCAAATTAATCAAGGGGTGACTCACCGGCGAAAAGGCAGGCCAAAGATAACGAATCGAGCGACGGTGAAAGCCACAGAGCTGCGGTGTTCTGGATCAAGACCAAATTAATCAACAGGAGTTAGTCCTAAAAATCAGAACCAGGTCGAAGACGGTAGGTTCGGCCCTTTTGACTCCCTTGACTGCCAGAGGGGAAAAAGTGAACGCGATCCAACTGCAAGAGGCATAGATCCTCATGGGCCCCCGCATTCGCGGGGGCTCATGAGGATCTATGTCTCTTGCTGAGACTAATTTGGATCCGCGTTCCTTGGACTGTTGTGGCTTTTGGGTCGTTGAATGAACACAGATTTCAGAAAATACAATGTACGTACAGTGACTGGGAATAGGGTAAGGCGAGACAGTAGATCGCGCCCCTTTATAGTTAGTAAAGACAGCAGGTTGCGCGCCTATATAGTAAGCACTACGGAAACCGATCGCTCTGATCACTGCGGCTGTGTCATAGCAGTGTCGTCTAGCCATCACTTGCGTTGGTTTTTTTTGTTTGTGATGCTGGAACTCACAGCTAGCTGGCCAGAACGTCGAGCCATGTTCAAAACATGGTCCATACAACTGTGTGCTGGTCTGCGATTTTGGACCTTACCGCTCTACAGCTGTAAGGTCTAAAATCACAGACCAGCCCACATTTATTGAAGACCATGACCAGTGCCACAGATCTGGTCGATGGTTCTGGTCGGACACTCAGGCGCCGCTGCTGGCCAAGTGCAGTCTTGTGCTTATCTGTCCAGAAAACACCCTGAGTTTCAGGAAGAACGTGTGAAGCCAGTGCCGGTCAGCAAGAGGTAAATATTCTCATGAGCCCCTGCCTCTGCAGGGGCTCATGAGAATCTATGCCTCTTGCAGATGGAAGAGTTTGGATGTGCGAACGAATGAGAGTTCGACCACGGTCTACGCTACTACACAAAGCTTCGGGTAGCTGTCAGACTTCCTTCATTTAGTCGCGTCCGAATCCATCTGGACACTGTCTTGATGCAGACTGAGCGACAACGACCACCACCGTGCGAGGTTAAAGATACACAAGTTGATCAGACCACAAATAAATCACCTAGGTTACTGGTACAGAAAGAGGCAATCATCCTCATTAACCACGCAGAACCTTGAGACTATGACTTCCACAGCCACTACTGGTCAGACTTCTCCTTACTGGACAGGTCAATAATGTCTACTATTTATACACTGAGGAGCAAAAGAAATGTGACATCATTCGTATCGTCGGAAACACTTGACGAGTAAAAGAAAAGCGGCATCATTCGAATCATCGGAAACACTTAAGTGTTTGCGATGAATCGAACGATGTCGCATTCTATTTTATTTTTTTTGCTCGTCAGTGTAAGTTTGACAACCACTGTCTGATAAATCATTCGACACGCGCATCGTCGGAAACACTTTGACGAGTAAAAGAAAAGCGGCATCATTCGAATCATCGGAAACACTAAAGTGTTTGCGATGAATCGAACGATGTCGCATTCTATTTTATTTTATTGCTCGTCAGTGTAAGTTTGACAACCACTGTCTGATAAATCACTCGACACGCGCCGCATACGCGGCTTTATGAAAAATGTCGAATGTGCCAACTCGTTCATTCATGACACAATACAGCAATCATGAAAGTTCAAGGAAAGCGCCGTGGTAGCTTGGCGCCTCTAGTTTTCTGATTAAACTGAAATACAGTATACAGGCGAGCTCATAGGTCGGAATTTGCCATGTGCACAGTTGCACTTGAAACACTACATTACGATTTGAGAGGCCGATCGTTCGTGATAGTCCAAGGATGGTCCTAGACGTAGAACAGCTTAAAACTAAAAACGTTAACTCATTCGAGACGTGCCGTCTCCGGATACGCGGCTTAAGCCGCGTATCCGGAGGCGGCACGTTTCGAATGAGTTAACAGCCTTGTAGTTCGGCAAATAATCGCCAGGTTAATCTGACACTGTCCACGAGCTATTATCGTCGGTCCATGGCACCTCATGCTATAACTGATCCATCACGGCAGTTTGTCGTTATATTCTTGTGTCACTGAATGTTGTCTTCATGCATTCTCATAGTGTTATATATGCTTCGTGTCAATATTCATGGCACAGCTTGTAAGGAAATCTTCCAGTACATAAAGCTTTCATCCTGTGAAGGGTTTCGTTCGTAATTCATAAGCCAAAGGCAAAAAGCCTTCCTCTCTGACCTCGTCAGCGTCGACTAGAATGAAAGGGTATAATCCACAAAGAAACGAACACCCTCTTGGTCTGGAAATGGACTGGAATGGCCCGATCACATTGCCTATGTCGAAAGGTCAGCCAGACTTCTTCATTAAGTCCAAGTATCATCTGAGGCAGACTATGTTTCTGCGATCTCCTCTCATTCAACGTCAAAGAGCCCAAGCTGTCCCAGGAACATGGATTCAAAGTGATTTCAGCAAGAGGTATAGATCCTCATAAGCCCCGGCGACTGCAGGGGCTTATGAGGGTCTATACCTCTTACAGTTGGGTGGTGAACACTTAACGGGTCAAGTCTAAGTATCAGCTGGCGACACCGCCTGAAGCCTGTCTATACATACAGGTCTTCTTGTCCTATTGACAAAGCTCGGACCAAGAGAAAGCTGGGTAGATTCCACCAGTCAATAGCTATTTTTAATTGAAAGCCTCGCAGAGAACGCCTCTACATCCGTCTGCAAGAGGCACAGATCCTCATGAGCCCCCGCGCATGCGCGGGGGCTCATGAGGATCGTTGCCTCTTGCAGAGACGAAGTTATGTCTAATTAATGATACTTTTAAATGAACACGTGTATATATACTGATCAACAAAAGAAACGCGAAGCATCCCCTTCAAATCACATTTAATCCAACATTTGAAAGACGATTTCGAACAAACCATACAACGGATCTTATCGACATTTTGAGAATGAAATCATGGACACCAGCGTAATCAGTGTGGAAGTTTATTCTGTATTTGGACCAAGCATGGCACATCACAAAGTCAATATGGCGTGTAACCCCCATTATCGCTGATGACGGCTTGGCAGCGTAGGCGCATAGAGTGCATCAGGCGGTTGACAGCTGCCCTGAGGATGTTGTTCCAGGCCTCGACAATGGTATTCTCCAGTTCTGCGGCTGTCATTGGTCTGGGGCGTACAGCGTTGACCTCCCTTTGCAGTTGGTCCTAGAGATGTTCGATGGGACTGAGGTCCGGGCTGAGGGCAGGCCAGGGCATGACTGGGATGTTGTGCAGATGCAAGAAGTGCTGGGTGATGCGTGCAGTGTGTGTACGCGCATTAGCTTGCTGCAAGATGAAGTTTCTGCGTCTCTGAGAAAATGGCAGAACATATGGGTGTAGTACTTGGTCAATGTAGCGCTGAGCTGTGATGCCATTTCCGCGACCTGCTACGACTCCACGGAAGAACACAGGTCCTACTGTCTGGTTCAGGTAATCCCACCCCAAAGCATCACGCTTGCCCCCCCCCCCCCCAGGCATTGTTCTCCAGCACACAGCCATCAGCATAGCGTTCACCCCTTCTCCCTCACACTCTTATGCGCCCATCTGCATGGCTGATGCAGTAGCGGCTCTCATCCGTGAACAGGACGTTGTGCCACTGTCACCAGCTCCAGTCGACATGAGCCTGTGACCACTGTAGGCGTGCGCGGTGATGACGGTCAGTAAGAACAGGTCCACGGGGACTGGACGGCGGTTGTGCAGATTATGCTCCTCTAGCTGTCGTCGCACTCTCTAGCCACTGATGGGTGTCTGGTGGTTGCCGATAACTTATCTTGCTGTTTCCTCGGCCGGCTGAAAGCGATTTCGCACGTGAGCCCGGAAAATGTGGCGGTCTTGGGGTGGAGTTGTCACACGTGGTCGTCCGCTTCGGGGAGCGTCAGCAGAAGACCCGTTTGCATGATAGCGTTGCTGCAACCTGTAAATGGTCGAATGTGACATCTAAAAGCCACTGCCACAGCTTGGGGATCTTCTCCGGCTTCCAAACGCCCAAGAGCTCGGTCTCGTTGGGGAGCACTAAGTCTTGGCATGGTTGATGTGACAACGGCAAAAGTGACAGAAGGCGTAACACTGCTGATTTTTTATTGCCTTGCATTGCTGAACACAGTTCATGACCCAGCATCACTCTGCAGTGTATGCACGTGCGTGGAAAGCATACGCCGTGCGTCCTAACCAAAACGGGTGCCTCGTGCACAGGGAGGGTAACACGGTTACTACAGTACGGTGACCGCATGCTTACGTGTTGTTGCTCGGACACTAGCTATCAAAAATAGTGTAACTTGTATTTTCGTGGATTTATCATACAAATACAACATACACTCGAATTTCGCGTTTCTTTTGTTGATATATATATATATATATATATATATATATAATATATATATTAATATATATATATATAATATATATATCCAGACCTCCCCCCCCCCCCCCCCCCGAGGGGGGATGCTAGAAAATATTCCCAAACAGATATTGGACCTGCTGAGTAGATTTTAAATTTTTGCCGCCTACGACCGGTTTCGCCCCAAGGGGGGGGGGGGAGTGGGGGGGGGGGGAGCGGGCTCTTCAGGTAGGCATACGGTATAACCTGAAATTGCAAACACAACGCATTTACTAGAAGCCGCCTCCAGAATTTACTGGTAGCACCACTAGTACATCGCGGATTGCATCCCTAAAGTTTTATGAGGTGTTGCAGTGGAAAAAGACAGACTAATTTTGAAAAGGCAACACCTAGACAATTTTGTGCTACAATTATTCTTTACTTTTAACAAAGACATCGCCCAAAGCCAAAAAATGCACTCAATCAGATTAGCTCAAAGGGACGTAATTTTTCATTCAATTCTGAGAATGCTGTGCTAATGCCATGGAATTCCAGGCTGGTAAGCTTGCATTGTGTCATCAGGACATCAGCTGTCCTTTTTGTGACTGCATCGCTCACTAGTTCTAGAAAGGAGAGGGTAGTGGGAGAGAAGGAATGACAGACCTATCATTTTGAGCCTTCCACTGAACACCTACTACATAAAGCAGTAGGGACTACCTCCCCCCCCCCCCCCCCCCCCCCCCCCCCGGGGCGAAACCGGTCGTAGGCGGCAAAAACTTAAAATCTACTCAGCAGGTTAAATATCTGTTTGGGAATATTTTTTAGCATCCCCCTCGGGGGGAGGTCTGGATATTCTCCAGCGGATGGCGCAAAATATCGCATACAATTGCAATTGTGTCCAGGTTAGTGAGGATCCTATGGCATTACAACAGAAGGTGGATCGACCATGACAGTTAGGGTAGTGCAAGAACAGCTTGCCGCCTACTGGCATCAAGCTTATAAGGCTAGTCTATTCAGCTACCATGAACTCCTAAACTGTCAATCCTGACACGCTACGACAGGATGTTGATCAAACATGATAGTTCAAGGGTGGTGTCAGAATGGATTGGCGCTTGTAGACGTCAAGCTATTCTGACACTACCCTTGAACTATCATTGCCGATGTGTTTCCTGAACTGTGATGTAGACCTCAAAGGACATCTACCATCCCGTATAATGTTATTCTGATGATGTAATGAGTTGGTGAATTTTGCCCTAAGGCTCGATGTACCCAGCAACCTGCTGACACTGCTCTATCTGTGTATTTCAGGAGGAGGAGGCAGAGAGAGGGCTGGGTGTCGGGTTTCCAATTACGGGTGTAGATTCCACAAAGGAAATGGAGTTTGGACAAAGTTAGTCCGTTCAGATCCTTGCGGGTCAGTGTGTTAGTCTTGTCTGGGCTCTGTCGAGCCCAGACAAGACTAACACACTGACCGGCAAGGATCTACGGACCAAGTTGTCCAAACTCCATTTCCGTCTCCGTCGGACTTCTTGAAACAATAGGTCAATAGTCAGGGAACATCGTCTCTCCTTGATATGTCGAAAGTTCTCTTGTTGGCGATTTACACTCTCCTAGTGACCGAGTTAGCCGCCAAACAAAGAACTCAATCCCAGATCAGAGAGGTAAAATGCAAAGAAAACTCCAACGGAGAAAGAAACACGCTTAGAAATGACAGTTACAACGCAGTTTGTTATATTTTGGGTAAACGCATGAGCACAATTTGGAGTCCATCAAAAGCTGGTTGCCTCCCTCGATCCGCTATCGCTGATAGCGAAACAAAGGACACAGCCAGTGTGGGAATCCATCTCAACTCCTCCCCCCTCCCCCCCCCACCCCACCCCAACGCCTAAATCCATCACGGACCAATATCACGGACCAGTACTCTAACAAGAAAGGACTTCTAAATTTCAGCCGAAGGGTCTTCAATTAAAAATTCAATCGGCAGACAAGCAGAAGATTGAGACGCGGGCACAAAACAGGGATCAACGATCACAGCACACTGGATGTCTGGTTGGAGACACCAAGTGTGCGATCGCGAATTAACCCGTTCAGTGCAATCTGACGCTGACTGAGTTTCTGCAATCTTCCTAGCAAAAAAAAACCCTAGATGTTCCCAGAAAATGGATTCAAATGGATGTCAGCAAGAGGCATAGATCCTCATGAGCCCCCGCGAATGCGGGGGCTCATGAGGATCTATGCCTCTTGCAGTTGGGTGGCGTTCACATTTTCTCGGCACTGAACGGGTTAAATGGAATAAACAGACTCTCAAACACGATCTCCCGACATAAAAATCACCAAAAGACAAGAAAGTTGATTTTAATAACAGGACAAATAGGCCGTGAAATGACGCATTGGTTGATGCGGCTGACATCAAAGTAAGCCTGGAATTGAGTAGAACGCAACAAACAAACATTACACCGAAAATGAAAACTTAAAAAATAAAAAAGTCTTTTAAATCCTACAAGCAGAAAAGAATGAAATGCGGTTTCAACCAGAAAAATACCTATCTTGCAGCGAAAATCTTCCATCTGCAAGAGGCACAGAATCTCATGAGCCCCCGCTGCCGCGGGGGCTCATGAGGTTCTGCGCCTCTTGCTGACTGCATTTACGTTTGACCTGTCTGACAGTCAACACTGGACATCCGCAATTTATCTTGTCCAAAATTGTGAATCGTCTGAACTGTTGCGTGAAAGTTATAACTGTGCGCATGTCTGCCCTGGAAAATGATCGCCCATAGACGTAACTCACATACAACACTCGTTTGTCAGGAAATCATAGAAGCGTTCAAACTGCCACATGCAATTCAAAGGAGAAAGAAAATCACCAAATGCAAATGAACAGCATGTGTAATTAATGGTATCTGTTTATGTCTCTCTTTTTCCCCACACAAACAAGTTTCCACAAAAAAAAAACAAAGTTGGATAAAAAGATAAAACTGTTCACAAAGCCAAATGCAGTTGAACAGCATACATTGTTTGATCTTCTTTTCTCTCGTTAAAGTAAAGGAGTCATTTGAAATTGTGAGAAAGTCCACAAGAGAATGCACGTGAACGAAGACAGATTTATGGTAAAAACAACTCACTCGGGAGAACATCTATTACTGTCCGCTCAGGCATCATTTATTGAGTTTTCACTTGGAAAATAAAAGTCAATAGTGAAGTTACGTTTACATCCAACGACTCCCAACAATAAATGATAGAGAAGTCAGGGCGGATAAACAGCTTGTACTATGAGCATAGACAACACTCCAAACACCTCCAAAAGGCATAGATCCTCATGAGCCCTCCGGACTGACTCATGAAGATCTATACCTCTGAGATTTTTGGAATGTTGTCTATGCTTTTCGTAGAAGCTGGTTATCGATCATGAATTCGCTCTCGTTTGATGTTAATGAGGTTTCGATTAAATCTAAACCTCATTAATAACAAACCCCAAACAACAATCAACAGTGTGAAAACAAACAAACAACAAACAAAAGAACATAGAAACAAACAAGCAAGACAAAGAAACAAACAAACAGAGGAGAGATCAAAGAAAGAAACAAATAAAACAAAAGAACAAACAAGTAAGCAAGCAAAAAACAAACAAACAAAAACTATGAGATTGATATCCACGCGCTTTATAAAGTGCAGAATTTCTACATGCTAAAAATATCAATGAATCATAATAAAATTTGCGGGATACGTCTTTCAAGCAATACACAGAAAACAACACAACTTTTATGAGATTTACATGACGACCTGCACACAAATCATACGTGAAAAAAACAGGAAAACATTTAATTAAATTTACGGGACAGAAGTGTTATGTGAAATAACAACAAACAAACAAAAAAAAAAAACAGATAAAGACGAAGGAAAGAGGGAAAAAGTTCAAACCGCAAACTTTTGCGTGTGAAAAACAAACAAGGCTTTCATCCAATTTATGGGACAAAAGATTTGCACCAGCACCGCGCAAGAAAAATCAAACACAAAAACCTCCACGAAATTTATTAGACGACAGAGAGTCTTGAACACAACCGCAGAAAAACACACCCAACACGTTTCTCCTTTTGAGGAACACAGATGTGAGTAGCATCAACGATGCAGCAAGAGGCATAGATTCTTATGAGCCCCTGCCTTCGGCATGTGCTCATGAGAATCTATGCCTCTGGCAGACAGAGATATTCGAACACCAGAATCGGACCCTCCTAAGGCCCAATAGTCGTGAGGAAATCAATGGTAGGCAGATTAGGTTTCATCGTTCGTTGCACGTGCACAGCGCGAGCGCGCGTGAAGAATCAAAATGGCGGCCTGCACACGACAGTCGGATGGCAGGGATTGTGTCCAGGCATGCGCACATGTTTGACAACTACCCGGATCGAATCGAGCTTCATTTTGTCGAACGACGTGTCATGCAAGAGAGGGGGAAGAAAAGAAAAAAAAAGGAAGAGGAAGAAAAAGTGAAGAAGAAAAGAATAGAAAATAATAAAAACCAGAAAAACAAATTTCTTTGGAGAGAAGCAGGGTGGGTTGATTGACAATGGGAATTCAATTCCCTCAGGTACTTAAACCTTTTCAGCAAATGTCCGTTCGTACTCAACGGACGTGACCTGACGAGATGCACGCGTTTTTAGTGTTCATAGAGCACAGCAAACGAACGAACAAACAAACAAACAAAGTTTTCCCCTTAGACCAATGTATTTATCTGTTAACCTTTGGCTGTCGGCAGCGATTTTTGTCGAGGTGATTCCTGCAGGAATTACCTCGACAAAAACCGCTACGAATAGCCAACGAGGTAACATTCTCACAATGGGACCCTGATGATGACGATGATGATGATGATGATGATGATGATGATGAAATTAAAGAAGAGATAAAACTTAACTTCCTGAAGAAACTGTCTAGCACAAAGACACTCTCCGACAACCCGACCTTGCTAAACTAAACAAACGCACGAGCAAATACCGATCTAAGTGAAATTAGATAAAAGGATGGGGGTTGTGTGTGTGTGTGTGTGTGTGTGTGTGTGTGTGTGTGTGTGTGTGTGTGTGTGTGTGTGTGTGTGTGTGTGTAAGGAGGGTTGGCCATCCAATGCGCAAAGGCCTTGGGGCCGGTGTCGGCCGCCGTTGTCCCGCACACGGTCGTGCGCGGGCCAACGGCGGCCCACATCGGCACGATGGCCTTTTGCGCATTGGGGGGAGGGGGGGGGGGGAGACTATACATCAGAGGCCTAACTAATATCTCCGAGGAGTCTCTAGCAAATGCTGGATCGTGGGCTGGCATGGTGCATATCAAATCCACTCAGACAACACAGCTAAATTGATTTCACACCTAATCATGACTGTCGCTGCTTTGGGGGGGGGGGGGGGGGGGGGATTCTACAAAAACTGTGAGTCAGTCGAGGGAAATAGATCGGTCATGATAGTTCAAGGGTAGTGCCAGATTATCTTGGCGCCTTCCCAGGCGTCAAGATAATCCTGGACTACCCTTCAACTATCATGGCCGACCCACCGCCATCTCTGGTGCTAACAGAAAGAATACAACCCCGACAACATGCGAGGTTTAAACCCCGACAATCTCCGCAATTCGTGTCGAGTCTTTGCTGGTTGTGAGGGTCTCCTGAGAATGCCTCTTGCAGACTGGTAAGTGTGATGCCCAGGGGGGGGGGGGGGTGGTGAGGTGAGGGGGTGTCAGAAAGAAAGCGCAGAACATCCACTGGCCGGATTTGATGTAAGCTTATTAGCCGCGTCTACAATGCATTTTCAACCGTGCATGTAGACAATGATTATTCGAGTTCTCTTTTCTTCTTTGTAGCAAAAGGAAGGAAGCGAAGGGAAAGGGGGGGGGGGGGGTAGCTGAGGCGGGGGTGGTGTGTGTGTGTGGGGGGGGGGGCGGGTAGTCTCAGTATTTATTGGACGGCTTCTTCTCATTCTCTCAATTAACTGGAGGAAAATGAAGCCCTCCTAAGACAGCTGACGTCCTCACACGGCAGAACAGAAGGAGGAGGGTGGGGGGGTTGGGGGGGGGGTGAATTCTGGAAGGGTCTACGGCAATATAACCTAACACACACACACACACACACACACACACACACACACACACAGTCAAACACAGAGAGAGAGAGAGAGAGAGAGAGAGGAGAGAGAGAGAGAGAGAGAGAGAGAGAGAGAGAGAGAGAGAGAGAGAGAGAGAGAGAGAGAGAGAAATGAAATGAAATGAAATGAAACTTTATTTTCCAAGGATAAAAGAATAGGTTCGCAGACCTGTTTTCATTCTTGTCCTTGCTACACACTACAAAACAAAATAACGTACACACACACACACGCGCGCCGGTGTGCAATTGCCGCGTGCACAGGCTTGTGCCAGATTAGCTTGTAGCCTACAGGCGCCAAGCCAAGCCTGCACAACCCTCCACACACACACACACACACACACACACACACACACACACACACACACACACACACTGACACACACATACACACACATCAGTATATCATGTACACATACATTCTTTCGCTTAAAACTATACTACAGCAAATATAAAAAGTATAATGGATTTTGTACATAAAACCGCTATTGTTCTCATCATAAAAACCAACACGGCGGCTCACTCCAACAAACATAAACAGGCATACACACACACACACACACACACACACACACACACACACACACACACACACACACACGCACACACACACTCGCACACACACACACACACACACACACACACACACACGCGCGCGCGCGCGCGCGCGTGCGCAAGCACGTAGGGATGCGCGCGTGCACACACATACACTTGCACACACTGACACAGATAAACAACACACACATGCGATAGCGGCCTCCCCGCGCCACTAAACCGCGCACAGCTAGATGCTAGTCTGCCATGGAATTAGACTAGACTTGTATAGCGATCCCGCAACCACCGCGCGCGCGGGTCGACGCGAAGAAACCACAGCACTGCCACGCCTCGCGAGCGCCCAATGCTGTGTCTATCGACGGCATCCCGTCTGGCCAGCCGAGTCCATGGGGTCATGGATATTACATAATGCGGCTTGCTGGAATGCCAGCGGTATATTACATGCGTTCATAAATTTTTAATGTTAGAAGAGAATGCAGACTATCCGGGAAATGCCGCATAAGGCATGGAGTGCTACATGTAAAAATAAAAATAAAAATACAAAATAAAAGAAAAATTAAGTTTTGTCTAGATGTTTGAGCAGCTTGGTCTTGTAAGTTTTAAGCGATGGCGCGGCTCTAACATCCGCAGGAATGGAGTTCCATAACTTTGCACCAGAATAGGACAACGACGACCTATAAATGTCTAGTCGAGGCATCGGTACAACAAGATTGTTCCCTGGTGTTCGACTGGACCTCGTATGAGCAAAGTGGAACAAACTATTGAGATAGGCTGGTGTTTCTGAGAGGGTGATTTTGCGCATGAGCACCAACTTATTATACTTAAACTGTTTTTCAAGTGGCAAAATGTCTAACAGCTTGAACTTATTGTCAGTATTAATGACTTCTGAGGGTCTGTCAACAATAAGTTTAATGGCTCTTCTGTGGAGCGAGTTCAGACTTTTTAAATTAGCATCGCTACTACCGTCCCAAATAGATGAGGCATAATCCAAATGTGACTGAATATGGGCATAGTAGAAGAGTTTCCTTGTTGGCTCATCAGCAAAATGTCTCAATTTCGACAGGAGGAATACATTTTTAGATACTATTTTACACAGAGAGAGAGAGAGAGAGAGAGAGAGAGAGAGAGAGAGAGAGAGAGGAGAGAGAGAGAGAGAGAGAGAGAGAGAGAGAGAGAGAGAGAGAGAGAGAGAGAGAATAAAATGAAATTTTCCAAGGATAAAAAAAAAAATAGGTGCGCAGACCTGTTTTCATTCTTGTCCTTGCTACACACTACAAAACAAAATAACGTACACAAAATCTCTCTCTTACCCACACACACACACGCCTGCGTGCAATTGCCGCGTGCACAGGTTTGTGCCAGATTAGCTTGTCGCCTACAGGCGCCAAGTCAAGCCTGCACAACCCTCCCCCCCCCCCTCCCCCCCCCCCCCCCCCACACACACAGCCAGCGCTCTCATACCACAGTTATCATTACATATATCTTGTACACATACATTGCTGTCACATAAAACTATACTACAGCAAATAATAAAGAGAGAAAGAGAGAGAGACAGACAGACAGACAGACAGACGGGCACAAACACGTAGACGCGCGCGCGAAGTCCACTACAACCTAAAGTAAACCGACTCTCAATTTCAAATGAATGTGGTATCATGTTCTGCTTGCGATCATGCCTGTTTCCCAAGGAGAGCACGGAGTTTCAACCAACAAGAACAAGATGGACAAGCGAAGCTAACGCGTGTGCTGATCTGTGCTTTTGGACCTTACGGCTTTAGCCGTAACGTCCAGAATCACAGACCAGCATACACATCTACGTGTCTGATTGATGAAACCTAACCGGGACAGGGGTGAAACGCAGCGTGTCTCACTGTCCGGAAAAGCAAACTGCCGGTGCACGAGACGAACCAAACCAGATTGAAACAAACTTTGAATGTACGTGTGCTGGCTTGTGATTTTGGACCTTACAGCTCGTGGCCGTAATGTTTAAACTCACAGACCTGCACACAGTAAGGTCGTAAATCTCAGATCTCTACAGACACATCAGGCGACAAGAAAAAACGAGTTGCGCGTTGTTTGGGCGAGACGGGGGGACGAGGTGTTTTGGTCCAAAGTGATTTCCGTGCAAACTTTTTGGCCAATCTGGCCATCGGTCACACTTGGCGACCTGCGTTGCTGACCCCTCGCGTGTCATGTGGTCACCTCTTGGTCAGGTAAGGGTCATTCATTCGGCCAGGATTGATTTTTCCGAAGTGGAATACGGCGGTGTCGTTCAAGCGTAGAATACTCCAGTCCCTCGATGCTTGTCATCCCTCACAAACTTCCAGAAGCCAGTAATCAAATGACTATCGGGCCGACGTCGGCCGCTGTTGGCCCGCGCACGGCTGTGCGCGGGCCAACGGCGGCCGACGTTGGCCCAAGGATCTTTTGCGTACTGGGAAGTAACTAACCCATTTAAACCTCATTATCACTTTGAGAGGCATCTGCAAAGGCAGTACGTACCAGCTGCTGGGGGCGATAATTCAATTGTAAATCAGAACTAAGCTGATACATTCACATTCGTTGACCAGCAGAGTCGTAAAGTTCAAAGTCACAGACCAGCACACATTCTGTCCTATCCCTACGAAAGTCGAAATTTATTGTCCATTATTGCGAAAAGCGAAATATAATTTTTACTGTATGGAAGCAAAACAACGTGAGTACATTTGTGCGAAATGAGATTTTCATTGTATGAGGACAAGAGAATGTAAGTCCATTTTTGCGAAAAGCCAGATTTGCAATGTATGAAAGAAAGATGTTCCATTTTGGAGAAATGGGAGATTTTCATTGTATTACTCGAAGGACTGTAAGTCCATTTTCGTGAAAAAGTAAGATTTTATTTATTTCAATGCAAAAGAGAGTAAATCCATTTTTATAATAAGGGAGATCTTTACTGCTTAAAAAAAAAATCTCGCATTTTACAACGCTGGCGCCATTGTCTTTTGTTTTTACAAAGAAGCATTGTTTGCACTAAATGAACTTTGTCAAAACTGAGGGCCCTTCAGCCTCAAACGTGCGGACGCTTGGCTCCTGCGGTCACCCGTCATGGACTTGTGGGATCACACATTCGGCCATGACTGAGTTTCTGCTACCTGAATCGGCGGCCTTGTCATCCCATAATCTGCCACGTGCACAGTGCCACTCATTCCTTTCAGTGCAAATGAAGCGAGGCCAATGTCCAGTGCAAACGATTGTACCCAGCAAGCAAACTAAAAAAAGTCATCGGGCCGATATCGGCCGCAGTGGGCCCGCGCACAGACGTGCGCGGGCCCACTGCGGCCGACGTCGGCCCGAAGGTCCTATGTTTTCTGGGTCGCCGATAGAGACACGTGTCCTGCGTCGCCGTAAATTAACTCTATCGAGAGGTGCCGCATCCAGATACGCGGCATGAAGACCCGTATCCAAATGCAGCACGTCTCAAATGAGGAAACTATTTCAGTCAGGAAACAGAACAACGGGATATGGACTGCCCATTATGGTTGCAAGGGTGATGCCAGAATAGTTTGGTTTTCGGATGATAAACATCCCCCCCCCCCCCCCCCACCTCTCCTCCTCTTCTCTTTCGCAGTGAGATGGCTTATTTGCCTGCTCGGCGTTAAATACAAATAACTAACCAACTCTTCCCCTCTTAAATAAATAAATAAATAAATAAATAAATAAATACATTTTAAGAAGAAGAAGAAGAAGAAGTATTCTGTTTTTGTTAGGGAGGTTCGGGTCGGGATGAGGCGACTGGCGCTGGCCATTAGATGCCTTGGCGACGGGCTTCACCCGTCCCGAATCGTTGTCCATTTTTGTAGCTCTGTTATTGTAATTCGTGGAATGAACGAGTGAGTGAATGCAAGCAGCACCTGTGGTGGCAAAAAATGTGAATTTCCCCATCAGGGATTAATAAAGTATTGTATTGTATTGTATTGTATTGTATTGTATTGTATTGTATTGTATTGTATTGTATTGTATTGTAAAGGAATACGTCTGTTGACGCCTTAACTGTAGAAACTCACGTCGAACTCAGATATCCCCGATACACGCTAAACTTAAATAATACAGATCTAGCGAAGGTGTGAAAAAGGGAGATAGTTCTCCCGTTTTCACAGCAGCTTAACACATTCTACCGCAGACCGAAATCCCCAAATTTTGAAGTTAAAATTCTGAAGGACGGTATTACTACTTTAGAGACACACCGAGCTTGATAGTTCAAGGATGGTGCCAGAACAGCTTGGCGCCTATGGGCGCCAAGCTATTCTGGCACCACCCTTGATCTATCATGCTCGATCCGTGTCTTGCTGTGGTGCGTCGTGGTCTGAATGAGTTACAGGGTCTGGAATCTTCCAGGCGGAAATTGTAGAGGGTACACAGGTCTCATCTGAACATTAAAAGGTTAAAAAATTTGGACCAGTAATACTGAATCATTAGCATGTTATTTTAACCCATTCAGCCCCGACGCACTACAGCAGGAGATGGATCGACTGTGATAATTCAAGGGTAGTGCCAGATTAGCTTGGCGCCTGGAGGCGCCAAGCTAATCTGGCACTACCCTTGAATTATCAGTCGATCCATCTCCTGCACCTGGTAATATTCGTTAGGTGACACTTCCAAAACTTGGGAAATTGGGTTTGAATGGGTTAAATAAATCAAAAATAGGCGTCTCAGTCGGGCTGAATTTCAGGTGCGCCTGCCAATCACTTCGTCACGTTTTCAGTTCGTGATTTCGAGTTTTAGAGCGTCAGAGACGCACAGAAACGGGAGCCCTGATAGAAATCAAGGAGAAAGAAGCCGACTTCAAAACTCGCCGGTATTCTGAAGATTAAAATCAACCGGATCCGATCTGGCCCAAATAACAAAATAATAAATAATAATAAATAATAAATAAGTAATAAATAATAATAAATCAGCGCATTAAATAGGCGCTTTATCCCAATCGAAATTCGGCTCAAAGCGCCGCCGCGAACTAAGCCCAACAAGGCGCTCATGTGAATCACGCGCATTCACTCACACAATGTACATAAACACAGAACATTCACGTGGAGCCAAGGGCAAGCTCAAGCGAGCTACTGAAGTTTTGGAAATTCAAATCGTTTATATTTTGAAATTTGATTAAGTGGGCTGAAATTGATACCAAAGACTACCTATGGCCAACACAATCAATCAGCCCAGTGGTCACTTCTGACAGTCAGCTGGGGGTCATTCGCCAATGATTGATATTTCCTACACCAGAATACAGCACAACCTGTTTTGAGAAAACGCCTGTGTTTTTTTTGGTTTTTTTTTTTTTTTCAAGAAAAGAGTGGCCATACAAGACAGGTGCTTTCTCAAGAGAAGTCTTAAGAGGAAAGAAAGGTTGTCACCTGTCATTAAAGACCATCCTTTAGGTGGCCACAGCCACCTAAATGATGGTCTTTAATGACAGGTGGTCTCTCCTCAGAGTGGTCGCTCAAAATAGGTTCTGCTGTATTAAGAAATATTCTCATCTCATATCCCGCCACCCCCTGGGTTCGAGAAGAAAAAGGACGTTGGGTTGGGGGTCGAGGGTGGGGCTGTGGGAGAACGTGCGTGCGGATCTGAGAGATCGGGCCTTACGGCATGCCAATCTGTGGTGCTGGTCTGTGATTTTGGACCTTACGGCCGGAGGCCGTAAGGTCCAAAATCACAGACCAGCGCAAAATTTCATGAACCTCCGGGCCGCTGGCTTTGTGGTGTCAAAACAAAAGCCGCGCACGTGCTCGATATTAATTTCACGCGACTGTCCTGGTATTTCATGTAGACGTCACTTCTGCAGCCCTAACCCTTCCAGAGCCAAACTAACCGCACTTAAGTACAGTCCAGCCCATGGTGAGCTAATTAACCCCTTCCCTGCCACTGTACGTTCATTTTTGTTTCCGAAATCTTTGTTCATTCAACGACTGAAAGCAAAAACTGTCCAAGAAACATGGATACACGATTGGTCTCAACAAGAGAAAATAGATCCCCCATGAGCCCCGCAACTGCGGGGGCTCATGAGGATCTATGTCTCTGGCAATTGGATCGTGTTCACTATTTCTCGGCAGTCAAGGGGTTAATACGAGATAGTCTGTGTTCGGAAATACCTCAGCCATCTTCATAAAATTTCTTTCGATATGGCACCAGCACTTAGTGCATGGAATTAATTCATCAACGGGACTCGACAGTCGGTTATGTCCCCTGAAGGTCTGCTAACGTGGACAGGTAATAAATACACACAACTAACGCTCGGAGCCGGTCAGGGGACAGAACTCTTGACACACAAATCTTCGATTTCTTCCCCGTGTGATCATCCACTGAGCGCTACGCATAACTTATAAAATAAGATAAGATAATGTTTATTTCCATTTGCCTTAAGAACATAAAGCATAGGAATGTGTGTTGGTGTCGTTACAATTACAAACATCAGTCAACAATTCGAGATGAACGGCATCGGATACGCGGCTTCAAGCGTATCCGGATGCCGTTCGTCTCGAATGAGTTAACGACAGGCGGGGTTGACCGGTACAACTAAAGAACAGTGCATGATTTGCCTGGGCGCTAACCGGACACAAACTGTTCGTGAGCTATCACGATCAAGGAGGCGGCGCCGTCCTAATCACGCAATACCCTTCAGCTGCCCCATGTCCCGTCCATTGTCCTAGCTACTTTGGCTGTCGGTAGCGCTTTTGTCGCGACCATTCCAGCAGGAGTCGTCGCGACAAAAAGCCCTACCTGCCAAAGGGCCAAATTGACTTCGAAACTGAAAGAATTAAATTTATATACACGCCCACGGGTTCGCTTCAACGACCAATAGATTGAAATATGTGCTGGTCTGTGATTTTGGACCTGTGGCTATAGGCCACAGGTCCAAAATCACAGACCAGCACACACACACACACACACACACACACACACACACACACACACACACACACACACACACACCAGTGGCGGATCCAGGGGAGGGGGGCCTGCTCCCCCCCCCCTCCAGTCAGCCCTGACCAAAAGATTTTTTTTATGGTTATTTGTGGAAGTTGTGTTTTACTATCTTTTCTTGTATTTTATAATTATCTCACGGGATCGGTGGGTGGGCTTAGTGTGTTCATGGGCCTCTAGCCAAATATCTTCACTTTGGCACTGCTGACCTGCACCTGTCACAGTACTTCACCCAGCCTTGTGCCCCTGCACTCACATGGATTCATGTAAATCAGTGCCTCTTGCTGTGCGATACAATTCGCATTGCATCCTCAGACTGACAATAAGCCGCTGACTGCTGGTAAACCCAAGCGGTTGGTTAAGTGTCCGATCTTCGTTGATCTGGGGCCCAACTCAGTCCCTCAGCCAGTCATAGAGTTTCATGAGCCCCTTCAGTTACAAGGGCTCATGAGAAGCATTACCTCTTTCTAATAATTACGGTATTTATAATGCGCTTATCTTATAATAATTATAACTCTAAGTGCGCACTCACAACTCGCGCACGCATGCGCACGCTTTAGACAACGACTCACGTACTACAAATAGTGAAATACATTACGACAGTCTGCTTAGGGTGGGGAGTGTGGTGGTATAGTGCTAGAACTGTTGAACGAGGTAAGTTTTGAGGGCGGACTGGAAGGAGGAGAGAGAGTGTTTCTGACGGATAGAGAGTGGGAGAGTGTTCCAGGTGGATGGACCGTATACTGAGAAGGAGCGGGGGCCGAAAGTGCTGAGTTTGGTGCGGGGGATGTGGAGGCGGAGAGGGTCGGATTGATTGATTGATTGTACATTGCTTAACGTCCCGACAGCAACAAGGCTTTCTCAGGACGTGCCTGCACTGCTTGTGAAAAAAACAAAAACTAAACAGAACATTGAATGTATGTCGCCAGCCGGTCAAATACGTTAAATAAACCTAAGACACGGGGCCTAAATAAAGCTAAGACCATTTAGCAACACACATCCAATATCAAGAGCTACAGGCAGCGCAGACAGTAGGGAGAGTTTTAAAAAGGCAAATACAGGTGAATGGACAACGGGTAGACAGAAACACATGCCCCAGAATAGAGAGGAAAACCCACCCTGTGGGGCTGACCAGAGTGACGCTGGGAACTAAAAAGTAGTTAACCCCACCCAAGTCCCCCAGGGCAGACCCGGGTGGGGCTGGAGAGGGTCGGAGGCGGAGCGGAGGGAGCGGGAAGGAGTGTAGGGGTGAAGTAAGTTTGAGAGATAGGCGGGAGCGCAGTTGTCCAGGGATTTGTAGCAGAGATACAGAATTTTGTACTGGATGCGTTGGGGGAAGGGAAGCCAGTGAAGGAGTTTGAGCAGGGGAGTGATGTGGTCGGATTTTTTCTTTCTGAGGACGAGGCGGGCAGCATTGTTCTGGACGCGCTGGAGAGTGAAAGTGGTGGAGTGAGGGAGGCCGGAAAGGAGAGAGTTGCAGTAGTCGATGCGAGATAGGATGAGAGAGACAGCAAGTTTGGTGGCAGCTTCGGTAGTGAGGTATTTTGTGATCTGACTGATGCGGCGGAGGTGGAAGTAGCATGCCTGGGCCGTGGCGGAGACGAAGCTGGTCATGGAAAGAGAGGAATCGAGGATAACGCCGAGGTTTTTGGCCGAGTCAGAGAGGGAGATGGGGGTGCTGTCGAGTTGAAGGTGGAGGGAGGGAGGGAGCTGGGAAAGTTTTTGTGCGATACCATTTTCATTGCATCCTCATACGTGGCAGACATCTAGGTTTAAGTCTACGACTGTGGACACGCCAACCAATCCCCTAATCCCGTCACACATCACTCTCTGAGCACAGTGGGTCTCCAGTCTCACTCAGATTGCGTAGCTTTGTCTTTTGAGTAGCGTCCGTGGACATTATGGTAGCTATGCATTCATTGATGCGTTTGAGCGGAGGGGAGGTGTGAAATGTCTCGATTTTGATCACTAACTAACCCTTTAAGTAATCGTCAGCCAGTGTAATCGTCAGCCAGCTACATCATAGGTGATCATAACTATTTATGTGATGTGATTTTGTGTTCCTCATATGGAGGAGGTTTGTGGGTGTATAGAGCAGTATCACAATTTTCACAAGTGGCTGTGTTGTTCCTCAGACGGAGGAGTAGTGTAGTGTTGTTGTCAAACACAAGGTGATTGCTCCTGCAGAAACTCCAGGTAGAGCATTCTTTTCAATAGGAAAATTAACACCATATAAGAATCAGAAGTGCCCAATTAATCTTGTTTTGTTAGGGAGGTGGCGTGGAGGCGGGGAGAACAAGTGCATGTAGATATGATCAGCCCTTCCTTTTATAAAGTGTCAAAAGCGGTGCTGTGTCCCGAGATAAAACAAGAAAAGTTTTAACAAATAAAAATCGTCACCTCTGAGAACTCTAGAAAAAATAAAAGAAACACTCGTAGAGAGAACGGTTACAACACGATAGTACAATTTTAAAGAAAATTTCCCCAAAAAAAGCACCAAGAAATAATAATTTCAACACAACTTATTTGTAATTGTTCTTTTAAAGTGTGTTTCTTTCTTTGTTACGATTTTATGCTCGCCTGATAGTCTGACGTATAACATCGAGTCGTCACTATGAACACAGCGTCGTGGGACTAATAGAATAGATTTGGACTGGATTTCTTTTGTATGAGACAGTTTGGAAAACGGGGGTGTGGAGGTGGGGGGGGGGGGGTGGATGGGAGGGCTGTTGTGCCCCCCTCCTCCCCGTCGAGACACCCTCTGGATCCGCCCCTGCACACACACACACACACACACACACACACACACACACACACACACACACACACACACACACACACACACACGGCCTAAAGTCGCATCCCCCATGAGTACACAAATTTTGATTCCAAAAGGCTGGCCACCAGTGGCGGGCGAAATCGATTGTGAAATTTTCTTTCATTTCTGATTTATAGGAAAGACGTGAGCGCGTGAATTAATTCGAGAACGGCAAAGGGCCCACGCTGCGGTGTGACACATCATGCATCAAGGCCTCGAGAGTTCGGCTTCAGTCGAGGAACGTTGTTAATAAGCGCCCTACTGACTTGTGAAATATTAGGCTGTACTTTTAGGAACGTTTGGATAAGATTTGTATGCACACGTTCCCTGCGTGATGGCAACGTTTGTGTGTGCTAGCCTGTGATTTGGACCTTGATGCCTTAGCCGTCTGCGTGTCTGTTTCTGTACAACTATAGATTGTTTTTTTTTCATTTGCTCTGAAATCGCTTCGAATATACACGAACGTTTACCGTTACTCTGAACTCTCAGAAAACCCAACCTTTCCTTTCTCAGAGGGCACAACACGCGTTATTGCGAACATCCACCTAGAACTTTTCATCCTGATACACTATTGTTTGAAACAAAATCGACTATTATAGTTCAAGCTTGATACCATAATAGCTTGGCGCCAAGCTATTCTGTCGTCACCTTTGATATAAAATGGTTGATCTATCTCATAACCTGTAATGAAGCCTTCATAGGGCAGTTATCACCTTTAGCTCATTCCACACCTGGACCGAAATCCCCCACATTTTGAAGTTGCCCTCTGAAGGACCGTATTACAATTTTAGAGACAGATCGAGCATGATAGTTCAAGGGTGGTGCCAGAATAGCTTGGCGCCTATGGGCGCCAAGCTATTCTGGCACCACCCTCGAACTATCATGCTCAATCCATGTCTTGCTGTGGAGAGTCGGGACAGAATGGATTAAAAATTTCAGCCTCGGGGGGTAATGGGTCAGTTGGCGCACAGACTCTTGTTGCGAGGGTGTGAGTCATTACAAGTTTAGTTTTCCTGCACATACGGCGCACTTTAAACGCCATACATCTACATAAAAATTAATACTGATGCTCCAAACACCAACTCCTGTCTTAAAATTTCACTTCTTCATCGCCACAGTCTATGTTTACCTGTTTGTGTGCATGTGTGTGCATGTTTGTGTGCGTGAGTGTGAATTTGTGCGTGCGTGCTTACGTACGTAGGTCCGCGCGTGTAAACGTGCGTACGTGCGCACATACATCCGCGCGCGTGTGTGGAGTGGGCACGAACAGGCGCGCGTGCGTGCGTGTGAGCGCGCGCGTCTATACATACACACGTCCGCGCGCATGGGTCAGTTCGCGTGAGGACGAGGACGCGATCACTATAATCAATATCACCATAAAAAAGACTCGTAAATCGGCATAAAGCGCATAACCCGCCTACAACCTGACAATGCCTCCCAAATGGCCTTAAATACTAATATGCTGCCTATGATATGCAACTGCGGGGGCTCATGAGGATCTATGTCTCTTGCAGATGGATCCCGTTCACCTTTTTCAGCAGTGAATGAGGTTAGGTTTTGTCCAGACACTCGTCTGCCAAAATAGTCGCATCTGCGAACATGGCTTCGGGCGCAATGTGTCCCTAGTCAGCTGTTCGTGCAACCGAGCCCAGCTGACGACTATCATGAGGAAATATCATTGGTTTGTTCCCGAGCATTCGGATCTGCGAGCGTGGAGCATGATTGGTTTGGGAGGAAAGTAAGTATGTGGGCGACGCGGGACAATCCGTTCTACAGGCGACCGCCAGAAACACAGAAAGAAAGACATGTTCTGTAAGGAGCTTTGGGACTGAGAGGCAAAAATACATCATCAAATACATCATCAATACATCATCAAAGACAGGATTTGCGGATCTATAACGAGACACTCTTTAATTAATGTCATTTGCAAACAGAAAACCCTCTTAAGACCTAAACCACGAAACCAACCAGCCAACCAATCAACCAAACTAGCCAGCCGAACAACCAACCAACCCAGCCAATGAAAGTTGTTACATGTTGAAAAGACCATGGGACTGAAACCAAATAAAAAGCTATAACGAATTGTACAGCCTTGGTAGTGGAGATCACAAAGATCTCCTCTACGCTGTTAAACCCCTTGACTGCCGAGAAAAAGTGAACACAATCCAGCTGCAAGAGACACAGATTCTCATGAGCCCCCGCAACTGCGGGGGCTCATGAGGAACTATGTCTCTTGCTGAGACCGATTCGTATCCATGTTTCTTCGACGGTTTTGGCTTTTGGTCGTTCAATGAGCAAAGATTTCAGAAACAAAAATGTACGTACAGTAGATGAAAAGCGGCTAATAGGATAAAAAAAAAAAAAAAGAAGGTTAATGAGGATGCTCGCTCGTGAGTCACTGTTTCCTTCGACCCCCCCCCCCACCCTACCCCAATCCCCTCCCCACCCTCCCCCCACCTCCCTGCCCTATCCCTCACCTCCCATCCCCGCTTGAACTGACCAATGCACTGCAGCTACCTGTGCGTGCCGAACGCCATCTAAGACTAGACCCAGATCAGACGCTGTCATCCCATGCTTTCCTGCTGACCTTTCCCACCCAATGCTTGACGTGAACACCCCTATATCCCCACTACACGAGGACCACGCATAAAATAAAATCAGCATGAGGCGTACATCCTCGTGAGACCCTTCTTGCAATAGGCATAATCACATTGCGCAGGGGGCTCAGGAGGACTATGCCTATTGCAAGAAGCGGCGCTCTAGAGGACCTCGACGGCCGAAGCTCTATTGGCTTCAACACCTTCCGCCCCAGGACCGAAATCCCCAGATTTTGGAGTTGCCGTCTGAAGGACTGTATTACAATTCTAGAGACAGATCGAGCATAATAGTTCAAGGGTGGTGCCAGAATAGCTTGGCGCCTATGGGCGCCAAGCTATTCTGGCACCACCCTTGAACTTTCATGCTCGATCCATGTCTTGCTGTGGTGTATCAGGGCTGAATGAGTTAATGACCCTTAAAATCCAGAGAACCAACGTCTGTGACTTCTTTCCACGTCACCGCTACAGGTTAACTGAACCGGTTATTTCTTGACAACGGTGACACCACGGGCTGATTTTGTGTACGGAATGGAGACAACGTTCTGGTCACTGTGGTGCAGGAACTTGGGTATGGTTGGTTGGTTGTACATTGCTTAGCGTCCCGACAGCAACAAGACTTTCTCAGAACGTGCCTGCACTGCTTGTGAAAAAAAAAAAAAAAAAAAAAAAAAAAAAAACCCAACTAAACAGAATATTGAATGTATGTCGCCAGCCGGTCTAATACGCTAAATAAACCTAAGACCATTTAGCAACACACATCCAATATCCAGAACTACAGGCAGCGCAGACAGTAGGGAGAGTTTAAAAAAGGAAAATACAGGTGAATGGTCCAAGGGTAGACAGAAACACATGCCCCAGAATAGAGCGGAAAACTCACCCTGTGGGGCTGACCTTGGTATGAGGGGACGGGGGCTGGAAATGGGAGAGGTATGGCTTGGGAGAAATTCCTCTGGACAAAGTATGGCCAGAATATCACTTGACCTACCTCCTTTTTGAACTGGACCATAACTCGTTGCGGCGTTACTATAATAAACTTCAGGTGTAACAAATCGCCATGGGTCCCAATTTCTCTTGTTGTTATATATCCGAAGTTTGTTATAAGCAAAGTAATTTACACAGAAAGAGTGCTGTCCGGACCTCTGGAAAAGTTTTGTTATATCTGACTGTTGTTCTATCCGACGTTGTTGTAAGCGATCGTATATTTTAAAAGTATACTTCAGTTATACCTTTCGTGGCCGAACTGTCCAGGCACTTAGCATGCATCATGTTATTCATTTGCGAAAACAAACTAATACTAAAACTCCGCTTATAACAAGGTGGGATAATAGAAAAGTCGGATATAACAACATTTTTTCACAGGTCCCGACAGCAGTCTGTCTATGTAAATTACTTCGCTAAAAACAAAGTTCGGGATAACAAGAAACATTGGGTCTCCTGGCCATTTTTTGGATGGCCGAAGTTTACCGTAACCATAAAAAATGTTAATGACCAAATTGGGCAAATAGGACACGATATTTGTGTTGGGGATGGATTGGTCATATGCTGCTTGATATTATCCACCCCACCCCCACCCCCATCCCCAACACACGCGCACACACACACACACACACACACACACACACACACACACACACACACACACACACACACACACAAACACCGTCGCTGGGTCGTTTAACCATTTTAGCCCCGGATCCCTACAGCAGGAGATGGCTTGACCATGATAATTCAAAGACAGTGCCAAATTAGCTTGGCGCCTTCAGGCGGCAAGCTAATCTGGCACTACCCTTGAATTATCATGGTCAAACCATCTACTGCACAGGCGCCAAGCTAATCTGGCACTACCCTTGAATTATCATGGTCAAGCCATCTCCTGCAATTGTTACATAGTCGTTGAGGCAACACCTCCAAAATTTGAGAAACGGGACCTTCGGGCTAAAAGGGTTAAGAGATGGGCCACACCTCCCCTAGAAAATCTTCCTACGCCACTGAAATAGGCTACCGAAACCAGTAAATCAGCTCTACAGTAATGTGCATCATCTGCATGACAATAACTGCCATCAACCAACAAAGGCCACGATGAGGACAGGCTTAGGTCCCTGCACGAACTAACTTCATTTCTTCGTCTGCAAGAGGCATAGATCCTCACGAGCCCCTGCATTCGCAGGGGCTCGTGAGAATCTATGCCTCTTGCGGACAGAAATCGGTGTTAATAGTATCCTCAGACTGCGGGAGTCATGCGTGATGGAGATTGGAGTCTGAGCACGAACCGTCCTCCCAAATCGGACCAAATAACTCCTCGTGCACGCACGCGGTCACGTGTTCGGACGAAATGCGCGCGCAGCCGGAGCACCTGCACGTGCACGCGATGTAGCGACGGAACCACCAATGACATTCATCTGACATCAGGTTTAACTCATTCGAGACGTGCCGACTCCGGACACGCGGCTTATGCCGCATATCCGGAGGCGGCTCGTCTCGAATGAGTTCACACACACACACACACACACACACACACACACACACACACACACACACACACACACACACACACAAACACACAACAAACACAACGACAACAACAACAAAAAGCATGTAGTTCTTACTCTTAGATTTTAAATTTGCGTTGAATGGTTGGCTAGCTGGAGTTAATTTCATTTTATCGGTCAAGAAATTCTGGACGATACTCATCCAGGAGGTCCCGCAGGACCTTTTTCCTGGACGTTTTTTTTTTCTTCACATACCCATACGTGTAAAATCTAATCTAGCACGATATGAGCGTGATGTGACTTTATGGCTCCCTGGTACAGCGATACATTGAGGCTGCTGACCTGCGTCTATAATTATGTACCCAAATGATCTCGACGTGCCCTGCGAAGGGGAAACGCAGTGTACAATCACGTCCGCACTGAACTATCCCAGGCCGTGATTTATTCAGAACGAAACACACGTGGCTGGTGCAGTTTTGGGGCCACCTTGGGACCTGCAGCGGAACAATAACGTTGCAGACATCAAAGCCAAGCCGCTCCTGCAACGTGCTTAACCCCTTCCCCGCCAACGTGCGTATATTTTGTTTCTGAAATGTGTGTTCACTGAACGATCAAAAAGCCACAACTGTCCAAAGAACTTGGCGTCAACGTGGTCTCAGCAAGAGGCATGTCGGATCTGTGCCTCTTGCAGTTAGATCGCGTTATATAATAATAATAATACTGTTATTATATAGGCGCTTTTTCTCAATTTTTGGGCAAATCGACTCAAAGCGCCGCGAACTGAAAAACAGCACGCACACTCACGTAACGGACACGGATTTACGCCATTTAAGACAAACACAGTACAAGACAGACGAAGGGCCAGTTCAGCTACTGAAGTTACAGAGATTTTTGATCGCTTGTATTTTAAATTTGTAAAGTGGCCTGAAACCGGTACCAAAGGGTGGGGGGTGGGGGGGGGGGGTGGAAGAACCGGAGTACCCGGAGAAAGAATCCCCGACGGTCCGCCCGAATTAACGGTGACACTTACCAGAGGAGAAAAGTCCGACGCCGGAACCCGTTTTCGAACTTCGCACCTTTGGCATTGGTGGCAGGCGCCTTAACCACTGCACCACGGACCGCGTTCACTTCTTATCAGCAGTGAAGGGGTTAGTGATGAAACAAATTGAAACAAATTCTGGTAGTGGCGGCTTTACCAGGAGCAACATCTAGTGTTGGTGTGTGATTTTTGGGCCTTACAGCTCCAAGTCGTAAGGTCCAAAATCACAGACCAGCATACAAAACCAGATTTTCAAACTGATGGTAATGTCATTTTTACCACAAAAAAAATCTTCAGACCCCAGAAGGACTAAGCAAAGCGTTGCACCACAACCTGACAAAGCGCGAGAAGATTGCGAATACCCAACAAAAGAAAGAACCCGCTTAGAAAAAGCAAGAACAAGACAGTTTTCGTATATTTTATTTTTTTAAAATGTATTTTGCGTTCTACTTGTCCTCTTCTAATCGCGTTTCTTTCCTTGTAGAGTATTTCTTTGAATGCACCCGTAACGGAATGAATTCTCCAGGTTTTCACGACAGTTTCCGTGACTCCTACGGTTGCTGAGAAACACACTGCCGGAGATGTGAAGACAACAATAGAAACAACGCTCTCCCGTGGCCAACGCCAACAACCTGCATGCGACACAGATCATCGTGCTCTCCTCTCGTGGTGAAGACTACTGCCCACTGCTGTCCCCATGGTACATCAGTTCACAGCGCCGCGTGTGCTTGTCTGCGATTCTGGGCCTCACAAAATAAAGCCAAAAGTCCAAAATCACAGCCCAGCACAACTGTAGCGATTTGTATGTTTCTGCAGGAGGCGTGTAGAAACTCATGCGCGGTGTACGTTGTTCGCTTTACTCTACGAAAACGTCATACAGATGTGCAGGAGGATGTTTAGCGCTATCCACCTGCAAGGGCCATAGAACATCATGAGCCTCCGCAGCTGCGGAGGCTCATGATGTTCTATGCCCCTTGCTAACAATTTTACATCTGTCCTCTTCATCCAGAAAAGGCTTTGGCAATTCAAATGATATTAATCAGCAAGAGGCATAGATCATCATGGGCTTTGCGACGGCGGAGGCTCATGGTGATCTATGCCTCTTGCTCACACAATTTTACATCTATCTTCTGTAAGTCTAGAGAAGGTCGTTGGGAGTTCAAACTGAGACAGCAGGAGAGGTCAGAACGAGAAACGGCGCCTGATAATGGCCGGGACAATGCGACAAACCTTGTTACCAGTCTCTCTTATCTGTCCACGACAAACACAGCGTCGGGTTCGCAGTTGATTTGTAACAATACCCCCTGGAGGCCGCTAGTGCTACAATTCACTTCACGTTTAACCCCATCAATGCCATGGACGCAGGCTGTGTTTTGGAGGTCATTGTCAGTTCGACGTCAAAGATCCCTCGCAGTCCAACGAACAACAACGTGATTTTTGCAAGAGGTATAGATTCTCATGAGCCCCCGCGTCCGCGTGGGCTCATGAGGATCTATCCCTCTTGCAGCTGTGAGTTGGTTAAGTTTTATCGGCTGTGACCGGTTTAATATAGGGCCATGCCTCTTTTTTTCATTTGTTGTAAATCTTCATTGTTCTGTCTTGCTGTTTTCACTCCAAATTGTGCTTCTTCTTTCGGAATCTGTATTGCTTCCCTTTGAACTGCGTTCTTTCCTCCGTAAATCTATAGTCCTTTTACTAGAAATAGAAGCAGAGAGAGAGAGAGAGAGAGAGAGAGAGAGAGAGAGAGAGAGAGAGAGAGAGAGAGAGAGTGAGAGAGAGAGAGAGAGGAGAGAGAGAACACTGAATGAACCTTTATTTTACAACGGTTGGTTACAAGACCAATTTTCAAACTTGCCGTTACTACCATTAAGTTAAGGACTACCATTAAACACTATTACAAACAAGTGTGTGTGTGTGTGTGTGAGAGAGAGAGAGAGAGAGAGAGAGAGAGAGAGAGAGAGAGAGAGAGAGAGAGAGAGAGAGAGAGAGAGAGAGAGAGAGAGAGAGAGAACAATGAACCTTTATTTTACAACGGTAAAAGTATTTGGTTACAAGACCAATTTTCAAACTTGCCGTTACTACCATTAAGCTAAGGACTACCATTAAACACTATCACAAACAAATGTGTGTGTGTGTGTGAGAGTGTGAGAGTGAGAGAGAGAGAGAGAGAGAGAGAGAGAGAGAGAGAGAGAGAGAGAGAGAGAGAGAGAGAGAGAGAGAGAACACTGAATGAACCTTTATTTTACAACGGTAAAAGTATTTGGTTACAAGACCAATTTTCAAACTTGCCGTTACTACCATTAAGTTAAGGACTACCATTAAACACTATTACAAACAAGTGTGTGTGTGTGTGTGTGTGTGTGTGTGTGTGTGTGTGTGTGTGTGTGTGTGTGTGTGTGTGTGTGTGAGAGAGAGAGAGAGAGAGAGAGAGAGAGAGAGAGAGAGAGAGAGAGAGAGAGAGAGAGAGAGAGAGAGAACAATGAACCTTTATTTTACAACGGTAAAAGTATTTGGTTACAAGACCAATTTTCAAACTTGCCGTTACTACCATTAAGCTAAGGACTACCATTAAACACTATCACAAACAAGTGTGTGTGTGTGTGTGTGTGTGTGTGAGTGTGTGTGTGTGAGAGAGAGAGAGAGAGAGAGAGAGAGAGAGAGAGAGAGAGAGAGAGAGAGAGAGAGAGAGAGAGAGAGAGAGAGAGATGCCCTTGAGCTCTTGTCAGCTCCCAATCCCAACCCACCCCCAACCACCCCTCCCACCCCCGACCACTACCACCAAACACACACACACACACACACACACACACACACACACACACACACACACACACACACACACACACACACGGGACAACCACCACCAACCCAGTCCCCCTCCACGCCCCGCTCCCACCCCCTTTATTCTGTTACATGAAACTTGAGATTGCAGTCTTCGAACTTTTGATGAAATCAATTTTCAAAGCCACTTGTCCCGCGATATCTGCGAAAGGTCTGGCCCAGAAATGTAGTTTAACTTGTCTTCAGGCCTGACATACGGATCCGCGTAAAACGACATGTAAAATTGTATCAAGAGCGACCGCGTCCATCTATCTATCCCATCTGCAAGAGGCACAGATTCTCATGAGCCCCTGCAGTCGTAGGGGCTCATGAGAATCTTTGCCTCTTCCTGGGATGGACCGACCCCATTTACTTCTATGCCTTGTCCTAAGTAGGGTTTAAGTTGCTGAGTTAAGGTCTGTGACTGTGAGAACGAGCCTCGTGCATGTGCATTTCAGTGACGCAATGAAAGCGCTCAACAGCAAATTGGAAAATGGAAAATGTCCAGAAATCAATTGGAGGTGGCTTTTGAAACTTATTTGGAATTTGTGCTACTAGTTTTGGGTGGTACGGAACTTGGGATTGCGCCATCATGCTTGGTACATTAGGCAGAAGGGAAACGGATTCTCCAAACAGGGAGGGCGGGAAGATTGCAGGGTGTTGGGGGGGGGGGGGAGGGGGTGTTAGAGGCGGGGAGACATAGCAGATGAAGAGTGGCATTGCTTTGCAGAATGCCTGCTGATCATTTCTGTTCAAGAGGTAGTGTTTGGAGTAGTTATACTAACCCAGTAAGCTAAGGACCCTCGGGCCGACGTCTACCGCAGTGGGCCCGCGCACAGTTGTGCGCGGGCACACTGCGGCCGACGTCGGCAGGGGAACCTTTGCTTGCTTGAAAATGTTGAAACTTGAACGTTGCTTCAAAGTATGTTGAAAAGAAAATATTCTGACAGAAGAAGGCCCAACTGTCCACATTAGATCCAGGACAAAGGGACACAATCTGGCCATATGTGGTTGGTTGGTTGGTTAGTTCGGGTTTAACGTCTATAGCACCGAGGTGATCATGGACGGCCCTGACGGGCGGGTTATGGAGGACAGGGAAATCTATTGCCTATGGAGTGCAACCTGAACACTGATCAACTCAGGCGCACTCCAACTGTGCTACTTTGATTTACCAGGACCTTTCAACGGATATGCTATTGAACATATCCGTTTTTTTCCCCCTGGATTGTGAGTCCAGCTACAGGGGCCGGGACGGGATTCGAACCCAAGACCCGGCGATTCCCTTCGCTCTCCTGCTCCGACGTTTAACTGCCTGAGCTATTTCGGACTCGCCATATGTGGGGGCGGGTGAGCTGGTTTTCTTGGCCTGCTAGTTGTAAGGGGACGCAATCTGACCACACGTGGTCGATTCGCCTTTCTTGGCCAGCCATTTTTAACGCTCCGCCTGTCAGAAGTGTAGTTCACGTGCTTATTTCAAAGTGATGAAATATTTCCGTTCCTTGTTCTTACCTGAGACAACTCCATGTCGGCGTAATCGAAGTAGAACTCCAAGGGTACAGGCTTGATGGCGGACAACCTGAAAACACAGACAAACAGGTGTGAAACGGAGTACCAGAGGCAGAACATGGGAAGAGTGGATACAGAACAATCTGTATCCTGGTCTATGATTTTGAACCTTACGGCTTTCGCCCGTAAGGTCCAAAAGCACAGAGCAGCACTCTCTTCTCGTACGTAAACTTGAAAATGGCACCAAAATCACTGGTATGATATGACTTTATGAGCATTTTCTGAGCAAACTTCCTATTAAAGAAAAGAAACTAACCCATTAAGCCAAAGTCTTCGTGCCGACGAAGGCCGCAGTGGACCGGGCCCACTGCGGCCGTCGTGGGGCCGAAGACGTTTTGCTACAGGGGCCACGATCTAGTTTGGGTTTATTTCCAACAAGGAGAGACGTACGCCTTCAAAAGTTATCGCTGCAAACATGATGGATAGTCGTGGTATTTCCAAAGAACACTGACGGGGCTGATCGTTCTGAGCAGGAGACACAGATGATCAGAAGATTCCACCATCTTCATGTAGCTTATGGGGATCTCCGCTTCTTGCAGACATACTGAAGGAGTTCGATGCTCGAACGCAGCTATACAGACCAACCGCCCACACCTTTTCCCCTTCTAATCCTAGACCTGAAAGACACCCCCCCCCCCCCCCCCCAATTCCATTACCAGACAGCCTGTACTGTGGTTTAGAGCATTAACTGCATCGTGTTGTCGGTCACTCACTGGACTGACACTCAAATCCTGGCAAAGGCCTTGTGAAGGTATTAGGAACCACGATACAATAGTATTAGGAACCACGATACAAAATGATTCCAGCAAGGGGAATACATTCTCATGAGCCCCCGCATCCGCGGGGGCTCATGGGAATCTATTCCCCTTGCAGATGCATAACCTCTGTCCAGCATGCGCCATGATTAGCCTGGTTTTACTGCATCTCAACGGCGCGCCTAAACAGAGCCTCTGCATGGTATGTTGGTTATCAGCGAAGATTCTCATCAACGCATGCGGCCCGAACGGACCCACGGAAATCCAAGCCTTGTTGCTAGCAAGAGTCATGAAGAATGTACACTTTTGATTGCCAAATCGAGACGTCCACAGTAGGTCTGACGCAAGTTACATGAGAAGTGTCTTAGCAGGGATCAGCGACAAGCCTGTTAAACCTAATTCGCATACTCAGCACCTAATAATATATGTACCTCCTCTCTCCGCATGAGGAACAAGGTTGTAAATAGAAGCTGACATACGACACAGATGCTGGCGTCTCCACCTGAGGGCACATGTATTTATCATCCACATCACAGGCATGTGATGGTCGTTGTGTAATTGATCATTATTTTATAAACAATAGTATTAGGAAATAACACCCGAGATCGAATACGCAACGTTACTTCATGCCATGCTTGTGCTCCACAGCATCCTCATATGGCTCGTGAGAAACTGTGTCTAAGGAGATAACTGGCTTTGGCAGAAGTAGTTTGTTACTTACTTACGGAGGTTTAACCCCGAGCAGGCGACTAAAACCATCTCACGGTGGGAAGTCTGGTCAGCCAGTCTAAGAGAAAGGTCTTAAAACATGATGTAAATACATTTAAAAAGTATTCTTGGCTAAAACGTCGCACAGGTCAATAGTACATGTCTACAGACTTTGAAAGTTCATAAAAACAGTCAGATTTCTACAGACTACAGAGACACAAATCTTGTAAACAAAATGCATTCATTTAGAAAGCTGAGGATTTTTTCCCCGGGGGAACGTCCCGAAACAAAACCTTGAAAGAGTCGTTGACAGAAAGAACATAAGCATCATGTCAGCAGCGTTAGCCCAGCTCGCGGTCATATTGTTAGACTTGAAACGAAACCCGCGTGAACCACATGCCAGGATTAGTGCTGATGTAGGTGGACTTAGTACACAATCCGTGACCAGTCACATGATTCAAAATATACTGAGCTGACTGCAGGTTTCGTCTGAAAAAAATTAACAACAAAGACATACGAGAAACTAACCCCTGTGAAGGTGATTTAAAAGACTTTGTGACCAACACCGTTGATGAGGGCGAGTAGTAAGGAAGTCAGCGCAAACCTAAGGTAAACAAAGTTTCAAATCATGATGGTCACCGCCCGGCTGAGGGATACGTATACGTGTATATACGTACATCCTTATTATACGTAATTCAAACCCTTCGCTGAAACACAAAAAGCATTGAACACACAAATGCAAGAGGCATAGATCCTCATGAGCCCCCGCAGTTGCGGGGGCTCATGAGGATCTATGCCTCTTGCTGACACCACTCTGTACCCATGTTCCTTGGACGGCCGAGACTCTTTGGCGTTGAATGAACACAGATTTCAGAAACTTTCACTGCGACAGTCAAGGGGTTAATTTGTGTGCGAGGAATGCACCCCCACGAGTACAACTGGTAGTAATAACTGGCGTAACATTGGTACGTCACTAAGAAACCCTAATCGTTTACAAGGGAGTACTTTACAACTATGACCATTTATTACAGACGCGGTGCGGCCCTAAGTTCTGGTAGAACGGCTTTCAGGCTGTCCGCTTTCATTACTAGGGTATTAATTTTGTCAGGTTCAATATATCACCGACGAAGTCCTAGTAAACGTGCTCTAGTACATATATGAACCGAGTCGGCCAATACAGATTAGCCTTATAATATTACGCTCTCCCATATATATAGGCTACTGCGGCCCGCCGTGAGATGGCTCTTGGATGCCTACTCGGAGATGACGGGGGGCATGGTGAACACTACCTAGCTGCAAGAGACAAAATCCTCATGAGCCCCCGCGGTCCCGGAGACTCATGAGGATTTATGTCTCTTGCTAAGAACAACTCAAGGAAGAAAGAAGCACGCTTAAAAAAGGCAGATACAACACAATTATAAAAAATGTCGGGTTACATTAACTCATTCTACCCCAGACACACCACAGGAAGATAAGGATCGACCATGATAGTTCAAGGGTGATGCCAGAATAGCTTGGCGCCCATAGGCGCCAAGCTATTCTGGTATCACCCTTTCGATCTGTGTCCTGCACTGCAATGCAGTCTTCAGAGGACAACGGCAAAATTTAAGGATTTCGGTGTTGGGGTAGAATGAGTTAAATAAATATAGATATATATTCTTTACTTTTAACAAAGGCGTCGCCCAAAGCCAAAAAATGCACTCAATCAGAGTAGCTCCAAGGGACGTAATTTTTCATTAAATTCTCATTAAATTCTGAGAATGCTGTGCTAATGCCATGGGATTCCTGATGACACAATGCAAGCTTACCAGCCTGGAATCCCATGGCATTAGCACAGCATTCTCAGAAATTATATATATATATATATATATATATATATATATATATATATATATATATATAATTTCTGAGAATGCTGTGCTAATGCCATGGGAGCAAATTTTTTTTTTCATTTTGCATGATGATGAGGATGAGGGTGATTATATGATGATGCCATGGTGGTCCATGTGGTTGGGGACTGCGTGACATATATATATATATAAACTGGATTATGTCTCTTGCTAGTCCTGTGTTCTGTATGCCCACCTTTGTTATGCACGCGAATGTTGGTCAGCGCACTGTGGTTTCAGACGCGAAATCCGCAATCGCCGGGAGCGAAGGGATTAATAATATTACGCGCTCCCATACAGGCCTGCCGCCGTCCGCCGTGAGACGGCCTTGGGTTGCCTGCTCGGCCTTAAAACCCAGTTAACTAACTATCCAACCTCGTTATCTGATACAACGAACATAGGTCTCTGGCTCTCACTGGGGATGCCCGGTGAGCAAAAGGTCATCGGGCCGAGGTCAGCCTTACCTAAGCCGCGCGCGGGCCAGCTAAGGCTTGCGTCGACTAACCGAGGACCTTGGGATTACCGAGTAAACTACTAAAAACGCGATCAGGAACAGCGCGGTTCTTACTTTATGACCCACGGGTACCGCGATATACTGAGGCAGACCTGTACTTAAGGGTCTCGTAACGGAAAGCACTTGATGCTTTAGTTAGCTATGATGATTTTAAACCTTTCCATCCTGATACACCATTGCCTGAAATAGATTTGACTGTGGTAGTTCAAGGGTGGTGCCAGAATAGTTTGGCGCCACAGGCGCCAAGCTATTCTGGCACCATCCTTGAAAGACAAGAAAGGCAAAGCCATTATGGCACACGTGTATGACCGATTTATATATGTGTGACCTTTGTGACAAGGGCTGGCTTCTGCAGCAGCAAAATCCATGTTTTCTGAAAATGTAAGCATTTTTCACACATCCTGTGACCCGTGACCCTTGTGATGAGTCGACTAAATTAGTATGCATAGGAAGGTCTTATCATCAGCTATCTTTGTACCAAATTTGGTTAAAAAATTTGCCAAAATTTGGGAATACTTACAATTTTATTAAAAAAATCAGCATTTTACACACATTTGCCAGCCTCTTGTGACCCTTGACCTTTGCAAGGGGTCATCCAAATTAGTATGCATAGATAGGTCTTACCATCAGGTATCTCTGTACCAAATTTGGGTTTTAAGTTGTGAATAGTATTTGAGAAAAATAACATCTTTTGTCAAAATATGGTTATTTTAGACCTATTTCCTGAGCTCTCATGACCCTTGACCTTTCGGAGGGATCAACCAAATTAGTGTGCATAGAAAGGTCTTCCCATCAGGTATCTCTGTAGCAAGTTTGGGTTTAAAGCTGTGAATAGTATTTGAGAAAAAAATCTTTTGTCAAAATATGGCTATTTTGGACCTATTTCCTGAGCCCTTGTGACCCTTGACCTTTCTGAGGGGTCATCCAAATTAGTATGCATAGATAGGTCTTACCATCAGGTATCTCTGTACCAAGTTTTGGTTTGAAGTTGTGAATAGTATTTGAGAAAAAACATCTTTTGTCAAAATATGGCTATTTGTTCACCTTTTTCTGAACTCTTGTGACCCTTGACCTTTCTGAGTGATCAACCAAATTAGTACGTATAGAAAGGTCTTACCATCAGGTATCTTTGTACCAAGTTTGGGTTTGAAGTGGAATTATGTCAAAATATAGCTTTTTTTAACCTATTTTATGATCTCCTGTGACATTGACCTTTGTGAGAGGTCACTCAAATTGATATGTTTAGTCTTACCACAAAGTATCCTTGGGCCAAGTTTGAAAAATGTGGCTTGAATAGTCTCCGAGAAAATGCCAACGTAAAATTTACCACGGACAACGGCGGACGGACGGACGATCAATGGCCCAAACATAGACTCACTTTTTGCTTCGCACGTGAGCCAAAAATGGTTGGTCCGTCTCCTAATCTGTAATGTAGCCTTCATAGTGCAAGAAGCACATTTGAAAAAAAAAATCTGCCATGGTTGAAATTGGTGGCTTTTACAAATTAAGTTCCGTGAGTTTTTGCTCCGTAGTTGTGCGCTTGTCTGTGACTTTGGACCTTACGGCGTCCGTAAAAGTCCGAAATTAAAGAAAAGCACCCATTTTGAATTTATATATATTTATATTCTAACCAAATCTAACTAAAACTCTCTGCAATGTGTGCGTATACGAATGCGCAAATCAATCCTCAATTTCTCATCCCTATACAGATCTAAGCTACCCCAAAAACTAAGCCCGAACAAAGATTATGATATCTGACCTCTCTAATTACAAAATCACCCGCATGTAAAAGCGAATACCCATGAAATCCAGCGCCCCAAGGACCTGCCCACGACTGAACCACAGGCAAACAAACTATGTTTATCGAAAAATACGGAAAAAGTGCTCTGAATGCGTTCAAAACAAGCTAACTTTCTAAACCGTCCCCTGGTCAGCCCGGGGCGTAGTTGTTATATTGGATAATTACTTTGGATAATTTCCTAAACTGAGTTTATACGAATATCGATGAGACAATTATCTGTTTCCGTCCAGCGCCAAATGCAGGAGATGGATCGAATGTGATAACGTAAGGGTAGTGCCGGATGAGCATCGCCTGGACACGCGTCAAGTTAGCCGCGTTACCGTCAGTAGACGCCGAGTGAGTTTCTGACATATTTGTTCATTCAACGCCAAAAAGATTCAGCCGTCCAAGAAACATGGACGCAAAGTGGTGTCAGCAAGAGGCATAGATCCTCATGAGCCCCCGCAACTGCGGGGGCTCATGAGGATCTATGCCTCTTGCAGTTGAATTTGGTTCACGTTTTCTCGGCAGTCCATGACTGAACCAGTCACTGATCTTGAGTAATCATGATTATGGAAAAGTGCCAAGGTGATAATGCACTACCACCTCAGCCGGGGTCGGCCATCACAGTACGGTATAGCTCGCTTAAAACTCATTCTACCCGAACACCGAAATCCTTAAATTTTGCCGTTGTCCTCTGAAGACTGTTTTGCAGTGCAGGACACAGATCGACCATGATAGTTCAAGGGTGATGCCAGAATAGCTTGGCGCCCGTAGGCGCCAAGCTATTCTGGCATCACCCTTGAACTATCATGGTCGATCCTTATCTTCCTGTGGTATGTCTGGGGTAGAATGAGTTTAAACAAGGTCGGACCTAAACAAAAAGTCGGACAAACAGCAGTTGTTTTTTTTCCCGGAGGTTCCGACAGCACTCTATGTACACAGTCTACTCCGCTTATAACAAGGTCGGGTATAACTAAAGTCGGATATAACAACACTTTTTCCAAAGTCCCAACAGCAGTTTTTCAACGTCAATTACTTCGCTTATAACAAACATCGGATATAACAACACCGATTCTGTCCCCTGGTAATTTGCTATATCCGGAGTTTAGTGTACATTACTTCGCTTATAACAAACTTTCGAATATAACATGACCAAAAAAATGCGATTTGTTATATCCGAAGGAGGGGGTCCCTACAACATGATGGTCGGCCTAGAGTTAAAGTAATCAGGCACCACCCTTGCACTACAACAACCAAGCTACATCCTGCGGCCCGCATACAGTTTACTTAGCAGACGATCGAGTTTGACATGAATAATGCTGGCGATGAAACTGAGAGAGGTCTCTGTATACGATTCAGCGACGCCTGAAAATTGTGTATTGAATAGTTTGCCTGAAGACACTTAATTTCGCGCCGCAAAGTTTCCTCACACCCTGGGGAACATCAAACTAATTATGCCGATTTACTGAACTAACTGCAGCGATCTTCAGCTCGGAGTGTGTTAACAATAGCAATGCCCATGGTATTTCGCTGACAACTGAAATGGCTTCCCAGTTCGCAAAAGTTCACCGGGCCGACCTCGGCCGCTGTTGGCCCACGCACGACAGTGCGCGGGCCGACAGCGGCCGAGGTCGGCCCGATCATCCTTCGCTTTGCTGGGCCCATTCAGTGAGGGCTATATTAACGATCTGAGCGTGTTTGAAAAATAAATGTAGATGCAGTTAGAATGCTCGGTTTCTTTCGATGGCTGTAAAATGTAAAATGGCAATGCCTGTACAATGCGAGTATTTAGAATGCCCGTGGCTGCGTCAGGCTAATTCACTTCGATTTATTTCAACTGAGCATTGAATCCACACAGCAGAACAGAATCAAATACATGTAGATTTCTTTGTATACAACCACACAATGAAATTGAGGGCCCGTGATTAAATTATGTTAAAAAAAGTTTTAAAAAGTAGTGTATTACGTGTGTGTGTGTGTGTGTGTGTGTGTGTGTGTGTGTGTGTGTGTGTGTGTGTGTGTGTGTGTGTGCGTGCGTGCGTGCGTGCGTGCGTGCGTGTGTGCGCGTGCGTGTGTGTGTGTGTGTGCGTGCGTGAGTGCAAAATAGGTCCTGCTGTATCTGAAGGGATATGCCTGAGTAAGGCAGAGCTTGACCACGCCGTCAAAGGGCGGACGGTTCTGACAATACTAGCCAAGCGAAACTAACAATAGCTGACGCTTATTTTAGATTTGAAACTTGCTGAGTAAAACATCAAACTTCGTTTTATGAAGACACTTAAATATAGTCCAGAACCATATTAAACACTTCAGTAAATTTTCCAAAAAAACACAACCATTGAGTTCTAAACAGTGTATGTGGAGCACGGTTATGAGACAGTCGACTGAACGGTACTGATAAAAATCAAAATAACGGCGTTTTGGCGTATCTCCTCCGGTCAAGTTGCTATCATGGTCCATCTATCTTCCGCAGTTGGCGTTGGAACTGACTGAGGTATTGGTTCTGGTGAGCTCCAGGGGTGTCTTTGCGCGTGGGTTCGTAGCAACCTACAGCAAGGCACCCGAAAAATTACAACACGACACCCGAGCCTTTCCCATACTGTAAACTCTACGGCCTCATTTCCCAAATTTTGGAGGTGTTAACTTAATTCACTATGGGTTGCTGGAGATGGTCGAAAATGATAATTCATGAGTAGTGCTAGATTAGCTTAATAATAATAATAATAAGCGCATTAAATAGGCGCTTTATCCCAATTGAAAATCGGCTCAAAGCGCCGCCGCGAACTGAACCCAACAAGCACGCTCACGTGAATCACGCGCATTCACTCACACATTGTACATAAACACAGAACATTCACGTGGTGCTAAGGGCAAGCTCAAGCGAGCTACTGTAGTTTTTGGAAATTCAAAATCGTTTGTATTTGAAATTTGATTAAGTGGGCTGAAACAGATACCAAAGTGGAGGGGGAGGAAGAGCCGGAGTACCAGGAGAAAGAACCCCCGACGGTCCGCCCGAATTAACGGTGACACTTACTAGAGGAGAAAAATCCGACGCCGGAACCCGTAATCGAACCTCGCACCTTTAGCATTGGTGGCAGGCGCCTTAACCACTGCGCCACGGACCGCCCCTTCGGGCGCCAAGCTAACCTGGCACTACCCATGAATTATCAAGGTCAATTACATTCACCTTTATTTGTAGTGTGTGCAAAGAAAGTGTTGCCGGAAACGATCGTGTACGTAAATTCCGCAATGCAGTCTTCCTAGATCAAAAGTATATTAACATTTGAAAACTTGACTTTCTGGGTCTTGGTAATCTTGGTGCCAGTGATCCAAAAGAGACGTGAAACGAAGTCGATGTTTAACTCATTCAGCCCCGACACACCACAGCAAGACATGGATCGAACATGATATTCTGGCACCACCCTTCAACTATCATGCTCAATCTGTCTCCAGAATTTTAATACAGTCCTTCAGAGGGCAACTTCAAAATATGGTGATTTTGGTCCTGGGCTAGAATGTGTTAATGTCTGCGACCTATTGTCATCAACGTCCCCCCCCCCCAAAAAAAAAAAAAAAAAAAAAAAAAAAAAACCACCCCCAATCCCCCCCCCCCCCCCCCCCAAAAAAAAAAAAAAAAAAAAAAAAAAAAAAAAAAACGTATTGAATTTTGCGACGTTTCTAAAGAGTTGTACAGTCAGTTACATAAACGTGTTATTCTACGAGGAAAACAATTATGACTTTAAAATAAATACAGATCTACCTATGGAGGAATAAGATTGGCCAATCGTTTGAAGAAGATCAATAGAACCAGCAACAAAATGACGTCGCTAAAGATTTTCATGTCATGACATCATTATTCGTATAACGCCGTTAGCGCGCTGTTCATTGGCAACGAAAGTGAAAGAGGCCACTGAATATTTATTACCAGATAAAGCCTGTGAATCACACGGTGTTTTATCACAATGTTAGCAGGAATGATCAGAGAGGCAGCAGTGGGGGTTTGATTTATACGCTATATGCCGTGGCTGATTTAGTGAGTGCAGATCGCACACAGAAAACAGTCATCGAAGATGAAGATATACAGTATGCGAGTCGTTAATTAACTTTATACCACTCGCAGGGCAGTTTCAAATGTGGTGAACAACGTGAGGTTTACCTAACAACGAAATTTCTCACCATAGCAACCGTGACCTAATAAGGGGCGCGCAGTGCTGCATACCATCAATCTTGTCGTGTGCACCAATTTTCTGCCGTTCTGTTTCCTGTTACTCCTTTGCGTGTCGGTAGCGGTTTTAGAGGCGATGATTACTGTATTTCACCATCGCGACTCAAACCGCTACCGACACGCAAGGAGTTAAAGAATCATTACGTAGTGGTGTGTCGTAGTTTTACATAAAAGATGCATTTATTTCTTTATGAATTTAACATTAGACACTGTAGCAGATAATAATACTTATATTTCTTCCCGGCACACACGGAAGCTATGACTAATAGTTTCCGGTCTGATGCAAATGGCCGCGTCAACTTTCAAAGCGCTTTTCAAACAAAAAACTGGTGGCGATTTTACTGTTTCTATGATTAATGCACTACACAGACCAATCTATTCAAATGTGAAGAAATTAGCTACGGTTTTCATGAACGGATCTCATAACGTACTAGCTGAGACCAATAAAAATAATAAATAAATAAACACGCGTCAGAATAACCAGGACGTCACTGCTTTGTCTCTTTGTCGATTGTTTTACTGCATTTCACGCTATCAGCAGTCAATGTTTTGGTCCGAGACAAGCAATAAAACTTAACACGCGCCTAAAATAAATTCCTTAACACTCAATATCTTGACTGCTGCATCCCGTGGGCGGCAAGCTAAGCAACAGCTGTAGTGTACATAACTAAAAGCACAATGATCCTTTGTTCCACCCATGTGACACGCAAATTTGTTTGAGAGGTGTCTGGTGTCGTGTTTTGTTACCGGCAAGACCTTGTAGGGAACACTCCTTAGCCCTGGGATGTTAACCATTTTAGCCCCAAGGTCCCATTTTTCAAATTTTGGAGGGGTTGCCTAACGACTATGTACCAGTTGCAGGAGATGGCTTGACCATGATAATTCAAGGGTAGTGCCAGATTAGCTTGGCGCCTGAAGTCGCCAAGCTAATCTGGCACTACCCTTGAATTATCATGGTCAAGCCATCTCCTGATGTAGGGATCCGGGGCTAAAAGGGTTAATACATGTAAACTATAAACAAAGCCATTCACATAGAAAGCGAGCGTGAAACCTAATTTTAAGTTTTAAAAAAAGAATTTATCGAGTACGAAAAGATAAGCCTCTCACGTGAATATCACACAAAGACAATGTCCAATGCCTAGAGAAAAAAAAAAAAAAAAACCCAAACAAAACACACGATCCAACAGCAAGAGGCATAGATCCTCATGAGCCCCCGCAGTTGCGGGGGCTCATGAGGATATATGCCTCTTGCTGACGCTACTGCGCATCCATATTCCTTGCACGGCAGGCGATCTTTGGCATTTCAGAAATATAATCTGCGACCAATGACCGTTAAGGGGTCAAACAATTGTAGGATTAACGTACTATAGGCCCTGTCATCTGTAAAAGGCACAGATCCACACAAGCCCCAACAGATGCAGGGACTAATGAGAATCGTTCTCTCTTGGTGACTGAGACCGGCTGTTTCTCAAACGGAAGTGTTTATTTCTTGTCGGTTAACTTATTTAAGGCGTCCCGCATCAACAGCTGCGGAAGTGTCGTATAGCGTTGCCGGCACGACACTTCCGCAGCTGCTGATGTGGGGCGACGTGCACGAGCTAAACGCGACTGTAGACAATAGCAGTATTTTTCAATACAATTTGCATTAATCACGCACATGTAACACAAAGGTCCTGTTGTGGCACACGGATTCTGAATCGGATTTTTTCCCCCGCAAAACGAATGTCTTTTTCGAGTGGAAAGCGGATTCTGACAGCAAGATATACTCAAATGTCTTTGATGACATCAGCTGAATGATTACAAACGTGTTCTGCGTGGCGTCAGCATCCACGATACATTAATTTCCAACATAACTTCTTTTCCACACAATGCGTTTATAGCGAAACTCACCTATTATTTAATTTTTATATTTTTTATCCTTCATCTTATTCTCTAATGTATATTTTTATCTGAAAAGTCTTCTCTAATGTAGGCCTGTATATTATTTGGAAAGACAAATTAAGTCGTAGGGATAAGAGAGTAAAGTAGCGACAAGTTGACTGTGAGATGATTGATTGTAGCAGGCTCGGCGTTGGATCCCAATAACAAACATAATGTTCTAAACAAAACTGCATCCAGACCACCAAAAAGGTGACTGCTGCTAAAGAGGTAAAATGCATATAATTCCTAAGAAGGAGACACGCTTAGAAAGGACAAGTAAAACACAGTGTATTAACCCATTACATCCTAAGGATGATTTTTAAAAAAGATTGCTTATTGTTCTATGAATGCTACATTACAGATTACATGACAGATGAACCATTTTAGTTCAAGGTTGGTGCCAGAATAGCTTGGCGCATCAGGCGCCAAGCTATTCTGGCACCACCCTTGAACTATAATACAATACAATACAATACAATACAATACACCACCCTTGAACTATAATACAATACAATACAATACAATACAATACAATACAATACAGTACAATACTACTTTATTCATCCCTCATAGGGAAATTGTATGTCTGCCGATTAAGACAGATACATATTAAGACACTGCACATACTACCTATCACATTTAAGTATCACATTGTCAAATTTATAGTCAAATTTATTTCAACCAATAGTGTGTATTAGGATGAAAAGCGTATTTCTTCCTTCGCTGTGAATTTCAAACCCAAAATGCGACTTACTGTTTGTAGATTGCGCGTGTTGCCTTGATGCCTTGGTTGAGGAAGGTCCCGCGGAGACACATCAGTTTGGCCGGCAAGCACACCTCCCGTACCATGGACACTGTGGCTTTCTGCAATCACAATCAAGTTTACCATCACTGTGTGCTGGTCTGTCAATTTGGAACTGCCCGCTCAAAGACAAAACCATTTCACGAAAAAATGCATACCTTTAATTAACCCATGGCAGTCGGTAGCTCTTTTTTCGCGATGATTACTACAGGAATCATCGCGACAAAAAGCGCTACCGTTTCGATTAAGACAGTTCCTCAGCAAATGTGAGAAATGAGCTCTGAAAGTGTCGTCACACTGGAAAGGGGGGGGGGGGGGGACCTGCAATTGTTTTATTTAGGTGGTGTCGCATTTCGCGGTATACGGCATACAGAAAATGCAATGGAGGAAAATGAAAGTGACTACATCGTAACGACAATGGAATGGTATTTTGAGTAACATAGAAACGATTTTTTTTAAAAACATTCAGACGATGGCAAAAATGCGGACCGGAGAAACAATGTATACTCTTTTTTAAGCAGTCGTTTACAGGATGGCTAACTGCTTTATCCGCGCCAGAAAACGTTACAAATAGTCGGACAAAAGAACAAGATGGGATGAACCATAACCCACAAAGTCCCTTCTATATGAGAGCTGTCCTCGCTGACAATGGTCTCTACCTTTTGTCTTTGACCTGATTCTGATGTTGAATTATCTCCTATTGAAAAAGTCTCGCAGATCTGCCAATGCGTCAGTGAGTTCTGTAAGGGGCGCAGGACATACACGTCATTGATTTTTCAAACGTCATTTGTCATGACGTAAGTTTTAGTTTTACTTTGTTTTTTTTTTAATTTTACGTCTGTCTGACTTTCTCTAGAAGTAAAGTTTTTTTTAGTGTTTTAATTCTTTTCTGAAAAGAATTAATTTTTACTAAAGAAGTTGAAAGTATACAAAGATGGCTAACGAACCTTTTCCAATGTCTTTCTCCAAACTAGCTATATGCAAAAGTTCAAGTAAATATGATAAAAATTACGGACTCTAATCTGGGTCAACCGACTTCCTATAAACGGTTGTTTATGTCTTCAATGAGACATTCAATTACAATATGCTCGGAGGCTCTCTTAGCCACACACTTAAGAAAGTATTTCGCCAAGTTTCAAGCTTGTGTGTACAGAAATATCGGAGATTTTCTTGTTTACATACATACGCACACACATACATACGCACATACGGCGCTTCGCGCTAAATGTACGTTCAGCGGCGAGGTTAGCGTAACTAGACATGACGTAATTTTTATCTTGTTACTTCAATTGTTAGAGGTTTAGCCTGGCTGCTTTGACATCATGGACATGCTATTAAGTTCGCCCCACCACGACCCGCCCTAAAAAGTCCCTTCTATAAATAGAAGGGTCTTAAAAACGCACTGAACGGTGTGTGTGTGTGTGTGTGTGTGTGTGTGTGTGTGTGTGTGTGTGTGTGTGTGTGTGTGTGTGTGTGTGTGTGTGTGTGTGTGTGTGTGTGTGTGTGCGCGCGCGCGCGTGTGTGTGCCCAACCTCTCCCTCCCTCCCCCCCCCCCCCCCCCCCCCGGGGGGGAGGGGGGTTGGGAGAGGGGGAAGGGAGAGGATGGGTACGCTTGTGGTAGTGGTGGGTGTCAAGTGAGAACAAGAGTCTATTATAACAAGGGAGGACAGTTGAGCTGCCATTACTGCGATTACTTTTCAACACAAAATTCAGCCGCACAACCGTAACAACTAAGTTATATACAAGTCATTTTCCAAATACAATGTACGGCATTGCTGTGACAAATCAGATTACTTTCCACCTATATGTTTAATCTGCTTTCTCAATAATAAAGCTGCATAACAGGCAGATCAAATACTGATTTATGATAATCTGATCTAAATGGCAAACACAGCTCTCACTCTCACTTTTCGCTAGCCGCCAAATGCGCGAGATAAAATGACAACGATAAGTCATTTTCAAAATCCACTTTTGGACCTTAACTCATTCGCGGCCAGCCGCATTCGGATGCGGCTGGCCGCGAATGAGTTAACCCTCGTGCATGCGGCCACCGGTTCTGTTTACAGTACCTGTGGAAGCATGCATAATGGGGTTAATCTATCAACGCTACTTTCTATCTCAATGTTTAATTTCAGGCCAATCAATGTAGATTATGATTAATACTGGTTCTGTTATTTTCCTATAAAGCTCCGCATTTTCCTCAATACTAAAGTTCAATTTACACGCGTTGATAAAATACTGATTTATGCTAATCAATGTATGAATCATTTGCGCCTGTCTTTCACCTCCATCACCAGCTGCGCGAAATAAACCGACCTCGATAAAATAAGGTTAGTGTCTGACTTGACCATTCAGCCACGACATACTACAGCAAGAGAATGATCGACTATTAGTTCAAGGGAGTGCCAGAATAGCTTGGCGCCTTTATGCGCCAAGCTATTCCGGCACTACCCTTAACTATTAGTCGATCGGTCTCAGTCCTAGCCGCTGTAGTACGTCACAGTTAGATAGTCGCCTTTAAAGCGCCAAGCTATTCCGCCACTTCCTTTGAACAGTCTCCTGCCGTATATGTTACGGTTAAATTGTCGCCTTAAGGCGCCAAGCTATTCTGGCACTAACATTAAACAATCCGTCCCCTAGCTGTAGTATGTCACGGTTAAATCGTCGTCTTTAACGCCAAGCTATTGTGGCGCCACCCCTGTTAGAAGGCTTCAACTACCAAATTTAGGAGCTTCGCATATTGGCTCAGCGTGTTAGCTTGGCGCCTGTATACCAAGCAATGTGCAGCCGACTCTAAAACTTTGCTGAACCGTTATGGAACACCCCTCCCCCACCCCACCCCACCCCCCACGCAACTTTTATGAATAGTACCCAGTAAAAATTGTTTCACCCATTCACTGGTTGTGTTTATGAAATCACTAAAAATTCAACGTTAAATATCCTCATTCGTCAAAGGAACATTGATACAAAGTGGCCTCAGCCAGAGACATAAATCCTCATGAGCCCCCGCAACTGCGGGGGCTCATGAGGATTTATGCCTCTTGCAGTGGGGGTGATGGAAATTTTTACCTGCCAGTAAAAGTAATGTGAGCTACTGGGGCTCCAGATGGACGTGGAAGTGACAAAACCTCGCTCAAACACTAATCCTTTGATTTACAACCACTCATCTCTCCCTCCGGTGGCCATAATTGAAACCGTATGCAATTCACGCGTCCATCAATATCATAGTAACGAGCGCGTGTCCAGCACCATTCACACTATTGACTGATTTACGGTACCACTTTCCATCAAAAAATGAAAAAATAAAATAAAAGGACTTTTTATTTCTAGCGCCAACTGCCGAAAATAGTCGCAAGATCATGCAACCTTCTTTGCTTTTCAATTTTCATTTGTATTTCTTTCTTTTTTTTTAAATTTAGTTAGTTAGTTAGTTACTTATTTACTTACTTACTTAGTTAAGAAAAGATGTCACAATTCAAACAAGATTCAATAAACCCTGTGACTGCCGAGAATACGTGAACACGATCGAACTGGAAGAGACATAGATCCTCATGAGCCTCCGCAGCTGCGGGGGCTCATGAGGATCTATGATTTTTTGCTGACACAACTTTGTATCCATGTTCCTGGGACGGATGGGGCTCTTTGGCGTTGAATGAACAAAAACCGCAGAAACCCAATCTGGGTCAGATGCAGCAAATTTCATGCATCGACACTTTTCATCAATTTATAAAACGAATAGCTCAAAATTCAACTCGTTTGGATCTGACAGTGAAAGGTTTGTACCGTTTGGGGCGTTTTCTGCGTCAATCACACTAGTTCCTGATTTATGGCATCACTTTCCATCATAAAGACTCATTCACAATGTGGTCGCGGCTTAATCAGACTAACCACCACTCGGATAGCAAGGGCAACCACTTCTTCGTCGTTAAAAGCGGGAGTAGCCGCCCTTAGGTTCCAGAGTGATCAATCACTAGGCTCGTAATTTACACGTACACTAGGCATGATTCTTGCATGACAGCTTATATCATGCGCAAGTCATGACGGCGGAGCGCCGAAAATGTTCATTTAACCTCGGCAAAGCGTTTTTATTGTCCTACGTACGTTTTAGGGTGCAACACATTTTTAATACAGACGTAAAAGGGAAGTAACGAAAACAGAAACACAAGAAAAAGTTAAACGTTTTGGGCTTTTTCCAACACTAAGGTATTTCAAAACGGATCTGAACAATTTTTGACCACGCCGGGGTTCGAACCTTACGAACGAGAGGCCGACACTCTAGCACTGGAACCATCCCGGTCCCCTGAAAATAGGAACAAGGACACAAGGCATCAAAAGCCACAATTGTCAAGTGCCGCTTTCCCCCAAATCCCGCCCTTACGGTTGTAAGGTTTTATTAGACACTCCTCTAAAGACTCTCCTCTCCCCAACACACACAGCAAAGAAGAACTCCCGTCCGCTTTTTCTACCTATTTTTCGGACAAAATCCAAACTCTGCGCAACACACTCGACACTCTGCCATCTCCGCCTTGCCCTCCCGACCCCACCTTTTCCGGCACTCCCCTCTCGTCCTTCCGCCCCGTCTCCCAGGATGAAGTCCTCAAGACCATAAAGTCCATGCCCTTCAAAACCTGCGAACTAGACCCCCTCCCAGCTTCTCTCTACCGTGACGGCCTTCCAAAACTTCTGCCCTTCATTACCGACATCATCAACGCATCTCTAGAAAACGGCTCCGTCCCCGATATCTTCAAGTCCGCCATCGTCCGTCCTCTCCTCAAAAAACACAACCTCGACCCAAACGAACTCAAGAACTATCGCCCAGTCTCCAATTTCTCTTTCCTGTCCAAGCTTCTTGAGAAGGTTGTTCTCAACCAGCTCAACCTCCACCTCACCGACAACAACCTCCTCAGTCCATTCCAGTCTGCCTATCGCAAACATCACAGCACTGAAACAGCCCTTCTACATATCTTAAACGATATGCTTCTCTCCACCGACTCGGGCAACATCTCTCTTCTTACACTACTCGATCTCTCTGCCGCCTTTGACACTGTTGACCACTCTATCCTCCTCCACCGACTCCGCCACTCCTTCGGCATCACTGACTCTGCTCACTCCTGGTTTCTCTCGTACCTCTCCGACAGACAGCAGTCCGTCACCATCAACGGCGTCTCTTCCAACCCAGTCACGCTCTCCTGCGGAGTTCCACAGGGGTCCGTCCTGGGTCCGGTCCTTTTCACACTCTACACCTCTCCCCTGTCCAACATCATCCAGTCTCACCGCATACACCACCACCTCTACGCTGACGACTCACAACTGCTAGACAAAGACAAACTCGACAACACTCAGTCACTACTGACTCGCACGGCTGACTGCTACGAAGACGTGAAAAACTGGATGACAGCAAACAAGCTCAAACTGAACGACGACAAAACGGAAGCCATGCTGGTAGGCACTCGCCAGAAACTCTCCCAGCTCCCTCCCTCTCTCCACCTTCAACTCGATAGCATCCCCATCTCCCTCTCTGACTCGGCCAAGAACCTCGGCGTTATCCTCGATTCCTCTCTGTCCACGACCAGCTTCGTCTCCGCCACGGCCCAGGCTTGCTATTTCCACCTCCGCCGCATCAGTCAGATCAGAAATACCTCACTACCGAAGCTGCCACCAAACTTGCTGTCTCTCTCATCTTATCTCGCATCGACTACTGCAACTCTCTCCTTTCCGGCCTCCCCCACTTTCACTCTCCAACGCGTCCAGAACAATGCTGCCGAGGCGCGTCCTCAGAAAGAAAAAAATCCGACCACATCACACCCCTGCTCAAACTCCTTCACTGGCCGGCTCCCCATCTCCCAACGCATCCAATACAAAATTCTGTCTCTCTGCTACAAATCCCTGAACAACTGCGCTCCTGCCTATCTCTCCAACTTACTTCACCCCTACACACCTTCCCGCCTCCCTCTCCGCTCTCCGCTGCACTCCCGACCCTCACTTCGCCCGCTCTTCGGCCATCCACTTCCCTCGCGAGCTCTGTAAACGTGCTCCAACACTTTCCGGGCCCCCCGCTGCCCTTCTGTCCCCGGTCCAGATTCCACACTTGTAACACTCTCCCACTCTCTCTTCGTCAGAAACACTCTCTCTCCTCCTTCCAGTCCGCCCTCAAAACTCACCTCTTTCAACAGTTTTAGCACTATATCACCACACTCCCCACCGCAAGCTGACCGTCGTAATGTATTTCACTATTAAAAAATTTTGTGGTACGTGCGTCATTGTCCAAAGCGTGCGCATGCGTGCGCGAGTTGTGAGTGCGCGCTTAGAGTTATAATTATTATAAGATAAGCGCATTACAAATACCGTAATTATTAATTATTATTATTATTAGACTCTACGTCATTTGCAAGTTGGTATAATTGGCTGAGGAACTGATAGTCTTGGGTCCAGACCTCATCCACACTGGTTGTCTCCCTCGGTTCGCTGCAACGCGGCGAATTCGAGGGAGGCAACCAGTGTGGACCTCATCCTCCGGATGACCGGTTGAGATTTCAAAGACCAGCGCGCCAGCAATCACGCGGGCTCTAATAAGGGGACTGTAATACTTGATATGGGGGACTGTGCTCCCTGATAAGGGGACGCAACCGCGACACTGTCTCCGGTCCGGAAGCGAGTTGTCTGCGGCTGCCGGAGTCTCCTGGGACAGGACTTTGCAGAATCTGTCTGGCGGGGCGGCGAACACGCTCCCGTCATTTGGTGTCCGTCGGGGCTTGGTGTGGTCATGTCCGTCCGCAGTATAGGGGCTCATGCGATTCTATGCCTCCTGCTTCCGTGTACGTGTGCACATTTACATCTCTGTTCCTCCAACGTGGGAAATCATCTACAGATAGGCGAATGTCCTCATGTCGTTGTGTGTCTGGGTAAGCGGAGTAAAGTCGCCGTGAAAATGACAGGTTCGCGACAGTCACATTTAAACCCAGCGACCTCCTCCGTGTGCGAATTAGAGATGTTAGCCGATGAGGTCGATCGTTGCCAACAAGAGGAATAGATTCTCATGAGCCCCTGCGTCCGCAGGGGCTCATGAAAATCTATGCCTTTTGCAGACGGATGCGCTGAGCAAAAGACTTATTGACTTCGATGATAACACTAACAGCTTTGGACAGGGACAGTCTTTTATAAACGGCGTCTGAATTGGGACCCGGCCAATGATGCTAGCAAAAATCGCTGACGACGCGAGTCACAATGGGATGGGGCAAAAACTGTATTTAAGACATCGGGAGCGGTTACTCTTAGTTAATCATAAACCATAGACTGGGGTAATGAAATGTGTTCACGAAATGTTTATCGATGTACAGGATTTAGTTTTTCAGCGTGCGTAGTCACCGTAAAACAAGTCATTGTAAAACAAGACAAGCGTATGCTCATAACAAAGACCACACCATATTCCATCATCTTATGCACCACGGGGGATAACCGAGCAGTACGATGCATTCTGCATTGACAGAACACATAAGACAGAGTCATCGTACAGCTGACTTTCTGACACTTCGTACGGCAAGCTTAAACATCGTCTGAATCGCATGTTAAAACTATGTACTGGTCGCACTCTCCTATAGCAAATTTCTCTAAAGTCGATATGATAGTTAAGTTGTGTACTGGTCGCACGTTCCTATTGCAAATTTCTCTGAAGCTTTGATATGACACGTTTTGTACTGGTAGCACGCTCCTATTGCAAATTTCATGGAAGCCGCCGTGAACTGGTCGCATGTCCATATTGCAAATTTCTCTCTAGCCCTGATATGACACGTTTTGTACTGGTCGCACGCTCCTACAGTAAATTTCTCTAAAGCCTTGATATGAGAAGTGCAAATTCCTATTGCAAAATTCTCCGAAGCCTTGATAGGACAATTTTTGTACTGGTCGTACTCTCCTGTTGCAAATGTTCATGACACGTCAAATTTTCAACTGGAATACGAGGAATGTCCTTTTATTTGTGATCGCTAAGACCATTCATCTGCTTCTTCAGGTGTTGTATGAAAGCCTCGAAGCGGAAATTAAATCGAATCGCTAAACGTAGGAAAATACGGCTCGAAACGTGCTTCCTGTGCACAGGTCAGTTATTCCTATTTATGTCCCCTTGCACTTGTGTTCACTGCGAGAACTGATGCCCTTTGCTGACCGCGGTCAGCTCCAGCTGGGCCTCACGTTGAGCTCGAGTGTGCAGTCATTATTCCAGGTTAGCTTCTTTACTTTCGGGGGAAAAAACACCTGAACACGATCCTACTGCAAGAGGCATATATCCTCATGAGCCCCCGCAATGCGGGGGCTCATGAGGATCTACGCCTCTTGCTGACACCACTTTGTATCCATGTCCCTTAGACAACTGGCAGTGAAGGGGCATAACACGACGCTAAAAGTTTGTTCAGCCAGAGCAGCAAGACTTAAGCAGAAACTGGAGACGAGTGGTCACTTCAGGTTAATTAGCTTTAGCGGTACCTGTGGTTTGGGGACAAACACGACAAAGAAGTAGCGTTAAGAGCCCGGCCTTCGAGTGTATTATAGTGGTTTCGGATCTTACTGCTCTAAAATAAAAATTGTGAGGAGAAAATCACAGACCCCTACACAACTGTGTGGTCACCGTTTTCTAGAGTGTTTGCTTCCAGGTTTAGCTGCGCGAGGACGGCCGGGTGGGGCCTTGGGTTTCGATTTCTGATCAGTGGTATATCATCTTACGATTGGAATAAATAAACAAATAAATAAATAAATAAATAAACAAACAAACAAACAAATAAATAAATAAATAAATAAATTTATTTAAGCACGTGTAAAGTCAATGCAGATATATTTTTTCAATAAATAAATAAATAAAATACATAATTTATGTATTTATTTTAAGCACGTGTAAAGTCATTGTCGATATATTTTTCAATAAACAAATTTATTGCAAGCACGTGTAAAGTCAATGTCGATATATTTTTAAATAAATAAATAAAAAAAAATTCATTTATTTTAAGCATGTGCTTTGTCATTGTCGATATATATTTTTCAAATAAATAAATAAATTATTTATTTATTTATTTTAAACTTTTGTAAAGTCAAGGTCGATATATTTTTTTCGATAAATTATTTATTTATTTATTATTTTAAGCACGTGTAAAGTCTTTGGCGGCACGATTTTTTTTTTATCTACCAGTGGTCGCAGATTGTATTTCTGAAATCCTAACTTCAAATGCCCCCAACCGTCAAAGGAACATGGATACAAAGTGGTTTCAAAAGACGCATAGATCCTCATGAGCCCCCGCAGTTGCGGGGGCTCATGGGGATCTATACCTCTTGCAGTTGGATCGTGTTCACATTCTCTCGGCAGTACAGTTCATAACTCCTAAAAAAGAAAAAGGGTGCTTGTGTTTGATTTTTTTTTTTTTAAAGTACCATTACGCATAAATCCGAAGACACGTTTCTGCACCATTTGTGTTTGTTCTGTCTTGTCGACATACCTAATGAACTTTAACAGTAGTTTGGACAGGCAGCAACAGCACATACGTAATCGCACTTATTTATTTTGTGCAGCCGTTAGCGTTTCAAACTATTTTTAGCTGTTTCTTGTACTGATAGCACTGTATTTATAGAAAGGAGTGGGGTCATTGTCAGGTTAACTTGATATTAAGACGACGTGTGCTGAACTGGATTCTCCTGTGTCCAAATGAACCATAACTAGAGCTGTGTGTAGCGTTTCGTAACCGTTTGTTACAGAAGTGTATCTTTGAACAGTTACGGCGGTAGTGGGCCTTCAAATTGACTTGTCAAGAACAACATTGCCTAGTAATGATTGGACGAGAGGACTTTTAGAACTGACATGTTTATCCATTTAAAACAATCATTTAATGTTTATTTCCTCCCATCTGCATATCTGTGTTTGTATATGAATTAGTCTGCAATCGTACGCCACACTCTTGAACACTCCGAAATATTATGTGATAAATCTTGATCACCTTTTACAGGCTTCACCAACGCCTTTTGTACTACTCCGTTTGAGGAGAAGACACGTGACTTTATCGATGGTGTTCGCATCCAACCTCGTAAGCGGCCTCCCCCCCCCCCTCCCCAATTTCCTGTTTCCCCCATTTTCGAAACCTCGAATCTGTTGATCAACAGGAAATGTTCATAATCGCCTTGAAAGGAGAGTATCGTATCTCATATTCCGTGCAAAATGTAAAGAGCTTTCTCTCTCTCTCTCTCTCTCTCTCTCTCTCTCTCTCTCTCTCTCTCTCTCTCTCTCTCTCTCTCTCTTTCTCTCTCTCACACAACACACACACACACACACACACACACACACACACACACACACACACACACACACACACACACACACACACACACACACACACAAAATTGTTCTTGGTTGCATGCAAATATCATCGATATGACCGATCCATAATAGTGAGAGGCACAGATTACCATGATCCCCTGCAGCACGCCGCAGGGGATCATGAGAATCTATGCACCTTGCACATAAAAAATAGTGGACTGCAAACTGTTATCAAAATCTCAATCGACGCCATCAAAACGTATGTTCGTAAAAACCGGAACATCAAAGGAGTGTGTCTAATCAATGCAATACGCGTTGAAAATCCCCACCTTACATCAACGATAGAGTCGAGTGTTGTTGTTTTTTTCCATTTGTGCGCCTGCGTCTAATCAGCTTAACCGATAACCCACACCTGCTGTTCACAGATCTGCGAGAGATATAAGATCCTCATGAAACCCCAAGCCTGGGTTGAGTTGCACGTAATTTTTAATAGCCAGTGCCTGTCATAGTTCCAATTGCTTTGTTTTGAGCAATTTATAGCCCCGCGCAAAAATCTCGCTGCAAAGCAGAGGGACAGTTGGTTGCCAGTTACTGGCCTGGAAGTTTCCTGCAACTGGGGGCTGAAGACTGCGTCACGTCCCGAATGCTTAATTTATGAATTCCCTTGTAATATATGTATGTAGTTGGTTTCAGTTCGAAAACATGACATGCACACCCAAGAGGAGTAGTTGAGTTCAAATAAAAACGAACAGCGAGAAAATGTTCTTCGCTTTTCAAAATCGCAGCTTATATTTTTTTCTTCTTCTTATCTGTTTCCAAGTTTTTGCCGCAGACGTCGAGTCTGTCTGTAGCAAAGAAGTTGGTGGTCTGCAACAGGTCTTGAATGGAGCCCCAAAACGGAAATCGCATGCTGCGATTTCCGTTTTGGGGCTCCATTCAAGACCTGTTGCAGACTACCAACTTCACACAGCAAATCTGTGTTCCTCTCTCGCCAAAACTCAGAAAAACAGCAGACATTTCTCGGGCGTTCAAACTGCACGACAGGCAGGAAAGGTCCAGTGGCTTTTCAGGTCGTACACTTTACAAGCACCCCCAGGATGTTCCTTCTTAGCCACATAACAATGTCTGCACAGAAAAAAAGTTAAGTAGCAAAACGTCTTTGGCCCCACGACGGCGGCAGTGGGCCCGCGAATAGCCGTGCGCGGCCGCATAGCCGTGCGCGGGCCCACTGCGGCCGTCGTGGGGCCGTTTACCTATGCATATTGGGTTGAGACTCTTCACTTTCAAATAGCATGAAGATGTAAATCAGTTGTGGACAATCTGTGCCTGCAAAAGGAGTTAATTCTTTTGGAATCACACCATAATTAATAGTGACCTGCAAAACATCTGAAATGCGAAGAAACTGCCACACAGAGAAGAAACACGCTTAGACAGGACAAGTACAACACAACTGTGTTGTACTTGTCCTTGTACTTGTCCTTTCTAAGCGTGTTTCTTTGTCCGGCGTTTCTGTGAATTCGTATGAACCCCCTCCAGCTGCAGAGGCTAATGAGAATATATGAAAGCTGCAGATGGAAGGGTGTTCATGAAGTGACTAGCTGGAGAATGCACCGAGTGGCAGCTACACAGTAATGCGTAAAACTGTTTTGCACTAAACAAACACCGAGTTTGCCGGTGGCTTTACTTTCTTAGGAACAGGACAGTCGCACACATTAACGTCATAATCTTCCCCCTACCGAGGGCAACACGCTTAACTCTGACTGTCACTGCCAGTGGGGAACGCAGACTGTGTTTTCAAAATCGTAAATTCAACGAAAAGGATCCCCCGCAGTCAATGCAACATGGACACAACGTGGTTCCAGCAAGAGGTATAGATCCTCATGAGCCCCCGCAACTGCGGGGGCTCATGAGGATCTATGCCGCTTGCAGTTGGGTGGTGTCCAATCTGTCCCAGCAGTCGGCAAAAGATCCTTGGGCCCTCGTATGCTTCAGCGGGCCCGACACAGGACTGTGGACCTGGGTAAGTCATTGGAATGGTTCGATCCCTGGACAAAAATCCCTGCTAGCAAAATGCGTTGATCCTCCGGGACACCTTGCACCTGCAAAGGGCTCATGAGAATCCACGCCTTCTGCAAGACAGAACAGGAGATGAACGTGCAACTCCAAAGTCGAGAAAAGTGATTAAGACTAAGTCCTCCAAAGCCAAACGTCAACTGTGCAAACATAGATAAAACAGACAAGAAGACAAGAAAACAGCGGTGTAGGTTTGGATAGGACTTTAACGATGTGACACGTTGCAGACGCGTGTGCCGGTCCGTGATTTTGGGCCTTACGGCTTGTAGCCGTAAGGCTCAAATCGCAGACCAGCACGCTTGAGGCCACTATCATTGATTGCCAAAAGGCACTCCAGTTATCGCTCGAGTTGCATTAAATCCGTCAGACACACCCTCATCAAAAGACAAATGACTTTTCAATGACCAGCACGTGGCAATTGTTTTTCAATGACTTCTTTTTTTACCGGCAAGAAGTGCATACTTGGAATAACAATAATTTAATATGAAACTGCCACATTTTTTGTCCCGTGAAGGCAATTCATTTCGGGGGGAAATGCGATAATGTCATTGTATTACGAGAATCTAGCTTTTCAATTTTAGACAGTGGACTTACTTCTTTTGCCTTTATGTGACAGTTTTCGCCTTAACGAAGACACTTCCACCAGGAAATGCCTCTACAAAATTCTGCTCATAACATTTTGTAAGAGTTCAACAATTAGACTTAACTTCTGCTCAGCAAGTTCCCATAAACTTGACAAAATCAGCGTCCGATTAGTCAATCAAGGCTGAATATATTTTTTCTGTCGGTTCAGATATTACCGTTCGCCAGAAGAATAGGAACATACTATATTTCTAGTCTTTTGCCATTAGCTCGGTTTAAGAAACTCAATTTCGTGGTATGCTTGCGTACATGACATACTGACGAACAAAAGAAATGCGGCATCACTGAAATCATCGGAACCACTTCAGTGTTTCAGCTGATTCTAATGATGTCACATTTCTTCTGCTTGATAGTGTATATGTCTCTTGTGTTCATTATCAAAACAGTGGACAGAAGTGATCGATACTGTTTGATGATACACGTGACGACAACGCGTCACACATAGCGAATAGATGGTTGTTTGGTTGTACGTTGCTTACAGTCCCGACAGCAACAAGACTTTCTCAGGACGTGCCTGCACTGTTTGTGAAAAAAAACAACCCCTAACAACTAAACAGAATATTGAATGTATGTCGCCAGCCGGTCTAATACGCTAAATAAAGCTAAGACCATTCAGCAACACACATCTAATACCAAGAGCTACAGCAAGCGCAGACAGTAGGGACAGTTTAAAAAAGGAAAATACAGGTGAATGGACCAAGGGTAGACAGAAACACATGCCCCAGAATAGAGGGGAAAACCCACCCTGTGGGGGTGACCAGGGTGACCCTTGGAACTAAAAAGTAGTTAACCCCACCCAAGTCCCCCAGGGCAGACCCGGGTGGGGGCATAGCAAATAGAAGACACCCAAAAAAAAACCAAAAACAAAACAAAACAAAAAAAAATCACGAAAACGCATCACCCATATTGAACAGAAGAAATCGACATTGTACATTGATATATACTGACGAGCAAAAGAAATGAGACATTTTTGGAATCATCAGAAACACTTTAGTGTTTTTGATGATTCAAAAAATGTTTCATTTCTTTTGCTCGCCAGTGAACATATTAATGAAAATGCGTTTCTCACATTTGGCCTTGGTCTGCCCTGTCAGCACAATACGAAGTTGCTGGAAAATGGCTACTAAATGGTCACATCCGTTATACAAAGCGGCGCCATTCTGTCCACGTCTTTGCGGAAGACTGGTGGCGACACTGCCGGTAACAACCGCTGTCCTCAAGACATCCTGAAAGTGACATGGCGGACGGAAATTTCCGTCTGCAAGAGGCATATATTCTCATGAGCCCATCCGACAGCAGGGGCTCATGAGAATCTATGCCTCTTGCTGGTAGGGTCATTAACGTCTGTGGCGCTTAGACGAAAAAGTTGAACGGTGAGAAGTATGTGCCCGAGACGCCTGAATGCCCCCGGCTCCAATACAACACCCAGGCCACTTATTTTAGGGGTGACTGCAAGGGACCCTGATGATCTATCTATCCAGTAAGCAAAAGTCCTGAGACCCACTGCGGCTGTCGTGGAGCCGAAGACGTTTAGCTACTGGGGTATGTCTTGCAGGCAAATAACAGTTATAATATTAACATGTGCATGCTCCCCACAGGAGAACAACAAAACCAAGAGTTATGACTGCAACAGTACATGCCTGGTTATCCACATATTGAAGAAAAGAATTACTTCCATCCACATACTGATTAAAAAACAACAAAAAAAAAAACGACCTCGTTCACTTTCCGTACACAGATATCGGACAGTTTCATTTGCATTTAAAACATGTCACTCAATGTAAGCCATTAAAACATTTCCACACCCCTAGACAATAGATCACGTTTGAGATAATCTGGTGTTTGACAGTAATTGTCTCGTGCGTTGCTCACGTGACATCTTCAGCCCTTCTCACAGCAATTAAGAGAGGTGAGTGGCCTAGTGTCCTTCTACCTTCACCTTTATCTTTAAAGCGCGCCGTAAACCGCGCACATGCGATTATAGCGTTTCCCTGTGAAACGCTATAGTCGGCTCTAGCACGGTATACAGCGGGCTTGAAGACACAACAGTGCATGGATGACGTATCGGTTTTTACGCAGGGCAGTCTCAGTATTACTCGCTCCAGTTTACAGCAATATCGCGCACAGGTCTCTGGCTCATAGAGGGATGCCCTGTGAGCCAAAGATCCTCGGGTCGACGTCAGCCTTAGCTGGCCCGCGCACAGCCGTGCGCGGGCCAGCTAAAGCTGACGTCGACCCTAGGACCTTTTGCTTACCAAGTGGTTTTTCTTGTCTGTGTATGTGTCTAGCATCAGCTTGTCTTCAGATGTAACTTCTGCCATTTTGTTCTTCTGTATTTGTCTTAGTACTTTATTAGTGTAATATGTAAAGCGCCTACTGCACATATGATGGTGAGGTGCTATAAAAATTAACATTATTATTCTTACTAAATTCAGCACTGCAATAACGCTATTGCGTTTGACATTACAGCTCCCGGGTACCGCGATATTCTGAGGTTGACCAGTATTTCAACGGCAGTGATAGGGTAGGTTTCCGCCAAGAGTCCGAAATAGCTCAGGCGGTTAAGCATCGGAGCAGGAGAGCGAAGGGAATCGCCGGGTCGCGGGTTCGAATCCCGGTCCCGTCCCCGGTAGCTGGACTCGCAATCCAGGGGGAAAAGACGGGTTTGTTCAATAGCATGTCCGTTGAAAGGTCCTGGTAAATCAAAGTGGCACAGTTGGAGTGCGCCTCAGTTGATCAGTGTTTAGGTGGTACTCCATAGGCAATAGATTTCCCTGTCCCCCATAACCCGCCCGTCAGGGCCGTCCATTATCACTTCGGTGCCGTGGAGTTAAACCCCGAACTAACCAACCAACTAGGTTTCCGCCAATTTCCCACAAAAATTACCACTCCTACCTAAAGCGCAACAGTCAGCAAAAGCTATTGAAGCTAATCAGTGCGGGCGACACAGGCGTGAACGCGCCCCGGCCGTATACCACGGTCAGAGGCTGCAAGGCGGCGCCTGATTGGATGCGACAGTTATTCGACCGAGGGCGACATTCAGCCGAGGTGTGCTAATTGGCTCCGATGAAAATTTGATGTTTTTTGCCAGTGCTGAGGGCCTCGTTTGCCCTGCGTCACTGCGTGCAATCCAATTCACGACAACGAACTTCTGGAAGGTCACAGATATAAGGGACGGAAGAGAGGGGTTGTACTTCAGGTCTGTGGGACGGTGTAGTTCAAAGTAGAGAATAGACATGGGTCACACTGGTTGTCTCCCTGATAGCGGTAGCGATTCGAGGGAGACAACCAGTGTGGGCATGGGTATATACAGTGCTTGTTTTTTCTTTTTTCTTTTCTTTTCTTTTCAGACTCTTATCCAGCAGCTACCATCTGCAAGAGGCATAAATTCTAACGAGTCCCTGCAGTCACAGAGGAACTTGAAATTCTATGTCTCTTCAACTGACATGGGCTCCAATTGTGCCTACATTTCTCCGTTGTTGTTTTTTTTTTTAATTTATTTTATATTTTACTGATGGCAATGTCAAAACCACTCCCGGTAGCAACGTAACAAAGAAACCGATGTTACGAGCTTTGAAGAAAAAAAAACTATATATTTTATAAATTTGAGAATTAGACGTAATATAAGTAATAGAAGCCGAGTCTTCACAGCAAGAGGCATAGATTCTCATGAACCCTGCGACTGCAGGGCTCATGAGAATCTATGCCTCTTGCAAAAGAATGAAAGGGCCAAGTAATGCCAACCTGCCAATGTCATGACCGAGGTAATACCGACATGATACAATTGCTCTGGACAAGCGCAGCCAACTGATAATTGTGTTTGAAGAAGGGCAGATAAGCCACTGGCTGCACCTGTCGCTCTCTACCTTACACCTGATCAACTATTAACTTATTAAGGAACAAATCTGGGATATCAAGAAAACTGATACGTCACACACGCTTTGCTGACTGTTTGGCGACGACTTAGCGCCGAACTGACGCATCAAATGTTTTCTGGTCTGCGAGTCTAACATCACAGACCGGCTAATAACAATCAATGTCTCTTGCTAACTGAGCTTCGCTTAACCCTTTTAGCCCCGGAATCCTACAGCAGGAGATGGCTTGACCATGATAATTCAAAGGTAGTGCCTGATTAGCTTCGCGCCTGAAGGCGCCAAGCTAATCTGGCACTACCCTTGAATTATCATGGTCAAGCCATCTCGTGCAACTGGTACATAGTCGTTAGGCAACAACTCCAAAGTTTGAGAAATGGGACCTTGGGGCTAATTTGTGTCTCGATCTCAAGTGTGTTAATAGTCGTTAAGCGCAAGACACTGGATGCGAGCAAAACAAGAGTAAGCAAGAAAGACTGGAAGTTGAATTTCGAATATTGTGAGCAGATAATCACCTGATGGTTATGCTGGTAGATCATACGACAATGAAAATGCGTTTAATATCAGAACAAACAGACCCCAAGTAGAATGTGTGTGTGTGTGTGTGTGTGTGTGTGTGTGTGTGTGTGTGTGGTGTGATGGTGTGTACTTAAGTGCAAGCGTGCGTGCGTGTACATCTGAGTGCGAGAAGAAGGTAGGTGGGGAGGAGGGGGGCGAAGGGGGTTGAGGGGCGGGGGCGGAGGGGAGGGGGGGGGGGGCGGGGAGAGTTGAGTATTATGATCTAATGAGATGGGAAGACATCTAATCATATTAGAGCCGTTTATCCTCATATAATTTCTCACTCATTTCCACACGCCTTTCGAATATTTAAAAGGCTTCTATAAACACCGTGTACTACTTGCGAAAAACGAATCGACGATGGTTGTTCAAGAGTAGCGTTAGATTAGCCATCAGGCGCCAAGCTAATAAGGTACTACTCTTCAACCATCACAGCCGTTCTACGATCTTGTGTCTCCCGCAGTGCTGTTGTAACCCAGTACACCCAGAGGCTGACATTTTAAAACTTTGCTTATTGTCCTATGAAAACTACTTTACAGATTAGGTGATTAATCAACCAATTTAGTTCAAGGGTAGTACCAGAATAGTTTGGCGCTTCAGGCGATAAGCTACTCTGGCACCGACTTTGAACTGCCATAGTTATTTTAATTTCAAACAACAGTGTGTCAGGATGAAAAGGGCTAACGGTGAATGTAATAATGCGGGACACACCATATTTACTTGCGCATTGCCCGTGTGGTGTCTGTTTCTACAAACAATAATAGTACATGAATTACATAAATGTATTTACATACCTCCATGAGTCGCTGCAGATCATCGTATTTGCATGCAGTCAGGTATTCCAGGGTGGGTTCCCATAAGGCCCATGCTTTCTGCAATAACAAAGTAATCCAACATCGATGGTGAACTTATTCCACACGAATATGAGAGAGAGAGAGAGAGAGAGAGAGAGAGAGAGAGAGAGAGAGAGAGAGAGAGAGAGAGAGAGAGAGAGAGAGAGAGAGAGAGAGAGAGAGAGAGAGAGAGAGAGAGAATCAATGAAACTTTATTTTACAACGGTTAAGGCACTGACATCGTCACTGACACAGCCATTTTACAAACATGGCGTTGCTAACAACTACAAGACTATCTACACATGCACATACTTATAAGTAAAACATAATACTTGCAAACAATTGACAACACTGTTCATATAGGCCAGTAGTTCAAATGATAAATGAAAAAGATAACAGAGAGAGAGAGAGAGAGAGAGAGAGAGAGAGAGAGAGAGAGAGAGAGAGAGAGAGAGAGAGAGAGAGAGAGAGAGAGAGAGAGAAAGAGAATGTTAAACGTACTGTCCAGGTGTATCCTTAAAGCGACCAACTCCAGGCAGTGAAGAGTTTATATTTCGCTTATATCTCCTTTATAAACGTTCTTACAATAAAGATGGACGATGATGGACAAAAAGGGCTGACTTAAATTATGAAGTTTAAAGATGGACGATGCTGGACAAAAAGGGCTAACTTAAATTATGAAGTTTAAAGATGGACGATGATGGACAAAAAGGGCTAACTTAAATTATGAAGCTTAAAGATGGACGATGATGGACAAAAAGGGCTAACTTAAATTATGAAGTTTAAAGATGGACGATGATGGACAAAAAGGGCTAACTTAAATTATGAAGTTTAAAGATGGACGATGATGGACAAAAAGGGCTAACTTAAATTATGAAGTTTAAAGATGGACGATGATGGACAAAAAGGGCTAACTTAAATTATGAAGTTTAAAGATGGACGATGATGGACAAAAAGGGCTAACTTAAATTATGAAGTTTAAAGATGGACGATGATGGACAAAAAGGGCTAACTTAAATTATGAAGTTTAAAGATGGACGATAATGGACAAAAAGGGCTAACTTAAATTATGAAGTTTAAAGATGGACGATGATGGACAAAAAGGGCTAACTTAAATTATGAAGTTTAAAGATGGACGACGATGGACAAAAAGGGCTAACTTAAATTATGAAGTTTAAAGATGGACGACGATGGACAAAAAGGGCTAACTTAAATTATGAAGTTTAAAGATGGACGATGATGGACAAAAAGGGCTAACTTAAATTATGAAGTTTAAAGATGGACGATGATGGACAAAAAGGGCTAACTTAAATTATGAAGTTTAAAGATGGACGATGATGGACAAAAAGGGCTAACTTAAATTATGAAGTTTAAAGATGGACGATGATGGACAAAAAGGGCTAACTTACATTATGAAGTTTAAAGATGGACGATGATGGACAAAAAGGGCTAACTTAAATTATGAAGTTTAAAGATGGACGATGATGGACAAAAAGGGCTAACTTAAATTATGAAGTTTAAAGATGGACGATGATGGACAAAAAGGGCTAACTTAAATTATGAAGTTTAAAGATGGACGATGATGGACAAAAAGGGCTAACTTAAATTATGAAGTTTAAAGATGGACGATGATGGACAAAAAGGGCTAACTTAAATTATGAAGTTTAAAGATGGACGATGATGGACAAAAAGGGCTAACTTAAATTATGAAGTTTAAAGATGGACGATGATGGACAAAAAGGGCTAACTTAAATTATGAAGTTTAAAGATGGACGATGATGGACAAAAAGGGCTAACTTAAATTATGAAGTTTAAAGATGGACGATGATGGACAAAAAGGGCTAACTTAAATTATGAAGTTTGAATGTCGTCAAATGAAAGACCTTTCTGCTCTTCTTCTCTTTTGACCGTAGGAGAGTTCCTTACGTCACGCCAAACGGCAGTGGAAAACCTCTGGCACGTGTGCCTACTAACGTAGATTGTGAAGAAAATGGTAGGAGTCTTAGTTGAGGCAATACAACATGGAGAAACTCGTTCAATCGTCGAATTTTAGCAATCAGTCCACCACAGAGCAGATCGCCCTAACCCATTTAACACCAACTACCTAAAGCAGGAGATGGATCGACCATGATAATTCAAGGGTAGTGCCAGATTAGCTTGGCGGCTGAAGGCGCCAAGCTAATCTGGCATTACCCTTGAATTATCATGGTCGATCCGTCTCCTGCAGCTGGTGCTAAGTCGTTAGATGACAAGGCTCTTGGTCAGCAAAATCAGTAGATCCTCATGAGCCCCTGCGAATGCAGGGGATTATAAGGACCTATGCCTTTTCCTGACGGATTGTCTCACAAAAGAGACCGTCTCAAAACGAACATACAGCAAACGACAAACATATCAGTTTGATCAGTTACGCATGTTGGTAAACTTAGCATAAAATATTCAAGATAGATTACCTATAACTGCGTGATGGTCCATGATTTTTTACTTTACGGCTCTTGACCGTAAGGTAAAAAATCTCAGGAAGGTCATCAGGTTTGAAGTGTTAACTAATTGATGATGTAATCAATTTACCCTGGCTTCGCTCCTTTGATGCTTTGTGGCGAGTGGTGTGGAAAGCTATCCCATGGATTAGGGGAGCTAACTTCAAACGGATGGTGCAATGGTGCTGTCGATAACGCACGAAGCACACGCAAACGCACGCACGCACGCACACAACACAACACAACACAACACACACACACACACACCACACACACACAAGCCAAGGGTGTCCAAATAACTTTTTTTTTTTTTTAAATCATTTCTGTCATGTTTAAAACATCGTTGGACATCTGGAAGATGCAATACTGCAGTGAAGCGTCACTCGGCGAGAAACTCATGTAATCGATATCAGCGATTAAGTATCGAATGTCTGCCAAGCGAGAAAGTGTCCTACCCCCCACCCTACCCCCCCCCCCCCCCCCACCCTCCAACCCGAGGGGAGGGGCGTGTGGGGGGGGGGGGATTTTCTCGCTTTCACACCATTCCAGGATCTTCTGTAATAATGAACGAAAAAATCAATATCGACCAGTTTTTTTTTTTTTTTTTTTTTTTACGGATCCTTCATTATTTCGACACATCTGGCAGTAGTGTCCAATACCAACCGCCAGCCAAAGTGACAGATCGGCAGTCCGTCACATTACATTCGCAAGCTTCAACCAGATTCTCCAGCATGTGCAAAGTAGGCATGTAAAAATGGCCGACTAATGTTCAGGCGACAGGGATAGGTTCTCATGAGTGCCTGCAAATGCAGGGCCCACGAGAATCTATACCTCTTGCAAGATGGAAGGGTGCTTAGTGAGTGACAGGGTGGTCACGGGATGCTAAGGTCGCGTCACCATCGCGTCAGCCTCACGTCATAGCGGAGCCTTAACGTCACATTGATTGATTGATTGCACATTGCTTAACGTCCCGACAGCAACAAGACTTTCTCAGTACGTGCCTGCACTGCTTGTGAAAAAAAACAAAACTAAACAGAATATTGAATGTATGTCACCAGCCGGTCCAATACGTTAAATAAACATACGACATGGGTTGATTGATTGTACATTGCTTAACGTCCCGACAGCAACAAGACTTTCTCAGGACGTGCCGGCACTGCTTGTGGAAAAAAAACTGAACAGAATATTGAATGTATGTCGCCAGCCGGTCCAATACGTTAAATAAACCTACGACATTGGGCCTAAATAAAGCGAAGACCATTTAGCAACACACATCCAATATCAAGAGCTACAGGCAGTGCAGACAGTAGGGAGAGTTTTAAAAACGCAAATACAGGTGAAAGGACCAAGGGTACACATGCCCCAGAATAGAGGGAAAAACCCACCCTGTGGGGCTGACCAGGGTGACCCTGGGAACTAAAAAGTAGTTAACCCCACCAAGTCCCCCAGGGCAGACCCGGGTGGGGGTACGACATGGGGCCTAAATAAAGCTAAGACCATTTAGCAACACACATCCAATATCAAGAGCAGTACTGACAGTAGGGAGAGTTTTAAAAAAAGGCAAATACAGGTGAATGGACCAAGGGAAGACATAAACACATGCCCCAGGATAGAAGGGAAACCCACCCTGTGGGTGACCCTGGGAACTAAAAAGTAGTTAACCCCACCCAAGTCCCCCAGGGCAGACCCGGGTGGGGGCTTAACGTCACACATCACAGACCACAACACAATCAAATCGAAAGAACTTCTGCCTCGGACGCCGTCCAGTGAATATATACTGATCAACAAAAGAAACGTGAAGTAGCCCCTTCAAATCACATTTAATCCAACATTTGAAAGTCGACTTCGGACAAACCATACAACGGATGTTATCGACATTTTAGGAATAAATTCATGAACACCAGCGTAATCAGTGTGGAAGTTTATTTTGTATTTGGAGCAAGCATGGCACAGCACAAAGTCAATATGGCGTGTGACCCCCATTATCGCTGATGACGGCTTGGCAGCGTCGGGGCATAGAGTGCATCAGGCGGTTGACAGCTGCCCTGGGGATGTTGTTCCAGGCCTGGACAATGGTATTCTCCAGTTCTGCGGCTGTCGTTGGTCTGCGGCGTACAGTTGGTCCCAGAGATGTTCGATGGGATTGAGGTCCGGGCTGAGGTCAGGCCAGGGCATGACTGGGATGTTGTGTTGCTGCAAGAAGTGCTGGGTGATACGTGCAGTGTGTGTACGCGCATTATCTTAATGCAAAATGAAGTTTCTGCGTCCCTGAGAAAATGGCAGGACATATGGGTGTAGTACTTGGTCAATGTAGCGCTGAGCTGTGATGCCATTTCCGCGTTCTGGTACGGAAGAACACAGGTCCTACTGTCTGGTTCAGGGTAATCCCACCCCAAATCATCACGCTTGGCCCGCCCCAGGCATTGTTCTCCAGCACACAGCCATCAGCACAGCGTTCACCCCTTCTCTGCCACACTCTTATGCGCCCATCTGCATGGATGATGCAGTAGCGGCTCTAATCCGTGAACAGGACGTTGTGCCACTGTCGCCAGGTCCAGTCGACATGAGCCTGTGACCACTGTAGGCGTGCACGGCGATGACGGTCAGTAAGAACAGGTCCACGGGCTAGACGGCGGTTGTGCAGATTATGCTCCTCTAGCCGTCGTGACGTCGCACTGTCTGGCCACTGATTGGTGCCTGGTGGTTGCCGATAACTTCTCTTGCTGTTTCCTCGGCCGGCTGAAAGCGATGTCGCACGTGAACCCGGAAAATGTGGCGGTCTTGCCGTGGAGTTGTCACACGTGGTCGTCCGCTTCGGGGAGCGTCAGCAGAAGACCCGTCGGCATGATAGCGTTGCTGCAGCCTGTAAATGGTCGAAATGTGACATATAAAGGCCACTGCCACAGCTTGGGGATCTTCTCCGGCTTCCAAACGCCCAAGAGCTCGTTCTCGTTGGGGAGCACTAAGTCTTGGCATGGTTGATGTGGCAACGGCAAAAGTGACAGAAGGCGTAACACTACTGATTTTTTATTGCCTTGCTTTGCTGAACACAGTTCATGACCCAACATCACTCTGCAGTGTATGCACGTGCATGGAAAGCATATGCCGTGCGTCCTAATCAATACGGGTGCCTCGGGCACAGGGAGGGTAACTACGATTACTACAGTACGGTGACTGCATGCTTAAATGTTGTTGCTCGTACACTAGCTATCAAAAATAGTGTAACTTGTATTTTCGTGGATTTATCATACAAATACAACATACACTCGAATTTCGCGTTTCTTTTATTGATCAGTATATACAGTCTTCAAACTACACGTTCTCGAGACAGTGGAGGAGGCCAACAGGTGTGCAGCCAACACCCATACAATAGCGCTAGCCCAGTAGCAACACGTATTATGGCCCACGACGGCCGCAGTGGGCCCGCCACGGCCGTGCGCGGGCACACTACGGCCGTCGTGGGCCCGAGGGCCAAAGATCATCAGGCTGACGTTAGCCGAATCTGGCCTGACTTCGGCCCGATGACCTCTGCCGCAACGGCAGTCATCATCTGGCGACAAGCGGCTGTCACGCGGAACAAGGCGTGGTGATCAAGAAGCTATAAACCTGTCCGCTGTGTGATGCCAAGCCAATCTCACCACAGATTGGGTATCAAAGGGCGGAACGACAGGACGACAAGAAGAGGGGGAGTTGCGTTGGACAGACGACAGCTTCCTGACTACTGTAGCCATTCTCTTTAGAGCTTTCCATCCTGATACACTATTGCGTGAAATTAAATTTAACGATGACGGTTAAAGGGTAGTGCCAGAATAGCTTGGCTGATATGGTTGTTGATCTGTCTTCTAATCTGTCAATTAACCTTCACAGGACAATATGAAAATTTGGAGAAAAAATCAGCCTCAGGATGCAACTTCTAACTTGCTCTATACCAAATAATGACTCTAAAAAAACAAACAAACAAACAAATACGCCAAGTGTATTCGGGTTCCGCTGTTCCTCCTCGTGGCTTCCAACCTGCTGGGCTATTTTAGTTCGAAATGAAATTTCACTTCTTTGACACCTTCACCTCTGAGGAAACCTGAATACGGCCCAACTCAAGAGACATAGGTCCTCAGGTCCCCCCGCAGTTATGGGGGCCTGATGAGGACGTAATTATGCCTCTTTGTCTCCATGTTCCTGGCATGGCGGGGGCTCTTTGGCGTTGAATTATTAAAGATTTCAGAAACACAATCTGCGTCCACTGACAGGGAATGGGTTAACCCATTACACCCTGAAGCTGATTTTATCAACTTTGCTTATTGTCCTATGAAGGCTATATTACAGATTGCAAGATAGATCAGCCATGTTAGTTCAAGGGTGGTGTCACAATAGCCTGGCGCCTTAGGCGCCAAGCTATTCTGGCACCGCCCTTGAACGATCATGGTCAAATTTATTTCAAGCAATAGTGTATCAGGATAAAAAGGGTTAACTCATTCGCGGCCAGCCGCATCCGGATGCGCGGCATAAGACGCGCATCCGGATGCGGCTGGCCGCGAATGAGTTATGGGTCCTGACTCCCCAGCCTACAATCGAAAAGCACTTTGTGGACCCCGCCCCCCCCCCCCCCCCCCCCCTCTTCTGCCCTCCCCGGTCGACAGTGATTCCGGCCCTTCGATTCCTCATCTCCTACGCACACCCCAGAATGACCTAGGTTTGCCATCAGCTGCACTGTATCTCCTGCTCGGCTGATCGTTGATTACCAGCCAGACAATCGAGTGTCCCTGCGGGACAGCCCTTCAGCGATATCGAAAGCAGTGATCGCCGTTACACCATATATGCCATGTACACAAGTATACCCCCATCAAACCTAACAACATCCACCCCACCTCCCCCCCCCCCCTCCCCACCCCGGGACCCCACCCAAACCCACCCACACCGACCTCAGCCTCGCGCAACCCTCTACCCACAACCACCAACACCCGCATCCACTACAAGCACCCTATTCGAAATGAGACATATCACGTGTAATTCCCCTTCCTTGCTTATTCTACATTCAGACACATGATTCAGACTCTAGCGAGGCTACGTTTGCAACGAACCACTCCCAACGAGCGAGAGCGAAATCTACCGTAAGCAAAGAAAATACTCCAAACATCTCCAAGAGGCATAGATCCTCATGAGCCCGAAGGGCTCATGAGGATCTACGTCTCTTGGAGATATTTGGTGTTATGTTTATGGTACAGGCTGTTCGCGCTCGTTCGTTGTTGGATGTCGTTCGGTGTAAACGTAACCTTCCGGACTGTCACTACCAGTACCACACACGCGCGTTTTGTAAGCAAACTTAACTGTGTGCTGATCAGATTTTTTAAAAAAATAACATTTTACCTTTTCCACTGTGAAATGTTGATGGACGCCAACCATTTACTAATAATATACTCTTCAGCATCTCGATAGTTATGTATTACAAAAGAACTATACTAATGGTCAAAACTTAAGGGCCACCCCACTTTTGTGTCATCGTTTATCGTCGCAAGTACACTAATAAAATACAATGTTCTTTCGATCCAAATGGGTTAAAAGCTGACCTGAGACAGTCCACTGTACAGGAAACAATAGACAACAATTCATCAATTTCCACGAACGTGTCAAATGCACGTGAAACATCGTCAGTTTTTGTGAAAAACTGTGCGATATTGGCAAGCATACCAAAGGCAGGCAGGTAAAAACTTGGGAAAGTAGTGATGCACGTGCTAAAGGGGTCAGTCGTGAATACTGAACACTTCTGTTTCGCTACAAATATCGGTACAGTAGGGGCATAATTGTCACTTTGCTAACCATGCCACTACGACGAAGCCTAACGCCAGTAGATCAAGGTCGGGCGCTAGCATGGCTGCAGGATGGAATTTCCGGACGAAAAGTTGGGAGACTTCTTGGGGTGTCCCATTCAGTGATCCAGAGGCTCCTGGCACGATTCCAAGAAACTGGAAGGGCAAAACGACGACCCTGCTCAGGACGCCCGCGCTGCACCAGCAGAAGGGAGGACAGATGTGTGGCGGCTCTGCGCGACCGAACTCTGCGACGTCAACTGATGCAAACAGCAGTGTCTGCCGACGTTTGCGCGAAATTGGCCTGGCTTCATGCAGAGCAGCAGTGAGAATACCCCTCACTCCAGCTCATCGCAGAGCCCGGGTTGCCTGGTGTCGTCAACATGTGAGGTGGAACAGACTCCAGAGGACTCAGGTTCTGTTAACTGATGAGTCACGGTTTACTGTGTCCTTCGACGACGGCAGGGTGAGCGATTCAAGCATGGATGCGTCCAAGAGGTGGAGCGCTACGGAGGAGGCTCAGTCATGGTCTGGGCAGGCTTCAGCGGGGAAGGCAGGACCACCCTCCACGTCATCCGAGGCACAATCACTGAACTGCTCTATCGGGACGAGATTGTGCAGCCCCTCATCCAGCCAGCTCTCCAAGCCATAGGCGACAATGCTGTTCTGTAGGACGACAACGCTCGACCTCATCGCGCCTCTGGGACGTGCTGGGGCAACGTAGCAGCCACCCCGCACCTCAAGGCGTCCCCCAGCTGACTCAGTTCCTGCATCAAGAGTGGGAAGCGAGCCCACATGTTCTCCGAACGCTGGTGAACTCCATGCGTCAACGCTGCATTGAATATTGGCTGCAAACGGTGGGTACACTCGCTACTGACTGGACCAGTCTTGTGTGACTTTTCAAGTGAGGGTGGGTGAACATTCTAACGTACTGCTGTTGTTACAATTGCTTGATTTACTCAAAACTTAAATGAAATTGTTCTGAATAAATTAGCAAACTACTGACTCCAAGTATTGTTACATTATTAAAATTTGTGTGGTGTTGTCTGTGCGTTTGCGATAAAAAGTGGCCTTAAGTTTTGACCATTAGTATAAATACAATCGTGATCACCCAAGTACATCCACCAACCCCACTCTCAATCTGTTCTCAATGCTTGTATTGTGATTCAAATTTGCAGAATTTGTGGTCAAAAGGTACCGTGAGTCCTTTTGCACTAAGAAACTTTCTTTCTCTCATTCATGAAACCACCATTCTCTCTTCAATATACCCCCTCCCCACCCCTCCCCCCACCCCCCACCCCCCACACACACACCCACGTGACACCTGCATTGCTCCTCTTCCCCACCGCAGCCATCGACTCCGCACACCTCTTTCTAATGAAGTGTTTTTTTTCTGCCAACTTTGCACGTGCCCACAAGCTAACTGGCTGGACACACAGAAGGCCCGAAGACGGCCCGCGAGCGGCAAACATGGGCGACCTCCCGACACCGCCGCAAGGCCAAGACTCGTGTCCCGGGCAAATTTGGCTTGGCCGCAAGTCAAACGTGGACCAAACCAATGAAAGTTTTAACAAAAAATAGTAGTTTGCACACCTCCTTTTCTCTGAAAACAGTGATGGAAATAAGGCTGATCTCAAAGAAACGAGACAAAATTTCTGATTTGAAAGCCGTGACAATTTGTCATGAAAATGGGGTTCATCGAGGTCTGCAAGAGGCATAGATTCTCACGCGCCCCTGCGTTCGCACGGGCTCCTGAGAATCTATGCCTCTTGGAAATGTACTCAAGGTGTCATGAGAATCTATGAACCGTAGATGGCGTGTCCTTGCGTGGACAACGCGTACTAGGAAAAATGCATGATGAAAGTCCGATCACATTCTACGTTCAAACAAAAAATATGCATATTATATACCAAAGGGGTGGAGTGGCCTTGGTTGGTACTGTGGATGCAGGGCTCATGAGAACATATGCCTTTTATAGATGTCGTGACTTCATCGCTGATTCATTTGGACCACACGTGGTAGGACAATGGAATGACGAAAGTTTGACGACATTCTAGAATAAGGATGCCAATACATAGGGCTAACAAGAGGAGAGCATCTTCATGAGCCCACTGCATCATCATCATACCCCACACACCCCACCCCACACAAACACACTCTCTCTCTCTCTCAGCAAGGAAAAGATTGAAAAGAAGGTCTGTGGCATAATCTTTCATCGCTGTAAAATAATGTTGTTGTTTTTTTGTTTTCATCCCGTCACACGACCACTCGCTTTAGCGCAAACTGCACCACATTACCGGGCTACAAAAACCCTTTTAGCGACAAATGGCGGACTTCTTGTAGCCCTTTTTGCGACGCATCTTGGAAGGGAGATTTGTTCTATAAAAGATCACCAAAACGTTCTAAAGTAAAAATATACTTAGTGTTGTTCGAAAAACCAAACACACTCAGTACTGGAGACGGCAACGTCATGAAATATTTTAAATTATGTCATAAGTCTATTGTGCATAAATGTATATTCCTTTGACGTCAGTCATGTCTGGCGTGATCCAGGTCGGAAGATGTCTTCTTGATTTCTTATACAAAAATAGTGGAGGAATGAAAACAAATACGTTATTGGTAGCAGGGGCTTGCTACACGGACCCTTGTAGGCCTTCGGGAGGTCAAAGGACCATTGTATCCCGAAGGCCTTCGGGGTACAATGGTTCCTTTGGCCTCCCGAAGGCCTACATGGGTCCGTGTAGCAAACCCACGCTACCAATAACTTATATTACTGGATTTTAGTTCCCTCTCTCTATCTCAATAGTTTCAGTGACGTTAACTCATTCGAGGCGTGCCACATACGGATACGCGACAATTTTAACTCATTCTTGACGTGCCTCATATGGATACGAGGCCAACTGCCGCGTATCCGTATGCGGCATGTCTTGAATAAGTTAAACCGTGGCACAGGTCAGTGTGTTTGAACTGGACAACTTTTGTATTTTCCACCTGTCCTCGACTCCCCTTATAATCCAACTCGAAGGACCTGAATCACCCCAGTGTCTAGAGCGTCAGGTAAGAGTACAACACAAACAACTAGCTAACAAACATGAGATGGACAAGGCGTGGGGGGGGGGGGGAGAGAGAGAGAGAGAGAGAGAGAGAGAGAGAGAGAGAGAGAGAGAGAGAGAGAGAGAGAGAGAGAGAGAGAGAGAGAGAGAGAGAGAGGGCAAAAAGGTCAGCTGTCATATTATAGAAACGTGCTTCTCAGGCGATGACCCCAGTGTCCACGCTGTAGGAACAAACGTGGCGTATGTGTGTGGTGTGTGAGGTCACCGCTGACTCCAAGTACACGTCCCTGATTTCCGTCAAAGATGCCTCAGTACTCAAACCAAGGGGAATCACAGCGCTGGACAGACAACAGTTAGATCCCCTGCCCCCGCCTATCAGGGCTGGCGATTGGGTGCCTGATAGGCGGGGGCAGGGGATCTAACTGTTGTCTGTCCAGCGCTGTGATTCCCCTTGGTTTGAGTACTGACAATTCTGCCAGCGCTAGCCTCACCTATCTGGTTTGTGAGTAAAGATGCCTCAGCTACACCGAGCTGGTTCCATTTACAAAAGAAATAGATTCTCATGGGATCCTTCGGTCACATGTTCTCAAGAGAACCCGTCGCACATGCAAGATTCTTCTGAGACACGTCGGAGTCAAAGTATATTGAACGAGCCCGTCACTCAGATGTTGGACGATCCTGCTTGTCGCTGGGTCTCAAGAGAATCTGTACCTCAGGATGGCAGATCAATTCATTTCTTCAGACTGACGCAAGCACACCGGTGTGCGATACAAATCACGCAAATTATGTGTAAAGACATGTAAAGACCTCAAGATCCTCAAGTCTCAGCTCGTCCGAGCAAAACAGAATGCCATCATCAATGCTATTCCAGTAATTGCCTGGATAACTCTGCATTGGTCTGTGAATGATCTTGAACTCCACGGCTTCGTGCGTAAAGTGTGTGAGGTAACTGCTGACACACACACACGGCTTCGTGCGTAAAGTGTGTAAGGTAACTGCTCACACACACACACACACACACACACACACACACACACACACACACACACTCACACACACGCACGCACACACGCACGCACGCACGCACACACACACACACACACACACACACACACACACACACACACACAAAGCTTGGTAACGACAATTGAAAACAAGAGCAACATAAAAGAACATACACAAATAACTGAAATCAGCACCTGACTTGAAATTCAGCCTTCCGTGTCCACTGCAGCCATGAACAGAGCAAGGTCCTCCGTGGCACCTCACAGAAGACACGCAAGAAGTGACGAACTCTGCCACGATTCCAAGCCTTAACCCCTTCCCTGCCACTGTACGTACATTTTTGTATCTGAAATCTTTGTTCATTCAACGACCAAACATCAAAAGCGTCCATGAAACACGGATCAGAATTGCTCTCAGCAAGAGGTATAGATCCTCATGAGGATCTCTGTCTCATGCAGTTTGATCGTGTTCACATTTTCGCGGCAGTGAGAGGCTAATACTCCATTTTTTTAGGAGCTAAACACAGAATAAAGACTCAGGGACTAAAAGGTTGACTGCAAAACAAACAACAAAAAAAGAAAAGAAAGGAGGACACAACGTTTAGAAGGACAGGTTGTATCCGTTCTTTCTAATCGTGTTTCTTTCTTTCTTGGGAATTGACCCGTTCAGTGCCGAGAAAATTGAAACACCACCCAACTGCAAGAGCTATAGATCCTCATGAGCCCTCGCAGTTGCAGGAGCCCATGTGGACACCACTTTGAAACCATGTTCATGGGGTTTTTTTGGGCTTCATTTAACCCTTTTAGCCCCGGATCCCTACAGCAGGAAATAGCTTGACCATGTTAATGCAAGGGTAGTGCCAGATTAGCTTGGCGCCTGAAGGCGCCAAGCTAATCTGGCACTACCCTTGAATTATCATGGTCAAACCATCTCCTGCAACTGGTACATAGTCGTTAGGCAACACCTCCAAAATTTGAGAAATGGGACCTTGGGGCTAAACGGGTTAACGAAGATTGCAGAAACACCATTTGCGTCTGTTGGCACTGAACAGCTTAAATAAACATGAAAATCTGCCAAAGACATCAGCCCAAACAGCCTCGTCGTGTATCCAGGTGGATCATGGACTGCAAACGTCGATACGATCTAAGCAACCTGTGTGCGGTGGTTTGTCATACTGAACCTTACGACTCAGGCGAAAGGTACTAACTCGCAGACCAGCATCCATAATACTCTGTCTAATACATGTGTTCTGTCCAACATCACATTTTAACAAAGACCACACCAATGAAGCTCAATATGTTTGTGAGCTGCAGGCGGCCAGTCAGAGGAAAACAGATTGAAGAGATCACGATTCAAATAGTGAGATCCACCACCCCTCCCCTTACCCTCCAAAAACACGGCCCACTCTGTTAACCCTTATCATTCGGAATATTCCTGTAGGCGCCAAGCTATTCTGGCACCTATCTATCTATCTATCTATCTATCTATCTATCTATCTATCTATCTATCTATCTATCTATCTATCTATCTATCTATCTATCTATCTATCTATCTATCTATCTATCTATCTATTCCTATCTATCTATCTATCTCCCGTAGTCTTGCCGACCGTTGGGGCACCACTGATGACTTGGCAACCAGCTCCCTCCATTCTGGCACCACCCTTGAACTAAAGCCATTGGTCTATATCCTATCTGTAAGTACTATAATGTAGCTTGCATAATTATGGCAGTGTACAAATTTGAAGCCTCAGTATGATATGGGTTAACAGACCGATGTCCACCGACGACTGTCTGGTTTTTAGAAGCATTTTTGGTCCACGTCGTTTTTGTGCCAAATCACGTTGCCAAGAATTAGTCTTCAAGTGATGGGTGGGCATCTCTATCTAAATGTGTGCTGTTCTATAACTTTGGACCTCACGACCGGTTTTAGACCTAAGACAATGAATGAAACACACACCCCCCCACCCACACACACACACGCTCAGTGGTGACACTGGCCTTGGCTTGGACGCTGTCATGTTTGAGTTATGCAGCCGACCTCTGACCTACAATGTTTAATCCTGCCTCCCTTCACCCAACCGCTTCCATCGACAAGAGGTATAGACTCTCATGCGTCCCTGCAGTCGTAAGGACTCATGAGAATCTATGCCTCAAGCTGACCAAGACTAGCTGCAGATGCAGCTCAACTTAAGGGTGTCCTTCCGGGTCAAGTGAAAAAAAACGAGAACACAAGAGGTCGCTTCAGGCACAGACTTCCGGCGTGGAGGCGAGGCTTTGGACAGAGGTGTGATCTTGGACTTGAGACGTTAAATCCTTTCGTTTCCACAGTCAAACGTCTGCTGGTCTGTGAGTCTGGACCTTACGGGGTCCACACTCACAGACCAGCACACAAATGACTTACAGGACTTCATTTTTTTTTATAAAATCTGATTCTGAGGTCTAATTCGCACTTCTCATAAGCGCCGCGTGAGATGTAAGCTAGTCGACCGCTATGGCACAGGTTCGAAAACTAATCTAGCACTATAGCTGAACCATCACCAGCACGGTCGATCTGTGCCAACCATTACGATCTATATGTGCTCAGACAGGATAAGCGATAAAATAACAGTACTTGTCCACGAAAAATAGTGGAAATATAAAATCCAAACCAAAAGGTTGACCGTAAAGCACTGCGTAAAATACAAAGAGGATCCCAACAAAGAAAGGACCGAGCTCTTGAAGGTCAACTGCATTGTACTTGTCCTTTCGAAGCGTGTTTATTTCTTTGCTGTAATTTTTTTTAGCGGAAATATGCGTTGCGGGTTTATAATAATCGAACTTATCAATAGCAGTAAATGTGTAAAATATTCGTTCATTTCCCCCAAGAGTGTGAAAATCTATGTAGTGTGAAAGACGCTCAACACAACTAAGTAGCTCCATCTACTAAACCCGGCCCAGTCCTCTGCGGGTTGGCTCTAGCAATCAAAAAGTTAACACCAAGTGGAGGAATAAACCCGGCCCAGTCCTCTGCGGGTTGGCTCTAGCAATCAAAAAGTTAACACCAAGTGGAGGAATAAACCCGGCCCAGTCCTCTGCGGGTTGGCTCTAGCAATCACAAAGTTAACACCAAGTGGAGGAATTTTTGTGTCAAAACAAAGACAAGGCTTTTCTTCTGTTTGGAGCCTGCTTGAGGATGGCTAACGCTGTCTCGCGAACAAACGGATGCAAACCGGAGGGACAAATGTGTGCGGGCTAATATTCCACACACAAACTTTGACAACGTGTGCTGGTCTGTGATTTTGGACCATAAGGCTTTCAGTCGTAAGGTCTAAAATCACAGACCAGCACACCAATTCTGAGTAGCGATATTCCAAACAGGAACCTGTATGAAGTTTGTGAATGACGTTCTGGAAATTTTGGGATTTCCCACCCTATCCTGTCTGAGAGGGAAAAATATGATATAGAAGAAGAGACTGTACATGCTGATGATGTTGATGACATTAATGTTAATGACGATAATGATGAATAATGCAGGGCAGCACGTCTGGCAAAATGATGAATACTTATGATGATAATGAAAAGTATGACGACATGGACGATGAGAATGCTGCTGCTGTTTCTGCCGATGATAATGACGCTGGTGATGCTCACTGGTGGTCAACGCAACTTCTAATAGCCCGAGAGAGAAAGTAAGAGAATAATCAAAACAAAGGTGATATGCATAATATAATGCACTGAAATTGCGAGCTGGAAATAAAACCAGGCTGACCGACGTCATAACAAATGAGAATGAGATGTTTGGTTGCTTGTACATTTCTTAACATCCCGACAGCAACAATTTATCAGGACGTGTCTTCGCTGTATGTGAAAACAAACCCAGATTATTGAATGTGTGTGTCCCCTGCCCATCTAAAATGAAAAAATAAAAATAAATAAAAAAAATAAGACATAGTAGGGACGCTGCACCTTCATGCTAAGATATCACACAAAAGTGTAGATAAAAAAAATCATGACGGCTACAAAATGTGCACAGGGAAATTATACATAAAAATGCATTATCCACGAAGCACAAGAAAACACTTCAAAGACACCAAACTGACACCCTTGCAAAAGGCCGCACACATAATCCGCCTATGTACAAGCAGTATTACGCATCTTCAAGCGCATTTTACGGATGCAATCGCATTTGCTCGTGTGTTCTCCGCCAATCTCAACCGGGAACCAGACACGGGGACATCAACAGGAGAAGATTGTGTGCTGGTCTGTGACTTTGGACCTTACGGCGTGTAAAAAAGAAAAAGACGAGCACACAAATAGAATACGGTCCAGTTAAAAGAAAGAAAAGCCGATTTCCTTGCCACGTTCTGCGTCCAGACATTAGCCAAGAGCAGCTCAGCACAGCATCTGCCGTCGTATGGCAGAAGAAGATATGTCCAATTTTGGGAAAAGCGATGTTGTCTTTATATAACAATGAAAATTTCGCTTTTCTCATAAATGGACACACATTATTATTATTATTATTATTATTATTATACTGTATAACAATGAAAACTAAGCATACTATATAAAAAAAATATGGGCATACTATATTATTATAATTATAACAGCAGACAAATACTGACCGGCAAAAGAAAAGCGACATTATTGGAATAATCGGAAACACTGACGTGTTTCCGATGATTCCAATGATGTCGCTTTTCTTTTGCTCGTCAGTGTCGCAGTGATGTACGATCCAGAGCTGGTTTCTTTCATCTGTATGTGTTCTCACTAACTCCTGCAGCGTCTTCTGCTGCTGAGGACGATGGTTCAAAATATAAATTGTTATTCCAGCCTTAGGATTTGACAATAGCTCTGGCTGTTAAGCGTTGGAGCAAGAGAGCGAAGGGAATCACCGGGTCGTGGGTGCGAGTCCCCGTCCCGGCCCCGGTGTCTGTGGAAAGGTCCTGGTAAATCAACGTGACACAGTTGCAGTGCGCATGAATTGATCAGTGGTCAGGTCGTACTCCATAGGCAATAGATCCCCCCCCCCCTCCCACCTCCCCTCTTCCCCAACTACCTAACACGCCCGTCAGGGCCGTTCAATATCATTTCGGTGCCGTGGACGTTAAACCCCGAATTAACCAACCAACCAACCAGGATTTGACACAGAAACACACATACACACACACACACACACACACACACACACACACACACACACACACACACACACACACACGCACGCACGCACGCACGCACGCACGCACACACACACACACACACACACACACAACCAACTATGAATAAGATGCTAATAACGAAACATTACCTCAGTCACTTCTCAGATAGTTGAAAAGATGTAAGGCACTGACAGGCCGGGTGAAACGTAATTCAATTCACTCCTAAAAGCTTCAACACAATAATGCAAAAACAATGGATCGAAGAAGGCGGTAGGCTAACTAGTGTACGTTTCAGTGACCCCCCCCCCCCCCCCCCTCCCCGCCCAAAAAAATAAAAAGGAGAAGTTTCCAACATATTTTGGACCAATCACTGGCTTCGTATAAAAGAATAAAAACAACATAACACAACACAACAAAACACAATGACATACATCTTCTCCGCCCAACCGGCAAAAAGGGAAGGCATTTCACACATGCACTGGCCAAGGCCTTTTAGCCGGAGCAGCCAAGCCACCATACCACGGCCGGTGGTTTTGCCTTCAACAATTGTCAGTCGTCAAGATGCGGACCCCCTCCCCCACCCCCACCCCCCAAAAAAAAAGGGGGGGGGGGGGGCTTCGCGTCGGCTTGTCAGGAAAAATGGGGAAATTTGCTAAGCAAATCAGGCGATGTACACAGCAATGGGGTGAGGTTTGGCGGGACACTCTCCGCGCACGTTTTTTCTGTTGACGAACAATCAGTCCTTGCCGCTGGAAAATCAAGTCGACGCCGTCTGCAAGAGGTAAAGATTCTCATGAGCCCCTACAGGATGCCGGGGCTCAGGAGAATCTATGCTTCTTGCTGTTTAAGACCGTACATCCGAGTGACAAAAAATCCGATCGACTTTGCCGCTGGAAAATCAAGTCTCATGACTGATACACACGTTACTCCATCCGCAAAAAACATAGATGCTCACAAGCCCCTGAAGGTCTGCAGAGACTCATTAGAATCTATGTTTCCTGCTGGTGAAGATGGGTGCTATTAACTTACACATCTGTTTCTCCACAAGACTGTCTGTACTATAGCTTATAAATGTCCTCGCAAGCAAGTCGGAAAAAAATCTCCTCATACACTTCAACATCGATGCAAATAAGTCTAATCCCTGTTATCAAAATGTCAAGAGGCATAGATCCTCGTGATCCCCTGCAACCTGCAGGGGCTCATGAGGATCTATGCCTCTTGCAAATGGACATTATTGGCTGTAGAACTCCCTCTTGGCAAACAATACGTTGTTCTGGCAAAGTGCGCCCATCGTGGGTATTGTGAAGGAGAAAATACATATATATCTGCTTTCAAAAGCAGACGAGAGAATTGTGCTCGTTGGAGAGGGAGAGAAAGACGGAAGGGGAAGAGGTGTGGTGGGGGTGAAAAGGGACAAAACAGACCACCAAGGTCTTAGCAGCATGCAGGTGTGTGTGACCAGCATGTGGTAAATATGGAGTATATAGACGTGGGGTTCGAAGGGTACCTTATATTGAACTTAAAAACAGCACCTACCATTTGAAGTTTCATATCATGACAATGCAAACATCAGTTCATACGTACTAGAATTTGCAGTCTGACCACAGACTTTCACATTCCACGATATAGCCAGGAAGTTTTCACGGATCACGAAAACCATATTTTGGCTTTCACGTTTCACGACGATACCTTCTTTCGAGGATCACTAGCTTGGAAAACAGAAATCACGAGAATCGAAAAAAAGTCAATCACGAATCACAATTGTAGGGCATACCCCCCCTTCATTTCACACTGGTTGTCTCCCTCGATTCGCTGCCGCGGCAGCGAATCGAGGAAGACAACCAGTGTGTCCCCCCCCCCTCCTCCACCCCCCTCCACCCCCCACAGCCGCATATACATGTACCATTTCATCCAAATCCATTTCACCGACAACCTGCCAATCACCCACCTTGAACACGGAACATGTGATGACTGTTTCCCGACGAAGTTCACACGCAAATAGTAACTTATGCTACCAGAAAACGAAGATCGTTTTCACTAATAACTATTCAACATAGCACTTGACAAACGAACAATTAGGACAAGGCAGAAATAGAAAGGAGAAATAACAAACAAATGCGGAAGCGTGACATCACGAATGAAATCGCACGCATGTAGAAAAGAGGCGAGAAAAATCAAACTGGAGAAAACGGAAGAAACAGAAGGTCATTGGGTGGACACTGACATCATTATAACGCATCAATAGGTTGTTTTATTCAAACACTACAGCCCCAAGAAATGCTGCACACAGGCATGGGATGAACGTTGCGAAATCGATCCTCTCTATAACACGGGTAGTAGGAAATGGCACGAAGTGCTATTTCCTTGTACCCGTGTTATAGAGGTGATCGATTTCGTAACGATCATCCTATGCCTGTGATACTGCTGGATAAAAATCAAACGAAGAGACTCGTTGCCTAGCCAGGCATTCACAATAGGACTGAAAACGCCAAAAAAATGACTCGTTTTGTCTGGGACTCACTGGATCGATCCAGTCTACGCTACGCTAGATCACCTCAGATTGAGTCATTTTGACGCATGCTATGTACAACGACTCCGGGATGCATCTGACGTGAGAGTCCTGTTGTGCGTCAAACTGATCTCAGGTCGAGGTGGCATCAGAGTCCTTTCGGCGTGCACGTGTTACACCTCTAAATAAAAGATGCGATGCCAAATAAGTGACCCGGGTTGACCTGTCATAAATTAGGTTTCTTTTTTTTTGCGGAGGAGCTGGATGGCTCGGTGGCAGCACGTTCGATTCTCGTCAGAAAGGTTGCGGGTTTGAATCCAGCTAAGGGTCAAGATTTGTTCAGGCCCTGTTTAGCAAATCTTTGAAATCACCTTTGTGGTGGACAGGGGACGTTAAACCCTTAAAGTGTATCGTCTTTCTTTTGCTGCACGCCCAAACTGCCGCAGAAGTTCATTAGGTGTGACAAACACAAATGATGCTGATAGTGCTCTTCAGACTTTTGGTACTTTCGTTCAACGCCAGTGGAAAAAAAAGTTAAACGTTTAGGGTTTAACGTCTTTTGTCCACCACGAAGGTGATTTCAAAGACGGGGCACCGAAATAGGGTCTGAACAAATTGTGACCCCAGCTGCATTCGAACCCGGGACGAGAGTCGAACGCTCTACCACCGAGCCACCCAGTTCCCCTTCAACGCCAGTGAGGCCAGCCGTCCCAGGAACATGGACTCAAAAATCAGCAAGAGGCATATATCCTCATGACTCTCGCAACTGCGGCGGCACATGAGAATCTATGCCTCTTGCAGTTGGATGGTGTTCACCTATTTTCGGCAGTCAAGGGATCAACCATTCACTACACTAGAGATTTAGTACAATCTCCAACAGGTCACGCCGGAACTGATCCCAAATGTGGCCACAAAGAAATCGCACTGGTGATAAATAATATAGCGTGTAAACCTCGTTCAGCGTGAATGACAAAGGCTCTCCGCAACTCAACGAGCCACTTCCGATGCAGACTACAAACAGTCCTCTGAAAGTAAATGCACACGCGCCCAAAGCAAAAGAAAAGAAAAGAAAGAAAGTCCTCCAAAACAGCAGCAATGTACGAAAGCCTCACCCCAAACATCTACCCCAGTTTGAGGTATAGATGGTGCTGATTTCGATTTTAAAAAAACAAGAAATTTTCATTGACTCATTGGCTGCGTGCGTTTATATAGACCTATGCCTTAAGTGGCTGGATGAGGGTCTGAAAAGTAAAGGTGTGCTTGTCTGTGATTTTGGACCTTGCGGCCGCAAGGTCCAAAATCACAGACAAGCACACCTTTACTTTTCAGACCCTCATCGCGGTAATGCCCAAAGCACATAAATGCACACACATAAAAAGAAAGTATAAACAGTGCTGAGCGCCACTCTTTGATCAAAAGGACCCCGCTTCTGCCACCATTGATCACGCTCATTAGCCATTCTTTTGAGGCGCCAAGTGGGTACCGTAAATCAAGACACAAAGCCTCCTACTCCAGATACTACTACTCCTGTCTTTACGTTTATCCACAAGAGACTGAACCCCCCAGTGACCTCCTCCCTAAGAGGGACAGGGATAGAAAAGCTACTCTTGGCGGAGGGAAAGGTCTGGTTGTTTTGCAGGTTGGTATAGTTTATGTGTGAGTGTACCTTGCTGTGTATGATGAATGATAATTGTGCATGATTTTTTTTTTTAAAAATGCACACTGGTTGCCTCTCTGGATTCGCTACCGCTTTCAGTGGTAGCGAATCGAGGGAGACAACCAGTGTGAAATGATACCTTTCAGTGCGTATGAATGTGTGCTGGTCTATGATTTTTGCCTTTAAAAAAAAAAAAAAAAAGTAAACGTCTAGAGCTTAACGTCCCTTGTATACGACGAAACTGATTTCACAGATAGGGTTTAACAACTTTGACCCCAAGCTGAATTCGAACCCGCGAACTTTCGGGCGAGAGTTGAACGCTCTACAACTTGAGCTACCCTACTCCCCTTAACAGTAAACAACAACAACAACAACAACAACAACAGCAAAGCACACATCAATACAAGAAAGCAAACAAGAAGAACAACAGCAACAACAAAGAGGAAAAGTCAAGGAGAAGGCAAATACTGAGGTAAAACAACGCACTCGCGAGGGATACATTTTATGAGCCCCTACAGCCTGCATAGACTCATGAGGATCATAATTTGTAGATTGGTGGCGCTCGCTGAAAGACGCGTTTATCACTACCGTGATGCTCATAAATTTCTTAGTGTCGGCGACCATGCATTTCTTGTCAGGTGAATTTCTGATCAAGGGACAGAACCTGTAAAGAGTGTGAACAATAGTCTCCCTTCCTTTTTGCATACGAATAGTAATGAGATCGCACGTTAGTGTCCGTGTGCAGAGGTGGTACGGGTGTTATTAGAAAGAGACTGTTAGGAACATTATAGGTGAGTCCAATGATTAATTTTCTATGAGAGTTGAAATATTTATGTACTTGCGATGGTTGGGATAATTTATTCGTTACTGAGTTGAAAGCGTTACCTTCATTGCTTTCTGATCAAGTCGTTTGCATGTTTAGTTTGATCCCAAATCAGAAAGACTGCGTCTTGATTAGTTAGTTAGTTATTTGGGTTTAACGCCGAGCAGGCGACTAAGGTCATCTCACGGCGGGATGGGTAAAAATCTGGTCCACCAGACTAAAAGCAAGGTCTTAAGACAAGATGTAAACATAGCTTAAAAATGTCAGGCTAAAGTGTCGCACAAGTCTTTAAAAGAAGCGTATACAGACTTTCTGAAAAAGGGCAAATAAAAAATATTTACTTAGGCTATGAATGCTCAGATCTTATTAAAAATATTGCATTCTCTCAAGAAATTGAAGATTTTGTCCGGGGGAACATCCCGGAACAAAACCTTCAGTAAGGAGTCCGCTGTGAAGTGTTTATATCTCGTGTCAATTAGATCAGCACAATACAGCAAAAAGTGTCGAACAGAAAACTGCTCATCACAGGCAAAACACCATGGACGCTCATCCTGTTTAAGTAAGTAAGAGTGCGTAACATACGTGTGCCCGATGTGGAGCCGAGCAAGGACAGTCTCCTCACGGCGGCTGCCGCAGCGGAAAGGTAGACTGTCGGACAACGTAGGAAGAGCTTCATGAAGCTTGTTCCCTTCCTCTTTGTTATTCTAATGTGTCTTTTTCATGAAGCGAGTCCAAAGAGCCTATTTCATTATGTAGCCTAGGTAATAATAAGTTTTGTGATATGGATATATGATATTGAAAGAAAGCCAAGAAAACACAATTGTATTCTTATTCTTTCTCTCTGCAAGTGCGACAGATAATGCGCGTCAAATATTTTCTTGGCCGACAGTATTCCAAGGTCGGTTTTCCGCCCCCTTCACTGCCTGTAGACGCAGATTCTGTTTTTGAAATAAATGTAAATTCAACGTCAAAGATCCTAAGTCGTCAAAGAAACATAGACACAACGTGATTGCAGCAAGAGGCATAGATCCTCATGAGCCCCCGCAACTGCGGGGGCTCATGAGGACCTATCCCTCTTGCAGAAAGCGTGGTGTTCAATTTTTCTCGGCAGGGAAGACGATGCAAGTGCCGGATGTCCATTGTAAACACTCACGCGGGAGGACGCGAGAATCTCAAAACGTCCATCTGGGGTTTTAACCGATCAAGCGACACATGGACAGAAACTATACAAACAAAAAAAAAAAAAAAACAGTTTCGACAAAGTCATTATGATTTATAGCCCTGCGAAGCAACAATCATCGATGTTTGTTGGATATGATGTTCATCCGAAGTGCAAACACCCCTTTATTCCTCGCTACCACTAAGTCGCAGATTAAATCCAGATGGTCTTCTCTGCCTGAGTGACAAAATACAAGTAAATGAAGTCTATGGCAAGAGACATAGATTCTCATGAACCCCTGCGGTTGCAGGGGCTCATGAGAAGCTATGCCTCTTGCAGGTAGTGTGGGGTTAGGTGATGGTCTTGATCCACTCCTAACACATACATGATGAATGTTCCTCCAGTCACCCGTTTGTCAAATTTGCCTCCAACAAGGGACTCCAGCATGCAGCTAGACACACTCGCTAAAAGGCAGAGGCATAGGAACCTGGGATATAAAGTGTATGTGTGTGGGGGGGGGGGAGGGGGAGGGGGGGCAGAGAATCCCATTCCCCCTCCCCCCCCCCCCTTTCCCGCCTTTCATCCCCCATCCATATATCCAAACCCTATATTTTGGGAGGAATATAATTGGAGAAAAATATTTCAGTATTTTTTCCCAAGAAGTTGTTGAGAAGAAAAATCATCAATTTTAATTTTTATTTATTTTTTATTTTGTTGAAGTTGGAAAGGGTCAGATCCCGGCCCTCACACGTCTGGCATAGGTTTCTAGGGTGGGTCTGCGGACAGTAAGCTTTCCCCATGTCGACCTCAAATCGACTTCGTTAGCCCCGTTTCTCTCGGGATACCTTTTACAACACATGTATCATCGTAAATAAACTCAGAAAAAATGACGTTTTAATAGCGAAATACTGATAATATAATTCTGCAAATTCACATTAACACAGCATTGTCCAAGAAAGGGAAAACTTTAGCACAAATAAAGTCAAAGAAACATGTCATCAGCAATGAAATATAACTGGCTCGAGGTATAACTGGGTCACAAAGAACCAAACAAATTTCAGCAGTAATGAAATAATATTATAATTGGCTGGAAGTAGTGTGCGTCATTTTGACCCAATCAAAATTTAGTTAGCGAAAATCAGTTTTTATTGCTTATGTAGCAGGTTCATTTCCATTGGCCGATTTAAACCGCCGGATAACAATGAGAGAAAATAACCACACAAAACAAAAAAGAAATAACAAGATTCAGAGAGACAAGGGCAAAACATACTACTTCACGAAATAACAAGGACGAAACAATTTATTTAACTCATTTCAGCAGTAATTCTAAAGCGTGTTTCTTTCTTCTTTTTTTTTTTTTTGTTGTTGTTGTTGGTTAATTATTTCCATGGGTTTTCGTGCTTATCAGTCATGCTTTAGGCCGCATAACAGCGAGTGTAATGATGACGATTTCTGTATCGTGTAACTCTCCTCACTGAAGATCCACCATAATATACACGTGGACTTACTCCTTCAATGCCGGAACAATGCTAACACCCACATACAAATGCACAGATCCTCATGAACCCCTGAATCTGCGGGGGCTCATAAGGGTATATGCCTCTTGTAGATCTCAAGCACACCCATGTGTCTCAGGCAGTGTTATCCCTCAGTGATTCCGGGAATGGTTTCTGAGAGACATAATGTTTCGATGCTGGCAGTGAAGGGTTTAACCCTCCTGTGCATGCAGCCACCGGTACTGTAACAGTTCTGGTGGCTGCATGCACACGTGGGTTAAAAATAACACTTGCCTACGCTCACGTGACCTGATGTGATGACTCACATTCATAACTGTTCCCTGAGGCGGTCAATTTTCGGCTTATCTCTGACCTTCCAGACACGTGGGCTGGAGGGCTAGATTCCCTGAGTCACTTTGCCAAATGTCAAGTAAATCTTTTAAAGTTCAAACGCCTGGAATCTTAGAGCAATTTTGTCTTGTTACAAGATGACGTGTAATCTGGAGGTGTGTGGGCGAGGGAAGGGAAAGGCTGGGTGTGGGGTGGGAGGGTGGGTGGGGGCTGGGGGTGTTGGTTAGAGTGACAATGTATAGCATCAACTTAAATTCTAACTTCTCTTTTAACCTTCGTCTCATAAATCGTTCAAAATAAAATAAAATAAAATAAAATAAAAGAAAAGATGAAGGCCGGAAAGCGGGGTAGAGGGCGTCATGATCGTAAACATTAAAACTTCTCGTTTAAACTTCGTCTCAAAAATCTTTCAAAATGAAATGCAATAACATGAAATGAAATAAAACAAAATAAACAAAATGATGAAGAAATGGGGGGGGGGGGTCGGGGTGGAGGTTGGGGGGGGGGGAGATGTTGCATGGACGGGGGTCGGGGGGGTGGGGTCGGGGTGGAGGTTGGGGGGGGGGGAGGGAGGTTTGATGGACAGGGGGGGGGGGGGGAGGCGAGGTGAACTAGCAGCATTATCTGGCAATCCACTTCATACAAGTGACGGTGGTTTTTACCTCAAAGTTTCTAATGAATACGCTCTGATAGAAATGTGACACTGATGGCCCTACAAATGTTTACTTTCTGCTGCATGGCCATACAAAGCCAGCCGTCCTAAATGTCACTTGCTGTGAACGATCACACACAAACAGGTGTTTGCTTTTTTTGTGTGGACAAACTGACCATGCAGATCCCATATCAATCACTCAAAGCGCCGTTCATTCACCGTAAAACCTTGTCAGTACAGACAAGGGCTCATGTAAAGAGACCCATAGCTGAATCATGATAATAAACAAATGTGTGCTGACCTGTGATTTTGAATCTAACGGCTTACAGCCGTAAAGGTCCATAACCACAGACCACACAACATATTTTAACAGTCAAAGTGTTTTAACCCTTTCACTGCCAGTGAACGCAAGTTGTGTTTTTCAAATCATTGTACATGTAAATTCAACGTCAGAGATTCCCAGCCGTCAAAGGAGCATAGATATACAAGTGCTTTCAGCAAGAGGCATCGATCCTCATGAGCCCCCGCAACTGCGGGGGCTCATGAGGGTCTGTGCCTCTTGCAGTTGGATAATATTCACTTTTTCCGACAGCGAACGAGTTAACGGACCGTTTGTGACCCGACAAAAGATATCACGACAAAAACAAAACAAAACAAAATCTCAGTTCTGCAAACAACTGCTTGTGTGCCACCCTTACGTCTGCAAGAGGCATAGATTAACATGGGCCCCTGTATATGCAGGGGCCCATGTGAATCTACGCCTGTTGCTGGTAGAGATAGACCAAAATACATCCTCAGACTGAGGAATCCTTGCAAATAGAGATTCCAAAGAAATTATTTTAGAGATCTTTAGACACCTTTCATCCGCAATAGGCATAGGTTCACGTGGGCTCCTGCAGCTGCATGGTCTCATGTGTATCTATGTCTCTTTCTGGTAGGTTCCTGGAGATCATCCCAAATAAGAACGAGTGATCCTTCCGGTAAGCATTTTCAATGCGATTAGTTTAGCGATCTGGAGTCATCCTTAGTTCTACAAGAGACATAGATTTGCATGGGCCCCTGTGTTTGCAGGGGCCCATGTAAGTCTATTTCTCTTGTTGGTAGAGATCAGCGGCCTAAAAACATTCCCAGACAGAGGAATCCTTCTGGGTAAACGATTTCAACGGAATTCTTTTAGAGATCTTGAGTAAACATCCGCGTGTAAAATACATACTCAATTGTCCAGCACGCGGAACAATAGACCAAAAACCCTTCAGGTACTAATTCAGCCTCCCTGTCTCTGGGACCCGCCCACATGACAATTAACCCTTTCTGCGCCGAACCACGGTTCGTTCGTCCCCATTACTGTTCGACACGCCCTCCCACCTCTAGCGATTTTTTTTAACCCTTTTACTTCCATAGCCAAGAGCGGTCATATCCTGATAAATCTCGGCTTGAAATGTATAGATCTCTACTCTCCTAACCCTGAGAAATAAAGTCTAAACAAATAGATTCATAGATATAAAGTTTACAACAACAACAAAAAATTATTTTCTCAGATGGTCTCACATTTAGCGCAACAGCCACAGGGACGTTCAGTAGAAACGGTCAGACAGACTATATCTTCACGAAAAGTAATAAGCACATTTCACAGGCGAAAAAAGTCATATAATTCAAACCGACGGTAGCGCTTCACGTTCTCGGCTCAAGGTTATCATCGTGACTTTCCAGGCACTGCACTGAAACTGTCATGAAGTTGGAATCTGAAGCGAATGCATGTGTGCTACTCTGTGATTTTGGGACTTATATTACTCTGAGCACCACAACTGACCGTCGCTCTCAAACACGTCCCCTCAAATGGCACTGGCTTTAAAAGCGAAAGAGCTGTCCATTCCTCGCAGCGGTTTTCTTTTTGAGACCGATTTCCCGCCTGCGTACCTCTCCCATCAAACCGTTGCTTTCACCAATATCAACGGCACAATACCGATCTGCTACGGGCACTTGAGCACACTGACAATATAGAGATGATTTACACAAGGGGACATCGGACAAAAACCTCCCGAGTACCTCCGAGTTATACTATAACGCAGAAAGCAGGCGTTCTCAATACAAACAGAATCTCTCTGACGGTCCCTGATTAATGTTGTGGCATCTGCAAAAGGCATAGATTCGCAGGGGCCCATGAGAATCTATGCCTCATGCTGGTGGCATCAAATGACTTACATCTCTTTTCTTCAGACGGAGGAGTTTATTGCGAGTCTAGGCAGTGACTGGTGGAAGTTTAAACACTTTTGATCGTAGCTCGTCAGGTGGCAGCGAAAGACCACCACTTGCCAAACAAACTAAACCCTTTACGGAAACAATTTGAATGTTTTGAAGGCAGCGTGAACGCCGGACTTCTGTCATAGTTTGTCGAATTATCCGAGACAGAACAAGGTGTCAGGGATGATTAAAAGAATTCCGAAATGAATACGAGTGCTAATTGGGGTATGGACGCCTCCTGCTGGTACCATGCACATAATCAAATGTATTTATGTTTTCTTCCGGCGAAGGCGATGATCAGGCGTTCGGTCTACCAAAGACATAGCGTATACTATAGTATCTGTGGGTCTAGTTATGATACTGAAAAAGGAGGATTATACAGGTCTATTTGCAGTCAGATGACTGTTGTGGAGAAAATAAACAAATATTTATATGCGAACTGAATAAGTCCGATGTCGTATTAGATAAAAAGAAAGGCAGACAGACGGACGGACGGACACACAGAAAGTCAGGCAGAAAAAAAAAGAGTAAGAAAAAAAAAAGTTTCACAAGCTTGTAGATATGATATGGCCCCTCATCGTGACCCAGACAGTCAAGAGATTAACCCCTTCACTGCCGAGAAAACGGCAACACGATCCAACTGCAAAAGACGTAGATCCTCACGAGCCCCCGCGGGGTCTCATGAGGATCTATGCCTCTTACCGAGACCAATTTGTATCCACTTTTCTTGGACCGCAGTGGCTTTTGGTCGTTGAATGAACAAAGATTTCACAAACAAACGAAAAATGTACACATGTACAGTGGCAGGGAGGGGGTTAATGGCAAAGGCGCACTTGATCCACAGACCTATATCAGCTGGCGTACGCATTCTCCCCGTTGAGAAGCAGAAATCCATTCGTTTTTCAAATTCAGCATATACACTGTACACTGAAAGGCGGCGCCCGAACAAAGACAGCGCTTCGCGTCCCGAAAAGGTCTACAAGCCGCCAGGAAAAAATTCTCAACCATCCAAATGTCTGCAAGAGACATAGATTCTCATGAGCCCCTGCATTCGCGGGGGCTCATGAGAATCTATGCCTCTTGATGGACCGAGATCAGCGCCATATACATCGTCAATCAATATGTGGAATTATTCTGGGTTGACTGGACTAGTGAATGAGTACAGGACCTACCGTGGTTCCATTCAGTCACTGTTTGCTCAGGTCCTGTAGACGTGCCAATGGCGCGATCAGGGACCATTCAGACAGGAGAAATCGCCATCATAAAGCACTCTAACACTCCAGCATTTCATTTAATACTCGGGATGAGACTCGTCCAGAAAAGCAACTCCCAATCCCCCCCCCCCTCCCCACCCTCCTAAAAAAAAGATATGCCAGACGACACAGGCGGCCAACAACGACTGAATAATTTTAACTGTATATAGTAAACTTGGGATGTAACAAGTCGCCTTGGGAATAACACTTCTTTGGTAGTTATAAAGGAAGGTTTGTTGTAAGTGATGTAATTTATTTTATGCAGCGAGGGTGTCTTTTAGTTAACGGCGTGTCGCGACAGCAGACGACATTTCCTATACGCAATGACGGACGGTTGCGTAATTGTATAATCCCATATCGGGTCTATAAACATTCAGCCAATCAGAAGCCAGAACCTGTAGTCATGTGCGCATCCCCATTCTTATGTTTTCAATCTGAAGCTGTCGTCTGTCCTTGTCCGCAACTGTGCACTTTATTTATATCCTACTTTGTCATGAGCAAAACAGACTGTAAAACAATAGTTATATACAGCACAACAGTAGGTATAGGCATCTTCGAACGCCTATGGCCTAACCAGGTACAGGACTTACGCTCTCTGACTGTGTGTTTGCTGAATGCCAGAGCCGAACTGTAAGGCTGGTGTTTGCTCAATGGCCGTTTGCTCGCCAGGATTCTCGTCAGTACCACCGGCGACTGAACGTAATCTAAAAGTTTTACTTACTTTCTGTTTGTCCAACTCATTCAGTACCGTGGAAGCCACTTGCACCACCGAAAGAGAGGGAGCGCCTCTTTCAATCCCTGGAGAGTTTTAATTTCTCAGGCTGTTCCGCTCCTTGTTGACCGGCCGAAGCGAGGGCAAAGGCGGCCCAGAATAGTAGCCCAGCGCGCACAATTTCATCGGGCCGACGTCGGCCGCAGTTGGCCCGCGCACGATCGTGCGCGGGCCAACTGCGGCCGACGTCGGCCCGGGGGTTCTTTTGCCTACTGGAGAACTTTTATTTTCATTTAGGGTTAGTCTGAAGTGCAGTACCACAAAACCGACTCACACATACCACACACCTCATCTTTATGTCAAATCCAAAACGAACCTAGCAAAACCTATACACCCCTTTCATCTCATTTTCACGGTGGAAATGAACCGTCTAGTACTCCCACCCACCGCATCGTCTGTTTATTAACGCCACCGCTGTCAATGGACGCAGGTCGTGTTTTTGAAGTATTTGTTCATTATAAAATAAAAACGAAGCGCTCCAGCTGTCCGAGGAACAAAGATGCAAAGTGGTCTCAGCAAAAGGCACAGATCCTCATAAGCCCCCGCAACTGCGAGGGCGCAGAAGGATCTATGCCTCTTGCGTTTGGATCGTGCTCACTTTTTCTCGGCAGTCAAGGGGTTAATTAAGAGTATACACACCCATACTTCAGAATTTGTACATTATCTAGAACTAGGGCAAGCGAGTCTGTGAGGAGAATGGTGTATCCATGTCATTTGAAAAGCTGTAAAGTACATTCATGATTTAAACTTATTCATGAAAAAAAAAAATATCAAAAAGGTGTTTATATTAATACCTTTTGTACATCTAAGTTTGAAGATTGTCAAGTCCTTTACTACGAAGTTCAAGAGAAAAGAAAACACAGCTTGGGGGTAAGCACACTTATTGCTAAATTAATTTTTAAACAATACAACTTTTTTTTTCAAAAGACCATATATTCCCAAAGTAGAAACAAAATACCGCTAGAGGTCCATATAAAAAAAAATTAAAGCTGAAGTATGTTGATAAACGTTTCATCGAAGAGCAGAAACACACAAAAAACGGTACGCCATGTTTTTGAGCTTCTCTTCTTAGAATAGGTTTCTATAGAAATGTTCAACTATTTCACCGTGTTTCTCTTAACCCTTTGGCTGTCGGTAACGCGCACTGTCGCGATGATTCCTGAAGGAATCATCGCGACAATGCGCGCTACCGACAACCAAAGGGTTAATAGGTTTACAAATTATTGCAACTTTCCTTTCGTCTATTAGTTTTTACACATCTTTCGTAGTAGATTGCACGTGTGCTAGACTAACCAAAGTAAAAGAAAGCACGTGGAAAATAAACACTGAATAGTCGCCCTCGCGTGCCCTAGTTTAACGGTTGACTGCAGGTTATATGTGCGCTGTTGGGGGGTGACAGCGTGTTTAATGCGAATAAATTTGCATTTCGGAAGGTTCTCGCCAACGTCTGTAAAAGTTAAGGTGTATGGAATGAACTGGCCACGCTCATAACAGTTCTGAAGATTTAAACCCGGATGAAGTCCTCAAACCGAGAGATCGAAGGAGTTCGATCTTCCAGCAAGAGGAGTAGATTCTCAAGAGCCCTTGCGGCTGCAGGGGCTCGTGAGAATCTATGTCTCTTGAAAATTGACGCCGTTAACATGATGAGGGACTGACCTACTCCAATGACGTTACACGGACCTTTTCTTCTTTCCTAATGTAAAATCTGATGAACACAGCAATATTTAAGTAAGTCCAGCAATAGGCCGTGCAGATCTTCATGAACCCTCATTGATTCCTGGAGCTCATGAGGATCTATGCCACTTGCAGATGGAGTGCACGTTCTTCCGCTGTTTTTTTTTTTTTTGTTTTGTTTCGTGGTTTTTTTTTTTTGTTTTGTTTTTTCATAGGGCTTACATGTAGTTTCAACTGGAGACAGCGAGTTTAAAACAGACTTGAGTGTGTTAGAAAAAGCGTAGTAGCGACAGAAAAATTGGAGGAATGGGCGAATAAGTGTCCACTAAACCAGCATCGGAGAAACGTGGAAACATTGTTGACAAATAAACTGAAAAACTGCGACAAGAGGTGAGTCTCTGAACCGGCCAGCTAGCTAGCCAGACAGCCAACCAATCAGCCAGTCAACCAAACCAAACAAAACCACCCAAACAAACCGACCAAACAAAATATGCGTCTCTCAGCCTGAAAGCGCTACTCACATTCTAACCAGAATGTGACAAAGAGTGGCAAAACAGAAACAAAACAGAAACCCTACCTTCTCCGGGACCTTGCTCAGGCCTTTATTGAGAAGAGCCAGCACCTCGGTAGCGGGACTGAGGGACTGGAACCTGAGAAATAGCAGCGCTCGCCACAAGTCCAGGCTCTTCGGGTACCGATCCACCCCTAGCTTCCCAACCCTCTCCGCCTCTTCAACTTGCAGGGTGGTGGTAAGAAGCTGAACCTGCCAGGAGAAAAAAAAAAAATAATACGACCTATTATGTCATATGCTGTGTTACACTTGTTGCATCTCTCGATTCGCTACGGCGGTAGCGAATCGAGGGAGACAACCAGTGTGATGCTGGGTTTCAATACTTTTCGATAATACACTGGTGACACATTAACACAGTCATTTAAAGACAGTGTAATACAAATTGACCATGATAGTTCAGGCGCCAAGCTAATCTGGCACTACCCTTGAACTATCGTGGAACACCCTTAAACCATCTAAACCGTTAAACTAACCTGAAACTACCCTTAAACCATCAAAGTCGATCCTTACATCATGAGATGACTTTAGTTGCCAGCTCGGCGTTAAACCCCAATAATTAACTATCACAGTCGATCCATCTCCCACAACTGAAACACAATCTTGATGGACGCAACCTTAAGCCGAGAGAGTCATCAGATGACAACGGCAAAAGTTGGTGCAGAACAGCTGGTGGGCAAAGCTACTTCGATCTCTCCAATTACAGTATTAGGCATGAACAACAACAATAATAATAACAATAAATAATAATAATAATAATACTAATAATAATAATAATAATAATAATAATAATAATAATAATAATAATAAAGGGGAAACAATGATTATAAATCATCGTTCTGGTGTGGGTGCAAACAGTGTGGACTATTAGTTGTGTGTGTGCGGTTTTTGTTTGTTTGTTTGTTTTGTTTTGTTTTTGTTTTTGTTTGTTTTTGTTTGTTTTTTTTTGGTTTTTGTTGTTGTTGTTGTTGTTGTTTTTGTTGTTGTTTGTTTGTTGTTTTTTTTTTTTTTGGGGGGGGACGCTAGCACAAAACAAAGAAAAATCAAAGGTGCACGAATGACAGTAAAGATCTTGCTCAACAGATCATAAATTTAACTCATTCTACCCCAACACCGAAATGTTGCCCTTGTTCTCTGAAGTCCGCATTGCAGTGCATGACACAGATCGACTATGATAGTTCAAGGGTGATGCCAGAATAGTTTTTCGCCCATAGGCGCCAAGCTATTCTGGCATCACTCTTGAACTATCATGGTCGAACCCTATCTTGCTGTAGTGTGTCTGGGGTAGAATGAGTTAAAGTGATACTGCACATCTATTAATGACATTTTCCAGCTATATAATTGTACCGACGATTTGAGGTACAGCTGTAACGATCTATCTCGGTCGTCGTGAGCAACAGATCACGTGAGATGGTAAGCTAAAAGCATAAATTCTCATGAGCCCCTGCCTCACATGCCTCTTGCAGGTGGAAGGATCTGAAGGAAGGACTGGAATGGAGATATTACGTAGACATGGTTCGATAACACATGTTGTGCATGGGTTTCACGTGTGAGAAACTGTTCGATTTTTGCCAAACGGCGTCGGACAGTTGCATGATACTGTGATGTACATAATAATTATCACAAAAATGCAATAGCTATTTCGCTGCAGTCTGCGACAGACAGATTGGCCGTAATGACTCAGGGAAAGGGTGAGAGAGCACAGGGGTGAGAGAGAGGGGCGTCGTGACCCCTTCCAGCCGGGGCTCTATTTAACCCTTTTCTTCCTGATACACTACGGCTTGAAATTAATTTGACTGTCAAAAGTTCAAGGGTGGTGCCAGAATAGCTTGGCGCCTTAGGCGCCAAGCTATTCTGGCACCACCCTTGACCGAAAATGATTGATCTAATTTCAGTCATCATGACCAGGATGCGAAGATGTCATCACAATAGCAACAACAGGAGAAACGAAAACTACAACACATGCTTGTTCGATTCGGCTGGTGTCTCTACACTCAGTAAACAAAGGTCATCGGGCCTACGACAGCCGCAGCCGTCGTGGGCCCGAAAACGTTTCACAACTGAGGCAGGTGCCAAGCTAATCAGGCACTACTCTTCAACAACATGTATTACGATAGATCCATCTTCAGCAGCTGGCGACTCACCCATTCCAAGAACATGTCAGCCGTCAAGCAGTTCTCGTCCGACGCAGCTTTGAAGACATCCAACGCGCGGCGCACACGCTAAAAAACACAAATATAGCGTGGAAAAATGAACCACCTCACAAACGTGCAAAATTGTTTCTGGAAAACACAAAGAGACAAATATAAACAAGCTCGCATACACGCCGTAGAAAGAATACTGCGACATGACCACGATTTTTTGTGTGGTGAAAATGGAATTTAATATTACGCAAAACAGAGCGGGTCGAAGTGGTGACATGTTCACAAGGGCCGAGGAAATACGTGCCTTTTTACCGCACAGATAATCTACAAGTCGTGAAAGAACGATTGTTCCGTTGCCATCGTTTCTTGGATTTGCTTTTTTAAAGTTGTATTTGCGTGTTTGATTGTTAGAGGTTGTCCATGTTCGAATCCGAGAACTTATAACCTCTTTGGCTAAACCCTTTCAACCATTTCCCCACCTCTAAAACCTCCCCCTCCCTACTCACCACCCCAGCCCCTTTTCTGACAACCCCTCCCCCCACAAGCCACACTTTTGCCCCCCACCCCACCCCCTGAGTACACGCACCTCCCATCCCCGGGACAAAGGACATACAGATCATTTGACAACAATTATAAAGTAATCATTGCACCACCGTGCAAATCACCATGTCTGTGACGCCGTGTACAGACAGCGCAGTTAAAAACCTGTTCAGTGCCAGTTCACCCAGTCAATGTTTCTGCATTTTCTGTTAATTCAACACCAAAATGTCCAAGCTTTCTCAGGAACATGGATTCAAAGTGGTGTCAGCAAGAGGTATAGATCCGCATGGCCCAAGCAAGTGCGGGGGCTCACGAGAATCTATACCTCTTGCATTTAGGTGGTGTTCAAATTTCATCGGCACTTATCGGGTTAATGCTATAATCCAATGATTGCCCAATCCATGTCAGCAACCGGTGCTCTTGCCGTCTCATATTTCTCATAATGGCTGATCACCTGACATGATACACTGAAACCTGTTTGCGACGGCCAATGTATCAAAAGGGTTGATTTTCTAAATCAGATGTTTATCCCTAATTGAGCAACAGGTCAGAGAACGCACAGATTTCAAACATTCAGTGGATTTCGGCCAGTCTGCTCCACCTGCAAGTGGTATAACTTATGTTCTTCTTCTTCTTCTTCCTCGATCGCTTCCACTTATGTTCTTATGAGGAACCCTGTCAGCAAAGTATCCTCGGGCCGACATCGGCCCAAAAACCTTTTGCTTACTAGGACTGCATGCTGCTTGCTGGCAGTGGGCGGCTTCATAAAACGCCAGCGTCAGGCACTCATCCGCGGCTAACCGTCCGGTTAGGAGGACTCCTGTAACCATGTTCACGCCTTCACCGCAGGGAAAAATGCGCACCCAACTGCAAGAGGCATAGATCCTCATGAGCCCCCGAAGTTGCGGGGGCTCATGAGGATCTATGCCTCTTGCTGACATACTTTCAATCCATGTTTCTCGAACGGCTGGGGCGCTCTGAATTAACAAAAAATTGCAGGCACATCCATTGGCTGTGAACGTACTTACTTACTTACGTCTGTCAGCCTTCTACCCGGGTATAGGCCGTCGACGAGAGACCTCCAGCGACTCCTGTCCTGTGCTTCTCCTTCGATTTTACTCCAGGTGGTTCCCAGTCTCTTGATGTCTGCTTGGAGGTCTCGACGCCAGGTTTTTCTCGGCCTACCTCTTTTCCTCTTTCAATGCCTGCCTAGTGATACTGGAAGCTGGCTTTCTCAGACTGTGACCAATCCATGGCTGTGAACGTGCTAACGGCGATTGAGTAACACGGTCCATACGTGCAGCTTAATGTCCTTGCTGTTAAGAGGCGCTACCTATTTTCTTTAACCTGATTCTGATTAAGGAACAACTAGCATTTACAGAGAATGGCCGTGGTGGAAAGGTGTGACTGTGTCGCTTGATTTGCCGGGGTTTCTGGTTCAGTGTTGCAGAGCGTGACCCGTGTCACATTACGAGCTCGAGTCACGCCACCTGCAACACCCGTGGTGCACAGTTTATGACAGCGGAACTAATACCAATCACCTGAGCTGGCCCCTTAGGTCGACGCTGCGCGTCTCTTCCGTGTGAAATTTGAAAAGTTGAAACAGAAAACAGTTCTGTCACTTTCGTACTGGTCTCTGATTTCAGACAACAATAATGATGATGATGAAGATGATGATGATGATGATGACGATGATGATGATGATGGTGATGACGATAATAATAATAATAATTAGTAGTATTAGTAGTAGTAGTAGTAGTAGTAGTAGTAGTACAGTGAAATTCGAGCAGATATAACAAAATATATGGAAACCCACTTTCTTAACTTTATATTTGTTTGCAATGAAAAAAAATTACACGTGTAATTTGTGCGCTGTGAGTACCGACACTTTTCCCTATAAATTGTATAAAAACGTGTCGTTGACGCCAATGAAAATAGCATTGTCATAACCAGCTTCGGTTATAACTCAATTTGTGTTTTGAAACTTTGTCAACTATATAATGTATAATAATTATCAGTTTCGTGGTTTTAATGGATAATCACGTTATTCCAACTTGTCTTGCATCACGTTGTTGATATGCGAGTCAGTCCCATCGCGCGCGCGCGCGGTTCAATACTATTTAAAATATTTCAAATATTTTTGTATTGCACTGTGCCCGCGCGAAGGGGCTGACTCTATCTGAAGTGTGGGTATTGCGCTGCGCGCGGGGGCTGACTCGCATATCAACGCGCACTGAGATCGTCAGGCGTCTATATGCCTCGCCACCTCCATCCATTGCCTGCCTTACTGGAGCATTGCCCCGACTAACAGCGCACAAAACAGCTCGAAGAGATCGCTATCGCTAACTGTAAAGTGGCTCTCAGTCAAAGCACCGCCGATTAGGATCAGACGATCAAGGGGTCAGGGACACAGGTTAAGAGATTGACGCATTGTCATGTTCCATGCATAACGGCCATCTCACGCGGGTCGTTGGCACTTAACTACTTTACTGACGAGGTAAAAACACACGATACAACCTGCAAGAGACATAGATCACCATGAGCCCCCAATCATGATGATCTATGCCTCTGGCTGACGCCACTTTATATCCATGTTCCTTTTGACGGCTGGGGCTCTTTAGCTGTGAATCAATAAAGATTTCGGAAACGCAATCTGCGTCCACCGGCACTGTTTAGATGACTGCATGCGCAATGGGGTTAAACCGCCTCGTGTAACCCCATGTAAACAGGACAGGCGGTTGCATGCATAAGGCGGTTACCTACTGCCCTTCTGCCCCTTTCATAAATCTGACTGAGGAACAAATAATTACATGCATGCAAGAAATGGCCCTCAAACCACCAGCGATTACCATCTGACGATCAAGAGGTCAGTAACACAAGGTTAACTCATTCGAAACGTGCCGCCTTCGGATACGCGGCGAACAGCCGCGTATCCGCAGGCGGCACGTTTCGAATGAGTTAAAAGAGTTACGCAGTCATGTTCCATGCACAGCGGCCGTCTCACCAGGGTCGTCTCTTGCCGCTAGCTTGGATGTGCCAATCGTTCTACAGTAAGAGTATTAGGTCCTCGGGCCGACGTCAGCCGCAGTGAATCCGCGCACGGAGGTGCACGGGTCCACTGCAACCGACATCGGCCCGAGGATCTTCGCTTAATGGGTCCACGTATAGATCCAGGCGTATACTGTTACATCTAATGCGCGGCGGGGATCACAATGGCTTTGCGTTCAGTGCATAAGGCGCCCTCTGTATTGACAGGCGACAATAATACAAGGCGACACAACAGGAAGGGTTAGGCGTCGGATGTGCTGCTATGTGATTTGTGACCCTACGGTCTAGTGCCGTACGATCCAAAATCACAGACCAGCACACGAATCTTTGACATGCGTCTTATTTCTTGTCTTGCAAGCAAGGTTCCATCAAGGCAACGCTGACTAAACAAACTAAAAAGAGCTGCACATGTCTGTTTTTAACCCATTCAGCCCTGACGCACAACATCTCGGCGCCAAGCTAATCTGGCACTGCCCTTGAATTATCATGGTCGATCCATCTCGTGCAAATGGTCCATAGTCATCAGATGACGCCTCCAAAATTTGGGAAATACGGCCGTCGGGCTGAATGAGTTAATGAGAAAAATCAAATCTGCTGTTGAAATATATCGGAACCTCTCTCTCTCTCTCTCTCTCTCTCTCTCTCTCTCTCTCTCTCTCTCTTAGGATTTATTTATCGCACCCCTTCAGCCACATTCTCATGGCATGATGATTTTGTCACCATGATGGATAAGGTACAACAACGTAACATCAAAGACATTCACCTTCTGGGGGATTTTAATATTGACCTGCTAAAGACTGGTAAGGCGGCGTGAAATTACACCACCTCATTATTTGGCCTGCAGCAGATGGTTCGGTCTCCCACTAGAGTTTCTTTGTCATCCGCCACATTGATTGCCCACATCTACACTACAAATACACCTGCTGTCAAAAACGTCCATGTGCCGAGTGTAGCCATTAGTAATCACTTTCCTATTTGTTTTAATCTTTCAGTTAAACGTGATAAACCCCAGCACAAACAACACACCACTATCACATACAGGTCTTATAAAATGGTCAACAAGGATGACTTTCTACATGACCTATCAAACACGCCTTTTCACCTTATTTATAACACTAATGATCCAATAAAGCCCTAGCGCTTTGGTACAATCTATTTCTTTGGGTCCCATATAAACATGCCCCACTAAGGACTAAAAGAGTTACACGTTGTCAAAGGAAATCATTCACGCAATGAAAATAAGAGATGACTTTAAACGGCAGAAAAGATTTGCAGATTTTAACAAACAACGTAATCTTGTAAACTCCTTTCTTAGAAAAGCCCAATACTGCTACCTCTCCAGGCATGAGTCCAGACGACTTTAATTCCCACTTTTTAAATATTTCTGAATCCCGTGTACAGTCCTTTTCCTCTAGTACTGATATTTACAGTTGTTCTGATAAACTGCACACACACTGTGAGTCCCCAAGTAAATCGTGTGGCCTGGATGTAATAAACAACATGGTACTGAAATTGTCCCTTCCATACACAACTGAAACCTTGACATTTATATTCACCTTTCTATCGAGCAAGGTATTTGCCAGATGCCATGAAAGATGCTAAAGTTGTCCCCATTCCCAAATGTAAAGATCCCAAAAGTCCAAAACGATTCCCGTCCTATTTCAGTGTTATCAATGTTATCGAAGCCCAATAGAAAGACGCGTTCACAAGCGTCTACTCCAATTCTTGGAGAATTAACGCCTACTTCAGTCCGGTTTTAGACCTAAACACTCATGTCATACTGAACTCGTTCACATCGTCGACTCTTGGCTCGCATCAATAAACAATTCCAAATTAAATGGTGCAGTTTTTCTGGACCTAACCAAAGCATTTCATTTAGTCGATCACAACATTCTTTTAAAGAAACTTTCAGTATAGAAAAAGTTGAAAATGCAAAATCAGATAAAATAAAGGTGCTGAGCGGCATACCTCAAGGAAGCATCCTAGGACCTATATTATTTACAATATTTATAAATGACTTGCCAGACTGTGTTAATAGCATGTGCAAAATATTCGCAGACGATACTAAAATCTATAATGAATCGAGTAATAAAGACGTTTTGCAGTATGATTTGGATCACTTGCAAGAGTGGTCAGACACATGGGACTTGCATTTTAATGTAGAGAAATGCAAGGTCTTGCATGCTGGAAGGAACAATCCTGAACATGATTACTTGATGAAAGTTAACAGCGACATTAGAAAGGTGGTATCTTGTGAGGAGAAAAGAGACTTAGGTGTTGTTTTTGATAAAGCTCTATCCTTTGACCCCCATATTCAGAACTGTATCAATAAATCCAACAAAATGGTTGGAGTAATTAAGAGAGCCTTTAATTATTTGGATAAGTATATTTTTAGTAAACTGTATAAATCACTAGTCAGACCACATTTAGAATACGCAAACACTGTATGGTACCCAGGTTTAAAGAGACAATCAGTTGCACTCGAAAGGGTACAGAGACGAGCAACAAAGCTGGTTAAAGAATGTAGAAATATGACTTACTTAGACAGACTCAAATACTTTGGACTACACTCCTTACGTGGACGTAGAATACGTGGTGACTTAATACAAGTTTTTAAAGTTTATAATGGCATCGACGACCTAAATTGGAATGACTTTTTTGCAGCACCAGTTTGTGACAGAACCCGAAACTCTGAAGGTAAAATCTTTGTAAGGCACTGCAACACTAACCTGCGAAAGTTCTGTTTTTCTAACAGAGTTGCCATTGTTTGGAATGAGTTACCAGTTTCATTAAAAAAAGCACCTAACATAAATTCTTTTAAAAACCAGCTGGACGAATTACCAAAATTTAAAGAGATTTTCTATTCCTATGAAGAATGATTTATAGGAAAATTGCATGAATAGCAGACCCATAAAGAAAATAAAGAAAGAAAGGACATTTACAAAGGCCTCACAGCCTATTTTGTCCTCACACTACTACTACTACTACTACTACTAGTATATAAGCTTGATTCGAACTCTATATCTTTTTTCTCCTCCTACCTAAGTAACAGCCAACAGAAGGTTTACTCGAACGGAAGGTATTCGAAAGAAGGTATAGTAAGGCACGTAGTCCCCCAAGGATCTATCCTAGGGCCTCTTTTATTTTCTTTATTCATCAATGACCTGCCTCTTTCCATCTCAAATCCTGAGGTAAAATGCGAACTCTTTGCTGACGATTCAACGCTGCATACATCAGACAAACGTGAAACAACGCTAAATAGTATCCTCTAGCAAAGTCTCGATGAAGTGACAGATTGGTGTACGCAAAATCGCATGCTAATCAGTACTTCTAAAACCAAAAGCATGTTTATAACAACCCGTCAAAAGTATCAGCTAAATCCTGCCCCTCTGAAACTGTCACTTTGCAATAAACCTATCCAACAAGTATCTAAGCACCGCCTACTGGGAGTTGTAATTGACGACCAGCTCAACTGGTCGCCGCATATCGACAGTTTTGTGCAAAACCTTGTCCAGGAATGTATTTCTACTCTCTAAACTACATATTTTTAGTACAAAGTGCTGTACATTGTTCTTTCACGCACACATTAAAAGCCACTGTGACTATGCGTCCTCTTTGTGTGACGAATGCAGTGAACTTCATATTAAAAAAATCAACTCGTTGTATCGTCGTTCAGTTAAAATAATTATTCCAAGCCCTACTTCCACAGACGCAAAAATAAAATCATTTGGCCTGCTTCCACTAAAAAAAACCTCAAATTTAACAAATGCCTCCTCATGCACAAAATATTTCATTATCAAGCCCCCGAGTATATGTGCAGGCTATTTAACTTCAGCCCGAGGTATCAGCTTAACACGAGGAATGGCTTGATTCATTTAACCCGCCCCAGGATAGATATCTACAATTCAAACCTTCTATTTTCAGACAGTTCTGTCTGGAACTCATTGCCTTTAAACATTAAATCATTTTCAGGTAAAACCCATTTAAACGTGCTTTGCACACTCACTTCCAATCAGCGTGACTTCACAGTTCGCCATACAAACATAATACTGCTGATAACACACAAAGGTCAAACATTTAACTCTTTTTCCATACGTTTGCTAACTGAACATTTATTGTCTTGACGGTGTCGCTATACGCTATTGATGCTGCTGATTCTATGACTCTGTCTTAGATGTGTATAATATTAATGCTATGCACTCCTTTATTTACCTTGCTTTTTGCATGGGTGGCAGTTACAAATTCTCCATTGCAATTTTTTTTCTCCTTTTAATAATTCACCTATTGTGTTTTTTCCGTAATTTTTCTTTTTATTATTATTATTATTTGCATGCTATGTTTCTTTTCCTGTTATGTTCTGTTTTGTTTACAGGACAGCTTATAAGACAGGCATTGAGTTGCCTAATAGCTTTATCCTGAATTAATAAAAAAAAAAAAAAAAGATTCATCATCTCTCTCTCTCTCTCTCTCTCTCTCTCTCTCTCTCTCTCTCTCTCTCTCTCTCTCTCTCTCTCTCTCTCTCTCTCACTCTCTCTCTCTCTCCCCCTCTCTCTCTCGGCGTCGTTGGTAGCTCATGTGGCACAGATTTTGATTCTCGACTGAAGATAGTAGGTTTGAACCCAGCTGGGCTCAACATTTTTAATTTTTACAGGTCTTTTCGGTGTCCCTTCTTGGAAACACCTTTGTCGGGGACAAAAGACGTAAAACCCTCTCCTCTCTCTCAGAATGTGTGCGTCTTTTATTATTATTATTATTATTATTATTATTATTATTATTATTATTATTATTATTATTATTATTATTATTATTATCTCTTTTTTATTTTAATGTTATTTATCTTGTTACCTTTTTTGGTGTTATGTTTAACATGTTATTAAGGACAGACGTGTAAAAAAAAGGCCTGCGCGCCAACTGTCTTTATCGTGGGTTCGAAGCCCCGTCCCGGCCCCGGTAGCTGGACTCGCAATCAGGGCGAAAGGACGAGCTTGTTCAATAGCATGTCCGTTGAAAGGTCCTGGTAAATCAAAGTGGCACAGTTGGAGTGCGTCTGAGTTGATCAGTGTTCATGTCGTACTCCATAGACAATAGATTTCCCTGTCCCAAAATAAGGGCCGTCCATTATCACTTCGGTGCCGTGGACGTTAAACCCCGAACTAACCAACCTGCCTTTATCCTTACAAAATTAAGTTTCAGTTCAGCTCAGTTCTCTCTCTCCCTGAGTTTAAATAATGATAGCCACACATCCAATTACAACGTCTGTTCCCATCGCGGGACGCACCTTTCGGAAGTTTAAATGATCACTTTTACCACCTTTGGGTGCGTTCTTTTGAGGTTGGAAACGCATGCAACACAAAGCGTCACTTTTATTTGTTCACTGCAACGGTGCAGCTGGGAAAGCTCTCAACAAATAAGACACTCTCTTAGCAACAGTTTTTTTTTTAAGTGCTGATCTGTCATTTTGGTCCTTACGTCCAGGGAAGCGCGGACACTCCCACAACACAATGTGCAGCAATGAACAATCGCAGGACTCAGAATGTTCATCAGTGCCTCCGTCAGCGAAACTTCTACCCACAAGCGGCATTGATTCTCATGAGCCCCTGCGAAATCAGGGGCTCATGAGAATCAATGCCTCTTGTTGTATTGGATCGGCCCATTTATTTATCTCTGGTCCTCGTTGCGAGGAAACCATGGAGTTGAAAACTGTGACAAGGAGCCTTATGCCTTTTACACACGTTTTACGGCGGGGTGTGAAAGTGCGAACTCTTGTCCAGGATATGTGTGCGGGTCTGTGATTTTGAACCTTACGGCCAAAGGCCGTAAGGTCCAAAATCACAGACCAGCAAAGACACCGTCTCTCCTGTCGCCGTGGTCCCTATAAACAGCAACCACTGCGCAGCGACAGCCAGCCTGCGGGGAAAGACTTCGAGGATGCGAAGGTTGCGCAACAGCGTGTTTGCGGTGGGTGGAGACAGGGAAAGCTATGGGATGCGAGGTCAGTTCGAGAAAAAGGGGGGGGGGGGGGGGGGATCACATCTCCTCTCTTCCTGATGCATGGCACAGGCAAATGTTGAGAGATGCTTTCTTCAAGATCTGTATGGATTACACCATCAACCTCTACCGCTACCACAGACACGGTCACACTCCGTTTTGCTACTGTTGATAGCGAATCGAGTAAAGCACCCAATGTCACGCAAAGTGGAACATCCCCTATTCCAGACCACGACTCATTTCATGATCTGTGACGTCATAGGTTATAATGGGAATTACATTTTGTAATATGTGCTAGACAAACAAACCTGCCGAGAAAAAAATATATCTTAACCAACTACATCCTGAGGCTGATTTTGTAAAATGTGCCTATTGTCCTATGAAGGATACATTACAGATTAGGAGATAGATCAGCTGTTTTAGTTCAAGGGTGGTGCCAGAATAGCTTGGCGCCTGAGGCACCCTTGAACTATCAGTCAAATTTATTTCAAAGCAATGGGTTTATCAGAATGATAAGGGTTAAAAAGACTCTCCCGGGAGAAGCCCCGAGGGCAAAAAGTGTCTCCTGTCAAAACACCGTAATTTAGGTGGCTGCAGCGACCTAAATGATAGTCTTTAATGACAGGTCATAATAAATGCTCGCTCAAAACGGATTATGTTGTACTTTAAACAGACACACCGCGAAAAAAATGCATGTCTCTACCGTAGCCTGTTCTTGCAAGGTCAAAATGCGGTCTTGGCAACCAAATACGGCAAACAAAAATATCTTTCTGTTCGCTTTGTTAGCCGCCCATGAGGACGAAAATAAATATATACGCATGCTGTACGTGGTTTGAATAAGGAAGGGTTAAGGAAACAATGAGCGGTAATTTGCCGTGTGATCGATTTGCACGAACACTCGCCACGCCTTGCCTCTATAATGATGTACATGCGCAGTTATCGAAATAAATTTATCCCAAGAAAGTCGTGATTTTTTAAAAAAATTTTTAAACTAATTTTAACCAAAATGTGTCCTTGTCTGTGATTTTGGACCTTACGGCTGGAAGCCGTAAGGTCCAAAATCACAGACAAGCACACAAATAGCACGTGCGATAGTCTATCTACATCAGCACGCCTATTGTTCAGCTCACACCTGTGAGTGCAGAGGTCTCAAACAAACTGCGCGACAAGATCAAAGGCTGGACGAGGCGCGAACCTCACACCTGATGGGTGGAGACGCAAACACATCGGCAGCTGTCCCGCGTTGCTGATGCTGCCGTCCTAAATCCCGCTGTTTTCTTCATCCTCCTAGCACACAAACACATGCATGTAAGCATGCACACACACACACGTACACACACACACAAACATGCACGCACACAAGCATCCACATATACACACGCTGCTACACACCCACACCAAAGATCAAGATATTGTTTAGGATCTTTGCTCTCTCTCTCTCTCTCTCTCTCTCTCTCTCTCTCTCTCTCTCTCTCTCTCTCACACACACACACACACACACACACACACACACACACACACACACACACACACACACACACACACACACACACACACACACACAGACCATCCTTCGAATTTACTCTGACCATCCGTGCTTCCTCCCTTCACAAATTTAACCCATTACGTCCTGGGGCTGATTTTCTTTAAACTTTACTTATTGTCTTGCGAAGGCTACATTACTGATTAAGAGATAGGTCAAACATTTTAGTTGAGTGTGGTGTCAGAATAGCTTGGCACCTCAAGCGCCAAGCTATTCTGGCGCTACCCTTGAACTATCGTTGTCAAATTTATATCAAATAATAGTGCAGCATGATGATAAAGGTTAAGCAACGATAAACGTATGACGTCCTTTTTTATCTTTTCTTTTTTTTAGGGGGGGGGGGTTCTTTTCTTTTTTGTCTTTTCCTTTTTTTCTTGAAAGGGGGGAGGGGGGGGGGGAGGCCGGAAGATGACAGAAGATATTTCTGAACAGACTCTGCTGGCTCTGCGTAACGTCGTGTCAAAGGAACTACTTTTTTTTTTTACCGCCCCAGCTGTATGAGCTGGTCACGCTGACCCCGGGACATCGACCACGCTGACACAAAGCGTAAGGCATTGCTGGGCAAAGAAGCCGGAATATCAAAAATAATTTGTCCGGAAAAAGTCACAAGGGGCTCTATCCTTGAGCATGATTGTCCACAAATAAGCAATGCTTTTCAGTCAGCTGCTGGAGACTTCCCGCGCTTGAAACCACTCCGACCCGTCAAGACGAAACACAGCAAGTCCGTGCCTATGAAAAGCGAGATTTTCATTGTAATATAATGACAATCTCGCTTTTCACAAAATTGAACTTGCTGTCTTTTTGCCTTCGAAGGGCAGTATTGGGGACGCAACAACCGCAGATGACATCATCTAACAGAAGAAAGAAAGACAGAAAACCCGGCTGTAAATTCGGAGAACTGTAAGCAGGATGAGGCATAGATCTTCGTCAGCCCCTGCAGCCTGCCGCCCCTGCAGCCTGCCCCTGCAGCCTGATGAGGTTCTATGCCTCTCGCACACCGGTCGACGGCTTCTGTTGGACTGTCCAGTCCGTAGAAGGGTCGGGACGGAGCCTGCGAACGACAAACAACGTGCACCTCCAGGTATCCCCACATGCACCGCGCGCTGCACGTGCATGCCGATCACGTGACCTTGCTGGGACAAGCTGGGAGGTCCTGACAAGGATGTCGAGCCGTCTGAGAACGCCCCACACACAACATGAAGGCGGAGACGAATATCGCATACTTGCTCTAAAATGTTGCTGTTCTTTTACTTCTAAAGCCGAACGGATTAACCGTAATAGCTCAGTGCCTTGTTAGTTTGACGCGTAGGAGACGTAAAAAGTTAATCTCCCTCGCAGACCCTCCGCTCCCTTTGTTCTGCGCAACCAGAAATCATGTGACAAAATTGCCTCAAACTTCCCAATGAACGATTGGCGAGAATGCTAGAGGGCTTCCATATGCTGTTTTTAATATAAAAATCACTACCCGTAGGTAGTACAGGAAAAACAGTGCCACAAATAGAGAATGTTTTGCTGCTTGTAGAAATTAATATTAAATTTCACTGAAACAAACTAAACCCATCCCCAATAGCAAAACGTCTTCGAGCCCACTGCGGCCGTCGTAGGCCCTCGGACCTTTACTTACTGGGATAGTATATACATTCGGTAATCCTAAATTTATTCACTAGCAATGTTTGGGAGGGGGGGGGGGGGGGACTGGGCTTTGACTTCCGCGCATTGGTCAATTTCTCCAAGGTTTATTTTGCGTTCGGTGGGCGTACATATGGCGGTGTGCGTGCAGGTCACTGGGCTAGTAATCTTGAGCCATTTTCCACTACAGGTGAAATACGTCCCTGTGTCCGTTTCACAATTAACTACGTGTAACCGATATACGGTGGTCAAGGTGTTCACGGAAACACGAGTATTAGATTATAATTTCCCCTTATTTCTCCTCAGAAACCCGCATTCTCCAGCTCCGGAAATGGGGCTTACTTAATTAACTCATTCTACCCCATCACCGAAATCCCCAAATGTTGCCGCTGTCCTCTGAAGACTGCATTGCAGTGCAGGACACAGATCGACCATGATAGTTCAAGGGTGATGCCAGAATAGCTTGGCGCCCATAGGCGCCAAGCTATTCTGGCATCACCCTTGAACTATCATGTAATAATAATAATAATAATTACGGTATTTATAATGCGCTTATCTTATACTAATTATAACTCTAAGCGCACACTCACAACTCGCGCACGCATGCGCACGCTTTAGACAATGACTCACGTACCACAAACAGTGAAATACATTACGACGGTCAGCTTGGGGTGGGGAGTGCGGTGATATAGTGCTAAAACTGTTGAAAGAGGTGAGTTTTGAGGGCGGACTGGAAGGAGGAGAGAGAGTGTTTCTGACGGAGAGAGAGTGGGAGAGTGTTCCAGATGGATGGACCGTAGACGGAGAAGGAGCGGGGACCGAAAGTGTTAAGTTTGGTGCGAGGGATGTGGAGGCGGAGAGGGTCGGACCTTTATCTTGCTGTGGTGTGTCTGTGGTAGAATGAGTTAAGCAAACACATATATAGGCTAATCCGGTCAGCTAATACAACATTACTTCGAGTGTCAGGCGGACTGGCTGTCAAAGGTTGTTTTTTTTTTTTTTTAGCATTACCGCAAGGAGCTATGTAAATCACCATGGACGCCGCTAAATCACATTAACCCCTTCTCTGCCAGTGGTCGCAGCATGGTCGCACTGTGTTTCTGAAATTTTAATTTGCCCCTCGACTGCCGAGAAAAAAAACTGAGCAAGATCCCAACTGACAGAGGCAATCATCCTCATCAGCCCACGCCGTTTATGCCTCTTGCAGCTTTAATATATGTTCCTGGGCGGTTATGGTTCTTTTGGGCATTACAGCGAGAAGCTATATAAATAACCATGGACACCGCTAAACGACATTAACCCCTTCATTGTCAGTGGTCGCAGTAAGGTCGCATTGTATTTCTGAGATTTTAATGAACCCCTCGACTGCCGAGAAAAAGCTGAACACGATCCCAAGAGACATTCCTTCTGCCATTGAAGATAAGTAGCGGCTAATCTCTATGTTTGTTTGTTTGTCTATTTTGACAAAGGGTATTTACCCGAAATATTAATAAATTGTGTTGTACCCGTCTTTTCTAAGCGTGTTTCTTTCTCCGTTGGGTACTTCTTTGCATATTACACGCTTGGCAGTCACCTTTTTGGTCTGGATTGATTTAACGATCCCAACTGAAAGAGGCATAAATCATGAGGACTTATGCCGCCTGCTTCTTGAATATGTTCCTGGGCGGCTAGCGTTCGTTGGCGCTGAATTAACCCTTTGCGTGTCGGTAGCGGTTTTAGTCGCGATGATTCCTAACCCTTTGCGTGTCGGTAGCGGTTTTAGTCGCGATGATTCCTAACCCTTTGCGTGCCGGTAGCGGTTTTAGTCGCGATGATTTGTAACCCTTTGCGTGTCGGTAGCGGTTTTAGTCGCGATGATTCCTAACCCTTTGCGTGTCGGTATTCAGGAATCATCGCGACTAAAACAACTACCGACACGCAAATACTTCAGAAACGCGGTCTGCGTCAACACAATGTAAAGGCTTATTCAAAGGGACAATGTAAAGGCTTATTCAAAGGGACAATGTAAAGGCTTATTCAAAGGGACAATATAAAAAGGCTTATTCAAAGGGACAATGTAAAGGCTTATTCAAAGGGATAATATAAACAGTGGTGCCAACAAGAGACATTGCTCACCATGACCTTGATCGTGTTTACTTTTTCTCGGCAGCGAAGGGGTTAATGCAACATAAACAATAACTGGTCATGCGTGAGTGTGAATCAAACCTAATACCCTTTGCTAACTCTATCATAAAATGTTGGCATCAGTGCTGTTCATGATCGTGTGCAAAATCTCGTTACTTTTGTTGACACTTCATAAAATGTTGGTGCTGCGTTGTGGTTGAATGTCAAATAAAACTCATTCCCATTTGCTAACTCTTAACTGTCTGTGGATCAGTCCTGCCTCCCCTGCCCCCCCCCCCCCTCCTTCGCCCCCAAAATAAAGAGCAGGCCGAAAAGGGGGGGGGGGGGGGGGGAGGGGTTCAGAGGAGTGTCCCCAGATCCCAAATATATATATATATTGTCTTTCAGGGAAAAAAAAGAAGAATCATAAGTTTTTATTTTAATGCTTGATTTCTGTGAGGCTGCATGACTATTGCTATGCACCCCCCCCCCCCCTCTCCCTCCAAGATTGTTGGAGGATTTAAAATATCATGTCCGGCGCGCTGGACCCCCACCCCACCTTCCTTAAATGAAAAATATCTTCCTCTTTACGCGACTTTAAGTCGTAATAACATGTTGGTGTTGCTGTATAACGGCGTGTACAAATGTATTCATTTTGCTAACTTCTATCACAGTGTTGGCATTACCTTATGGTAGCGTGGTTCAACGAAGCAAATTAATCACTCCATCTGTGAACTCTCCAGAAATGTTTGCCTTCGTGTATGGTGGCGTGAAAACGACGTCCAAATTTGTCCAGTGTGTGTGTGGTAATGCCGCGGACAATACGGGAAAATCTTCACACCCCAGTGCCCCCCAATCAAACCACCCCCCTGAATAACAAAACCCACCCCCTGACCAACAATCAATCCGCCCCGTGGACAACAAAAACTCGTATCATTTTTCCACCATCCCACTGTCAAGGCTCAAAAGAAAAGTCCCAATATATGCAAGACTCGTAGATCCTCACAAGCCGCTGCAATGCAGGGGCTCATGAGGATCTACACCTCTTGCTGGCAAGCCTCTACAACATCTACATCGATGTCCTAAACATAGAGGTGTACTTCTGGGTTTCACAGTGCGACCGAATCAACCTTTTCCCCTTCCGCTCATGGCAGGTTACAATAATGCCAAGGTTTCTCGCCGTGTTTGGTTGACCCTTCGGACAATGTCCAGTCCCCGCGCGCTGTCCACTGTTACTGTTGCCGACTGGACAATAGGTGAGGGATTGGGACAAGCTTTCGCACTAGTCGCAGTCCGTGACCACCGAGTACCACGTCCCTTTGAGTGTCAGAGATGTAAACTCCGTTAGTAACTTAAAGAAAAATTCCTGACTTGCAAGTGGCATAAATTCTCACGAGCCCCTACGGCTGCAGGGACTCATGAGAATCTATGCCTCTTGCATTTGAGTTGGGGGTTAGAGCTTAAGGCGAATCTTTTGGCAGTCATTTCTCTGTTTGCTAAGTCTGCCCCTCCGTGCCTCCCCCTTTCTGAAAAGAAACTGGACGAATGTTGGGCTACTGGTTTAAACTGAAACGAGACACCGTGCTAAATTGAGCTGAGCCGTGTCTGCAACTGTATCAAAGATTAAAAGGCGACATTTGCGACAGACTGCAGTTCAGCTTTTGGCGGACACTTCTGTTTGTTCTTAGAGTCTGTCGACATCCGCTGCCAATATTAAAAGCAATAGTGGACTAGTTAGCACTGAAATAGGATACCTTGCGCTAAATTGAAATGTTTTTGTCCTTATCAGTTGTGCCTGATCAGCAGGGCGAATAAAAATTATGGGTATCAGGTGCATCAGTGAGCTTAAATCCTGCGCTGGCCACTAAGCAAGGTGCTCGGCTGTAGCGGAGCACCTTGCTTAGTGGCCAGCGCAGGATTTAAGCGCACTGATGCAGCTGAGGCCAGGTACTGCTTTGGGGCATTTTGCAGGTTTGCGCTGTCCACACTTGTGCAATGTCCCGTTTTTGCAGACCTCTGTGGCCGTCTGTCCAGCTGTAAGCCACTCGGTCAATTCGAATCATTTAACCCATTCAGCCCTGACGCACTACATCAGGAGATGGATCGACCATAATAATTCAAGGGTAGTGCCAGATCAGCTTCGCGCCTGTCGGCGCCAAGCTAATCTGGCACTACCTTTGAATTATCATGGTCGATCCATCTCCTGCAACATGTGCATAGTCGTTAAATGACGCCTCCAAAATTTGGGAAATACGTGCGTGGGGTTGAATGGGTTAAAAAAAAAGTGGACAGACTCTTGCAACAAACACAGAAACGACCGACAAAAGTTAATTGCTGTATTCAAGTGTTGAATGTCCAGAGAGACATGTTTGTAAGGAAAGAAAGGTTTGGCTGGAAGAGTTTACAACCGGTCGGCAAATGCCGCTCTTTACTTCCAAATATACTAGAAAAAAAACATATTTCAATTTTAGCTTTGTATCTTATTTCAGTACTTATTGTTTTAACGTTATTAACCCATTCAGCCCTGACGCACCACAACAGGCGCATAGTCGTTAGATGACGTCTCCAAAATTTGGGAAATACGGGCGTCAGGTTGAATGGGTTAAAAAAAAGTGGACAGACTCTTGCAACAAACACAGAAACGACCGACAAAAGTTAATTGCAGTCTGTCGCAAATGTGAAAGGGCATCACTGTTGAACTAATCTCCATAAATAGGACGTGGACAATGTAAATTGTTGACTACGTCACTGCCGCAACACAAAGAGCAACACCAAAGACTGCGAGAGACCTAGTCTTTCATATCCGACGAGGTCGGCCAGACGACCTGTTGCTCAATGGAGCGGTCTGCTCGTAGAAACTGTCCATCACCAAAAAGAAGCTGCGTTTATTTGACACATTAACAAACGTCGAAGAAATTCAAGCTCACGGCGAATGGTGAATGGCGAGCAGGCTGGTCAGTAGCCAGATCAGACGGACACCGCGGCCTGGTCCGTGCTGGTACAAACAATCGCGCGGCAGCGGACAATGGCTCGCGTTACATGTGACCCCGGTCAAACTGTTACCGTGTCGTCCTGGCTAAACACAGCCTCGATGGGTCTTGCTTTTCTTGGCTTCCGATGCACTTCAGCAGCTGGGGAATGTCTTCCGGAAAGAACAGGATAGTGGACTGAAAGGATGCAATCAGCAAAATGTCTTCGGGTCGACGTCCACTTCGACGCTGGTCGTGGTGCTAGTTACTGCATCGCCCTGGCTAAACACAGACGGACGGAGATCGTGAGTTTCTTGGCCTACGTTACACACTTCAGCAGCTGAAGAATGACTGTCTTCAAGAAAAGAAAAAAAAAAATGCGCGAAAATAGTTAGGCGACAGTAAGCAAAAGGTCCTCGGGCCACGTCGGCCGCAGATGGCCCGCGCAAGGACGTGCGCGGGCCATCTGCGGCTGACGTCCACCCTAGGACCTTTTGCTCACGACGAACGGGGCAGTAGTGTACACTGACGACAAAGGCAATGCGTGCGAAAACGCGGAAGATTTATATATATAGCTTTCTGTGTCGGGACTTTCTTTCACTCACTGTCTTCAGTCGAACTACGGAGGACGGAGCATGACAGCTCACGGTCAGTGTTGTGCAGGTAGAAGCTGCAGACTAAAGAAATTTTTAAAGAGTCAGTAATCCTTGAGCTTTCACAGTCCAGCAAGCTCCCGCTTATTTTCCAGTTTGAGTGTTCGGTAGGCGAATTCTAAAACGACATCAATTTTGTACTGTAATCTGACACGTGCTGACATTTACAATAAGCAATCTAATCCATCCCATGCGCTGGTGTCTGGGAATTTGTTCCATAAGACTCGTAAGCGTGACGTCCTAAATCAAAGACAAGTACACATACAATCTGGCTGTCTCCCTCGATTCGCTACCGCCGGTAGCGCGGGTAGCGAATCGAGGCAGACAACCAGTGTGGCACACCGACATATGGCGAATGTTCGAAGACAGTTGCGATGCCGCCATCTGCGTCCACAGATCTATTCTAAAACACATCAACTTCCACCAGTGCCACCCCATCCCTCTCGCCGCAATGGACGAAAATTGAGTCTGAAATCTTTATTAATTCAACACAAAAGAACCCAACCCGTCAAACAATACGTTATATATATATATATATATATATATATATATATATATATATATATATTATATATATATATATATATATATATATATATATATATATATATATATATATATATATATATATATATATATATATATATATATATATATATATATATATATATATAAGAGTGATGTGTGATGTCAGCATTGTGAGAGAAACATAAATCCTCATGAGCCCCCGCGAATGCGAGGTCTCATGAAGATCTGTCTCTTGCAGTCGGGTCCTGTTTAGTTTTCCACGGCAGGGAAGGAGCTATATACAGACTTTGTACGTCAGATAGCCTGTACAAGCAGGGTTCTCCTACTCATCTCGCTTGAGATTCCCTCAAGAGGAGAGGACCGACAATGAAAGGGAATGCGGTCTGATAAACGACTGTTGCCGTCTGCGACTCTCTCGAAAACCTGCCTCACTCGATAGAACACCACCTACACTTTCAGACTTGCCTGTCTCTTTTATCTAGAGAGGGCCATTCGTCACAGCCACACGCGTTAAACCCAAATACATATTCTACTGTTGAACTGCAGATTTCTAAAGGAATCAGGGAAGAGGCGCAGATTCTCATGAGCCCCTGCGAACGCAGGGGCTCATGAAAATTTTGTATCTCTTGCATATGGACGCTGGCTGAGGGACTGGTCAGGTCCAGGGATTTCCTTGTCTGGAAACGTTTTGGAGACTTTCTCAAGAGATAAAAAAAAAAAAACCGGACCGATGTTGAGGGAGGATCAAGACAGCCGACTTGTTTCACCCACCTGTGCCTCTTGAAATGCAATCCGTTTCCCACATTCGGATCCAGGTCTCCCTATCGCTGCACGAGTTCTCCATGTCTTGAGTGCGTAAGAAATACACCCACTCCTTGCATGGCCGGCATCGTGAGGATCTGTGCGGACTGGAGCGTCCTCGCTATTGAGAGGTATCTTCTCTTCATTTAACCCGCTCAGTGCCAGCTCACGCAGAATGTGTTTCTGCAATCTGTTCATCCAACACTCGAAAAACATCGCGCTGTCCCAGGAGCAAGGATTCACAGTGGAGTCAGCAAGAGGCATAGATCCTCATGAGCCCCCGCAAATGCGGGGGCTCATGAGGATCTATGCCTCTTGCAGTTCGGTAGTGTTCAATTTTTTTAGGCACTGAGGAACAATGAGGCATATGTTCAAGAGTCCCCTGCAGGAAAGTCGCTGAGGATGGGGTCCCCTTCAGACAGATGGCGTTTCCACGCTTAACCGTTTCATCGTCAGTGGACGCAAAATTAAGTCAACGCAGAATAATCCGAGGAACACGGATATGAATAGGGTCAGCAAGAGGCAAAGAATCTCATGAGCCCCCGCATCTACGGGGGTTCATGAGGTTCATTGCCTCTTGCAGTTGGGTGGTGTTCTCATGTTCGTTAGGTTTTTTTCCAGCATGCAGCAGTCTGAGAAGCTTGTGCTGTCGGACGTTAGCATGTACATCATCAATCTTTCCAGCACTGAAGGGGTTAGATGTTTCAGAACTGACGGACACACATTCTAATCGGCCACTTTTTATTTCATGGAAAGGACACAGTCTGAATAGTGTAAAGCGATAGACATAATTATGAGGAACCGAGCCTCTTACAGTCGGAAGGTGTCCGCTTTGAAAAGTTTTAAGAACCGCCGCTACGTTTTATCCTAATGATCAACACCCGTCTGATGAGACCGACCTAGAAAAGATTTCATTGCGTCATCACCAAATGTCTCCTCTGACTCTCAACGTAAGCAAACACCATCTCTGCCGCGTTCAGGAGACGAGCCATGACAGCTCACGGGTAGTGATGGATAAGCTTAGCGCCCACCCAAAGGATTGCCATCTGGAAACCTCGAAACTACTGAAAAACAACCTCTAGATCACTCATGAGGACAAAATCAGCACAGTTACCTTACCTTTCACCCCTTCAATGCCAGCCGAAGCAGGTTGTGGTTCTGAAATCGTTCAACGCCAAAGAAAACGAACCGTCAAAGAAACATGGATGCAAAGTGGTGTCAGCAAGAGGTATAGATCCTCATGAGCCCCCGCAACTGAGGGGGCGCATGAGGCTCTATACCTCTTGCAGTTATGTGCACTTTTCTCGGCAGGGTAGGCTTAAATAAAAAAAATAATCTTTGAAAGTTAAACCCTCACTTCATCCTGAAACTGAAACCAGACCCCAAACTCCGCCAGATGGGAGCCTCTCCAAACTTGGGGAGCACCCCGACACGCACCTATAGACCTCACTCTGGTCACGCTACCTCTAATTGGTATCAGCGACCATTGTCTACGCTTCAGTCTGCCGCCCAGCTAAGGTCCATCTACAAGAGGCATAAATTATCATGAGCCCATGCATTCGCAGGGGCTGCTTATGAGAATCTATGCCTCTTGCCGGAAGGGGTTTGTTGTACTGACTCTCGAGCAGAGGAAAGGTATGACGGTTCTAAGGCCGTAGTTGAAACAGGTAGGCCCTGGGGTTCAAACGGTCGAGACTCTCCCGTGGGGAGAAAAACCGAAGAGGAAAAGCCACTTGAAATTCAACACAGAGACCACTCGAAGCCAGGACAAACTGCCGCGGTTCCTGGAGATGAAAAGATCTTTGTTAGTCGCAGACTGAGACCCGATCAGCCTCCTCCATCTGAAGTGTACTGATGTGACTGATCCTGATCATTACCAGCAAGACACGCAGAGCTTTTGAAGCCCTCTTGGCTGATCAGGACCTGTGCCCGTGGCCGCTGGAAGAAGTTTGCTGTGAAGACATTTCGGTGTCTGTTGAATAGTGCTCAGACGAAGGAGACAATTGGCCAGATCTGAGGACGCCAGCCATTGGCTGGAGAGGGGCGAAGAGCCAGGCAAGAGGGTGCTGATGAGGCCAAGCAGTCAAAAGTTTCGTAACTCAATAAATCGTCAAGATGAATTCGAAATCCATTTGTGTCTTGCAAATCCCTGGAAAGTACTCTCTCTCTGGCTGACTCGCGACGAAGATTTTAGAGTGCCACGAGGCATGTCGTGGTGCGGAGGCCAATCCGGACAGGCAGTCGACCGCAGTGGCGCAGGGAAGGTGGCCAGGTCGAGCGCGGATCCTGTTTTTCTCTGACCGCTGTCCAGGCACTCTGTGAGCCTCAAAGGGACAGTGCTTGTAACAGTCTTACGAAAACAAACACACAAAACGACAGAAGAAAACTGCAATCTTTGTAATAAATTATTAGGCTGCCAAAAATAAATAAAACAAAACAAAAAAAAGTACGCTAGTATAGGGTCTTCCCGTCATAAGTTCGCGAAAATAAATAGAACTTGAGAAGAGATGCGTTGTTAGAAAACAAACACGACTGCAAAGAAACATCAGTGGTTTGGAAATAAACTCAGTTAAACCTCCCTCCCTAACTCGTTCTACCCCAGACACACCACAGCAGATAAGGATCGACCATGATAGTTCAGGGTGATGCCAGAATAGCTTGGCGCCTATGGGCGCCAACTATCTGGCATCACTCTTGAACTACATGGTCAATCTGTGTCCTGCACTGCACTGCAGTCTTCAGAGAACAACGGCAACATTCGGGGATTTCCGTCTTGGGTAGAATGAGTTAAGATATGGATGGTTAAAGTGTCAGCAACAACAACAACGAAGTCAATACTAGGAACGACATTCGAGGGCGCATGTGGCATGTGCCGTTAGCACAGAAATCTGCAGGCTCGAATTTTTCTAGCAAATTGCTCGAATTTGACCATTAACCGCTCAGCGACACTTGGCTTTCCTTTAAAAAAGGGTCCTCACACCACTCTTAATCCTGGGCGCGTGTGGAGTTATTGTAAGATCTTCCACTATATTGGACACATTAACCACCACCCTTACGCCAAAGGCATAGATCATCATGAGTCTCGTCACGCTACAAAGGCTCAGGGCAGGTTGCAAAGGCTGTACGTCTCTTGCCACACTGGTTGTCTCCCTCGATTCGCTACCGGCAACGAATCGAGGGACGCAACCAGCGTGGTCTCATACTTGACTTTGCTTCCATTAGCATCCTTACTTCTCAGGCTGAGGTGAATTAGCTGGTGTTTTCTCGTGTGCCGGTCTGCGATTTTGGGCCGTAAGGTCAAAAATCGTAGATCAGCACAAGCTGTGCGGCTGTTATTGTCAGGAGAAAAACATTTTTGTCACGGCCCAGGTTTTTCATCATCATCCTCCATTGGGAGCCGAGCGGTTGGGTGATAAATCGGAAACACGGAGGCATCCTCAACAGTTTCAGGTATAAAACATGAGGACTTTTTTCCGCGCGAGGGAGAGTCCGAAATAGCTCAGGCGGTTAAACGTCGGAGCAGGAGAGCGAAGGGAATCGTCGGGGTCGTGGGATCGAATCCCGTCCCGGCCCCGGTAGCTGGACTCACAATCCAGGGGTGAAAAAACGTATTTGTTCAATAGCATGTCCGTTGAAAGGTCCTGGTGAATCAAAGTGGCACAGTTGGAGTGCGCCTGAGTTGATCAGTGTTTAGGTCGTACTCCATAGACAATAGATTTCCCTGTCCCCCATAACCCGCCCGTCAGGGCCGTCCATGATCACCTCGGTGCTGTGGACGTTAAACCCGAACTAACCAACCGCGCGAGGGTCAGAGGACAGAGTTGAAATAGTCGATCCCGAATATCAAGAGGCATGGATTCTCATAAGCCCCTGCGCTACAGGGGCTCATGAGAATCTATGCCTCTTGCAGACTTGGGTTTTAACTACATCGACTGCCTCCTGCACACTAGAACTCGTCTCATAGTGTCTGCGGGTAGCTGAGACAGCACTGTATTGTTCAAAAGAGTTTCAAGTGCTACGTATTACTTCTGTCAGACCATTATGTTACTTTAAATGAGCGTCACCGTCGTAGACTCGATTGTTCGCTGTGGTTTCCTTTCCCTAAGCAACACGCATGTAAATACGATCGGCGAAAAGCACAGTACCTCAACACCCTCTCATACAGCTGCGAGGCTAAACTGGATTAGTGCCACGCTGAACTGAGCGCCATCATCTTCCGGGGACAATGCCAGATCTACATCTGTGGCGAAAGGATGGCGTTGACTGAAAGAGTATTAAGTCTGTCAGCATGCTGATTCATCCAGGCTCTGATTGAAATTTGATTTATGCAGCAGACATCTTTGTGTTGGCGCGGGTTTCCGGTGATTTCAGAGTGATACGTATCACTTCTGTCAGCGTGTTCGATTAGAATTTGATTTAGTGGAAGAAAGCTTTGTGTTGTAGCGGTGAGAAATATTGCTGCTAGTAAAAGCCATAGTTTTCACCGTCACAACACAAAACATTCTTCTAATAAATCAAAGTTTTCAGTCGAGGTGAAGGCCCGTCGGCTACGTTTTGCGCACATGGCAGCTTACAGTTAGTGCCCTATTAGCTTGGCGCCAGGACAGTGAGGACGTTGCTTGTGGAGGAAAGGTGACCATTCATGGTTTATCTGCTATGATTTACTTGATACGATGTGCGAGATGATCAAGCGTAGTGTCTGAATTTTTCGGTGAGAAGGGGGGGGGGGGGGGGTTCCCTCTTCACCGAATCATTCGGATTCTACGTGCTTGCTTGCTTGATTGATACGCATGATTAACTAACCACATCGTTGCCAGCAGCCACATATTGTGTTTCTAACAGCTTCGTTAATTTAGCGTTCAAGAGCCCCAGCGATCTAAAAAAACACGAAGTCGTGCCAGCCGGAGGCATAGATCTTCATAAGCGCCTGCAACCGCGGAGGATCTATGCCTCTTGCAGAAGTGTAGTGCCTGAAGGGGTTCATGCTTGCTTGCTTGCTATCTTGCTGGATGGATGGATATGGATCAGTCGATGAATTATCCTTTAATCTTTTAAAAGACACGTTAACTCATTCTGCTCTCAAATCCTCAAATTTTGAAGATGCCCTCTGCAGGACTGTATTACAATTTTAGAGAGATCGAGCATGATAGTTCAAGGGTGGTGCCCGAATAGCTTGGCACCTGTGGGCGCCTGGTATTCTGGCACCACCCTTGAACTATCATGCTCGATCCATGTCTTACTGTGGTGTGTCGGGGCTGAATGACGCTATTTTCAAAGGAAGACGATGACACCAAAGCTGTCCTACCTTTTCTCCTCTGGCCTTGCTGACAGGGAACAGGGGGATGAGTTCCAGGCATGTCTTCAGATACAGCGTCCACGTCTCCGCTGAAAAACAAAATAAAGTAGGTTTACAAACTGAAGGAGATCACAACTGATTTTCAGTGAAAAGGGAGATAAGTGTGCCAATCTGTGACAGTGGACCTTGCGTCACAGACCCTGCACACAAATTGCATATTGCTATCTTTAACCTCTTCACTGCCGTTGGACGTATATTTGTTGTTGTTTTTTTAAATCGTAAATTCAACGTCAAAGCTCCCCAACCTTCAACGAAACATGAACACCAAACGGCATTAGCAAGAGGCATAGGTCCTCATGAGCCCCAGCAACTGCGGAGTTTCATCAGGATCCATACCCTTTGCATTTGGGTGGAGTTCAATTTTTCTCGGTAGTGAAACATGCCATTAATGTGTCCTTCACATACATTCATTCCGACGATTAACCTAAACACCCTGAGTTGGGGAAAAGAAAAAAGAAAAACACCCTGAGGTCGGTTGCAGGAGTGAGCTCAGTTCTCCGCCAGCCACTAAGCAAGGTGCTCCGCAAGTGGCTGGCGCAGGACTAAGCTCTCTCACGCAGCTGGTCCCTGAACCGATTTCGGTCAGCAAGAGACAGTTACTGATAAGCCCATGTAGCTGCAGAGGCTGTTGGGAATCTATGTCTTTTGCAGGTTAAAAAATTCTTTATGCGGGACTGTCTTCAAACAAACAATAAACGCGGGCTCAGATTGACGTAATATGGTCACAAATCTACAAATTACAGCCGCAGATGCACACAAGTCAATAAACATGTCTATTCGAAGATCATGAAGTTAATAAAATCTTCTCTCATATGCGAAATGCAAATCTCGCTCTATCGCTCCTTTACGCACGCACGCACGCACGCACGCACGCACGCACGCACACACACACACACACACACACACACACACGCGCGCGCGCGCACACACACACACACATAGAGTAGTAGTAGTTATAAATTGCTTAACGTCCCGACAGCAACAAGACTTTCTCAGGACGTGCCTGCACTGCTTGTGAAAAAAACAACTAAAGTTAACAGAATACTGAATGTATGTCGCCAGCCGGTCTAATACGCTAAATAAACCTAAGACCATTTAGCAACACACATCCAATATCAAAAGCTACAGACAGCGCAGACAGTAGGGAGAGTTTAAAAAAAGGAAAATACAGGTGAATGGACCAAGGGTAGACAGAAACACATGCCCCAGAGCCACAATAGAGAGAAAAACCCACCCTGTGGGGCTGACCAGGGTGACCCTGGGAACTAAAAGGTGGTTAACCCCACCCAAGTCCCCCAGGGCAGACCCAGGTGGGGAGAGAGAGAGAGAGAGAGAGAGAGAGAGAGAGAGAGAGAGAGAGAGAGAGAGAGAGAGAGAGAGAGAGAGAGAGAGAGGAAAAAAAACATTTTTTTTTTAATCTTCCTTTGTTAAAACGCAAACACTGAGCCAGTAAAGAGATGCTGGTCCATACTATGCACAAAGATACGACCAGTGATAAAAAGCCATCACATTATACTGCACACACTTCCAAAACAATCTGTGCTCTGCACGCAGTATACATAATGCATGATGACCCGTGACTCAACTGGCAAACACAGATAAGGATAAGGATGCTGGTTGTAGAAAACTGCCTGATTGATCGACTTTAACGCCCTGCAAAACATCTTATTTGTGGAGGACACAAACTATAATTATAAAAAATTTGAAGACAACAATCCAAAGACAGGTCGCTGGATGGACGGATAGCAAGTGCATGATAGATAGATGAGTATATATGTGAATAAATACGCAAAGAAATAACGTAAATGCGCTTTGTAAATAAAAGACCAGATTTCTTAAAACCCTATTTATTATTCCAATAAATACGCCTTTCCCTCTTCACACTCGTAGGCTTGATGAACGACAAAACATCCTTGGTTTAAGGGACACGAGCGAACAAACAGTAAGCAAGAAGAATCGATCTTCATAATCATCCATTTTTGAGACAGTGAAGGCAATATAGACTCACAGGCGACCCCGAAACCCAAAACCCACTCAGCAAGGAAGACGCTAACAAAAAAAGCAGCTACATTACGCCGCGAATGGTTCACTCGTGCAGCAGTTGTCTGCTTTCTCCCGCCATTCAAAAACTGTTATCGATTTCGTGAAAGCCTTCGATCGGGATTCACTATTGCTTACAGCCGTGAGATCCTGTCTGGGCGAAAGGCGATCCCCACTTTCCATTAGCGCAGGCGGACATTAGGATTGTCTTGGGCGCTGATTTCAGACGTAGCGAGCAGCTCATCCCGGAAAATCAATGGTCGTCACCCCGTCAAAATCTGACACGGACTCAGACAGGGAGGTCTTCTGGCCCATCAACTTTTACAATATAGGGACTTTCTGGTTCACCAGCTTTTGCAATAAATCTTTGGTTTCCGACAGTGTCCGAGTGCACTATGGGGGATGGATCGACCAACACTGGTTGCCTGCCTAAAACTTGCTTGAGCTATCACGTTGAGGTCATACTGGTTACGACCCTCGATACCTTGCTTGAGTTATCATTGCCCATCCCACACCGGTCGCTTCCCTCGATCCGCTACACACGCGTAGCAGATCGAGGGAGGCACTCAGTGTGGGATCGACCATGACAGCTCTAACACAGTGGTTGCAAAACTGAAATATCTTTAAGCTATATTTGATCGACTCGTCTACATAGACATAATAAGTAAATCTAAATACTCAAGAGTAGTGCTTACAAACATTCAAAGCTCCAATCAAGTGTTTGTAACTATAAGAGCAGATCCATCTTCACAGGCATAAGAAGCGATTCTAATATAAAGCCATTCTGGCAGTGAAAGGGATAGTGGCGACAAGGAAGAAAAATAATGCAATCACAGACCGACGTGACTGCTTTGGGGACATTTCTTTCTAGGTTACGCTGACGCAAGAGTACAATGAAATTCAGACAGCAGTCACACAATCATGACGTGTGCTATAGACTTCTGCTATAATAGTGACATAGAAAGAAAATTAGACTTGAGCACAATGGTAAGTTTTGGAGTATGTATTTAATGATGCGAAAACCACAGAATGAATGCTAATCACTCGAGCAAGTCGTTTGCACACTTAAACAGTACACTTAACCTTAAAAAAAACGACACTGAGAAAAAGCTGGAAACGCAGTTAGTGAGCAAGACGCATAGATTCTCAAGAGCTCCGGCGACTGCAGCGGTTCATTTTAATCAATCTGTGTTTTTCATCTGAGAGAGGCTGAATAAAAACGGAATCACCAAGCTAAGGATATTAGACAGTGGAGACCAAGCAACCTCCTGAAAACACTGAGGCACAGTACAGAGAAAAGACATCAAGCCATCGTGGAGCACTGACAGATTTGACGAGGGAAAACTACGCGCCATTTTATGGTCATCCAATGTCTTTCCAATGTCTGGCGTCAGACAGCATAAAAGTTTTATTTTTGCCTAACCACCCGCCCGGGACATGACTCCTTTACAGCCAAACGCAGTCGCAGACCTCGTCCAAATGATTCATATAATACGTCTCATTATGCATGTATTGATTTCATTAAATCTAAAGGTCTATGTCCAAATGTGTCCGATCTCAACCTCCTAACGTTAAATCCTTTCGTCTGCAAAAGCATAGATTTTTATTAACCCATGAGACCAATGAGAATCTATGCTCTTGAAAACGAAAGAAGATGACTGACAGCTCAACATGCAGACTTGACTATGGGTCCTAATCTAGGTGTGTTGCAATGAACGTATCGCATTTGCAAAAGGTCCTCATGATCCTTTATAGGCAGAAGGGCTTACAAAGATCCGTCTGTATCTTTGACTGTGTATTCCCTAGATGACGCCATTACATCTAGTGGAAGTGGAAAATGGTCGGCGATGCACAGGATGGGGTAGATAAATGCGTTTTCACGATGTGTATCAACGTACAGTATTTATTTCTTCTCGCCGCTGTAACAAGGATTGTAACTCCCGGACCGGCTTGCGCAGTCACAACAGACGATGCAGATAAAACCGAATCAGACACCTACGGGCGCACCAACAAGCATCGTCTTTCGAGACCGAGTTGCCAATGACGATGACTGTAAAAGTTTTTTTGTTTTTTTGTTTGTTTGTTTTTGTTCCACCCCCCCCCCCACCCCCACCCCCCCCCCACCCCCACCCCCACCCCCCCCCCCCCCCCCAGTGAAAAGAAGAAATATACTGAAATTGCATCGTGAAGACTCATTCTCATTAAGAAACTCTTTGCCAGCATCAACAAGCTGAAACATCGAAGCTATCACAGAAAGAAATAGAACACACTGTGCCTTCTCAAAAACAAAAACCCAACATAAAAGAAAATGAATCACAAAAATTAAGACTGAAAATGCAATCGCTTAACCGTTTCCATTATTATATTGCCCCCGTTTTCCCTTCGAAACAAAAAAGAAACCAAAACCTCACAAAACATCACGTCCCTGAAAAGAAAATATCATTTGAACGGAACTGTTGCCCAACCATCCCAAAAATCATCACTGATCCATCACAGCGACCCCCGTCTCTCTGGCACGAACCAGACCGACCGAGCACTGATACCCTTCCATCAATTGCCCATTTACCCTCCGCCACTAAAAGCCAGTCATCAGAGATCGCTTCCCCAAAATGACTACAGTCTTCTAGCCAGTCAGCTCTTTCTGCAAGAGGCATAGATTCGCATGTGCCCTTGATGAAACAAGGGCTCATGAGAATCTATATCTCTTGCTGGAAATGACATCGAAAGGCCATTCCTCGAGGATCGTTTCCCGAATAGTACAGTCTTTCGGCTAACCAGCTCTCTGTGCAACAGGCATAGATTCCCGCGAGTCTCTGCAGTTGCAGGAGTTCGTGAAAATCTATGCTCCTTATGAAAAAGATTAGCCTCATTTGCTTTCATCTTTAATCCTCAGACAGGAAAGTCACGGGGGATTAATCGTGTGACTGGGTGGTCCGAGTTCTGCAGTATTTACATTACCTATTTGGTAGGAACACAACTGCAAAACAGGCTGACACTCGCCGACAAGAGGCATATAACTCATGAGCCCCTGCATTGTGCAGGGGATCATGGTTCTATATCACTTGCAGACGGGAGGGATTGGATGTTGTGCTGGTCACCAGGGGCTGGGAGCGGAATTAACCACCATGTTGCTGCTAGTCCCGCGTCCCTCACGCATTGCAGGGGTTGCACCGCTGAGTCAGAAAGTCAGGCCAAGATCAGTCCGTCAGCGGACCCACAGTATCTGTTGACAGTCCTCTGGCATGCAATGGTGGTGGCGATGATGATGGTGGTGATAGTTGTGGTGTTGATGTTACAGTCGAAATGTTCGCGGTTAAACTGTTGTAAGGTGGCGTTGTGTGTGTGTGTGTGTGTGTGTGTGTGTGTGTGTGTGTGTGTGTGTGTGTGTGTGTGTGTGTGTGTGTGTGCGTGCGTGCGTGCGTGCGTGCGTGCGTGCGTGCGTGCGTGCGTGCGTGCGTGCGTGCGTGTGTGTGTTTGAGAGAGAGAGAGAGAGGGGGGGGAAGGGAATCGGGGGGGGGGGGGGGGGGCCACTTGAACGGTTTGAAATTGGATCATTCTTGGCTAACTGGAGATGTCAGATGAAATGTCTTCAACACGACGTGAACAACAAGACGATCTCACGCACCAAGAAAAGCATGGGATCTGAGCACAATACCTCAACTTGCCCCAAAATAAAAAAATAACATAATTTAACTAGAAGATGTCTATAAGAAATCTAGAAAAATAAAATCAATATACCTCTGTGGCAAATTAAGACAACAGCAACATGTTCAACAGGGGCTTTTACATAAATATCACAACACCGCAAGCACACGTTACACCCAGACACCCAACGTTCCAACAAAGTTCATGTAACCAATCGGGGATCCAGATCTAAGAGAACTAACCCCTGTCATGTAAACTGACTACCTGGACCCATCCCCGAAGACCCGTGTCGTCAACAATCGGCACATGGACCGCAAAGCCCTTCGTCTCTCGGGAACGGACAACCGATAGTAAAGCCAAACCCGCCACATCTCACAAGCCTAAACCAAGATGACGTCTTCCCCTTATCTGTGGCAGGGATTATAGGCCAGATGCCTACAACCAAGAGGTATAGATTCTCATGAGCCCCTGCGACTGCAGGGGCTCGTGAGAATCTATGCCTCATGCAGATGAACAAAGCCTCGTTAAGGGACTTAACTCGTGCTTTTCTTTCTTTTTTTAAATTTATTTTTAGGACTTTGCCTATTTGTTGAACATCGATATTAATTTTTAAAAAATTCAATCTCCCTGCTGTTGCACGAGCTCTACGCCTCTAGCAGACGGACTGGGTCCGGACACGGGAGATCTGGAGATCTGCTGACTGCACCCAGACTTCATCAATCTGTTGAACAGTGACGCAAATAAATGGAACCAGTGTCTATCTACAAGTCCGTTCTTCTCCGTTATTATGTCTGTTTTGAAATGTTCACAAATTGTGTCGTACTTGTCCTTTCTAAGCGTGCTTCTTTCTCTATTTAGAATTGCTTACCAACAAGAAACACATATTTTCATGATCCTAGAAAAAAGTAGCCGCTCACGAAAATGTATGATTCTTGGACAGGGCAAGGGCTAGGAAATTCAAAATTCTCTGGAACCGTCTTTGGTCCTCATGGCAATCTACGACTCTTGAAAATCGGCAAAGATTGGCTGAGAGACAGAAACTCCTCTACGGTTGTGGTAGGCTCTGTGTGCGTGTGTGTGTGTGTGTGTGTGTGTCTTTGTGTGTGTGTGTGTGTGTGTGTGTGTGTGTGTGTGTGTGTGTGTGTGTGTGTGTGTGTGTGTGTTTTTGTATATGTGCGTGTTTATTTCATGTTAGGAATGTGTCTACATGGTGCGAGCAGGTGTTTATTTAAAGACTGAGTGCGTTCTAATTTTGTTCTTTTTAAATTATTTGTATGTGCTGTAAAGCGCTCCGAGCTTGCTGTCTGTGGTGAAGGGCGCTATATAAAAACTATGTATTATTGTGATTGGATAGTTATTGGGGCCTAACGCCGAAAAGGTTACTAAGGCCATCTCAAGGCGTGCAGAAGTTGTGGGCAAACAGAGAACAAGAGGAATAGAATTTCTTGAATCCCTGCCGACGCAGGGGTTCAAGAAAATCTATGCCTCTTGCAGACGGAGAGGACTGGCTGCGTGACTGAGAGTCTTCTGGGAGATTTGCACAAACAGACAGTGGCATCCACACGCCAGGCCCTGCCAAACAGCGGGACAGCGGCCAGCAATCAGTCCGGCATAAATTACAGGTATCAGGGGACAGGAAAAACACATACCCCGAAAGCAAAACTCCTGGAAAGCCACAGACATAGCCAGAGTTGCAGGCCAAAGAACGGCCAAAATGTCATGTCTGTCACGGAGCATTTTATAGGATTGTCCTAAAGTAAGGTATAAAGATTCTTTTAACCCGCTGGGTGTCGGTAGCGGTTTTAGTCGCGATGATTCCTACAAGAAACATCGCGACTAAAACCGCTACCGACGCACACATGGTTACATTTTCCTAAGTACTAGCTGACTTAAGGGTATCCTGGTAACTGAATGAAAACAAATGCTATGCCTGTCACGGAGTATTTGGTGGGATTCGAAAGCAAGGCACAGTGCTTCTACAATGCTCGTAATACTATATCAACAGATAAATTCTACAGTTATTCCCTGTCGTCACTGCGGTATAAAGAGATCAGCTGATTTAATAAGGACATACAAATGCGTATCCTGGATCTAAAACTGGGATATAAAGCGGTTTGTCACACTGGATTCAAGCATTGCTGATTGTTTTTGTTCCGGTTCGTATGCTGCACTCACAATTTTTCCAAATCTTTCTAAAATTTATAAGTATTTCCAAAAATCACATCAAAAACAGAAACACGACTAAAACTGTGCCTACTTGTTATTTCTAATTGTGTTTCGTTCTATGTTGTGAATTTCTTTGCATTTTACTACATTTTGGGTCCAAATTCTGATACAAATAGTATGTATAGCAAGTCCTTTCGTATTTCGAGATCAATTACGATGGGCTAGCTACAAATTAGCAGTATTTGTGTTAGAATCTCATGTCTTTTTATATCTATTGGCACACAGGATAAACATAACCCTGCCTACAAGACAAAATTCAGCAATAACATGACGTGTGGGAATCGGGAAATTGCGTCAAAAGGTCGCAAAAGCTCACCAAAAAAAAAAAAAAATTAAAAGCCATTTGCGTTTGGGGTTACTCTGCAATACTTGGGCAAAAGGATGATGTTATTAAGAGCTAAAAGGAGACATCCCAAGACATAGATTGTTACATGGAGAGAAAAGGTCTATAATTCTGTGCGTAGGAGTTCCCAAGATTGCAAGTCACAGAATCATAAAGACTGCTTTTTTGCATAGTTCTTATGCCTATAATAGAGTTCTTAAAAGGAGATTAACTCATTTTAGGCCCAATGCACAACGGCAGGTTATGGATCGACCAAGATAATTCAAGGGTAGTGCCAGATTAGCTTGGCGCTAATGGCGCCAAGCTAGTCTGGCACTACCCTTGATTTATCATGGTCGATCCATCGTCTTCTGGAACACACAGCTGTTAAGTGACACCTCAACAAAATTAAATTGGGGTTACCCCACGACCACGTCTCCCAAATTTGGGAGGTGTCACCCAACAACTGTAGACTACTTGCAGGAAGTTAGTGGATCGACCATGATAATTCAAGGGTAGAGCAATATTAGCTTGGCGCCTGATGGCGCCAAACTATTCTGGCACTACCCTTCAAATGTCATGGTCGAATCATCTCCTGCTGTAGGGCGTTGAGGCTAAATGGTTTTAAATAGATAAAAGTTTGTGTTTTTTTTCTCCAGAAGTGTAATACAGTCTTCAGAGGGCAACTTCAACATTTGGGGATTTCGGTCCTGGGGCAGAATGTGTTAAGCAAGATACACACGCACAAATAGGGGCGCGCGCAAACACACAAACACACGCACAACACACACACACACACATACACACACACACACCGCACACACACACACGCACGCACACGCACAACACACACGCACACACACACACAACACGCACACACACACACACACACACACACACACACACACACACACACACACACGCAAGCACGCACACACAAATCAGACTCTGAAGCTAAACAATCAGTAAGGATCCCAAAAGCGCTGGTCACAGCATTATAAAACTAAATCAGGCTGGTTTTTGCGTGTGCCGTGTTTGGTGTGCCTTTACGGGGCAGGCCTGCGATTTTCCTGCGTTCACAGAACCTTTTCAGCAGCGTCACGCAATCTCGTTAACTTAAGAGAATGATTCCTCATAAGATAACCACTCCTAAAGTTTTTCCTTCCAGAAGCATGCAAAAAATCCACCAATAGCTCGTAAAGGTACACTTTCGAACGAAGCTTGAGTTTACATTTGGTGAATTTGAAAAGTTTTAAACACATTTTGCGGAGGAAAAAAATCAACCTCGCGCGGCACACAGAAGAGAAGAGAAGTAAAACTTGAGTTCTAAAGAGGGTGTGTGAACCTAGACACGAGTTGGCGAGGTTTTTATAGGATTTTGCCTTCGTCTTCTAAAAAAAAAAAAAAATGGATTAAGTGAAGGGCCTAGGGCAGAGATTACATCATTACACCCATGCTAGACATCGCCTCGTCTTACCACGCTTTTCAATTTGCTGCAAGGGGGCTTCAACGCACAATCTTTTCCTCTGCTAGAGGCACACACACTCATGCGCTTCTGAAGCTTGAGAGAGATAGGGGTCAGTTGCATGAGTGGGCTGTCTTGCGCCAGCCACTAAGCAAGGTGCTCCGCTACAGCGGAGCACCTTGCTTAGTGGCTGGAGCAGGACTAAGCTCATTCATGCAAATAGCCCCTAGTTCATAATGTCCAGCGCTCCACTGCATGAGTCAGCTTAGTCCTACGCAAGGTGCTCCGTTAGGGCCAGCGGAGCACCTTGAGTGGTGGACTGCGCAGAACTCACTCATGCAACTGCCACCGGTGCCTCTTCCTGGATGCAGCCAAGTCCTTTTAGGCAGCCCCTTTCAACTGCAAGAGTCATAGATTCTCATGAGCCCCTGCACAGCAGGGTCTCATGAGAATCTATACATCTTGCTAGTAGGTGCCGGTCACATGTATTTACATCTCAGACGGAAGAAATATATGTGACTGATAGGGTAAGCCAACTTTACATGCGTATTTATCAGATGAAGGGTGTGTATAAGACTCTGACTACATAACATGTGGGGGGCGCGACATGGATAAAATCGAACTTGTTCTTTCACACTTCAAAACGTGCGCGTACCCCCAAAGCAACGCCCTGAACTTGAAAAACAGCTGCAGAACATTACTGCCAGCAGGAGGCATAGGTTCACGTGAGCCCCTGCAAACGCGGGGACTCATGTGAATATATGTCTCTTGCAGTTGGAAATGAGATATAAATGAGGCTGACCCGAGGAAAACGAATCAAGCGCTGGGGACAGTCAAGAACCCATCAATCTTCGCCCAACAAGACCAATCTTTCAGTTCATTCAATTCGACAGAAAGAATCGCTCGGCCGGAGAAATGTTTATATTACTTTTGACACGGTGCAAGCAAAGAAAAAGCAAACCCCTGAATGTGGCAAGAAGACCAGACCATGGGAACAACGACACGGTGGCCACACAAAAAAACTTCCTTGGAGGAACCGGGCATTGCGAGTAAACAATAATAAATCAGTATATCCTGAGGAAGAATATATATATATATATATATATATATATATATATATATATATATATATATATATATATATATATATATATATATATATATATATATATATATATATATATATATATATATATCTTTGGAGGTCTAGGTCACAGTTCGAGAGACCGATCGACCATGATAGTTCAAGAGTGGAGTCGGAATAGCCTGGCGCCTACTGGCGCCAAGCTAGTCCGACACCATCCTTGAGTTATCATGGTAGATCCACATCCTGACGTGGCATGTCAGGGTCTAATGCGTTAAATGCCTCCGGCCTAGGTGGAGCGAGAAGGGGCTACGCCTTTTGTTGACGAAAGAACTTGCAGAGTGCTTCTTCTTCTCTCATAAAAAAAACTACATTAATCCCTTCACCGCAGATGGACATGATCGACATCTCTGAAACCGTCGCAGAAACTGAAGCATAACATATCCGCGTAAGAAACACAGATAGTGTAAATGAAATCAACATGAGATACAGAACCTCACGAACCCCAGTGTTTGCAGGGGTTCATGAGGATCTATGCCTGATGCAGATGGGTGGGTGGTGGTGCTCAGCGTAACCCGGCAGTGAAGGGGTTGATCTGGTGTGTGACGGTTATGTGAAGGCTATTATCACGGAGAAAGGATTTTCCACTCTCCATTAAAGATCAGTGCCCATCCTTGCTCATAAAAACGGGCGGCCATTTCGCGCTAGCTAAGAAAGTGCTGATCAATTGCATTACTACATTTCCCCCTTAGCAGCGCCCGCTAAAGTTGCAGTGTTGTAACACTTATACGTTTAAACCGTGACAAACTCCCTCCGCCTAAGGAGCAGTTAACCCTTATCATTCGAAATCAACCATTGTATGAAATAAGTTTGAATAAATGTTCAAGGGTAGTGCCAGAATAGCTTGGCGCCTCTATGCGCCAAATTATTCTGGCACCACTCTTGAACTAAAGTCATTTGTCTATATCCTTATCTGTATATACTATAATTTAGCAGTGTACAAAATTGAAGCTTTTAGCCTCAGTATGATATAGGTTAAAACGGCCCTAGACTAGCAAGAGGTAACCGATTTTCGTGACCAATGCAGAATGCGGTGGCTCGTGAGAGTCTATTGCCTACTGCATTATATGGAAATGTCTGGTAACTGAAGACGAAATCTTATTTCTTGCCTAAATGGACCTCTCACCAATTTGGGAGACCCTCCCCTAACAAGATGGGTAAAAAGAAACATTTTTACGCTGGTCTCTGAAAGCGCTGGTCTTTTGCAGTACTCGGTATCATTTTAACCCATAACATCCTGAGGCTGACTATTGTCCTATGACGGCTACATTACAGATTAGGAAAAAGATCAACCATTTTAGTTCAAGGGTGGTGCCAGAATAGTTTGGGGCCTAAATAATAGGTTGGTTAGTTCGGGGTTTAACGTCCACGGCACCGAAGTGATAATGGACGGCCCTTGCAGGGAAATCTATTGCCTATGGAGTACGACCTGAACACTGATCAACTCAGGCGCACTCCACTTTGATTTACCAGAACCTTTCAACGGACATGCTATTGAACAAACCCGTCTTTTCCCTCTGGATTGCGAGTCCAGCTACTAATAATAATACATAGTTTTTATATAGCGCACTTTACAGCACATAAGAATAATTTTTAAAATGAAAAAAATAGAACGCACTCACTCTTTAAATAAACACCTGCTCGCACCATGTTGGCGCATTCCTAACACGAAATAAACACGCACATACACACGCACATACACACACACACACACACACACACACACACACACACACACACACACACACACACACACACACACACACACACGCATCCTACCTACATGGGCTACTCATATAAGAAAACAGCCAACGTTTCTGTCCAGGCAGCACATCCAGACTAAGCTAATCTTGATATGCTACATGGAAAAGATGGGTCTTCAAATTTGTTTTGAAGGTCATCAGGGTAAGGGATAGACGGACATGCAGTGGAAGTGAGTTCCAGACGTGAGGGGCCTGATAACCGAAAGAACGGGCACCAACAGTTTTTAGGCTGACTCTGGGCTGAACAAGCAGTTTTCGTGAGCTTGAGCGTAGACTTTTACTAGGATTGTGCGATGCAAGGGGAAAAGCCAGATATGCAGGAAGTGTATTGTCATAGTGTTTGTATGCCAACGTGGCCAGCTTGCACTCTATTCTCTGCTTGACAGGTAGCCAGTGGAGATGCTTTAGTAGTGGTGTGACATGATCAAAGCGTTTTTTTTTGCGAAGGACTAACCGGGCTGCATTATTCTGAATTCGCTGAATGCGAGTGAGTTGATCAGATGGGAATTACAGTAATCTAGACACGGGACAGTATGCGAGAGCATACGAGCCGAGCAGTAGTCTTTTCTGTCAGAAAAAAATCTGATCATGCCTATTCTGCGGAGCTCCAGGTAGGCAGTGCGGCAAAGATGGATAACCTGTTTTTCCATCGATAAACTCGAATCCAGGAATACACCGAAAATTTTTACATCGGGTTTGAAAGAAACGTCATGGCCACCTATGGAAATGTGATAACTGTTGGAGACAGATGTTCTAGCTCGAGTACTAACAAGCATGCTCTGTTTTGTCATCATTTAACTTGAGTCTGTTGCGAGTCATCCAGTCTTTGACTTCAACTATACACTTCTCCACATTGGAGACAATGGTCTGCAGCTTACTAGGATGGTCAGACTTAGAGACCTGAGTGTCATCAGCATACTTGTGATACTCACAGATATTCTGGCTGGTGATTCTGGAAACTGGTTTAGTGTAAAGAGAGAACAGCAGAGGACCCAAAACAGACCCGTGTGGGACACCATACTGCAAAGGCACAGGCTGAGACATGATCCCATTCACACATACAGACTGATATCTTTCAAGAAGGTAAGACTTGAGCCATGACAGCGCTGTACCGGAAATACCAAAAGACACGCGTAGGCGTTTTACAAGAATCCCATGATCCAGCGTGTCAAACGCCTCAGACAGGTCTAATAATGATAGCAAAGAGACATGTCCGACGTCAGCATGTGTAAGCAATGTGTAATGTGAAACAATGCTGTCTCAGTACTGTGATTTCTTCGATATGCAGACTGATACAGTTCAAGTAAATCATTACTACTGAGATGTGACATGAGCTGACTCAATGAAAGATTAGACACTGGTCTATAATTCTTCAGCAAGTTTGCATCCATCCCTGCCTTCTTCAACAATGGAATTACCACAGCCTGCTTAAAATGCCGAGGCACAGACCCCGAGACTCCAGAGACACGTTAATAATTCTGGTTATCACACTGACAAGCTCATCAGGGCATAGTTTGAGTATAGAGGTGGGAATGGGGTCAAGGGAACAAGATTTGGTGGGTCAGGAAATAATGAATTTTTTTTTACAGTCTCCTCTGTGACAGAAATGAACGCATGTAACACAGGCCCGTCATATGGGATATAGGACACAGCATCAGAACAGTTGTCAAGTTCTGACGGATCGTGCTTATCTTAGAGTCAAGTAGTGAGAAAACGTATCAGGTAGATCATTCATCGGAATGGCATTCGGAAGTACAGGTTCATTTTACTTTCCAAGAAGTTCATTTGTAAGGCCAAACAGCTGACGACTAGATGTGCAGTCTTCAAGTTTGGCACAAACAAAGTCTTTCTTAGCTGCACGCTGTGAGGACTTGAGTGCAGCACGCTGCTTCACAAACATGTCTCTATGTACTGAAAGACCACTACACCTCCAGTCTCTCAGTGCTTCAAAGCTCGCGCTTGGCATCTTTCAGTCCCTTCGTTAGCCAAGGGGCCGGGGGACGTGAGATTATGCGTCCTGTGGTGAGTGGCGCATGCTTGTTGAGAATGTCAGAGAGTGTACAGTTGTAAGTGTCCAGCAGTTCATGTACTGGGCAGTCTGTCAATACACCGTCACAAGCCACCTTTACATGGGAGCCGAAAACATCCATGTCAATACGACGAAGGTTTCTGGAAGTAATCGAGCGTTTTGTGAAAGGAGGCTGAGACGCAAGCACATGAAAGAAAACACTTGCATGATCCGACAACAGCGAATCACACACATGAACGTCCTGAACAAGAGAGGAGCTCTTCCCTGTGATCAGAAGGTCCAATGTGTGACCACGTCTGTGAGTCGGCCCCTGCACAAGCTGACGCAAGCCACGGTCAGACAGAAGTGAACGCAGACGAAGTGCATCAGTATCAGATGGAACATCAAAATGAAAATTAAAAACTCTAATCAAACTAATTCGTGTCTGCTGTTGGAGGCACTGTCCACATAATCTTGGGATTCACTGAAAAATACGCTAGCGGTCAGTTTATTTTGTCTGCTTGGAGGTGGCCGGTATACTACAGTCAACGTAACTGCGATGTCACTGATGATGCTAACTTCAACAGCTTCAAAAGAGTTGAAGGGCAAACGTTTGAAGTGGTGCAGTTTTCTAAGGACTTCCTGCCTTAAGTGCCAAGTTATTCTGGCACCAACCTTGAACTATCATAGTCAAAATGATTAAAACAATAGTGTATCAGGATGAAAAGGGTTAAAATTCCTTCAGACCCTTACATTTGCAAGAGCAAACTGGCTGTCTTCTTCGATTTGCCGCCGCTGATCAGAAGTAGAGAATCGATGGAGGCAGCCAGTGTGCTGCAAGAAAGGTAGGAACATTCCATCTGCAAAAGGCACAGATAGGTGCCAACTGCACCCTTAGATTGACAGATCTCATCCGGGTTACTACCCACCCACCCCCCCCCCAATCCAGACAAATTGAAGATCGGTAACAATATAGCAGATTTGTTTTATTGAAAGCCCCACACCCAAAAATTAAAAAAAAATTAAAAAATACATATTATATAATAAAGTAATAAAAAATAAATAAATAATAAAGTAAATAAATAAATTAATTAAAAAATGTAAATAAATAAAATCAATTAATCAATTAATTAAGCACGTGTTTATGTTAACTCATTCTACCCCAAACAGACCACAGCAAGATAAGGATCGACCATGATAGTTCAAGGGTGATGCCAGAATAGCTTGGCGCCTATGGGCGCCAAGCTATTCTGGCATCATCCTTGAACTATCATGGTCGATCAGTGTCCTGCACTAGAGTGCAGTCTAAAGAGGACAACTACAACATGTGGGGATTTCGGTGTTGGGGTAGAATGAGTTAAGGGGTTTGGGGGTGAGTGGGAAGGGATGTAGAGAAAATGATAAGGACGTGTTTTGAGGAGGAGTGGGGTTGGGGTGGGGGGGGGAGGGGTGGAGGGAGGGTGTGAAGGGAGGGAGCTTTAAAAGGAAAAGAAAAGACAAGAACAGTAGGTCATAGGGAAAAAAAGAGGGGAAGATACTCTTTGAAAGTACTTTTACAGAGGGGCAGTTAACCCGAGAAGGTAGCTTTTAAGAAAATGGTGGTGAATTCTGCAATTTTGGGTTCAGGTTCCCCTTTCTCTTCGGAGCGGACTGTAAAAACACGACTGTAAAAACACGACACAAAAGATCTATTTTTTTCTCCTTGCACAGGGGGAGGGAATCGAATATTTTTTCTGCCAAACGTGTCTTGCCCCTCACTCGCTCCGAGGCTACCTATTGGCATTCTGAGCCTTTCAATAGTCAGAGTATATATATATATATATATATATATATATATATATATAATATATATATATATATATATATATATATATATATATATATATATATATACATATATATATAGTACGGAGAAAGAAACACGCTTAGAAATAACAGTTACAATTTATTAATAATTAATGAATTAAGGCCACTTTGCTTCTTCACGCTGACAAGATAAATAGCGACTGAATCGAATACTTCTTTGTCTCTTTTTCTTTTTTTTTATTTTTTTTTTTTTTTTTTTTCTTCTTTTTTTATTATTTACGGGATATCTATATTATAAGTTATTGGTCGCAGAGGTTTGCTACACGGACCCTTGAAGGCATGAGGGAGGTCAAAGGAACCATTGTACCCCGAAGGCCTGAGGGGTACAATGGTTCATTCCTCCACTATTTTCGTAAAAGAAATCAAGAAGACATCTTCCGACCCGGATCACGTCAGACATGACGGACGTCAAAGGAATATACATTTATACATAATAGATTTATGACGTAATTTAAAATATTTCATGACGTTGCCGTCTCAAGTACTGAGTGTGCTTGTTGTTTCGAGCAACTCTAAGTAACGTTTTACTTTAGAACGTTTTGGAGATCTTTTATAGAACAAAACTCACATTCAAGATGCGTCACAAAGAGGGCTACAAGAAGTCCGCCATTTTTCGCTACAAGGGTTTTTGTATCACGGTCACATGGTACGGTTTGCGCTAAAGATCTGGTCGTGTGACGTAGGGAGGAAAACAAAATATATATATATATATATATATATATATATATATATATATATATATATATATATATATATATATATATATATATATATATATATATATATATATATATATATAAACTAAAACGTAACAGGCATTTCTAACCGGGTTTCTTTCTCCGTTGGGTCCGTCTCTATATTTTACACGCTTGGCAATCGCCTTTTTGGTCTGGATTTCAGAGTATATATAACCTGCTTCCGAATCCTGTGCTCTGTTTTCCTCTTCACCGAACTTTCACACTCCTATGCCTTCACCCAGCCAGCAAAAGGTCCTGTGGCCGAGGGCGGCCGCAGTTGGCCCGCGCACGACGGTGCGCGGGCCAACTGCGGTCGCCCTCGACCATAGGACCTTTTGCCTACTGAAACAGGTCATGCTTGGGGCGAAATTGGACGAACGTGAAAGCTGAATTTAAATCGTCTCGCTCTTGTCCAGGGCCGTGAAAGTGGCAAATAAAATGAGAAAATAAAACAGGTAATGGAAAATAAAACTGACGACAGCTTTTGGGACCGGTGCGTTTATATAGCCTGTCCAAATTTATGTATGTCTGAAGCGACTTGTTTCTTTTCTTGTTAAAAGAATAATTCGTTTAAAAAAACGGAAAATGTGTGTGGAATTGAAAACTAACGTCGAACTGCGTTGCAATTTGTGTGCCAGTGTGTAACGTTGTCAACCACACGAGAAGACACGAGAAGAAAAAGAAGGGGAAAAAAGACATAAACTGTAGTTTCCCTGCCAAGACAAGGTAGCAAAACTACATTTTAATTGTAGACCGATCTTGTGGTAACAAAAGTATTGATTAAAAAACACACGAAGAAATGAAAAATCAGAACCAAAAACCAAACTATTTCTCTATGTACACAGCCTGACCTAAGTCATACTTTTTGGCCAAACCAAACGAGAAATAAAACATAAATCACAACCCAATCTTTTATTAGTTACCAAACCAGGAGCAGTTAGCGCTGTGCGAAATTGAAAATTAAAACAGGAAATCCAAAATTAATCTAGGAGAAAAAAAAACATTGCTGCGAAATTGAAAGAGAAAATGTAAGAAACGTTCAAAAAGTGCATGCATGTTCAACTCTTCCGCACTTAAATAATTGTTTAACATCCTTCTCTACAATCATACAGTCTCATAAAATCCCTTCCATCTGAAGGAAACGTCGACTTACATGAGCTCCAAATGTCATCTGCATGAGTGAGCTTAGTCCTGGGTCAGCCACTAAGCAAGGTTCTCTTCTATAACAGAGCACCTTGCTTAGTGGCTGGCGCAAGACTAAGCTCACTCATGCAAACCTGGCCTTAGTGTCTCTTGGCTGTACAGATTTAGTCTATCTCATGGCTTTTTTTTTTTTATCCGCAAGAAGCAGTAAACCTCTTCAGGCTCGGAAGTCTCAGGGGCTCACGAAGAATCGATACTAAGCACGCAAAAGGCCATCGGGCAGACGGACGGGTGCTGCTGGCCCGCGCACGGCTAACGGTGGTCGACGTCAGCCTGATAGACTCCTGCCACAGGATTCAGGAGCCGGTTGTGTCCCCTCCCTACTACGTGCATCAAGGGCTCGATATACAACTGTATATCTCATAGACGATCCGAGCTAGTAAGGGGCACCAAACTCTTGGAAGAAGAATCGTCGATTCCCTCCATCCTGAACTTTTGCTTTCTTGCTTGGGTATGGTTCTTTATGGTAACGATTTCGTTTTAAAATATCACCAGCCAGCTCCTGCTTGCAAGGATCATGAAACTACCTGCAGTTGTACGATTTCGTGAGAATAGACGCATCCGGATGTGATCAAAATTTGCTGGTTTTTGCTGACCCAGATCTACGTGATTCTTGCTGACCAAGATGGATTCCAGCTGTACCTCAGCTTAACCTGTGTTATTTAGATCAAATTAAATGTAGAACTGCAAAGGTGTCGTGTAACCCCTTCATCCCCTCCAGTGGACGCTGATCAAGCTTGGGAACTCGTCGTTAATTAAACGTTAACTCATTCTTCCCCGACACACTGCAGCAAGACACGGGTCGAGCATGATAGTTCAAAGGTGGTACCGGAATAGCTTAGCCCCATAGGCGCCAAGCTATTCTGGCACCACCCTTGAACTATCAAGCTCGATCAGTCTCTAGAATTGAAATACAGCCCTTCAGAGGGCAACTTCAAAATCTGGGGATTTCAGTCCTGGGGTAGAATATGTTCATTAAGGGAACATTGGATACAAAGTGATCTCAGCATGAGGAATAGAGCTGCGGGGGATCATGAGGATCTATGCCTCTTGCAGTAAGATCGTCCTTACTTTTTTTTCGGCACTAAAGGGCCTTAGTGGGTTTTTTTCTTTAACCCCATTAGATCCTGAGGTTGATTTTTTTTTTTTTTTTTTTTTTTTTTTGGTAAAGTTTGCTTATTGTCCAATCAAGGCTACATTACAGATTAGGAGACAAGTCAACCGCTTTAGTTCAAGGGTGGTGCCAGAATTGCTTGTCGCCTCAGGCGCCAAGCTATTCTGGCACCACCCTTGAACTATCATAGTCAAATTTATGTCAAGCCATGGGTGTATCAGGATGAAAAGGGTTAAATAAATCTGGTCCCCCCACAGAAAAAAGAGAAAGAAAAAAAAAGAAAAGAAAAGCAACCATTTTGTGGGTCTTTTAAAACTCTACATAGTCATCTGTGCGGCTCATGAGGGTGTTTGTCTTGTGCAGCTGGTTCGTCTCCACTATTTTTCTGGGCAGCGAAGCGTACGTCGCACTGCAGAGGGATCGCATAACTCAGAATCAAACTGCTGGCATTTCCCTAGTAAATCAGCTCACGAACTACGGATTAAAGCTGTGCAATTTTCCACTAAATTACCTCCCTGGACACCAGGATTAAACTTTTCCTGTGAATCACAGGCTCAAATCTTTTGCCCGTCATCATTTAAAAAAAAAAAAAAAAAAGAAGAATATGCACATCGATCTATTCAGTCCATTGAACAAGGTATGGATCGATCCACGCTGGTTGCCTCCCTGTTACGTGGTAGTCGTAGTCGTGGTATGATATCACAACAGACGCACGCACGTAGGGTTCTTGTAAAGAAACTTCACTCAGCTGCAACTCGTCACACGTGGCACAAGGTTGTAGACCACTCAGGAGTAACAGTTCCAACAATATTTTATAGCAGCGATGCGGTCTCCACACAATGCAGTCACAAATGCACCAACACTGATACACTGTCTCCTCTACAATGCATTAACACTTTTGACACACTGCGTCTATCATACAATGTACACACATACTTCCTAACACGGTCTTTATACTATTACAGATTTCCAGAACAATTCAGCAAATTCTCCCAACACAACCAATCAGAATAGAAAACGTAACCAAAACTCATTAATATTCATGAAAAAGAACACCCGAGAAATTTCCACTAATATCTAAGTGCCTTTAATACAATGTTACGAAATGTTGCCGACAACTTTGACGTCATATATGAAACTACGCGTCACAACAAAGATCGATCGCAATTCTCCGTGCAAAAGAAAATGAATCCTACTAAAAAGGTACGTAATTCTTATCCAAAATAACTCAAATGAATATCAGACCTTTTCTATGAATAATAGACACATGCTCTCAAAGAATAACACAACCACAAACGTAACACTCCCTCGATTCACTACCGCGGTAGCGGTAGCGAATCGAGGGAAGCAATCAGTGTGGGATGGACCAGGGTAGTTCAAATGTGATGCAAGAACGAAGGCGCCGTGTTATTCTCAGCTGTATTCAAATCATTTCGATTCAGTTGAGTACAGTTAAAAGAAACTTTAGTCAAAATTCATTTAAATTCAATTTAATTCCAGTCAACAAAACCGAAAGGCCAAAATTTCCATAATCAGAAGTTGGTAAACAAATTATTACCAAAAAATAAATAAAAATACGCAAACAATGGATTAAACGCCCGGACAAACATGCCATTTCGCATATTTCTCCGGGCTTTTAATCCACTGTCTGCGTCAAAGACGCGCAGTTTCTGACCTACTTCTGATTTCCGAAAATCGTCTTTTACTGTGCGGTGGAAGGAGGAACAAAAGAACCAGATATTTTTGGCACCACCCGTGAGTTAGCAACAGGGAGGGACAGATAAAGGACTTTCTCCCGTCCTGCATTTTCATTACTTTTGCTTTCTTCCGCGGCAGTCTTTTCATGAGCTATAAATGTGACATGAAATTAGAGCACTGAGCGAACAAACCTGTTGACGCGTAATGCAATTCGCACAAATCACTTCAATAAATTTTTGTCTGAAAATACATTTTCGTTGAGGTAAAGGCGGCCCATCTGGTTTAGAGACAACGTGGGAATTCCTGATAATGCACGACTGGCCTTTAGTTTAAGGGTAGTGCCCGATTAGCTTGGCGCCTGAACTCTCTCTCTCTCGCTCTCTCTCTCTCTCTCCACAAAATACCGCACCACCTGTATATGAGGTAAACCATGATAGTGTACGATTAGCTCAAAGTTCAAGGGGTAGTGCCTGATTAGAGCGCTATCCTTGAACTCTCTCTCTCTCTCTCTCTCTCTCTCTCTCTCTCTCTCTCTCTCTCTCTCTCTCTCTCTCTCTCTTGTTTGTGATAGTTTTAATGGTAGTCCGCCTTAGCGTAATGGTAGTAACGGCAAGTCTCTCTCTCTCTCTCTCTCTCTCTCTCTCTCTCTCTCTCTCCACACACACACAAAATACCGCACCAGCCTATTATATGAATTATATTTTGGGAAGTCGTAACACGACATAAAAGCATCAAAAGTAAGAAGCCACAAAGCGTGCAATACAGGAAATGAAAAATGTAGTGTGTACACTGCACTGTCATTTTCGACCTTACGACTGTAGTCATTAATGTCCGAAATCAAAGACATTAAGACAAGCACCATACCGATCCCGAGGGCAACAAACGAAATCATAAAATTGCAAATTTTGCAAAGGTAAAAAAAAAACGTGAAATGAAGAATTCGTGAAACGTTTGTTGGGTTTCAAATCACGCTTATTTTGTGGGAGAAACAAGTGCTGGCTCTACAAGTGACACTTTCAGAAGTTCACCCCTTCACAGCCAATGGTTGCATTGTTCACCCTTTCACACCTAGTGGTCGCAGATTGTGTCTCTTAACTTTTGATTAACCCATTCAGCAGTTACGCACTACAGCAGGAGATGGGTCGACCATGATAATTCAAGGGTAATTCAAGGGTAGTGCCAGATTAGCTTGGCGCCTGTCGGCGCCAAGCTAATCTGTCACTGCCCTTGAATTATCATGGTCGATCCATCTCCTGCAATTGGTGCATAGTAATTAGATGACGCCTCCGAAATTTGGGAAATACGGCCGTCGGGCTGAATGAGTTAACGCAACAGGAAAGAAGATCAAGGTGATGTCAGCAAGAGGCACTGATCCTCATGAGCCCCCGCAAATTATGTTGGCACACTTTAACCCCTTCACTGCTGAGAAAAAGTGAACACGATCCAACCGCAAGAGACACAGATCCCCATGATCCCCCGCAATTGCGGGGACTCATGAGGATCAATGTCCCTTGCTGACACAACTGGACGTACAGCGCGGAAAACGCCCCAGGCGTCCAAGGAAGAGGGATACAAAGTGGTGTCAGCAAGAGGCATAGAGTCAATTGCGGATTCTCATGAGGTTCTATGTCTCTTGCAGTTGGATCACTTCTCTCGGTAGTTAAGGGGTTACAGTGTGTTTAACGACAAGGATCTACAGCGACGAAACTAGGAATTGCTAAAAAGACTACCAAGTAAAGGAGGTAAAAGCAATGTCATGGGAGAGAATTGTGCATTATAGACCAATGATCATGGATCTTAGGGTGCATGGCAATTTAGCTCTAGGTGGAGGCATGGAATGTATGCCCCTGCAGACACCACAGTAAAATGTGGTTGGCTTTGCAGGTAGGCGGAAGTTCCTGCCTTTCCTCCAGTACGCCGAATGGTGTGCTGACGAGTTCGCCAAGACTGAAACATCTGTCCACACCGCTTAAAACAATCTGGACCTCCATCCCCCCCCCCACCCACCCTTTCGGAGCGGGAGGGGGGGATGAGGGGGGCTTCCATAGTCACTGCTTTCAGTCACTTACTTAGCGCACCCCTCTTTCCTATCCTTTTTTTGTGCTTTGACCAAAGTAGATCTATGATCATTGGTCGATACTGCACAATTCTCTCCCAAGACAGTGCTTTTACTTACTTTACTTGGTAGTCTTCCTAAATTATTAGCACTGGCAGTCTCCCTTTTCTTTACAATTAGGTATTACTAGATTTCCTTCCGAACAAAAAGAATATGATGATAGCTAGGTTCCACTTCTGCTTCGGACTACGCCTGTGTGTTGATGGCGTGTAACAAACAACCCTGAGCGTTATCAGTTTTTGCCCACTGGTTACAAGGAAAGATTGCGGTGTTCGAACTACGGCGGATTTTTATTAAATAACTACCGATCATTTCTTCAGTAACCTTTGTTTGAAATCCTGTTGGATGTGGCAAAAAAAGTGAAATGGGGAGGAGGAGAAAAGTAAAGACGGCACTCCACTCCACAGTCCATCCCACCCCACCCCACCCGTACCCCCTCCCACCCCACCCCCCACCCGCACCATAAAAAGCAACACATTTTTAGCTGAAATAAAATAATAATAATAATAAAGAGAATATATATCGCGCTGAATCCCCAGGAGCAGTGGGCTCTAAGCGCGTTGCAAAAAAATGTATGTTTGCAGAATCTCACTACCTTTAAACAAATTTAATCTATGCACACACATACAACTGAAACACACATAACAAAACCAAAAATATGTATTTTTCTGTCAAAACAACAAGCAGCATTTCAGCCGTTTTCTGTGCTGGAATAGAATCGGGTGATCTCTGAAACTGCATGGCCAATCGCTTCACCAACAAAAGTATTGCATATTCACAAGTATGTATTACATATTCTTTTGTCCATCGTGAATGACTAATTACAGTTTCTAAGCATTTACCGCATGCACCTGGAACATCCGGACATATGTTAAGCGTACAAATCAAACATCCAATCACATTACAATTGTTTCCTCGCACATGACTAGTCAATGACATAACTTCGTCCTCCGGGCGACTGTCTCCTTTTCCTGCGTAAATTGGGCCCCTCGTCATTATCACTTATACACTTCCAACTGCAAGAGGCACAGATTCTCATGAGCTCATGAGAATCTGAACATCTTGCTGGAACTGACCGGCTTTGTTTTTAAATGTCTGAAGACTGGAGATCGTCGGGGTTTGTTGTGATTTTGACTGCGGCAATTGATTAGGTGTCGCGGGACATTGCGGCCGTGTTAGTGTAAGCCTAATCAGCGTGTCAGTTGCTTTTGTACCGCCGATCAATCAATACACACTCTCAACACTCACAGCAGTCCTGTATCGTCGGAACAAAAAAAAAAAATGACTGCCCACAGTCCTCTCAGTACGTCAGCCTGGGCATTGCGCTCTCCAGGTCATTATGCCGCTGAATCAGATACAATCCCCTTGGCAGGCGAGAGGTCCTCGCCGTGCGCGGGCCAGCTAAGGCTGACGTCGGCCCGAGGACCTTTCGCCTGCCAAAGGGATTTTCATTCACAAGTTTCAGCGAGTCCAGCATTACATTAACGAGATGAATAACGAGGTCTGACTTTTTGGCTCCCATTTACCGCGATATACAGAGACTGATTGCCTTTCATGTAAGAATAAAACGGTGAAAGGAAAGGGGGGGGGGGGGGGGGGGAGTGAAGCTATGGAAGGTATAGTGTATGTGTTGGGAGGGGGGTGTGTGGGGAGGGGTCTGGTGGGTGTAATGAAAGGGACGTGGCTGGTAATGAGCTTACAGTCATACGTACAGGCAGATTTTCTTGTCACAAGCGTTGTCAAGTTGCGTACGATGAGGGAAGTGTCCTGTCACAAAGCTTCTACTGGCTTTTTAGCTTTGCTCCCTTTCGTCTTGACGGTCAACTGCTGGAGGTCGAACGTTTGTGATGCTTGACTCACGGGCATCTGATAATCGTTTTGAACTCGATCTCCTGTATAATACAGGTAGTAGGAAATAGAAGCTTTGGTGCTATTTCCTACTACCCGTGATATAAAAGTGATCGATTTCGCATCACTCATTCTATGCCCGTACATACATATGAACTCAGTTCAAGGGATCTTGAAGCGAAAGGAATACGTGAAGTGTCTACCATACATTTTATATGGGCGGATATGCCAGAGAACCTTTTACACTTCTGCGATCTGCATGTTCTAGGTGCATTTGCACCGCCTAAATGGCTGGGTTTTTTTTTTTTTTTTGTTTGTTTGTTTGTTGTTGTTGTTTTGCTGTTGTTGTTGGTTTTTTTTTGTTGTTTGTTTGGTGTGTTTTTTAGAGGGTGGTGGTGGAGGTGTTCTATTTTCTGATTCAAACAAGTGCACATGTACCTTATGTAAGCACACAATACAATACTGGTAGGGCGGCAAAAGGCATGCCTCTTGTTGAAAATAAACAGCTATATTTTCACACTTTTGTCTCTTGGGCAGAGAGGCTGTTGCTCCACCGTCCAGCCATCCCGACTCTCTCCGCCGCGCAATCGTGTTCCTCACTCACCAATTACCCAACTCACAACACGGTCTGAACAGAACATCCCACCGAATTTCCGGTGTCATCGCTGGCTGCGGTGGAGTGCTTTTTTATACGGATGTCGACAGGCCGATTACGCCCTATCGATGATGTGCTGTGCTTGAGGCTGAATTGAGTCAGCAAGAGGCATAGATCCTCATCAGCCCCCGCAATGCGGGGGCTCATGAGGATCTATGCCTCTTACAGATTGACCCATACGTTCAATTCGACCGAGGAGTGTTTTTCTATATGGATGCGGAAAAGCGGATTACAGGGTATCGATTGCTCTGTCAGGTTGGATCACCGGCATGGCAGCTAATCTCTCAACGTATGCATTTTTGATCATGTGTGGCGAGGAAAGAAAATTGTCTAACCACAAAATGTGGTCCTGGAGTCAGCTGCACGAGTGATCATCTTAAATCCTGCGCAAGCCTACACGAGCATCTTGCTCAGTGGCGTGCGCACGATTTACGATTACTCAAGCAATTGTGGTTTTATGACTTTTACGGCTCTGTAGACCACTGCCAAAAATGTGTCCGAAGAAGAAAAAAAGATGAGAAAAAAAAAGGTGGTGGTGGTGGTGGTGGTGGAGGGGTTCACGAATGATGTAAGATCATGAAGACAAAATCAGTTTCTGATAAACGACAAAGACGGGCTTTATATTATATTTTTTTTCAGCTATAAAAGTTCTAGGCAAAATACGAACACACGCGAACACGAACAGAACAATCAGTCCACACCAGATTAGGTTTTCAATGTTAAAATAAAATAAAATAGCACCACTTTCTCCTTTCTGACAGATCGATTAGCAATTAGACATTAACTCATTCAGCCCGGCGAACGTATTTCCCAAATTTTGGAGGCGTCATCTAACGACTATGTACCAGTTGCAGGAGATGGATCGACCATGATAACTCAAAGGCAGTGCCAGATTAGCTTGGCGCCGACAGGCGCCAAGCTAATCTGGCACTACCCTTGAATTATCATGGTCGACCCATCTCCTGCTGTCGTGCGTCAGGGCTAAATGGGTTAATCCTGTATCCATTACAGATTTTGCTGCTGTCGGGACGTTAAGCCATAGGGTGGGGCTGAGAACTGCGGAAATTACGATGTGTGTCAATGAAAAGTAGTTATTTCTTCCAGTCTGATTTACTGGACTATTTTCCAGTGACCAGAGAAAATAAATACTGTACATTGACACGCATCGTCAAAACACGTTCCTCTACCCTAGCCTGTGCGGTGAGCAATGTACAAATCAATCAGCCTATATATTTCCATTACACACAAAAAACGTGTTCCATCTCTGCACAGTCCAAATCGAATCCACCAGACAAAACCCGATACTCAATAAAAAGCGCACCAAGAGACTTGCTCTTCTACCGCTTCCAAGGAGCAAAGTGTCCGATCCCCATACCAGCAAGAGGCTTAGATTCTCATGAGCCCCTGCGACAGCAGGGGCTCATGAGAATCTATTTCTCTTGCACATGAAAGGGCCCTGTAAAGAAGATGATTACCTCAGATAACACCGTCTCAGACGTCCGCCGTGTTGGGAACTCTCGTGGGAAAACAAGGGCCATTGACAGTTGCCGCTCTTCCTGCTTCATAGCTATATTTTTATGCACTGCCCCCCCCCCCCCCCCCGCCTTGCCCCCCCCCCCCCCCGGCCACCTCCTCCCCACCTCCACCCCTCAGGCTCCCCCACCCCACCCTGTCCTCCACCTTTTTCCTCCCCAAAAATCTAATCTCAGCTCTCTGAAGATTCTCCATCTACAGATACCTCCATCAAAAATACGAGTTAACGATCTTAATTCAATCGCATCGGCGGCAAGATCTTCCTGACTCGGAGATGAGTGATGTAAATGGTGCAGTGTAATGTTGTTCTTTCGTACCAAAACCTCCTCTGTCTCTGCTCGTGAGAATCTATGCTTCTTGTGGATGGAAAAGGGAAGGGGAAAAGGATGGGGCAGTTAAAACCTACATTCGATCCTACACCCAACGTGACAAAGGTCACCGGGCCAACGTCGGCCGACGTCGGGGCGAGGACCTTCTGCGCAGTGGGAAGTAGCTCATCTGGGCCAGATTAGTGACTCATCAATAACGGATAGGTTGTGGAAGGCGGCGATAAACCTCCCTTATTTCCTGTCCGACACTGCCATACACTCACCCCCATTCCACCCTCGCCCACCCCAACTCATCCCATCCATCCTTGCAACATTTCGTCATCCTTCGATCCAAAAAGGAAATAAGTAATTGACTGATTGATTGATTGCGTGATTGATTGATTGATTGGCTGACTGGGGGGGAGGTAGGGAGAGATTGATTGATTGATTGATTGATTGATTGATTGATTGATTGATTGGTGTGCAGACTGGCTGATTGACAGATTGGTTGGTTGGTATGCAGACTGGCTGATTGACAGATTGGTTGGTTGGTGTGCAGACTGGCTGATTGACAGATTGGTTGGTTGGTGTGCAGACTGGCTGATTGATTGATTGATTGATTGGATTGATTGACCAATGGTGCGCAGACTGATTGATTGATTGATTGACTGACTGACTGACTGATTGGGGGAGGTAGGAAGAGATGCCTGGAATGATGAACTGATTGATTGATTGGTAGATTGGTTGGTTGGTGTGCAAACTTGCTGATTGACAGATTGGTTGGCTGGAGTGCAGACTGGCTGATTGATTGACAGATTTGGTTGGTTGGTGTGCAGATTGATTGATTGATTGATTGGGTTGGTGTGCAGAATGACTGACTGACTGACTGACTGACTGACTGGTTGGTTGGTTGGTTGGTTGGTTGGTTGGTTGGTTGGTTGGTTGGTTGGTTGGTTGGTTGGTTGATCTTAATTCCTTTCCAACAAAAAGGAAATGTATACTGAGGTGGATTCTTGTAAGCAACATGTAATACAGTTTCTTGTAAAGTGATATGGACTTCTGCAGCACTTGCTGATCTATGCTTCGTGTTGATGGCCGTCACTCGCTGTAGTTGGTTCCTTCGTGACAGGTCATGGGCAAAGAATGAATAGCTTTTGGCGTTTCTCCACGTTGTAATCAAACTCTCCCTCTGATCCATCATGATCGATCTACCTACTGCTACCTACTCGCCACACAGGTCCTAGCAGACAATTCCACAATGGAACCCATCTGGTTCTAAATGCGTTGAGTAGTCCTGTTCCCGGGCTTACCAGACACGTTCAAATTGTCTTCCAGTTTCTCACTCCATCTGCAAGAGGCATAGATTCTCGTAAGCTCATGCGAAGCAGAGGCTCGTGAGAATCTATGCCTCTTGCTCACCCAGCTTGGCTCTAGCTGTTCACAAATTAACAGGTCTTATCTGGGTTCGGCGTTCGACTGTCCAGAAGTCTTCAATAGTTAACTCTCTCTTCCGCGTCTCTCCAGTTCGTAAGTACGGCCCAAAGTCCTTCGTTCCCAGCCTCTCTGTCTTTGTAAAGAGGGCCAATGGTCATAGACTGAAAGTGCTCCAATGTCGGGAACCCAGACAGATTTCATCCGGAGGTCCAGTTCTTCTACTTCAGTCGCAGACTTGGACCCAAGCTGCCTCGTGCGTTTCTGCGAGTGAGTCAAATTGAAATCCGACCAGAACCTCCGTTGTGTACGGCGGAAGCAACGAAAGACGGCTTTAATATGGCGTGATTTCCGGCTATATTACCGTCAAAACGTGGACCGGAAACCAAACAAAATAAATAAATTTTATTTTCTTGATCACGAAAAAGTGGGAATTCCACGTTTCGGGTTTTCTATAAAGAGGAGTTCGCTTCTATCGATTTCTGCTAGCATGGGCCATAGAGTTTCATGAGACCCAGGGCTTATGAGACTATGTGCTTCTTGCAGATGGCACTGGCTGGATGACGTAGGGTGACGCAAAATGACGCATCTAGTATAGGCTAAAAGACTGATAACAAACAACACGCTTGTACCAGTTCCAGAGGTCAGTTGCAGGTGTGAGCTTAGTCCTGCGCCAGCCACTAAGAAGGTGCTCTGCTATATAGCTAAGCACCTTGCTTAGTGGCTGGCGAAGAACTAAGCTCACCCATGCAACTGGCCCCAGCTTTATTATAAACTTACGTGATTTTTGTCGGCTTTAGCTGAGCACCTTGCGTGGTGACATAGCGCCGGACTAAGCTCACTCACGCAACTGACCCCAGGTTAATTGTAAACCTATGTGATTATGACCAGTTGGTCTTCAAGAGCATAATGCAATTCAACACCTTCACCGCAGAGAAAAACTGTACTGTACTATACTGTAACTGCAAGATGTATAGTATAGATCCTCATGCGGATCTATGCTTCTTGCTGAAACCATATTGCGTCCAAGTTCTTCTTTCAAATGAGGATTTTAACACATTCTACCCCAGGACCGAAATCCCCCAATTTTGAAGGTGCCCTCTGAAGGACTGCATTACAATTCTAGAGACAGATCGAGCATGAGAGTTCAAGGGTGGTGCCAGAATAGCTTGGCGCCTATGGGCGCCAAGCTATTCTGGCACCATCCTTGAACTGGTCATGCTCAATCCCTGTCTTGGTGTGGTGTGTCCGGGCTGAATGAGTTAAAGTTGAATTTACGATGATTTCAAAAACGCAAACTGCGTGCACTGGCAGTGACGGGGTTAAATTAAACTAAGTCTGAATCTACGCCTGATTTCCAACTCATCAGCACAGAGAAGCGAGACTACTCGACAGGACTCAGGCTGCGGCTGGGTGTCCTATTCTATAAGACGCTGCGCTATTTGGGATTTGGAGGAAGATCTTGGTTACATAACAACCCAGCCAATCAGTTCGTGATGACCCATTTCAGCCTGTGCAATCAGCACCTTGACCTACTTGCAGTCGGCGAAGTATTCAACAAATCTGTCCTGAGAGAGAGAGAGAGAGAGAGAGAGAGAGAGAGAGAGAGAGAGAGAGAGAGAGAGAGAGAGATGAACTGAAACTTTATTTGCTAAAGATGAAGAAAGTAGAGACAGAGAGAGACACACACAGAGAGAAAGGGGGGGGGGGGGGGGCGGGGCGCTTTCACGCGCTCAGTCAAATCTCTTCAACAGAGAATCACTAATTGCTTGGAACAAAACTGACAATAACTGCACGTAAATTCCCCAACTGTAAAACAAAAACACGTCACGATATTCCGGGAGATCGCAACACATGGGCGTCATCACACAATTTAGATGGTCCCTCAACCAGACCCTTACATATGCAAGAGACATAGATTCTCATGCATATGCAGGGGCTCATGAGAATCTATGCCTCTTGCTGACAATGACTGCCCCCATTCATATTATCACGGTAAGGAGATCATACTAGTTGAAATCTACACAGTTAGTCTCCAAACTCGAGTTTGCACTGCCGTGAACCTAAAGGGAGCATGAGCATCGCGCTATTCTACGGTTATTCTACGCCGCAGTGCCGGGACGGTCGTCGAATCACACGTGTTGACAGCCATGGGTGTTTTGTTTTGGGCTCGGTGGTCGCGATTTTATCCCGGCTGCGTAAACATAGCAGCATCGAGGCAACACTAGCCACCAAGATACATACAGTACATTTAGCTTCTCACAAGCCCCCGCACTCTGCGCGGAACTCATGAAGATCTATGCCTCTTGGGGAGTTTTGTCTTTGGTTACGGGCGAACATTGCTAGGCAGTGAATGCCATCCGTCTGATGTAAAAACAACAATATATTATCCTCGTGAAAGTATGCGGTAACGGTGGAATGAATGTTTCTTGATAGGTTCATTTGTCTCTGTGCACATCAGACGGAACAGAGAACCTTCTGCCATACCATCTGACGGCAGTTCCGATGAAAGCGGCCTTCAAGGCAGGCTAAAGCCTTGTACTGTCTCCAGCCCTCAACCAAATAATAGCCCTATCCAAGACCATTTTAGTATATATTTAATTTTTTATTTGTAACCTGGCTTTTAAATTTCTGCCCGTATATGTGCCTCAGCAGATACAAGTATATTCCGTAGTGAACCCGACTCTCTCTGTACCAGAACAAAAGAGGGGGCGGGGGGGGGGGGTGTTCATTTATAATATGGCCATTCATGTACGGTTACTAAAAAACAAAAGAAACGGCTGAAACTCACTGCAAACACAATAGCCCATCTCGCTCCCTTTCCTCCACTCAGCCTGGAAATTAAAATTGTGTGAACTGAAAAAGCAAAACTTTGGCACAGATTCTCATGGGTCACGGTCCTGTAACTTGCGTGGCGGACATTTGAGGATCTATGCCTTTTCTCATCTGTAGAAAGGACCACTATCACACTGAATTAGATACCCTCAATGATAAACACCTCCTGTCTGGAATAAACATAGATCCTCATGACGCCCGCAGATACGAAAGCTAATGAGAATCCTGACTCTTGCCTGCCTCTATCATTATGCTGGTCCTTACATACAAGAAGCTGCGCGAGCTGATTCAGTGACTGCCTTCCGCCATTGTATTAGACGCGATGACAGCAATTATAAACAAACCGCTCTGCTGGAAAAACTGGACAGAAACCGAGAAGAGCGCGAGCTCACATTCCATCGAATCAAAATGATTAGGTTTTTCTGAGTCTGAATTAGAACTGTACAGACAACTACAGACAACTCAAATTTCAACCCGGCTTATAACAATGCACCTTGTTTCAAGCTATGTGGGCTAGTGATCTAAATATGCAAGCGAACAGCTCCCCCCCCCACACACACACACACCCACCCCACCACCCACCCCCACACACACACACACTCCGACCCCCCCCCCCCCCACCACCACCACCACCACCACACACACACATACACACACTAAAAATAAATAGTCGATATCATTACCATTCACATCACTATACATTTCATAATGCTCGGGACGTGCAGCTCCCGAGGCAAAATATAAATGTCAAAATTGCGACGACGCTTAATCGACAATAATAATTTTTTTTTAAATATCTGTGCTTTGTTCACCGAGAAAAATTGAACACCACCCAAATGAAAGAGGTATAGATTCCCGTGAGCCCCGCAGTCGCGGGGGCGCATGAGGATCTATGCCTCTTGCTGAAACCACATTACGTACATGTTCCTTGCCGGCCAGAGATCTTTGACGTTGAATTTCAACATGATTTTAAAAAAGACAGCCTGCGTCCAGTGGCAAATGACGGTATTAAATCGACATCAACGCGGGTTTTCCGTACTAAAGTGCATATATAGCACGTTTCTGATTTCCCCATCACAAGAAAATAATCCGCAGAACAGCACTAATCCCCCGCACGAACTCACAAACATTTTGCAGGATCAATCATTATTATGCTTTACGATCAAAATTCATTTAAACAAAATCACTTCGTGTCTGTAGAAATAATTACAGTTATAATGACATGTATCAGAAAACACAATGGAAAAGGCGCGAGTAACAGTGATGATACACGTCCTTGAGCGAAGCGTCCCGTTTTTGTTGTTGTTGTTGTTGTTGTTGTTGTTTTGGGGTTTTTTGACAAACTTTGTGATACCAAACACATTATCAAACACATAAAGACCTAACGCTCTGAGAAGCAGGTTATTTAGAACTTACTAGAAAGGGGCGCAAGCCTTCTTTTTCTATAAAGGGGCTCAACCTGCTGGGTTTGACCTGATTCTGATTTAAGAATAACACATATCCCCAATGCTGCATTCCATTTATCAAGACAAATAACAATAACAGGCGCCAAGCTATTCTATCACCACTCTTGAAATATCATGGCCGACCTGTTCCCTGAACTGTAAAGGTCATGTTACATATTCAAATTGGGCAGTTCAGGCAGTGCAAGGACCGGCGTTTTTAAAAATAACTTTCTGCCTTGTTTGAAAATTTGTAGTAGGACTGAATGTTGGAATTTTCTGGAAATTTCTGGTTAGATAAGAGGAGACACGTTTGGTGCTTTGATTCATACCATCCTGAGCTTATCCAGTGGACAATTGTGGACCTATGTTGAGTTGCCGTTGACGTAGTGATTTGAGGGCCACGCTGATTTCAGCTGTGCTTGGGTGTGGGGTTGGTAAGGAATCGGGTTCATAGCCAAGAAATGTGACAGTCAATGTGCTGGTTTTTGTGTGTTTGTTTGTTTGTTTGTTTGTTTGTTCTTGTTGTTGTTTTTTTTTTGTTTTGTTTTTTGTATTTTGTGCATGGCAAATGTGCAGCTGGCAGGCGGTAGTGATTTTTAGGGGATTTAAATATTAGGGGATGACTGGGACTGACTAAGGCTAAGATACTGGACAGTACGGAAACGGCACTGTGTTTCGTGGCCTAACGCAGACTTCTGAGAAAAAAATTCGAATATAGACCATGTGTGAAGAGTCTTTTCGGTTACGTCATATCGAAAGGACGGCCCGTGGTTGCATGTCCATTAGGATTCAGCAAGATTGGGACTCGACGAAGATTATACGGGGTAATCTTGCGCAATCGTCGCGCGCTGTGGATGACTCTCGTGATGCAGATCAGGTTGGTTCTACTAGTATCTGCGGATTGTCGACTCAATGAGCGAGTCCATCTGTGCATGCAGCTGGCATTGTTAACCCCTTGACTGCGGAAGCAGAATGTGTTTTTAAAATCTTCGTTAACCCAACGCCAAAGAGCTACAGCCGCCCAAGGTGCATGGATACAGCTAGTGGTGTAAGGTTCTGTGAGAATCTATGTCTCTTGATTTTTCCCTCTTTTTTAAAAAAAAGATAGGTAATCTTACCAACAAGTAGGCCTATTTGGTCTACTCAAAGTACAATGAACTTTTGATATAACCAACTGTCAGGGGACGCAATTTTTCTTGTTCATATATCCGAAGTTTGTTATAAGCGAAATAACTTACGTTGAAAGAGTGTAGCTGGGACCTTTGAAAACGTGTTGTTATATCCGACTTGTGTTATATCCATCCTTGTTATAAGCGGAGTAGACTGTATATTCCTCTAGCCGTAACACAGATCAGCAGACATATAAAGATTAGTTATATTGATAACTAAGCCCTTTTATCCGAGTCTAGGCTATCATTTATGAAACATCCACTGATGCGCAGCGAATCGAGGGAGACAACCAGTGTGTGAAACTACTTGACGTTTGTTTTTTCTTAACACATTTTCCTTCCTCATACAAGTGGTATTCAAACCTAATTCTACGACGGAAAAATACTGACAGGTTGGTATTTGGTATAGTCATGCTACTAGGCGCGCTGCTCTCTCGACAGTCAAGGGGTTAAAACGGAAAGAATTTGTTCAGTGAACTGCGGACGTCACAAACTGTCTGAGGTACTAATTGTTTTTTCTGTCTTTAAATCCGAAATTTGCTATCAACGGTGGTCGACTCAGAACCACTTTTCAAAAATCGCTGTAATAAGGACTTTTGTTATCTGATAATATCAGGTGCTGTTACAGGCGAAGTTCACTGTACACAACGAAAAACCGTACAAAGTGCATATATAAGGTCTTTCATACAAGTAAGAAGATATGAAGCAGGAACACAAAATATGCCTCTACTCGCTATTTCTAATCTTTTGGCGTAAAAAAAACCCGGACATCTTAAACTATTACAAAAGAATTCGCCAGTAGCACTGAAATGTTACGTCAAACATATTACACCAACGAAAGTTAGTCATTAGCTATTAAAACAACGCTACTGATTTGAGGAGTGGTTACAGCCCGAAATAGCTCAGGCGGTTAAACGTCGAAGCAGGAGAGCAAAGGGAATCGCCGGGTAGTGGGTTCGAATCCCGTCCAGGCCCCGGTAGCTGGATTCACAATCCAGGGGAAAAAAAACGGATTTGTTCAATAGCATGTCCGTTGAAAGGTCCTGGTAAATCAAAGTGGCACAGTTGGAGTGCGCCTGAGTTGATCAGTGTTCAGGTCGTACTCCATAGGCAATATATTTCCCTGTCCCCCATAACCCGCCCGTTAGGGCCGTCCATGATCACCTCGGTGCTGTGGACGTTAAACCCGAACTAACCAACCAACCGAGGAGTGGTTACTAATTTCGTACTATAGCCTTAAGTTGGGGGGGAATTCCACCCATGACTAACGAATTACCTGCGTGATTTGATGTGTGCCCGAGGCTCCGTCCCACGCCTACGTCGCAATACTAATCATTCACAAGATTAAATCCCGACGGCTTACGCCTTTGCGGAGCAGATCATGAGTAAATGCTCAGTAATACTAGACCTGTTTCAAGTAGCAAGAGGCATAGATTCTCATGATCCCCTGCGGAGCGGGTGCTCATGAGAATCTATGACTCTTGCAGATGGAATGAGCTCTTGGCGATTTTCCCCTTTAGCAGAGCAGATTTTATATGAATCATAACAGACAGGTTAGCAAGAGGCATAGATTCTCATGAGCCCCTGCTGACGCAGGGGCTCACGAGAATCTATGCCTCTTGCAGATGGAAGGGTTTGTTTGAGGGGATTAAAGTCAGTCCCGGTTACTTGAAGCTGCTTTACGTCACAGAGTGGAAAAGTCTAGAGTAATGTCGTTCGCATCCTGATGGCCGTACCATCTGGTCCGGCAAAACATTTAATCCCAGCCCCGAAACCCATTCGTCTGCAAGAGACCTGGATTCACATCGGCCACCAACGTTTGTGTGAGTTAAAGAGCATACATACAAACTGACAGTCGGCTTATATTAATAACAATAATACCGGTTATTATATAGGCGCTTTACCCAATTCTGCGGGATCGGCTCAAAGCGCCGCGAACTGAACCCAACACGCACGCTCACGTGACACACACGCAATAACTCTGAAGACAAACACAGTACATGACAAACACAGGATATTCACGTGGTGCGAAGGGTCAGTTCAGCTACTGAGGTTTCGGAAATTTTGATCGCTTGTATTTGAAATTTATAAAGTGGCCTGAAACCGGTACCAAAGGTGTCCCTACGTGTTCAACTGTGCGTCAACTTTTTGTTGTAGGCTGGATCAGAAAATTGCTGCTTGGCCCCAGGTACATACTGTGTATGACAGGCACAGATTTGGCATAAGTCCTTTATGAGAATCAGTCCTTGATAACGTTGGCTGTATATGTCTATCGCTAGGCAACTTTCACACTCTATTAAGTGCAATAGATCTTCTAGATTTCGCGGTGCGGACCGCGTGAATCCACGAAGACACATAAACCTATTCGTGGACAGTTTTCAGGTCTACGTACGTTTCCCAGGCAGATGCAGTTTCGAGGTTTCGTTGGGGTTTCGTCATGCGACTGCGAGTGGACACTGTGTCCTGTCTGGTTGGTCCTTGATTGATGGGGCCATCTGGCGCGTGCCGTCCCGGGCTCTCATGACGCGCAGAGAAGCGGGATGGGACACACAATCATCAGTTGTCATTCCAAAATCCTGACCCTCCTCTATCCGAGAAATATGGATATAAATGTGACCGAAACCTTGAGTTAAAGGTTACGATTCTCATAAGCCTCCTACATGCACATGGGTTGCTGGCGGATCCAAGCGCACTCGAGGCATTTCAGATGCACATCGTTTGCTGACGGACAGCCCTGACGATGCGAGGGCTTGACTTTGCATGTTTTGTCTTGTCATCGGGACCATTGAGTCATGCTCTTTCCTCCGCAAGAGGCGTAGATTCTCATGAGCCCCTGCAAATGCAGGGCTCATGAGAATCTACGCCTCTTGCCGAAATACTTCAATCATTGATTCACATCTCCGCTCCTCAAATTTTGGCAGTTTTCTGGGTTAGGCCTACGACTACTCTGTCAGCGGGGCCACTTTGCGGTTGGGAGACAAAGCCCCTTGATTGCGAGCCTGTTTGTCTTGTCAGAAGGGGATTGCACAAGTGAAATCACACTCATTTGTAGGATTCGCCAGCGAGAAATGTTGATTTCTTACAATTTGGTGTTGATCGAAGCCTGATGATACATTATTGTCGTAGACGGATCGACCAGATTCATTCACTCTCTACAGCGGCATCTGATGGAGGAGGTCGACCACCGTGGCACAAGGGTACAGACGGACAAGTTTTCGCCCCGTCTCTCGGGTGGGGAGTTTATAAAAATCGCAGACAAAAAGATGGACAAAAAGTCCCGCGTTTGACAGGCAGTTCATTCTCCAAAACGTCTCTGCGTTTACTGACAGGCGTTTCATACACTGATGAGCAAAAGAAATGCGACACGATTGGAATCATCGGAAACACTTCAGTGTTTCTGATGTTTTAAAGTTATATTGCCTAGGATCAAGCATCTCAACAGTCAAAAAACTGTCTGCAACAGATACTGCTGACAATAATTTTGTGTATGGGTCCTTTGTGTACTATCTTAGAGCTTTATCATGTAAGTACAATGCCAAAGGTCGAAATTCATTGTTTGCAGGGTGTATTGTTTTTGTACCCGAGTCGAGGATTTATCGTCTGCATCGGCCTGGTTTTGAATTAATATGCATATTTATGAGCCTACGTCACAAGGTCGCAGAACCCGACCGACTATCAGTGTATCGCAATACTGAGGGTCACGAGGTCATCGGTGTGTACTGATGTTCTCCGGCATCCCTTTGACGTAATTTTCCACGAGAATGTAGAATAAACCTTCCATACTAACTATGCTGTCAAAATCACAATGCGGGTTCCGCTTGACCTGCTAGTATTTACTAGTAACGATCCAGCTGCATCGTCAGTGCACGGCCGGGGGCGTGGCTTGTTCGACTCTCCGCGCAACTCGACTGAGCCAGCGTCTACGGTGCCTAGTTTGACCTTTGATCCTTTATCCCTCGGAAACACGAAACAGAACATTGGTAATTATACCCACTTTCTGCACTGTGGCAGTCAATTTCACATCTCCCACATCGAAGTCTACTCAACTGAAAGCATAACTGAAAACGACAAATGCACCATCGCAGCAGAAACACTACATCTGTGAATCCGAGTGAATGAGAGCCCGCACAGACAAAAACGTGTAGTCATGACCAGCGATGTGCAACATGATTTCAAGTTGACACACACCGTAGTTTTCAGATCCTTGCAGCATAAAATCTGACAACTAGCTCGTAAAACCTTATGATAAACAGGTTTAAAATCTTGCTAAATCAGTAAGAGATAAATTCTACTGATGATCATGAATTCTGAAAATCACTAGTGCTAGCGGAACTATAGGAAGATCGACAAAGACCGTAGATTACTTACTGATTCACAGAGCAGGAAAGCGACAAATTCCGGATGGGCGGTCAAGCCAAGCTCTTGCTTTACGTGTTGCCACACTGATGTCCATAGTAACCTTGTCCGATGTCAATTCTACTTAGGGGTATCTTGTCTCTCTTCCTCTTTCTTCTCTTCAATTCCGATCGAGTGTGTCATTGTCGGCGCGAGTCGATGATACTTTTTTTTCTTCGCTGGTTTATCCGCCATCTTGTCTCTGATTGGTTATAATTATGCAGATGACCTAAGGTCGTATAAAATAGTTATGACGTCAGCTACCATCGCCTATCACAAGCAATCTTTTGATGGTGTCCAGTCACAAGATTCCGGTGGCTTCTTTTCGCTTTGAACTCACGAAAGAAAGCATTTGGTGGGACAATAGGCTGGTCATTGTCTAAGTGGGTATGCATACTGAAGCCCAGTAAAAGCTTTTTGCGAACTGAAGCCTTCAAAAAGTTCAGGTGTACCCCTTTAAATGATCTCGCATTTCATTAGCTCGTCAGTATACATGTAATAGACGATTTCCGGAAGAAAAAAAGAAGTGGACCAAAATTGCATGTCTTTCGACGAAAACAGTGGATTAACTCGGACAAACATGCGACGCCGCGTGTTTGTCCGGGCTTTTAATCCACTGTTTTCATCGAAACACGTGCAATTTTGAACTTTGACCTGCTTCTGATTTCCGAACGTCTATTGCAATCAATGCTTGTTAGCAGTGAGCACAGACGCCTGTGAGACTCTAAAGGTGCAGAGGTTCAAGAGAATACACGCCTCTGGATATTATAAGTTATTGGCAGCAAAGGTTTGCTACATGGACCCTTGTAGGCGTGGGGGAGGTCAAAGGAACCATTGTAGGCCTTCCTTTGACCTCCCTCAGGCCTACAAGGGTCCGTGCAGCAAGTCCCTGTTACCAATAACGTATTTGTTTTCATCCCTCCACTATTTGCGTTAAAGAAATCAAGAATAAATCTTCCGACCTGGATCACGCCAGACATGACTGACGTCAAAGGAATATACATTTATGCATAACAGACTTATGACGTAATTTAAAATCTTTCATGACGTTGCCGTCTCCTGTAGTGTGCCTGTTGTTTCGAACAACGCTGTGTAACTTTGTACTTTAGAACGTTTTGGTGATTTTTTTTTTTTTATAGAATAAAACTGTCATCCAAGACGCGTCAGAAAGAGGGCTATAAAAAGTTAGCCATTAGTCGCTACAAGGTTGTTTTTTTGGTAACAAGGTAACATGGTACGGTTTGCGCTGAAGCATCTCGATAGAGAATCGAGTCTGCCCTACCAAGAAGGCGAAATCTGCTTGTGTTTGAAAGATTGATTGATTGTACATTGCTTAACGTCCCGACAGCAACAAGGCTTTCTCAGGACGTGCCTGCACTGCTTGTGAAAAAAAAAACTAAACAGAACATTGAATGTATGTCGCCAGCCGGTCAAATACATTAAATAAACCTAACACATGGGGCCTAAATAAAGCTAAGACCATTTAGCAACACACATCCAATATCAAGAGCTACAGGCAGTGCAGACAGTAGGGAGAGTTTTAAAAAGGCAAATATAGGTGAATGGACAAAGGGTAGACAGAAACACATGCCCCAGAATAGAGAGAAAAACCCACCCTGTGGGGCTGACCAGGGTGACCCTGGGAACTAAAAAATACCTAACCCCACCCAAGTCCCCCAGGGCAGACCCGGGTGGGGCTTGTGTTTGAAAGAACAAGAAGAGATACAGAGTTAGTTATTTGGGTTTAACGCCGAGCAAGCGACTAAGACCATCTCACGGCGGGATGGGTAAAAATCTGGCCAGCCAGACTAAAACAAAGGTCTTAAGACAAGATGTAAATATATCTAAAAATATTGCATGCTAAAATGTCGCACGAGTCTTTAAAGGCAACGTCTACAGACTCTCAAAAAGGTCAAAATAATAAAATTCACATAGTCTATGAATGCTCAAATCTTATTAAAAAATATTGCATTCTCTCAGAAAACTGAAGGTTTTATCCGGGGGAACATCCCGGAACAAAACCTTCATGGAGTCTGCTAGAAGGTATACAGAGGCCGCTGATGGGAACTGGTGGTGTCAGGTTTATTTTACGTCAGGCGTGTTGCTCACCGTTCCTCCCCGAAGTAATCCCCTTTAACCCCTTCCCTGACACTGTACGTAGATTTTTGTTTCTGAAATCTTTCTTCAATCAACGACCAAAAGCGACAACCGTCCAAGAAATATTGACACACATTGGTCTCAGCATGAGGATCTATGTCTCTTGCTTTTGGATCGTGTTCATTTTTCCTCGGCAGTGACGGGGTTAAAAGAGTACTATTTCTATGTTAAGTCTTCTTGAGAGGGACTTCACCCCCCCCCCCCCCCCTCCTTCCCTGCCACAGGCAGCAGATTGCGTCTGTGAATTTCTTGTTAACTCAACGCCAGAAGAGCCGCAACCGTCAAAGAAACGCGGATATAAAGTGATGCCAACAAGAGGCATAGATCCTCATGAGCCCCCGCGACTGCGGGGGCTCATGAGGATCTATGTCTCTTGCAGCTGGATCGTGTTCATTTTTGTTCTCGGTATGGAAGGGGTTAATAAAGTACTGTACTACGCGTAGGAGAAGACGTCAATGCAGGTTATTATTAGTCCAAGTGCCCACCAAGGAAACGTTTTAGGCACTTTCGCTCGTGCAACACAGTTTTCTAAGGAGTTGTAAAGAAAATCGACCGCCGAAAAGTCAGCACATAGTACTGGGATTAAGCGACAAAAGACAGCAATCCAACACGTTCGCCCCTTACTCTTACTTCTCTCAGACGGGAAAGGAAGGACTTAACAGTAAAAATCGAACCGACCTCGGCATGTACTTAGTAAAACATCTTGCCACTACCGTGGGTGTTCCTTACAGCGCCAGTTGTATGTACAGTCTTAACCCCTTCACTGCCAAGAAGAAAAGTGAACACGATCCAACTGCAAGCGACATAGAACCTCATGAGCCCCCGCGACTTAGTCGCGGGGGCTCATGAAGATCTGTGCTTCTTGCGCAGACCAATATGAATCCACTTTTTTTGTTTTTTTGTACGGTGTTGGCTTTTGGTCGTATTGATTGATTGATTGTACATTGCTTAACGTCCCGACAGCAACAAGGCTTTCTCAGGACGTGCCTGCACTGCTTGTGAAAAAAAAAAAAAAAATAAACGATTGAATGTATGTCGCCAGCCGGTCAAATACATCAAATAAACCTAACACATGGGGCCTAAATAAAGCTAAGACCATTTAGCAACACACATCCAATATCAAGAGCTACAGGCAGTGCAGACAGTAGGGAGAGTTTTAAAAAGGCAAATACAGGTGAATGGACAAAGGGTAGACAGAAACACATGCCCCAGAATAGAGAGAAAAACCCACCCTGTGGGGCTGACCAGGGTGACCCTGGGAACTAAAAAATACCTAACCCCACCCAAGTCCCCCAGGGCAGACCCGGGTGGGGTCTTTTGGTCGTAGAAAGAACCAAGATTTCAGATAAACAAAAATGTAAGGACAGTGTACGAACAGTGGCAGGGAAGGGGTTAAATTAAAGCGCGCCGATGGTATCATGAATTGTATCTGGAGAAACGGAACTTTCAATGAACCTACCCCACAGAAAGGGCCGCCGCGACAACTAAATAAATTACACATGCACAAATATGAGTTTTTAAAATTGAAGAACCCAGCGAAGAAAAAAACGCGCTGAGAACAGACAGTTACAACACAATTTATTAATATTTCGGGTAAATACCCTTCTTTAAAATAGACAAACGAACAAGTCTAGAGATCAGTCGCTACTTATCTTATTAGCGTTGGGTTCTTCTCTGCATTTTACACGCTTGGCAGTCACATTTTTGGTCTGGATTTTGAAACGTGGAGGTTTGGGTTTATTGAGAGGTCAGTTTAAATAGTATGTTCGGCGTTCTTAGCCCTTTCTACATGCACAAGAACGGATGAACGAACGAATGAATGATTTAATGAATTAATGTTTCTAAGAAAGGGGGGGGGGGGGGGGGGCAGAAGGCGCAAAGGCATGTATTCAGAGAGAGAGAGAGAGAGAGAGAGAGAGAGAGAGAGAGAGAGAGAGAGAGAGAGAGAGAGAGAGAGAGAGAGAGAGAGAGAGAGAGAGAGATCATGTGCTAATTATCTGTCAAGGTGCAAAATGTCCGATAACGCGGCGGTCATGTCTGACAAGCTTTACAACAGACACAAAGACACGGTGTCTGCGTGTGATCCTCTTTCTTCCCTCCCAGCTGACACCTTTACACGATGATTTCAACCTGCCAGAGGCATAGATTCTCATGAGCCCCTGCGGTCGAGAATCTACGTCTCTTGATGGCATTCAACTGGGGGTCCTATTTCAAATCTCTGTATCTAAAGCGGATGGATGGGCAAGGGTTGTGGTAGGGGTATAGCGGGGTTTAGACCTGTGGATGCAATTTCAATTGTTAATCCTCAACCCACCCCCACACCGTGCCCCCAAAACACACACACACACACACACACACACATACATACACACACACCATGATCCCCCCCCCCCCACCCTATAAGCGCACACGGACACAAAACAATTCTCTCTTGCTTCTCTGTTCAACCTCCTTCAACCGGTCCCCAATGCTCCCCTCCTCACACCTTAACCCTCCCCCCCCCCCCCCCCACACACACACACTACACATGCCCAAGAACTTGCACACACTGCCCCCCCCCCCCCCCTCTTCCAAGAGCATGCCCACTGACCCATCTCTCTGATCCTACTGACTTCCTTTCTCGTCCTACCGACAGGCTGTCTATAGGCTGTGTGACATCCTCCGCAACCCCCTAGCAGCAAAACGTCTACGTGCCCACGGCCGCAGTGGCCCGCGCACGTTCGTGCGCGGGCCACAGCGCCGTCGTGGGTCCGAGGACCTTTGCTCACTGGGGCCAAAACAAGGCCAAGTCAGCTTCCATTCTAAACTTATCCTGATTGTCATCTCCCCCCACCCCCCCCCCCCCCCCCACACACACACACACACACAAACACCACTCTCTCTTCCGATCAATCAGCAAAGACGGCACAGTCATGACATTTCAAAGGTAGCCAATTTAGCTTCACACCTCTGCAGACGCCAAGATAATCTGGCACACCTTTTACCCTCATTTGGCAAAAGACAGTAAGTTCATTTTTTGTGTGAAAAAAACAGAAGTGTCATTGTAATACAGTAACGATATCGCCTTTAAAGAGAAACGGGCTTACAGCGCTAATTTGGCAAAGGACAGTAAGAACATATTCGTCACCAGCGAGATTTTCAATGCCGTACAAACAAAAATTTCGCTTTTTACAAACAAACAACAACAACAAAATGGACAACCAGATGTCTATTACTTTCAAAGAAATAGCTGAATACAGAAAGATGGCAAAACATGCAGACATACAAGTACACTACACATGCACACAGAAAAACAATCCTTTTTGTTAAAGATAAGTGTGGACAAACAAACAAAACACGTCTACAAAATAAAGTTTGATCACAGTTTAAACAACTTGAACTAATTCTATTGTCATGTGTTACCTCGGAATGAATAAGTGCCGATAAGAATCACTAAAAGGCGAAGCTCACGTGATACTGGGCACCTGTGTTCATACCTGTGTGCGTGTGCTGGTCGGTGTCAAGCCGGTCCAAAATAAAATACCGACGCACAGTTGGAATTTATCTATAACTGTTTTGAAACTAAGAGAGAGAAAAAATTGCGTCAAGGTTCTTGTGAATTCACACACACTTTATGTGAAATGACATCTGATAACGTATGAATGGTTGCTAGGGACGGATTTCAAACAAATGGCACTCCTCCTCAACCCATTACAACCTGAGGCTGATTTTGTTAAAATGTGTTCATTGTCCTATGAAGACCACATTACGTATCAGGAGATACATCAACCATTTTAGTTCAAGGGTGGTGCTAGAATAGCTTGGCGCCCCAGGCGCCAAGCTATTCTAGCACCACCCTGAAACTATGATAGTCAAATATATTTCTTGCATCAGGAGGAAAATGATTAACCAGCGCGACTGCATTTTTATAAATCAGTCATGTTTTCTTTGTACAACACACACCGTAGTTTCTTTTTCTGCAAGAAATATTAAAGCTAACGAAAATAAAAGAGAACGCTGCCTTTATGAACAGCAAGCAATGAAACACACACTTAGTGTGTTGTTTAGTAATTGTTTTCTCTACATAATTAAAACCTGTAAAACAGTCACCAAGGTGCTGAATCACGCCTCAGCATACATATAATTATGCATCTGTTTATAAAGTAATAAACACCGCAAGGTTGACATTTTACAACAGCAACAGCAACAAAAAATGGAAGTAGCATAATGCGACCGGAAATGAAGGCATGCATGCGCATAATGTGTCTGCAATGTGTGCATTGTCTTCCCGTCGAAGGCTTTTCGCGCAATCCCAGCATGAATAAATTAGGTCTACGTTTTCGGGGTTTTTGCAGTAGGGATGCGCAATAACCGGGAGAAACAAATGGTCTTCGGACCGACTGCCTTTTGCTCACTGGGAAAAAATTGTTCAAACCCGGCATGAGGTGACACTGCACTGATATGCAAAACGGGAATTTTGCGGATAGACTGTTGGGCGGCCGAGTGCATTCAAGAACAAAATGTGTTGTTCATGCCATCTCTTCTGCAAGTGGCACAGATCCTCATGAGCCCCCGCGTAGCGGGGACTCATGAGGATCTATGCCTCTTGCTGAAATCATTTTACTCTATGTACCAGGCAAGGGGGGCCGTCGGGTCTTTCAATTACAAAATACAGTCCCATTTGTCAGCAAAGCTGAAAATCCTTTGTATGCTCAAGTTGCAGGAACAACAGCAAACCGAGCGAAAGCAAATTCATCACACTCTGCGGCCCCCTCCTGTGATTAGCATACGTATAAAAGCATTTACTGATCCTTACTAACTGCTGAATTAATGAGCGGCCCTATGGCTAGTGTCTATCAGGTTTCTTGGCCGAAGGGACACGAAGTGAAGTCCTGTTGTAGGTACAGATCGCACTCAGAGTACAGAATGTTGCAGGGTACATAATGCACTCGACACTCCCGACACACTATTTTTATACAAAAATAAATAAATAAATAAATAAATAAATAAATAAAGAATGCGTGTGACGGAGCTGAGATATTTCCATTCAGTTCATGTAGTACCATCACTGCCTGGAAAACAATGCGAACACCATCCAGCTGCAAGAGGCAAATAAATTCATAACACTAAAGAATGTGCGTGACGAAGCTGCCAACATTTCGATTCAATGCACGTACCTTCACTGTTGGGAAACAAAATGCGACTACCGCCCAACTGCAAGAGGCAAAGAACTTCATGAGCCCCCGCATATGCGGGGGCTCATGAAGTTCTTTGCCTCTTGCTGACTCTATTCATATCCATGTTCATTGGATTGATGGGATTATTATCGCGTGGTGAATTTGCTGTGCATTTCAAGACATGATTTTGCGTCCACTAACAGCGAAGGGGTCAATATACCTTCTTACCGCCCTGTGTGAAGTGCCCATACCTTCTGACCAACACCAAAACCGCCCATACAATGGCATCTTCCACACAAGCCAGTACGTGCACGCGCGCAGACGCACGCACAAGCGCACGCACGCTATTACCACAAACTAAAAATGCTTTCTCTGCTCTGGATTTCTCAATATGTAAATGGAACAATCAACAGGTCCTTCCGCCGTTATTTCCAATCCCCCTTCATCAACATAAAAATGATCAAGAATTTGAATTTTGAACATTTATTTTTAAACATTTATTTTTCAAACCACCACACCCATCCCCACACTGGTTGTCTACCTCGATCGCTGCGCTGATAAGCGCAGCGAATAGAAGGAGACAACCAATGTGACTCATTCTCTCATCTCTACTCCGACCCCACCAAATTGTTCTGAAGAAAAAGTCTGAAAATTGACATTATTTTTAAGAGAATGGTCCGACGAAAAAAGATTACAACAAAACTGTCTTTTCTAAGCGCGTTTCTTTCTTCGTTGGGTTACGCTCTGCATTTTACGAGCTGGGTTGTCACCTTTTTGGTCTGGATTTCACATTCTGTTTACGGTACTGGAAAAACACAGGATCGTTACGGCATTTTTCTTTTTTTCTGCCACCTTCCTCATGAATATTTCATGTTCTACAACGACAAGGGCGGTAAGCCCTGTGAGGACAAATTGACGCGGCATAATCACCAAGACCTCTCTACCTGCTCTGCGCTACGGCGACGAAAGACGCAAGTCCACTTTTGTGAAAAGCGAGATTTTCATTGCATCATTATAACAATCTCGCTTTTCACAAAACGGACTTACCGTCTTTTGCCTTCCCAGGGTAGCGCTGCACCTTTAACGCCAAGTGTGAGACAACAAAAAAAAAAAAAAAAAAAAAAAAAAAAGATGAGTGACCACGATGCCTCAGGGGTAGTATTCGTCTGAATTTCGCTTGGCCCCTTGGGCAGTTTGTCGCAACATTTATCACATTAACCCCTTCGCTGCCAGAGATCGTGAACTTCGTGTCTGAAACGACTGCACACTGACGACAGTGAAAACGACACAGCTGTAAAAGGGACAAAATTAGACATGAAGAAAAAGGACTAACAAGAGACATAAACCCTCATGATCCCCCGCGAATGCGGGGGCTCATGAGGGTTTATGTCTCTTATAGGTGGGCGTTCGCATGGCCCCGACAGCAAAGGGGTTAAGCCATGGTGGAAATTCTGAGAGTTGCCCTCTCAAGACTACATTCCAGCAGGGTGCAAAAATATTTTTCGGGAGGGGGTTTTGGGAGATTGGGGGGATTGGGGGGGGGGGAGGGGGCAAGGGGGATGGGGGGGGGGGGGGCAGCGTGCCTGGCATATTGCTGTCCACCCTTAACAAAACATATATTTGAATGACTTTCTCTATCCAGAAATATTAGGGGGTGGGAGGTGGCGAATAGGACCGTGATAGGCCAGCAAGAGACATAAATCCTCATGAGCCCCCGCTACTGCGGGGGCTCATGAGAGTTTGTGTCTCTTGCAGATGTATACCGTTCGCCTTGCCCCGGCAATTAAGGGGTTAAAAACTTGATAGAGGCCAACCAGAAGACAAGATTTTCATTCTCCAGCTATCCAGCTTATTCTCTGCCCTGTTGCAGAGTAACGGGGAAGGCTATGGATTAAACAGGCGGTAGTAAATTGTGAACCCCAACTTGGCGTTAGACCCGACAGAGGTAGCTGTGTAGTTATTCAAAACCTAACGCTTCTGCGGCTACCTGATACCACTGAAAGCAGCGCGGACAGGCATGAAGATAAATGGAAGGTGAAAACAGGGGCCAAATAGCTATCACTTGGGTTTCACTCTCCTTCAGGCCAAAGCCAACTTGAAGCGCTTTGTAGTCTTCATAAAATGAAGGAAAAGATCCAACAGCAAACGTTCCGTCTATGCAAAGCCCACACGCGTCATTGATTTGTCAAACGTCATTTGTCATGACGTAAGTTTTAGTTTTTACGTAATTTTATATTTTACGTGATATGAGTTTCATTTTCGCTTCATAAGCTTGAGAAAATGGTGACAAAACTAGAACTTCACGCAACAATTTCAGTCTTGCTATAATTTGTGTGAAAGCAGGTTGACTTTACCTAGCTACATGATATACTAAGTACACGGGCCACCTGCATGCTCTTCTGAAAGCGCGTCGGGTGTGTGTGCGTGCATGTCCGCGCGCTCCAAACAACTCCAAGAGGCATAGATCCTCATGCGCCTCCAGGCACATGAGGATCTATTCCTCCTGGAGATGCGCGCATGTCTGTGTGTGTGTGTGTGTGTGTGTGTGTGTGTGTGTGTGTGTGTGTGTGTGTGTGTGTGTGTGTGTGTGTGTGTGTGTGTGTGTGTTTGTGAGAGAGAGAGAGAGAGAGAGAGAGAGAGAGAGAGAGAGAGAGAGAGAGAGAGAGAGAGAATGAATGAAACTTTATTTTCCAAGGATAAAAGAATAGGTGCGCAGACCTGAGAGAGAGAGAGAGAGAGAGAGAGAGAGAGAGAGAGAGAGAGAGAGAGAGAGAGAGAGAGAGAGAGAGAGAATGGCGTCATATTTATAGTATTATGTCAGTGTCTGCATGGTGACGGAGTTGCTTCTTTTACGTCACCGACACTGTCTCACTTTCTCTAGAATTAAATTTTTTCTTAGTGCTTTAATTCTTTTCTGAAAAGAATTAATTTTTACTAAAGAAGTTGAAAGGATACAAAGTTGGCTAACGAACGCATCCAATGTCTTTCTCCAAACTAGCTATATGCAAAGGTTCAAGTAAATATGACAAAAATTACGGTCTCTAATCTGCGTCAACCGACTTCCTATAAAAGGTTGTTTATGTCTTCAATGAGACATTCAATTACAATATGCTCGGAGGCTCTCTTAGCCACCCACTTAAGAAAGTATTTCGCCAAGTTTCAAGCTTGTGTGTATAGAAATATCGGAGATTCTCTTGTTTACATACATAAGCACACACATACGCACATACATACATACATACTCACATACGGCGCTTCGCGCCAAATGTACGTTTAGCAGCGAGGTTAGCATAGCTAGACATGACGTACTTTTTATCTTGTTACTTCAATTTGTAGAGGTTTAGCCTGCCCGTCTTTGAATGCTATTAAATTCGCCGCACTGAGACCCGTCCTAAAAAGTCCCTTCTATAAATAGAAGGGACTTAAAAACTAATATCATAGCAATACCACTTACTTAACTTAGAATTACTTAATGGTCACAATTTTTCGCGCATGTAAGTAAAAAAAAAAGTCTGAATTATACTTGTTTCCATAAAAGCACTAGTCTGTCTGACTTGTCATTCTTATAAAAGTGCTCAGTTTTAAATCTGTTTGTTTTTTAATTAAGTATCAAACAGCGCCTGTGTAGTGTTCTATTAAGTTTTAAATGCATGATATAAACCCTGTAGTATTGTATTTAACCCTTTTAACCCCACGGCCGCATCTCCCACATTTTGGACGTGTTACCTAACGACTATGTACAAGTGGCAGAAGATGAACTGACCATCTTAATTCAAGTATAGTGCCAGATTAACTTGGCGCCTCAGGGCGCCATGCTAATCTGGCACTACCCTTGAATTAGCATGGTCAGTCCATCTCCTGCTGCAGGGCGTCGGGGCTGAATGGGTTAAGCGCATGAAATACCTTGTAGTATTTTCTTAAAACGGATGATATACCTTGAAATTCTCGGGCAAGATCGACGCCATCTAATCCAAAAGAGACTAGATTACGTTTGCGCCAAACGACTCCTGCGACCCTCACGGACTCGGGCACCAAGAGGCATGGATTCTCATGAGCTCCTGCGAACGCAGGGGCTCAGAAGAATCTATGCCTCTTGCATAGACGGAACGAACCAGCTGGGACAATCACAAAAGGAAAACGCCAGATTAGATATACTTCTCAAGACTGTGCAAATAAACGCCAGGAATGGAGCATAGGTTGATTAATACGATCGGACCCCGCATAACAAAGGCTGGCAGGTTGCAGGCAGGTGCTAAAAAATGGAAGTTGTCCTGGACAGGTAATGGAGCGAGCGAGGTCATATCACACCTGTGAGCAGGGTTTTCCGTGCTAGTCCCAGCGCAGAACGGACCGTGCCTGCTGTAGGCGAGTGCGTTCACACCCAAGGAGACGGATAGACCATGACAGCTCACGGATAGCGCGTGAATAGTTTGAAGCCTGCTGCCGCGGTCGAATCATCTCATAAACTGGAGGCGATTGTAGCCGGGTTACCTCTTCACTTCGTGACAAAAGCTGCCGAATGCGATCTGATTGGAGAAACACACTGCCACCATTAACTGTGGAAGGGTTAAAGATATGCACTTACCCAGTTATGCACCGAGGTGATTCAACATTTATGTATGCTGACTAAATACCGTAAGGTCCAAAGTCGCAGAACACATACGTTAATGTATACGGGAACACACAGGATGTTTTTACAGGTAACATGTGCATTCACGCAATCAATCAGAATAGTATGCACGCCGGGCACGCACACAAATACCCAAGAAACAAAATACGCCTGTCCTCCTCCCAACACACACACACACACACACACACACACACACACACACACACACACACACACACACACACACAGACAGACAGACAGAGACACTTGGAATCTTAGGCAGAATAAGCCCGGTCATTCTCAGGATTTGACAATAACTACTTACTCCTCACGGCAGAGAATACAGGCGGATCGACCCTAACAGTTGAAGGTGGTGCCAGTAGCACTTGGGTTTCTTTTTTGTTTTATTTTTCATTCTTTCTTCTTTCTTTTTTATTTTTCTTCTTTTTTATCACCCTTGAACTATCATGGTCGATCTATCTCCTGATTTGTAATGATGTCTTCAGAGGTCAACTCCGAAATCTGGCAAGTTGGGGGACAGTGCCAATCCAAAGATACTGTAGGCTACGTACGGTGTCTTCGGCCAAGCCAAGCAACGACTAATTAACAGCCAAGCAGCAGTCACCGTGGACAGTTCGCACGTACTAAAGCAACGCTCAACAAGCATTTTAGCAATCTCTCATCTAACCTAGCCCATCAGCAAGGGGCTCATTTGAATCTGTCCGAGTCCAGCTGTTCGCCACGTTGAGAATGTTCTTCAGATGAAGCGTACGACTGGTATGTCAAGTTATTCCGAACGCTCTTTGCTCGGACAATGAACTTACAAGTCATGTGCATCTCTCTAGCTGCTGTTAATGAGAACCGGCGACCTTCCTACACCAGCAAGGGTCACAGATCGTCATGAGCCCTTGCAGAGGCTCATGACGATCTATGCCTCTTGCTGGCAAGATTCAGACACACTTATATTTATCTTCCTTAGGCAAAGGAGGTCTTTGTAAATTCAGTCGACGATCAACCGAGGACGGGCGAATGAATAAACTATGTGGTTATTGGGTCTCTGATAAAGACGTGTTCTTGGTGCAAACTGCCATACTGCTTTAGTTTTAACTACACAAACATACATAACAATTATTCTTCCAGGGAGACACTTTTGAAATACACGTGAAATATTTATTTAGCTCTCTTGTCAACAAGTCTACTGGCTTAAAAACAACACTGTCTGTTTACACTTATCTTTACGTGGAAATCAAGTGAATACAGTGTGAAAAAAATATTGACACTTTTTGCAACGTATGCAGAGTCTCTCTCTCTCTCTCTCTCTCTCTCTCTCTCTCTCTCTCTCTCTCTCTCTCTCTCTCTCTCTCTCTCTCTCTCTCTCTCAGCATCATTATCATCATCTCTATCATCACCATTATCCTCTCTCTCTCTCTCTCTCTCTCTCTCTCTCTCTCTCTCTCTCTCTCTCTCTCTCTCTCTCTCTCTCTCTCTCTCTCTCTCTCTCTCTCTCTCTCTCTCTCTCTGTGGCTGTTGAAAAATTCCAGAATGCATGAAGTATTTTCCCAGTAAAGTAGATAAAAGCGCTGTGAGGAAAGAGAACTGCGCATTAATAACAAATGGTCACAAATCTAATTGGTCAAAGTACCAACAAAAAAAAATGAAAAAGAGGAGTGCACTAAGTAAGTGACTGGAAGCACTGAATATGGAAGCTCTCCCATAGTAATCTTCAGAAGAAGAAAAATATATAAACATTGGCAGTCTCCCCTATTCTTCTTTTTTTTTCCCACGACAATGCATATTTAACACATTCAATTTGCAATCTCTAATGTTAAACAAATATTTGGGTTTGGTGAATGTGTCATAATATGTACACCTCGTAACGGGATCCTTTTAGAGGCGTTTGCTCAGAAACAAAACCAATAATCGATCGAACCTAACCACTTAGCTCTACCCTACCAGTTTCCTCTCCTCCCCCACCCCCTCCCAAACTCCCAGCAGTTATTACGCGACCGTCCCCGTCTGTCTGAAAGCCCTGGCACCCATTTGGACCATCGCAGATTTAACGCATTTTGGTCTCTCGGCTTGAAGAACATCTAGGCAAATGAGTCCAACAAGAGGCGTAGATTCTCATGAGCCCCCGCAATTACGGGAGCTCATGAGGATCTATGTCTCTTGCAGATCTGAGCATGGCTGGCTATTTGAGGGTTTGCATGGTACGTTACAGGACAAGGCGAGAAAATCTGCACTAACAGCTGACAGGTCCATCACTTAGTCGAGAGCAAATACCGTCAGTTTTTGTCAGTGGCTTCCTGTTTGAGGCTGAACGTTGCAAGTTGCGACGACTATATTACTCAAATTCTTTAGAGAAAGTGATCCAGTACCAAAGAAAATTCCAAGAAAGTAAGACACTCGCTTATGTTCTACTTGTCTTTCTAAGCGTGCTACGTTCTCTGTTAGGGTTTTCTTTGCATTTTACACTTTTGGCAATCACCTTTTTAGTCCTGAATCGAATACCGATCACTCTTCCAAAAATCTTTCCTTAGTACAGTACATTTTCGTCCAGGCTGTAAAATATGAACTTCAGCACTCGCCTCACTCTTAAAAATAATGTATTTTTCGCTGAAGTAAAATAAATACTTGTATTACTTCTGTTTAGGGTGCAGCTGTTTTTCATATCAAAAGTGTCAAAACCAAATTCCCAAAACACACAGACGTATGACAACCATTACAACAACAATCTACGCCGTAGAGTCAAGACGGAATAGTCAGCCGGGACAACAAACGCCCATTAAGTCTTACACACTCCTCTTTCAGTGAACGGCACCAGCCTGCACGTGGCACAGATCCTCATGATCCTAGACAGGCTGCGTGCGTTATTGACGATGCCTGCCTTCTGCTAAAGACATATGAACTTATGTTCCTTCCTCTATAACGTTCATCGGGTTTCCAGCACACGACTGTTAGTTACATGTTCACCAGAACATCGGCTGTTCCCAAGCGCGTCTGGTACCTTCATCATGGGCACAGGACCAACCACACTGGTTGACTCCCTCGATTCGCTGCCGCTGATAAGCGGCTGCGAATCGAGGGAGACAACCAATGTGAGGTCCAACTTGTCAAAAAGGCCTAACCATGGACGGCTTTGTTTGTCTGTAGTGCACAGAGATAAAACATTCTCGTTTAGCAAAAGGCGTACATTCTCGGAAATTCTTGCAACTGCAGGGACTCGTAAGAATCTACACAGCTGCTGGGGCTCAAGAGAATCTAGGGTTCTTGTCCATGGCCGTAGCTGGGTAAATACATAGGTCCTGCCGTCTGGGCAAGTCTCGCTGGGATTTTGAAGTTCACATGGGAATAAGAATACATACGTTCCAGTGTTGACTTTAACGCCTCTGGATTTTCTGCCAGTCCAGTGACTTCGTCTGACCTGATGGTGCCAGAAGTCAGACAAAGCGCCAGACAGAACACAAGACGTTTTTCTTGTTCTAGACAAGAATGCGTGCTACTCTGTGATTTTGGACCTTACTTCCCAGCACCGCAAGTCAAAATACACACATCAGGACAAACTATATACATCAGAGGGAGCCAGCCACCCTAGTTAATGTATCATGAACTTTTTCAGAGTTGTCAAACTGACAGTAGATGATCATAAAGAGCCCAAACTCACAGTGTATAAAATATAAGAGTCAAAACTCACAGTGTATAAAATACAAGCGCCAAAACTCACAGTGTATCTTCTGGAAGCTTCGATCTTTAATAAATCCCTTTAATCCGTGTATGCCAATGAAAGATAATTAAAGCAACTTACAAGACTAAACACTATGCCAAAATCATCAAATAAATTCTCATACATTTAATGCATCTCGTGCTGCTGATGTTGAGAATGATAATGATCAACATGATATTGATGACTGTACTTATTTTATTAATGCTGAAAACATCCATGCGGAACATGCTGTTACAAGCGCTTGAAGGTGGTGTTTTTGTTTGTGTTGTGTTGTGTTGTTGTTGTTGTTGTGTGTGTTTTGTGTGTGTTAACCTTCTGGTTGTCGGCAGCGGTTTTGGTCGCGACGATTCCTGCAGGAATCATCGCGACAAAAACCGTTACCGACAGCCAAACGGTAACTTTCTTCATTTTCCCTTTACTTTTTCCGTCACTGAGGACGACAACAACGGCTAACCATTGCCAAGTTGCAAACTGCGCACAGTAGACTAATTTCCATCAGCCCGCACTACACTTATGTCAGTCTACTGTATAGTAATGGTGTTAAGCGACTAACGCGGCAGCCACTTTACACGTTGACGCCAAACGAAAACCGGTGGAGTTTACAGATCGCAAACAAGATCTGAATTATCCTCGTAGGCGTCAACTACGAAAAGCATCTCCCTATGAGTCAAACAGAGACAGATGACCCGGCAAGAGGCATAGATTCTCATGAGCCCCTGCTGTCACGGGGGATCATGAGAATCTATACCTCTTGCAGTGGGGCGTTTGAGCAAAGGGACCGTGTATGTGTTCCTGTCTACCCGAGCCACTTTCACTATTGGCCCAACAATGTCAATGTTTGTCAACCCCACTATGTGTACTAGTGATGTTTTTCGCTTAACAAACAATTGAATCCACCGTTCGAATGTGAGAAAACACGTGAAAGGCTGACTATATAAACTTTGTTCATATGAATTGACTTAAATATATGCCTCAATTAAAGCGTTTATCTTTCATCAATAACTTATACCACGCTCGTTAACTCATTCTACCTCAACACCGAATCCCCCAATTTCGCCGGTGTTCTCTGAAGACTGCATTGCAGTGCAGGACACAAATCGACCATGATAGTTCAAGGGTGATGCTAGAATAGCTTGGCGCCCATAGGCGCCAAGCTATTCTGGCATCACCCTTGAACTATTATGGTTCATCCTTATCTTGCTGTGGTGTGTCTGGGGTAGAATGAGTTAAAGAAAGATAATTAAAGTAAATTACAGGATTTAACGCTATGCCACCGTGTTGGTCTTTATTTCAATTAGATTTGTTAACTCTGAGTTATTTATTCAATATTTGAAATGTTTTAAATGCGGTCCTACCATTGTAAGTGCGTTATATTTTTGCTTCCACAATATAATAATAATAATAATAATAATAATAATAATAATAATAATAATAATAATAATAATAATGAGTACTTGTATAGCGCCTAACCTCAGATTAGAGCTCTAGGCGCTTAACAAAAACTAATGTACAAAAATAACTAATTACAAAAATGCAATTTACAAAATGTACAAAAAACAAAATACAACGCACTCTGTAAACAAGCTATAAAATCACCATTCAAAAGTGCTACGCTTATGGACTCATACTGGCATTCACACACACACACACACACTACTTCTAACATAGATAGAGATGACATTAACATGACAGGTGTGTGACAAAGTCATTTGTAGCTGACAGAAAAAATATGGGTCTTTAGGGCTCGCTTGAATGCCTCTCTCGAATCCACGTATCTCAGTTCGTGTGGGAGGTCATTCCAAATAACTGGGCTTTGTTATTATAATATCTTCTAACTGCTGTAAGCAAACGCCTCCTGATACCAAATTCCAAAACTCAACGCACATCAATTCCAGGTAATACTTATCTGCACAAGCCACTCAGTAAGGTGCTCCTGTACAGGAGCAGCTTGCTCACTGGCTTGCACAGGATTTAACCCCACTACTGAAATTGGCTCCTGATGAAACCGATTGTTTCTCTTATTTAAGTGATTCTTACATCAGTTTTCTCTGAGAGACACATGACAAATTCTGGCCTTAGACGCATTTTAATTCCAGTTACAGTCCTGGTTACACTGTCACTGTTTTGAATATTTACTGCTAATGCCTACATCAATTCACGTTGGTCTGCACTCATATTCTACATATGAAAAAGACTGGGTTAACTCATTCGCGGCCAGCCACATCCGGATGCGCGGCTTATGGCGCGCATCCGGATGCGGCTGTCCCGGAATGAGTTAAGCTTTAAATCGTAATGTGCAAACTCACAAACAAGCACAAAATAAGGTCTCCAACTCTACTGCCTAACTCTTGGTTATATCACTCTTGCAAACCTAATATTCCAACCTGACCAATTCAACAATGCCGGTTTTCCACTCCAGATTACATCGCTCTCGTTAGCGTCTAATTCGTGTAGATTTACGTCAATTTGCGATCCATTTTCTCTGCTTTTGTTTTTTCCGCTTAATCGCGCGTCCTAGTGGCTTTAGGCTTTTTGGTTCTTCACCTCTTTTCTCTTCCAACGCCAGCAAAGGAAGATCAACCGAAAATGACAGCTTAAAGGTACTGTCCGATTAGTTTGAAACCTCAGAGATCATGAGGAAAACCACGATACTGTACGATTACCTCATAGTTCAAGGGCAGTGCCTGATTAGCTTGACAGATAATTAGCACATGCGCTCTCTCTCTCTCTCTCTCTCTCTCTCTCTCTCTCTCTCTCTCTCTCTCTCTCTCTCACTCTCTCTCTCTCTCTCTTTGCTCCCTCCCTCTCAGGGTTATTCGTACATGCCGTGGAGCATTACACGTTAAACAGTTAGGACTTAATGTCTCAAAGTTTGACCCGAGTGGGGTTCGAACCCGCGACCTTTCGGACGTCAAACGCTCTACCACATGAGCTACCCACCCATCTGCCCCGCTCTGGAGGTGAAACGGAGTTAGGAACAACAATAACACAAACTCACTCATGCCATCAACGTTTAAACTCCCGACGGTAAAATAAGTGCTGGCCTGTGAATTGGGACCTTACGGCTTCCAGTCGTAAGGTCCAAATTCAAAGGCCAGCACACGAATCAGATTTACGGCTGTGTAGTGACGCTTTGTGGGCAAGGCTAATTTCGACCAATTTGTTTTTATCGTCAACGAACACCAACGGCGTGCGCGCTTTTGTGGTCGGCACATCTCCCGCCACTTGTACATTGCCATAAAAACGGTAAACAAACGCGGCTCTGGCATCAGCAGTCACGTTAACTCATTCGAGACGTGCCGCATTCGGATACGCGGCTGTTCGCCGCGTATCCGAATGCGGCACGTCTCGAATGAGTTAACGAGACAAACATCTTGACAGTAATGACTGTGTGTCGTGGGAAGCGGTCTGACCAACACGCAAATGTGTTTGATGGCTGCCTGGTGATGTTTTGGCGACCGTGCCAATTTTCAGCCACCTTTGCTTTTCACTGATGGAGATGTGCCGCAACCAGATAGCCCTGTAAAGTGTTAATGGTCGCAAAACAAGCCAGAGCGTCAGCGGTGAAGACGGGGTTTGCAATCCGCCAGGATGGACTTCCTTCCCCATGACAGTGCTACGGGCACTGCACAGCTTAGGCTCCGCTGGTTTTAGCAACTTGTATGTAAAGCCGTCCAATAATAATAATAATAATAATACCGTTATTATATAGGCGCTTTTTCTCAGTTTTTGGGCAAATCGACTCAAAGCGCCGCGAACTGAAACCCAACACGCACACTCAGGTAACAGACACGAATTTACACCATTTAAGACAAACACAGTACAAGACAGACGAAGGGCCAGTTCAGCTACTGAAGTTACAGAGATTTTTGATCGTTTGTATTTGAAATTTGTAAAGTGGCCTGAAACCGGTACCAAATTGTGTGTGTGTGGGGGGGGGGGGATGGGTGTACCTGCAAGAGGCATAGATCCTCATGAGCCCCCGCAACTGCGGGGGCTCATGAGGATCTATGTCTCTTGCAGTTGGTGGTGTCTGTTTTTGCGACAGTCAAGGAGTTAAGACACCACAGAGGGAGATGGGTCGGTCATGATAGTTCAAGGTTAGTGTCCAGATTTCTTTAGTGCATGATTTGCCCACGATAATCTAGTGTGGCTGTGGTCGGAACTTAGTGAATAGTTCTTTATCTGTCGAACAGTGTCCGCACAGCATAGCCGTACGTGAATTCCATAAAATATTCCCTATCAAGCGACTATACCGACACTCTCTCTCTCTCTCTCTCTCTCTCTCTCTCTCTCTCTCTCTCTCTCTCTCTCTCTCTCTCTCTCTCTCTCTCTCTCTCTCTCTTCAAAAGCATCTCCTCCAGTACCTCGAAGAACGGTCCTTGTTAAATAAGTTCCAGTCCGGGTTTAGACCCCAAACACTCATGCCACTCAGCATTAGTGCGTATGGTTGATTCATAGCTAGATAACATCAACAATAACAAAATGACTGGCACGGTATTCTTGGACCTGAAAAAAATTTTCGATCTGATAAATCATGAAATCTTGCTGAGGAAACTTAATGTTCATTTCAACAACAACAGCCCGTCAGCCCTTTCATTCTTTAACTCTTATCTTTCTGCGAGAACACAAGCCGTCTGTGTAAATGGTAACTATTCCACAGAGGGTAAGGTAGAGCTTGGTGTTCCTCAGGGTTCGGTTCTGGGCCCATTGTTATTCTGTATCTTTATTAATGATTTACCGCTACACATCACATGTGCTAGTGCTGAGTGTGACATGTTTGCTGACGATTCGACGCTACATGCATCCGGTAAAACTGTAGCTGATATAAGCAACAGCCTCCAGCAGAGCCTACAAGAAGTCTCTGAATGGTGCAGTAGAAATAGAATGATAGTCAATCCAGCTAAAACAAAAAGCATGCTAGTCACAACACGTCAGAAACATCAGCTGCAACCCGCGCCTCGAAACCTCTCATTTGAAGCTGTCCCCATAGAGCAAGTACAGCAGCACCGTTTACTAGAGGTAATTGTAGATAACCAACTTAGTTGGCAGCCTCACCTCATACACATCGGAAAGACAATTTCAAAGAAATTATTTTTACTGTCTAAACTGAAAGCGGCCATTAATCTGAACACGCGTAAACTATTTTTTAATGGATACATCAAGCCCCACTTTGATTATGCCTCAACAGTTTGGGATGGCTGCAGCGAGGTCCAGTTCAAGAAAATAAATTCGCTATACAGGAGAGCAGCCAAACTTATTATTACTAGCTCATCTCTACCCACTGAGATGATGCTCGAGGCAGCTGGACTCCTTCCTCTTGACAAACACTTAGTATTTAACAAGTGCGTACTAGTGCACAAAGCTCTTAACGGTAAGGCCCCCGGCTACTTATCGAAACTCTTTACTCTTACTGAGAAGAGATACAGCACCTCTCGGAGCAACCTGAGCATAAAACGGCCCCGCATTGATTTGTATAAATCCAGTTTGTCATACTCAGGTGGTTTCCAGTGGAATTCACTTCCTCTGCATCTACAACAAGTTAATTCCCTAGCTGCGTTTAAAGCAAAACTGTACAAGCACTTATCCAAGACAACGTAAATTTAATTATCTCGTGTTGTCAAAACATAATATATTTTAATTTCTTTTATGCAATTATTATTGTTATTATTATTATTATTATTATTTTATCATACCATTTGCGCTCACGTGCCGTTTGTGGGGGTGCTTCCCGTATAGACCTGGTCAGGGGATGCAGTGCCGGTGCACAGTTTATTCAAACGATGTGCTTAGCATGTCATTCGAGTGAAAGTATACTTGTGGTGTGCCCCCCGGGTGGGAGTTTCTGGGGAGGGCTCCCGCAAACGGATATTATGACACGTGCTAAAATCTTCGTACCTGTGTGTTTTGTTAAATCATTGTTGCTGTTTGTAGTGTTGTTGTGATTCGTATTACTTTCGATATTGTTTGTGAGTGTAATGTAGCTTTGCCTGTTATTATATGTCAGTAGATGTAGCAAGGACAGATTGGAAGAAAGGCCTGTGCGCCTAATATCTCAAACCTTGATAAATAAAGTTTCAGTCAGTCAGTCAGTCTCTCTCTCTCTCTCTCTCTCTCTCTCTCTCTCTCTCTCTCTCTCTCTCTCTCTCTCTCTCTCTCTCTCTCTCTCTCTCTCTCTCTCTCTCATGTCTCGGCAGCCGATGTGTCCAGGAACCAGTTGCATGAGTGAGCTTAGTCCTACGCCAGCCACTAAGTTAGAGGCGGAGGTTTTTTTTTAGTGGCTGGCGTTAAAAAAAAAAAATTAAAACCCGCAACTGGTCCCAGTGGCGTAGGATGATTTCTACTGGAGGTATGACCCAACACAAGTCGACAGTTGGACACAGGGAGGGGGTGGTGGTGGTGGTGGTGGGGTGGGGAAGGGGGGGGGGGCTATCCACAGCACATTGAATGAAAATCTGCAGGACACAAATACTAAGCACTGGATGTAACCTTCACCTGGCCCAGGTGACGAGAACCTCATGAGGCGGACAAACAATATGGAAGAGTCTGACAGCCAATTCACCTCTTTTTTACCAAACGGTAATATTCTCAAATGGGTCGGTTAACAGGTTGCTCGGCTGTGTAGCATTTCCGGTCTGGCCTTTCAGAGAAGTGTTTTCGTGTGCGCGTTGGACAGTTTTTTTGCGAAGTTTTCGTGTATATGCATAGATATTTTGTGTAGCCATGTAATTATTTAAGTGTTCTGTTTTCAAGTGTATCTCAAGCTAATAACACTATTTCTACACTTTGTTTGGTCTCTACTTTTGGGTGGCAAAATATTCTCATGTTATTTATGAAATGTTTGAGACAACAAAACTTGTATTGCTGCACCATACATGTATACATTAATATAATAATACTGAAAACAATGAAAGAATTGCGAGTAATGCATTCTAATGATAATTCATGACACAAATACAAAAAATTGACAATCTGCCAACAAACTCTCTAATTTTATCAGCATGACAATAAATATGACTTACTGGGTACATTACTACAAGTTTCACTATTGTACCGACAAAACAGAACAAAATAAGTTTCACTATTGTACTGACAGAACATAAAAAGTTGGAGGAAAAACAAAACAAAAAACAAAAAACAAAAAACAAAAAACAAAAAAAAAACAAAAAAACCAACAAAAAAAACCCCCACATTTACACAAAAGTTGAAGATCACACACGCCCATGATACAAAAACCGTATGAAAATATCAGGGCGTGAGTGAGACAACAACCTGCTGGCATCAGTAGGTAGGCCTTAGAGTCGGTAGTCCTAATCCCTACCAAAAATATGGGGATATAACTTCAACGGAGATTTTGATACGTGCAACAAAACGCTGCGCAAAATAACTATCTCCGCCACGGTTTGGTCCGCTGACGATGAGGAGTACCGGCAATTTAAAGCAAAACTTCCTCGAAACACACATGAACTAGACATAAAAATTCAGACTGACTTGTGTCGCTCGAGTGTGTACGGCCGGCCGATAAAAAAAACAGGCCATTTCATCGGATAGTGTGCGATGTGATACACTTTTTTTACAAACAAAAAGGTTTCAAACACGAACAATAACGGCGAATGAAAGGTTTGTGGTCAAAACATGGCATTTGCAACAAGTCATACAGCTTTTTTTCGTTGTTGTGGCAACCTTTTACTGCGCAATGTCGGCCGCTAGATCGGGAACTTGTGTAGGGTTTTGTATTCACAGCTTCCATGTTTGCAAGCAAAACCGGAAGTCGTCCCCAGTAGGTCGAAGGTCATGTTCAAAATGGCCGCACCCATCATTTCTAATTAAAAAGACGTGAATAGCCCACGCTTGCAAGTCCGTGAGCTACCGTGTCAACTTTTGTTACTGACCTAATGCTTGGCTAACAGCGGGCGCTGCTCTACAAAGCGCATTTCTCGAGCAGCTGGAGACCAACGAATGTGCGGCCATCAGAAGCCACACTGCACAAAGCAACACTGATACACATTGCATATTTGTGTGCTGGTCTACGATGTTCGACCATACGGCTGTTCGCCCAAATGTCCAAAATTGCAGACCAGCATATATTTGTCAACATATTTTCTGAACCAGTCGTTCCATGAAATAAGACACCGCAAGTGTCTGCGATGCAAAATAAAATGTATGTAGTTTTTGCAAAACATGTAGAATAGCACCAGGGGGGCCGAAACGCCGACATGATAAATTCACCATGTAGACTTCGCCGTCTACAACAATCTGTCTTTCCTGCCCCCCCCCCCCCCCCCCCACCCCCCTTTCTTTCCCATACCCCCCACCCCCAACCCCTTCTTTTCAAAGAAAAAATAGTTGGCTGATTATTAAGAATTGCGTTTAAGGAACCGCTTCTTCAGAGAGCTGCTTTGATGTCAATGACAGCATGGAACCTGCTATCCACCTACCCTTACCCCTACACAGCCTCCTACCCAAAAGCAAAAAAAAGGAGAGTTCTGGATTACAAAATGGATATGACCCTTGCCTTGTGAATTGTGTTCTGCGGAAGCCACCTCCCGCGGTTACCGTCCAAACTACCGTGGTGTTGGGTGTGTACACTGCGATAGCTTTTTGCTTTCGTGGGCACACATTGCTAACAGAGTTTAGGTCAACGCAAGAGATGAAAGAAAAACTGTGAGTGTAGACCGGATCAGGTTATCGTGAAGGGCAATAAATTAACACGCCATCTGCAAGAGGCATAGATTCTCATGATCCCCTGCATTCGCAGGGTCTCGTGAGAATCTGTGCCTCTTGCTCTTAGGGCGATTTGACTCCGTTGACAGTCAAATTCCGTCCATTTTATTTTACTTCGTCCCTTGTGGCATGGCGGTAAGACATGTATAATATATGAGTGCAACTACAATGCACTATCGCTGAATGCAAAATAACACATGCACATTCTGAGACAAAAGATCCCACGTTACTACTTACGCCTATGCTCCTCAAACGGAGAACGTATTGGTGGTTTAAGTATAAGGATAAATTGCGCTGTTGGCCTCCTCTTCCATTTCGCCGTAAAACGGTTTGCCGTTTAAACTTTGTCCTTCCAGTCCTGGGTGACTTCATCAAGATTGATGTCAACGATACACAGAGGTACGGAATCGTGGGAGCCACTGCGTCTGCAAAGGCTAATGAGGATCTGTGTCTCTTACAGAATCAAAGGGCTCTCTAACAACTCCTTCCGCCAGCTGTTTCAGAAGACTGCAGCTGCCCAAATTCAGTAAACGAAAACTATGCGTTGGTCCGGGATTTGTTTGTTTGTCGCCCCGATGTTAACCCCTTCACTGCCGATAAAATATGAACACGAGCCAACTGCAAGAGACATAGATCCTCATGAGCCCCCGCGACTGCGGGGGCTCATGAGGATCTAAGCCACTTGCTGAGACCAATTTGTATCCATGTTGCTTTGGGGCTTTTTAGGACGGTTTTGGTTTTTGGTCGTTGAATGAAGAAAGATTTCATAAACAAAAATGTACGCGCAGTGGCAGGGAAGGGGTTAAGTGGTAAAACGGTTGTCATTTTTTATATATGTATACACTACATCGGTTGTTCAAAGCCATGGCATACGCAGCACATTTCAACCAAGGCGGCCCTTCCGTCAGTGTTTAGCATCGGGCACGATTTACAACGTTGTCACGAAATTCATCTATCACCACGATGTTAAGTGGCTGTCGCCGTTCAGTTCTGCTTTGTGTACTTGCGTCGGTTGTTCAAAGTCAGACCGTGGCCAGCTGTGAACCAAACCGGCCTTTCCATCAACGGTATCAACATAACAGTGTATGTTTTCGCGCAATAGATCTGGTCGGCTGTTCTTGAAGTCTGCAGCTGGCCATGTGTCTTTGTTTGGAGATATATACACTTGCATTCACAAAGACAAATCTACGGCTCTCGCTATACAATGGTAAAGAAAGTTAACCCCTTGGCTGCTACTGACGTTATCGCTCGGCCGAGCGGTATCGTCAGTAGAAGTTAATGGGTTAAAGATACGCGTCTTTTCTGCCAAGCGGTATCGTCCGTTACAGTCAAGGGGTAAATGGGTTTGCAATTTCCGTTCCACCTTCCCGTCAGGTTAGCTGTTTTCGCACAACGCATACTGTCGGACGTTCTTGAAGTCTACATCTCTTCCTGGCGGTGTACGTGTCTCTGTCTGGGTGATATACACTGATTTTCTTAACTCCTTCAGCCCGACGGCCGTATTTCCCAAATTTGGGAGTCGTCATCTAATGACTATGCCCCAGTTGCAGGAGATGGATCAGGGCTAAATGGGTTAACTCATTAGATCCTGAAGATGAATTTTTAAATTTTGCTTTTTGTCCTTTTAAGGCTCTATTGCAGATTAGGAGCTAGATCCACCATTTTAGTTCAAGGGTGGTGCCAGAATAGCTTGGCGCCTCAGGCGAGATAGATCCACCATTTTAGTTCAAAGATGGTGCCAGAATAGCTTGGCGCCTCCCATGAACTGTCAAAGTCAAATTTATTTCAAGCAAAAGTGTATCAGGATGAAAAGGGTTACTCCAACGCCAAAGAGCCCCACCTGCCCAACAAACATGACACAGCAAGAGGCATAGATCTTCATGACTCATGTCTCTCGCAGTTGGATTGTGCTTCGTTTCCTCGACATTGATGGGGTTAGGGCGACTGTTCCTGAAGTAAGTTGATGGCCTAGGCAGCTAAAACGATATCAATTGAGCCACAATTTCCTGACCTAATTCTTCAAGCGGGGCTGTTTGGTATAAACTGAATTAGCCGTTGGCCACCCAAGTGCACATCACTGTAAGATGTATGATCATGTGTACAATTATAGTCTAACGAGGTTTTTGGGTCGACATTTTTTCATTTGCCTTTGAAAACCGTGCATAATAAAATCAACAATAGAATGTGCGCCTCCTGGCAAATCACCGGTTTATATTGTCACAGTAATTTTACTGACAATTTAGTCTTCCGAAATTACCGTACTGATACAATATTTTACAAAAATCCAGGCCAAAGAGGCGACTAGTAAGCGTATAAAATGTCAAAAGAAATGCCTAACCAAGAAATGAAACGCGCTTATGAAAAACAAGTGCCAAAAAGAAGTCTTAGCATACACGTGTGCTGGTCTTTCAGCCGTTAGGTCTAAATTCATAGACCAGCACACAAATAATTATACTGTTCGAAGTCACCCTAAAATCGCGTGTGCCAAAACTGTAGTCCTTGCTTTTATCTGACAATATTAGTGACTCAAAAAATAAAGTCAAGCTATTTTATTCAGCGTCTCAGCGGTAATCCCCGGTTTCCCCCAGTACGGTTACCCACAACAACAAAAAAGTGTTCACACTCAACACTACTGAGCGAGTCCCTTCATTAATCCCGCATTGTGTCGCGGCATTAGTACGCACAAAAAAAGCGAGTTGCCGTGGCCCACACAGCAAAAGATAGTATTTCAACACTGACTAACAAGGCATTCCTGGAGGGTAAGGCCATAATTTGGCGGAAAACAAGTGTCGTTTGGCTGACAAGTAGACCTTTAGGCAGAAACTCCCCTGACACACTTGTTGTCTGTTTGATTCGCTGCCGCGGCGGCCCACGGCAGCAAATCGAAGGAGACAACCAGTGTGGACATCCCCCATCTGAAAGAACGCAGATAAAAACGTGTCATCAAAAGGAAAATATCTTCTCGAGACCCTGAAACCTCACAATGCCAATGACGATCTGTACCTCATTCACAAAACTTCCTCCACCGACTACGGAAGACAGATTTATGAATTTGACTGAATTGTCCAAGCCAGCAAGAGGCATAGATCCTCATGAGCCCTTGCATCCTGCAGGGGCTCATGAGGATCTATGCCTCTTGCTGACGCGAAAAGGCGCTCGCAGTCAACAGTTAAGACTTTAAAAGGGCATTGTAAATGGGAAAAGAGGGCACAGCAGGGCGTCATTTTCTGCCTGGATGCGTTTCTGTGCACAACAGTCGTGCGTCACGTCACATCGAGGCTTACGGAAACAGTTCCCAACTCTGCCAGACACTTTGGACTGCAAATGGCATAGATTATCATGGGTCCATGCAGCTGCAGGGGCTCACGAGAATCTGTGCCCCTTGCTTACAGGGATCGGCTCTACCTTCTTGCACTCCCGGCTCTCAAAATGCGAAAGTTATCGAGGATTACGCAGGAAAGTGTGGACAAAGACGTGAATAAAGCGTGACGTTTAGTTTGTATGCATACGCGACATCTCGAGTGGCGTTTAACCCATGACATCATGCCATTTTTTTCGTATTGTGCTGTGAAGGCTACACAACGGATTAGGAAATAAATCAACCATTTTAGTTCGAGGGTGGTGCCAGAATAGCTTGGCGCCGGAGGCGCCAAGCTATTCTGGCACCAACCTTGAACGCCGTAAGCGCCAAGCTATTCTGGCACCACCCTTGAAGTACTATAGTCAAATGAATTTCAAGATCAAGATGAAAAGGGTCAAAATGTTGTGTTGTAGTGATGTTCCTGAAGAGAAAAAGAAAAGAAAAAAGAGAAGAAAATACGCAGAAGATCTGGAAGACAAGATGGGAGGGGGGGGAGGGGGGGGAGGGGGGGGAATTGTAAGGTAGTGCGTTTGTTGTTACGTCCTCTGCCATCAGAAAAGCGATACGAAGACAAGACACCAAAAAAGTGATGACGATGATAACGATGAGAAAGACCCAACGGAGAAAGAAACACGCTTAACAATGACAGTTACAACACAATGTTAATAAACTGTGTTGTAACTGTCATTTCTAAGCGTGTGTTTTTTTGTTGTTTTTTTTCTCTCTGTCGAGTTGTTCTCTGCATTGTGCACTGTTGGCAGTCAACTTTTTGGTCTTGCTTTTGATGATAATGATGCTATTGTAGGTGACGACGGTGATGATAAAGATGCTGGCTGCCTATTTTAGGTTCAAGTCGCTTGTATATAGATGCACACTAAAGTCTTAAGTCAAATTTACTATTGTAGGTCTATATCTGAACTTGACATAACTTCAAATCAAGCGGGCGCAAGTCCCTTGAGACTGTTCTGCTCTATAGATATGAAGTTCACCCTAGCAGGATTAATAAACCATCTGATCTGATCTAATCCAATCTAATTTATTCTATTTTAATCTTATAATATTCTCTAACTGAATCTAATCTAAAACAATAAATATAAATTAGCATAATTATGGGGTCGAGTGGGGAGAGGGAGATGGTGGGAGGGGAGGGAAGGGGGGCTTTACATGAGAGAGAGAGAGAGAGAGAGAGAGAGAGAGAGAGAGAGAGAGAGAGAGAGAGAGAGAGAGAGAGAGAGTGTTATGAAACTTCACTTGTCATTTTTGTTCGTGCGTGGCTATAAAATTATGGCCGATAATCGTTGCGTGACATAAAACTCCCTTTTATTACATGCCGCTGAATATTCAAGGGCAGTCATGCATAATTTACCCCGTCCAAAAATAAAATGTCCACAAGACAGCGGCTCAGGTTCAAGCCGATCATGAACGAGCCATCACAATTATCTGAGTTTTCAATTTCGTTGATCAATTTAAGCAAAAAACTGGGCTTTGAAGTCTGAAAGGCTTCCCTGGGAAACTCCAGTTCGAGAGAAGACCTCTCGAGTTGATCTTCCCGTCCAACGCCAGCTGCGGTAGACAGATCGACCGTGACAGCTGAAGGATGGTGGCTGATTAGCTTGGCGCCTGAAGGCGCCAAGCTAATCAGCCACCACCCTTCAGCTATCACGGACGATCCACTTCCTCCGTCGGAAGTTAACTTTGTCCCTGGACAGTTACAGACATTTGGCTCTTGAAATCAGTGTACAGAGGACAGTGCAGTATAAAAGGGTTTTTTTTTTTTTTTTTTTTTTTTGACGAGTCAGGACTGTATCAAATTTCTGCAGAGAAAAGAGAGATGATTGAGCAGTCTGAAAGCGGGAAAATGCGCCTTCCTCTTATTTCCTGCTGGACGACGTGTGTTTAGGAATGATTTCTGTCCAAAACAGAATCAGAGCAATTTAAACATGAAGGTTTTCCTAACAAGCACCCACAAAAGTGGAACATATCCTCCTCTTGGTTGGTTGGCTGGTTGGCTGGTTCGCTTGTTCGTTTATTTGCTTTCAGTCTGCAAGCTGTTGTTGTTGTTCCTGTTGTTGTTGTTTGCGTTGTTGTTGTTGATGATGATGTTCTTATTGATGATGATGATGATGATGTTGATGTTCTTATTCTTGTTGTTCTTGTTCTTTTTCTTGTCGTTGTTTAAGAAGAGCCATCTTGGTGTGGTTCGCTTAAAAGTCTTTTCCCAACCGTCGGATTTCAGAAGAAAAAAAAACTAGTACACCTTCAAACGCGGCATGAGTCATTTCAACATCAATTTATTTCTTTCGTGTATTAAATTCAAGCAAACTCCTTTTAATGTTTTGTTTGCTGAGTGCAAAAGGCAAAGCTATCGCAACCTTACACTCATATTTGCACAACGTCAAGTGATGGTCTCAGAACACACCATTCCATCTGCAAGAGGCATAGATTCTCATGAGCCCCTGCGAATGCAGTGGTTCATGAGAATCTATGCCTTTTGCGGAGTGAGCTAAGCTTCAGCTGCCCCTCAGATATAGGTACGTTTGATTCCCGGTACAACTTACGAAAGAAGTAGTGGTCTCAACCTGGCTGTGCATTCATAAAATCTCAGCGTAGTGAAATGCGAGAGCTGTGTGTAAACTCATCGTCCGCTGGCAATAGCTTGTTAACGGGTCAATTGTATTGTATGCTTTTTCCCTTTCATACGAGAGACTTTTTACTGCGTGCATGTCAAATGTGTGTTTTTATCCGAGGACCTTGTGAAAAATCATGTCCCGGACAAAACGAAACACTAAATGCTCTTCTTTTGTGCAAGTGCGTACGTTTTTTTTGCTTCTATTGAAGGGGAAAAAAATGAAATTTAAAAAATATATAAAACAAAACATTATAGAAATGTAAATAGAAAGCAATCCAGACCAATCTCTATGTTTGTTTGTTTGTCTATTTTGACAAAGGGTATTTACCCGAAATATTAATAAATTGTGTTGTACCCGTCTTTTCTAAGCGTGTTTCTTTCTCCGTTGGGTACTTCTTTAAATAGAAAGCAGTCGCATTTTTCAGTCTGGAACACAACATAAACGTGCATAGGCGTTTATGTTTTACTGAAACGCACCTTCACTTAATTAATGTCATTAATTCAGACACGGTGCGTTTCAGTAATCATTAATAATGATAAACCCATTTAGTGAACCTTGATAATATAGACTTAATATAAATGTGTCTGCTGATATGTTATTTTGTACCTAACGGCCCCCAGACGTTAGGTCTAAAATCACAGACCAGCCCACGTGTATTCCGTACTAAGGATATACTGTGTTCGTAAAAAGATTCATCAATCAAATCGACTGTCTTTTCAAACGTTAGCTTATCCCTTATCATTTCGGAATGCACCAGTGTGTGAAATAAATTTGACTAAAATAATTCAAGGGTAGTACCAGAATAGCTTGGCGCCTCTAGGCGCCAAGCTATTCTGGCACCACCCTTGAACTAATGCTATTGGTTTAGATCCTTATCTGTAAGTACTATAATGTAGCTTGCATCTGGCAGTCTACAAATTTGAAACTTTTAGCCTCAGTATGATATGGGTTATAAATGCACTCCACTGAGCTTTTGCCGAATAAACTTATCTACCGCTAGGCTTATTGCCGTATTCAATACTGTCGAATTTATTTCCGCCAATACGCCGCAATATACCCTATGAAATCTACTTGTCGCAACCAAACTAACGGCCAGTTGCAGGACACCTGTGCCGCGTTGCATGACACTGGAAACCAGGATAAATACCGAGGGGAATACTAGTATGTATACTTAACCCGTTCAGTGAACATCGCCCAACTGCAAGAGGCATAGATCCTCATAATAATAATAATAATAATACTGTTATTATATAGGCGCTTTTTCTCAATTTTTGGGGCAAATCGACTCAAAGCGCCGCGCCTGAAACCCAACACGCACACTCACGAAACAGACACTGATTTTACGCCATTTAAGACAAACACAGTACAAGACAAACGAAGGGCCAGTCAGCTACTGAAGTTACAGAGATTTTTGATCGCTTGTATTTGAAATTTGTAAAGTGGCCTGAGACCAGTACCAAAGTGTGGGGGGTGGGGGGGGGGTGGAAGAACCGGAGTACCCGGAGAAAGAACCCCCGACGGTCCGCCCGAATTAACGGTGACACTTACCAGAGGAGAAAAGTCCAACGCCGAAACCCGGTATCGAACCGCGCACCTTTGGCATTGGTGGCAGGCGCCTTAACCACTGCGCTACGGACCGCCCGAGGCTCATGAGGATCTATGCCTCTTGCTCACACCACTTGCTCACACCACTTTGAATCCATGTTCCTGAGACAGCTAAACTTTTGTTCTTGTTGTTTGTATTGCAGAAACACAACCAGCATCAACTGGCACTGAACTGCTTAAAACTAGGCGACGGGAACGCACGTGCAACGTAGATCCTCGTAAGCCTCTGAGCACCGGGGCCCTTGAGAATCCAAGCTTCTCGTCGACCTTTTAATATCATTCCGTTAACTGTTCCAGCTCGGGGAAAATTTCTCGCAATTTACCGAAGGTCCTTCAATACATTTGCTTTACTGTGAATACGATCGTTGATTGATCAAAAGACAGAGGACCAACCTGATTAAACAAAACCACAGACGTACATAGTTTACAGCAAGAGGCATAGATCCCCATGAGCCCCCGCAATTCCGGGGGCTCATGGGGATCTATGCCTCTTGCAGATGGTTGCGCTTGTGACAACTGGAACTGATAAGGTGGTCACCGCTTCAAAAGACCTGTCGATACCGTTGTTGTCTGTTTCGGTACAACTTGTCACTTTCCCCGTCAATACAGAGGCGGTTCCTGCTACAAATTGCCTCGTCGCCTTTCGATACGACTGAGCGCAGCATGAGCTTTGCCCTAAATCCGAGTTCCTGAACTTCCCATTCGCGTATTCGTGCCAGTTGGCGGCTCACAGTAAAGACCAACATAAAGCTGAGCGAGGCAAGGAGAGAAAACCAGTGGGACGAGAGGAGGTAGCGCAGACGAAAGAAAGAAGAGCCAGAGCCCACAGCAACAGTCACAGGCTTCACTTTGCCGCTCTCGCATTGGCCGACTGATTAGTCACAGCAAGCACTGCAAATCTTAAAAAGGACTAACCCAGCAAGCGCATATACTCCATTGTCTTCCGAGACAGAAGGATGCCATATGAAGAGACCAGTGACCAACTTTTCTTGTGGAGTACTGCAAACCGGGAGATTTTCAAATGCTGCTGCCAAAGTACTCGAAATGAAAATCAGAAAAGAAATACCCAACAAAACAACAAATTTAAAAAAAAAAAAAATGAACATGCTTGTGTTGTGCCGCTTGTCCTTTCGAAGCGTGTTTCTCTCTCTCTGTTGGGTATTTCTTTGCGTTTTACATCCTTGGCAGTCGCCTTTTATGTCTGGTTTCTATAAATTAGGAAGCATATGTGAGGGGGGAAGGGGTGGGGGTGAGGGGGGGGGGGTTAGAGGTTAGAGACGGAGCAGAGGTTTCTTTGGCGCTGAGATAAAGATTTCAGAAACATTCTTGGCTTGACTTCGCGAACGAAGATTTTATAGGAGTTGCCCACGACGTCTGCAGGCTTGTTCGTGGCTGCGGAGGCCAATCCGAGACAGGCAGGTTCGACCGCAGTGGCTGCAGGGGAAGGTCTGGCCAGGGTTCTGAGCTGCGGCATCTCTGTTTTTTCTCCTGAGCCGCTTGTCCTTAAGGCTAGCTCTGCGAGAGTCCTCAAAGGAGACAGCTGCCTTGTAAATGGTGGAGCGCCAGGTGTCACGGTCCGCAGCAAGCGAAGACCACTGGTGGTGGTCGATTTGGCAGGCACTAAGTGACTTCTTGAGACAGTCTTTGTATCTCTTCTTTGGTGCCCCTCTGTCACGGTGTCCAGTAGCAAGCTCGCCGAACAGGGTGATCTTTGGTAGGCGATGATCCTCCATCCTGGAGACATGCCCCGCCCAGCGGAGCTGTGTCCGCAGCAGCAAAGCCTCGATGCTCACAGTTTCAGCCTGTTCAAGGACCTCGACGTTGGTGACATAGTCACTCCAGTGAATGCCCAGGATGGTACGCAGGCAGCGCTGGTGGAAGCGTTCGAGGAGTCGTAGTTGGCTGCGGTAGAGGGCCCAGGAGGGTGGTGAGGACCACAGCTCTGTACACGCTGATCTTGGTGCCTGTTTTCAGCTGTTGATTGTGCCACACCCGCTTGAAAAGTCGCCCGAAAGCACTGTTCGCTTTTGCCAGCCTGCTGTCAAGCTCCTTGTCCAGCTTGGCGTCCGACGTGATAATGCAGCCAAGGTAAGTAAACTGGTGCACTGACTTTAGTTCAGACTCGCCAATGGTGATGTGAGGAGGGTGATACACTGTCTTGGGTGCCGGCTGATGGAGGACCTCTGTCTTTTTCAGACTGACCTCGAGTCCAAAGAGCTGGGCAGCATCTGCGAAGCAAGACGTGATGCGCTGCAGGGCTCTCTCTGTGTGTGCAACGAGGGCAGCATCATCAGCAAAAAGCAGCTCACGAATCAGTTGGTCTAGGGTTTTCGTGTGGGCCTGCAGTCGTCTGAGGTTGAACAGGCTGCCATCGAGACGATACCTGATGTACACTGCATCGTCATCATCGAGGTCCACTGTGGCCTGCTTCAACATCATGCTAAAAAAGATGGTGAAGAGGGTCGGTGCCAGCACGCAGCCCTGCTTTACGCCGTTGAGAATAGGGAATGGTTCTGAGAGGTCATTGTTGAGTCTGACCTGGCCTTGCTGGTCCTCGTGTAGCTGGACAATCATGTTGAGGAACTTTGGGGGACAGCCAAGTCGCTCCAGGATCTGCCACATGCCTTGCCTGCTCACAGTGTCGAACGCTTTTGTTAGGTCGACAAATGTTACGTACAGCCCTTTGTTCTGCTCGCGGCACTTCTCCTGTAGCTGTCTCAGCACAAAGACCATATCGGTGGTGCTCCTGTTTGCTCTGAAGCCACACTGGCCCTCTGGGAGTTGGTCTTCAGCGATGGCAGGTACCAGCCGATTCAGGAGCAGCCTTGCAAGGATTTTCCCAGCAATGGACAGCAGGGTAATTCCCCGATAGTTGGAACAGTCAGACTTCTCGCCTTTGTTCTTGTACAGGGTGATAACGACTGCGTCACGGAGATCTTTTGGTAGTGTTCCTTCCTCCCAGCAGCAGAGAAAGAGGTCATGGAGCTTGTTGTGCAGTGCTGTGCCTCCATGTTTCCAGATCTCTGGCGGTATTCCATCAATGCCTGCTGCTTTGCCACTCTTGAGCTGGTGGATGGCTGTGAGGGTCTCTTCAGCGGTGGGCGGTTCGTCCAATTCAACCTTTACTGGGAGGTGTGGGATTTGTAGGACGACTGCTTCTTGAACAGTGCGCTCAGCGCTGAAGAGGCTCTGAAAGTATTCCGACCAGCGGTTCAAGATGGAGGTATTATCTGTGAGGAGTGCCTGGCCATTCGCGCTTCGCAGGGGACTTTGTACCAGGTGCCTGGGGCCATACACTGCTTTCAGTGCTTCGTAGAAGCCCCTGTAGTCACCATTATCAGCACAAAGCTGGGTCCTCTGTGCAAGTCTGGTCCACCACTCATTCTGGAGATCTCTGAGCTTGCGCTGGAGACTGCTGCAGACGAGGCGGAAGGCAGACTTCTTCACAGGGCAGGAAGGCTGTGCTAGGTGGGCCTGATGGGCGGCTCTTTTTTTTGCTAGGTGTTCCTGGATCTCTACATCGTTTTCGTCAAACCAGTCTTTGTTCTTCTTTCTGGCGAAACCCAAGACTTCTGCAGAGGATTTTGCAATAGCAGTTTTCAGTTGTTCCCAAAGTGTTTCAGGGGAGGAGTCTACTGGGTCCGCTGTGTCTTTGAGCCTGCGCTGTAAATCTGTCTGAAAGGCAGCTTTCACATCGTCACGCTGAAGGCTGGCAACATCAAGCTTTTTCTTGGGGGGCCCCCATTTCTTGGGTTTTGGCTTGAAGTGGAGCCTGAGTTTGCAGCGGACAAGGCGGTGGTCAGTGTGGCACTCTGCGCTGGGCATCACTCTGGTGAGGAGGACGTCACTGCGGTCCCTCTGACGCACTAGGACATAGTCGATAAGGTGCCAGTGCTTGGAGCGAGGATGCATCCAGGTGGTCTTTCGACTGTCCTTTTGCTGAAAAGTAGTGTTGGTGATGACCAGTTGCTGCTCCGCACAGAACTCCAACAGTAGGCGGCCATTGTCATTGCAGTTCCCCACGCCATGCTTGCCGAGGACTCCTTTCCAGGCTTCAGAGTCCTGGCCCACTCTGGCGTTGAAGTCGCCAAGGATGACGACTTTGTCGTCTGCAGGGGTACTCTGTAGGAGGCTGCGCAGGTCAGTGTAAAATTTGTCCTTTTCAGCAGGCTCTGCCAGGAGGGTTGGGGAGTACACACTGAGAAGGGTGACGTGTTGCTGGTGTCTCAGTGGGAGGCGCATGGACATGATGCGGTCGGAGTGGCCCGTTGGTAGGTTTTCCAGCTTAGTCGCAATGGATGTCTTGACCATGAAACCCACGCCTGAGAGCCGTCTTTCTGATGCAGGCCTGCCTGACCAGTAGAGTGTGTACCCAGCACCAAGTTCTTGGAGGCTGCCTTCGTCCGGAAGGCGTACTTCGCTGAGCGCGGCGATGTCGATGTTTAACCTCCGCAATTCATGGGCAATGAGGGCGGAGCGACGTTCAGGGCGTCCGCTGTCTGCTTTGTCGAGCATGGTTCGGACGTTCCAGCATGCTACGTTGAGTCCGGTCGTGGTCGTCATGAGAGTGGATCCGTTATTCTTTCTTGTTTTTTGACCGCAGGAGAAGATGCCCGTTGACCGCGGCTAGCCAACTGGGGTTGCGAGGGGACGAGCTTTGGTTAGGCCACCTTTTCTAGGCCCCTCTCCGTGTGGAGCAAGCAGTGCTGTCCCTAGAGAAGGCTGCTTGGTCGTTCAGGGTGTGCCGAGTGATGTTGTCATCCCCAGGTCAACATCAGGCGACCAATATCCTGAACCGCCTGCATGCAGGTTTGAGACTGCGGCTTCCAGTGACATCTTTCACCTGCCGTTTCGCCCCTCGCCCGTCGCTACAGGACTTGGAATGGTCAGTGTCATGGTCCGTGGACGTTTCCTAAAGCCTGCGCGGTGGAGCTTTTTGGTGGAGTGCAGTGTGCGCAGTACTGGCCCCACCCTTTAAACCCTTGGTTCATCTGCCATGGCCTAGCAAGCTGGGACGATGGCATCGAGGTCCTCGGGTCGTAGGTTTTATATCAGACTGTCCTTGTCCTAGTCTCTGGCTCAAAAGCCTTCCCCGGAGACACGGGGGCTTTGATGTCAGGGGTTTCCTCCCTTAGCCTTTCCGCAGCCAAGCGGCCAGGCCTGCAAGGCAGCAGGCGACTCGTGGAGGGCGGGGTCGTCCGTATGTCCCGTGCAGATGTGAACATCTGCCCACTGCCCACAGTTTCAGAAACATAATCTGCGACCAATTGCACTGCCATCGGGGCTTGATCTAAATGGATGTATCGTTTGCTTTTTAACCCTTTGCCGCGTGTTTTTATTTTAACCTTTGAGGTTTTTGTCACGATGATTCAAAAACCGCTACCGACACGCAAAGGGTTAATTATCTAGCTCAACGTACCTGGAACCAGTTGCATAACGAGATTTGTCCTGCACCAGCCACTAAGCAAGGTACGCCGCTATATAGCGGCGCACCTTGCTTAGTGGCTGATGCAGGACTAAGCTCGTTCATGCAACTGATCCCAGTAGCTTACACCCGCCGTCGCCCCCAGCCTGTGATAAGAGAGACACACTGAGAAGCTCAGCGTGAGGTTAGCGGGCACTTGAAGTTCGTCACGGCGATGACTGGAACCCTTACATGTGTCTTACGCGTGTCTTAACTCTCACTTTATTGGAAGCAAATACAACATTTAAGCATCCGACGTGTCACACTAGGCTAGAAAAACACACTCGGCTTAAAAACAAGGATGTAAGTGGCCCCAGCAAGAGGCATAGATTCTCATGTGCCCCCGCGGCCGCGGGGGCACATGAGAATCTATGCCTCTTGCAGAAGTTTGGTACTTGTATTAAGAGTAAACTTGAGGCTCTTGAAATGTGTCCGGGTGAAGACCTGGAGCTGCATGCGTCTTACATGCGGCTTAACTCTTGCTTTATCGCGGGCAGTTATCCGTATCAGTGTATTTGCTAGTCACGTCCACCCTTAAAGAGATTGCGGTCGGAGTGGACGCTAGGTCTAGACACTGAGCGATAGGTTGAAATGGTCAAGGTATGGTGTCCGAAACTAAGGCGTCGGTCTGGCAAACGATCGAAAGCTTTTTTATTTCAGTTATTTAATTTAACAGAATTCTGCACACCTTGCTTATCGACAGAAGCAAAGACTAACTCAGGGCGTGCCTACCCGTGGGGAAAAATGCTAAATGTTTAGGGCTTAACGACCTCTGTCCATCACAAAGGTGATTTCAAAGACGGGGCACAAAACAGATTATGAACCAACTTTGACCCCAGCTGGGTTCGAACCCGCGACCTTCCGCACGTGAGTCGAACACTCCACCACCTTCGTTACCCAGCTCCCCGAAAAAAAGACTGCTTCATAAAACGACGAATATATGCTGACGAGCAAAAGAAATGCGACATTTTTGGAGTCGTCGGAAACACTAGAATGCGACATTTTTGGAATCACATATCGCATTTTTTTTGATCGTCAGTATATGTCATCAGTGTTATATTCACATCATGTGCGTTCAGATTTTTAAAACATAATTCAGCTTCTACGCACCGAGCTGCCCATAACAAATATATGTCTGCAACGAGAAATAAATACACACCAAGAGCCGTACATCCCTCTAAGGACACTGAAGCATAAACGAAGAACGGAAAAGTGGGAAGGGGACAGGCCGGTGGGGGGTGGGGGTGTGGTTGGGGGGGGGGGGTTAGAGACCGGACGCAAAAAGAGAAAAATTCAAGATGACATACTCCCACACCCTGATCCCATAGATCCAAATCTGTCCGTTTTTTCAGTACGTTCAAACACACAAACCCCCCACACGAGACAAGCACGCGAGATACGATATGGAAGACGAACCAAAAAAAAAAAAATCATATAAATCCCTTTCCTGCAACGCCAAACACAGAAGACGGCTTGACCATGATGGTTCAAGGGCAGTGCCTGATTAGCTTGGCACTGCTCTTCAATCATCACGGTCGAGCCGTCTCCAGCGATGCTCAGGGAAAGCGTTTAATGCGTCAGTCTGTGGACATAGGCGACAAGCTAATCAAGCACTGCCCTTGAACCATCACGGTCGAGAATTCTCCGGTGGTGATGCTCTGCCAAAACTGTTTGAGAAGTCAGTCGTTTGTCTGTGGGCATGAAAGGTGTAAAGCCCTTTCCTCCTCCCAAGGCGGACACGTCGGGGATTACATCTGTATTTCCAAGATCCAGAAAAAGCAAAGATGCGACAGAAATACAAACATGAAACGCGTCGCTAAAATCAAAAACGCGTACACCGTCCTGTCTGCAAAGCGCACAGATCCTTTCGAGTCTTTTCAGCTGGCGAGGATCTTAAGTTAAAGACTCAAGACCCCTTTGCCCATAAACATGCATGTTTCTAGCAGGACCGGGACATGAAAGACAAATTCACAGAGAAGGCACATACGTAAACGAAAACATTTATTCCAAGGCTTGACAGATCTACATGTGTCCACTCAGCTGGCAAAGCGCATGAAAATCAACGCACTTTTTGCCCATGTGTATGTGTGTTTCTGGAAGGACTGTGAAATGAAAGAATGGACATTCCATGAGAAGAAAAGTACACAAACACAAACTTTCACATCTGCAAGACTCGACATATCCACATGAGTCTCATCAGTTGGCAAGCATCATGAGAACCAACGCAACTGTTTGCCCATGTGCGTGTGTGTTGCTAGGAGGAAGAACGCACGAGAGGCAAATTCAAATAGAAGACACAATACGTAAACGCAAACATTTTTCACATCTGCAAGATTTGACAGATCTACATAGGTCCCATCACTTGGCAAGGCTCCTGAGAACTAACGCACATTTCTGCCCATGTGCATGTGTGTGCGTGTGTGTTGCTATGAGAAAGAGCGCATGAGACATAGAGAGACGACGTGCAAAGTTGGAGGGACACACGTAAGCCAAGAGTTTGCAGAAAGACGTCAAGAAGCTGCGTCTAACCAAATTTACAGTTCATATTCTACGTGCGTTGATCTCGGAGCGGTTTGTTTTCCTACGAAAATAGAAACGGAGAAGTTTCATCCCAGTAAGCAAAAGGTCCTCGGGCAGGCGTCGGTCGCGGCGGGCCCGCGCACAGCCGTGCGCAGGCCCGCCGCGACCGAAGCCGACCCGATAGACTTTTGCGCTTTGGGATTTGTGTGCTGCTCTGTGACTTTTTTAAAACATTTTTTTAATTTGTATTTGTATTTCTACGATGGACATGCAGGCAAGTGTGTGTGCGCTGGTTTGTGATTTCGGATGTTACGGGTCCAGGTTATAAGGTCCACAATGAGGGACCAGCAAACATTTGCGTACGAGAATCGAACTCGCAGGCACGTGCGGCGCGTGCGCTGGTCTGTGATTTGGGGTCGTATGGTTTTAGGACATACTCTTGTGCCAGCTCTAGCACACATATCATATACGGGTAAAGATAAATAGTCGATATGCAGACAAATGCTGGATGCAAATCTACAATGCAACAGTGAAAACTTGTATTACAATAAAAAGGATCTATGTCTCTTCCAGCTTGATCGTGCTCACTTTTTTCTCGACAGAGAAGGAGTTAATGAAAAATATGCCTAGTGAGATGGCCTTAGAAGCCCGTTCAAAGTTAAATTCAAATAACCAAGTAACCAAATTTAGAATGTCCATGCTCCAATATAAAATCAATTGTCACTAGTTTAATCTGACTGGGCCAGAAGTTGAGGGAAGAAAACAGTCATTCAAATTGTTGTCGTTGAGTACTTAAATTACCTCGGCGGTATAAAGAAGGTATTAACACTCTCAAAGCCCCTCCAACGTGCAATGTAAAGGTGAAAACGTGTGTGTGTGTGTGTGTGTGTGTGTGTGTGTGTGTGTGTGTGTGTGTGTGTGTGTGTGTGTGTGTGTGTGTGTGTGTGTGTGTGTGTGTGAGTGTGTGTGTGTGTGTGTGTTTGTGTGTGTGTGTGTGTGTGTGTGTGTGTGCGTGACTAAAATAGCGCCCACTTGCACCAATAAAGCACCTTGATTACCTGGGGCCGAGGCAGTAAAATCGATCCAATCTACATGTATTAAGCCATCAGGGTTAGCGCACTTGTTCAACTCTACACAAAAATGCCACGAGTTTTAAACTCGTTTAACTCTAAAGTGCCAACTGCGGAGATTGAATCGATTGCGATAGCTTATGGGTAGTTCCTGATTTGCTAGACTCCTACAAGCACCAAACTAATCAGGCACTATCCAAAAGCTATCACGGCCGTGCATCTAGAGGAGGACAGGGTTTGTGCAGCTTGTCCTGATTCGTTCTCCGCTTCTCCAGGCATCAATAATTGAAATCTTCCAATTACGGTCCATCCTAACCTTCCCTCAGAGAATTCAGTTTACCTGCAAACTTTTTGTTTCCACTGTCTCCTACACTGCAGCGCTATCACAGGATTTGGAAGCCGTTTATGTCCTCACACTGTCAAGGGTTCCGAACGTCAACAGGTGTACATAAAACTCCATATCCTATTGACGCTCGGACAGATCTCTGAGCACAAAAACCTTCCATTTCCTCACCCTGTGGTGCCATGGGATACTGAACGTCACTCTTTTGGCGTACTGCGTCATTGAGTTTTGACATCAACGTCACATTTTGCCTACCACGTAGCAACTCACGCTTTGCCTACAAAGTCGCAACGTTCGCATACTGTGCCACGCTGTGTCTTTAACATAAATTTGTATTTGGTAATGTTTGTAATTCATGCGGTTTGAGTTATTTTCCTACATGTTTCGCCAGCATTCAAGCAACAGCAGAGTTGTTTGGGTATTTTTTTTAAAATTTAAATTGAAGCGTTTTAGTCCACCGACCATTTTAATTCTGATTTTTAAGAAAAATCGTGTCCGCATTGGAAACGGTTTGTGAAAACGTGACGCAATTTCTTGTCGTGCGCAACTACAAATTAGGTTAACACAAGCTTCCACAACGGTTTTAAGTTATGTCACAGTGTTTGTCAAATCGTCTAAATGGACCAGCAAACAGACTTACTGCCAACACCTATAACAGCAAGCGCTCAGAAGTCGATTCTTGTTATTTTCAGCCAACGATTCACATCTGCAAGAGGCATAGATCCTCATGAGCCCCCTCAACTGTGGGGGCTTATGAGGATCTATGCCTCTTGCTAACATCTACACACCTGCTCAGACAGTCAGCGGACCATCAATTTGTAGTGATAGACATGAATGCAAGCACACAAACGCTGCTGGTAAAGTAACACTTTGTGTTAGTATTTGCATAGTAAACTAATTAAGCGCTGGGGGCAACGTTTCATTTCATGTCTCTGTTGCAAGATATAGCCACTCTACAATCGATTGACAGGAAGTGAGAATTGTGTAATTTGGGTCTTATCACACGTTACATCAGCAGCAACAAGAAGACAAATCCCAAACGAACGGTCCAGTGTCACAGTTGTTGTGCATTGCGATTGTGTTCGCAAGCAACCTCGTAAGTGACATCATGTTGTTTTAATGCGGCTGCATTCTTTGATTTTTGTGACTAAATCTCGAACCTGTAGCGAACATGATTGATTGATTGATTGTACATTGCTTAACGTCCCGACAGCAACAAGGCTTTCTCAGGACGTGCCTGCACTGCTTGTGAAAAAATAAAAAAGAAACAGAACATTGAATGTATGTCGCCAGCCGGTCAAATACGTTAAATAAACCTAACACATGGGGCCTAAATAAAGCTAAGACCATTTAGCAACACACATCCAATATCAAGAGCTACAGGCAGTGCAGACAGTAGGGAGAGTTTTAAAAAGGCAAATACAGGTGAATGGACAAAGGGTAGACAGAAACACATGCCCCAGAATAGAGAGAAAAACCCACCCTGTGGGGCTGACCAGGGTGACCCTGGGAACTAAAAAATACCTAACCCCACCCAAGTCCCCCAGGGCAGACCCAGGTGGGGTCCTGTAGCGAACAGGTAATGCTCTTTATATTACGAAGAAAACACGAATCTCCAAACACGTGTTTTGACCAAAATCTAAATAGGTTTTTATCGTTTTTGTTTTGGTTGGTTTTTTGTTCTTTTTCTTTTCTTTTTTTTTTTCTTCTTTTTCCAAAACAGCACATCTATTGTTTGTTTGGTATGCTTTGCTTTGCTTTGCAATGGATTGGATTAGATTGGTTTGGATTGGATTGGATTGGATTGGATTGGATTGGACTGAATTGTTTTGGTTTGGTTTGGTTTGGTTTGGTTTGGTTTGGTTTGGTTTGGTTTGGTTAAGACGAGTTAGTACGCTGCAAGCAGATGCCATCGATTATTAGTTCTCGACCGGCGTTGTGTGCGAGTCTGCAAGTTTCATTGAAATGCAGTAGCTTCATTCACACAAGCACTGAGTAATGACTTTCGCAAATCTGGACAACTTTTATAAAGACGGTGTACCGAGTGTCGATAGGCCGCGACGGTTCAAATGTGGAACCAGATTAGTGTGGCGTCTAGGATGGCTATGATATTTAACGGGCAGTACATTGCGCCACATTAGTTCTAACCCTTTGGCTGTCGGTAGCGCTTGTTGTCGCGATGATTCCGCAGGAATCATCGCGACAACAAGCGCTACCGACAGCCAAAGGGTTAGTTCAAGTGTTGCGCAGATTAACTTGCCGCCTCAGTGTGTTCAGTGTTCAGTTTTTCTCGGCAGTGTTGGGGTTAAAAATCAGCGATCTTTCCGAAACATAGACTTCGCTGACGAAGCGTCTCGGGTGGGAAAAGAGGGTGTGGGTATAGTTAGGGGTGGGGTGGGGTGCGTGGAAAAAGCGAACCAATATTTGCTATTGCTGCACACCATGAGGTGCGCGCCTTTAGCAGGGCTTTTGAGCTTTGTGCAAATAGGACTACGGGCTTGAACCCGCACACACAAGCTCAGTGGCAGAAATATGAAAAAGACTTTTCATTGCGGAATCGGTGTGAGTTGAAATGGGAGTATTGACTGGACGCGGGCACAACAGGGGCCTTTCAGTGATCAATGGGGAGTGTGTGTGGGGGGAGGGGGGAAGGGGGTAGGCGGGGGGGGGGGGGTGAGAGAGAGAGAGAGAGAGAGAGAGAGAGAGAGAGAGAGAGAGAGAGAGAGAGAGAGAGAGAGAGAGAGAGAGAGAGAGAGAGAGTGAATCAATGAATCAATTAAACTTTATTTTACAATGGTTAAGGCATTGACATCGTCACTGACACAGTCATTTTACAAACCTGCCGTTGCTAACAACTACAAGACTATCTACACATGCACATACATGTAAGTAAATCATAATACTTGCAAACAATTGACAACACTTTTCACATAGGCAGTAGTTCAAATGATAAATGCAAAAGATAACAGGCTTAATTGCGAATAAATTGGACCCAGCATAGAAAGAGACATATAATACATGTATTTAAGGCATCCCTAGGCCCTACGAGTGATCCACGAAACACTTGCAGAGACCCTTTTTAAAACAGGCTAGCGAGGAGGCGGATTTTACATGGTCGGGAAGTGCATTCCAGATATATGTTCCTGAGAAGGATAAGCTGATTTTATATAGATCGATCCTTGGTTTTGGACTATGAAACGCTTTCTGATGATTCCAAGCTTGGACTCGGACTTGCGGAACAAAGTGGAGAAGTACTCAGGTGTTTTGCGCTTCCACACGTTGAACATAAAAATTGTTTTGTTATATTTGAAATGAACTTGAAGAGGCAGGAGACCTGCTTTTGTGAGCTTTTCTTCTGTGGTTAGGTGTGGATCAGGGCAGATTATTTTGGCCGCCCGTCTGTGTAGGGAATTGAGTCTCTTTAAAAGGACCTCACTACATCCATCCCATAGCGTTGACGCGTAATCGACGTGCGAACGTATGTGAGCATTATAAAATAGTTTACGGGTATCTGAATCAGTATAATATTTCAGTTTTGATAACATAAACAGATTTTTGGCTACTATTTTGCATAAGGCGTCTGTATGAGCTTGCTATTTTAGCTGACTGTCGATTGTAATCCCTAGTACGCGATGTTCGTTTACCTGTTCTACCTGACTACCTTTAAGTGAAAGGTTAAGTAATAGAGGCGTTATCTGCTGTTTCTGGCGCGTGGCGACTATCATCGATTTCGTTTTGACTGGATGAACAACCACAGAATTATTTATACACCAAGCTGATACGTCATGAAGACTTTGTTGTAAGTTGTCGGAAATTACCTGTATATCTTTACTAGTAGTATGAACTGAGGTGTCGTCAGCAAAAAGGTCGCATTGTACATCTTGGCAAGTAATATGTAGAGGCAAATCGTTAATAAATAAGCAAAATAGCATGGGGCCCAGTACAAACCCCTGGGGCACACCGAAACTTACATATTTGAGCGAGGAGTATGAGCCATGAACAAGAACCTTTTGTTTTCTTTTAGTAAGGTAAGATGTGAAAAAAGCAACTGCGTCTCCGTTATTAAGGTATTTGTGAAGCAAAGCAGTCAGAATAGTGTGGTCAATCAAAAGCCTTCTTAAAATCTAGATAGACCCTTTTAAAACAGACTGTTGTAACTTCTAGAGAGTTTTTTTATGAATATTAATGAGTTTTGGTTACGTTTTCTTTTCTACTTGGTTGTGTTGTGAGAATTTGCTGGATTATTCTGGAAATCTGTAATAGTAAAAAAGACCGTGTTAAGAAGTATGTGTGTACATTGGAGATACGCAGTGTGTCAAAAGTGTTGATGCGGCATTGTAGAGGAGACAGTGTATCAGTGTTGGTGCATTTGTGGATGCATTCGTGGAGATGGCATTGCTGCAATAAAATATTGTTGGAACTGTTACTCCAATGTAGTCTACAACCTTATGCCACGTGTGACGACTTGCAGCCGAGTGAAGTTTCTTTACAAGAACCCCAAGTGCGTGCGTCTGGTGTGATTGTATCATACTACGAATACGAGTACCACGTAACACATTAGGGCTTAACGCTTTTTGTCCATCACGAAGGTGATTTCAAAGACGGGGTACCGAATAGGGTCTGAAGAAATTTTGACCCCAGGCGGATTCGAACCCTGGACCTTTCGGACAAGAGCCGAACGCTCTACCGCACCGAGCTACCCTGAGAGAGAGAGAGAGAGAGAGAGAGAGAGAGAGAGAGAGAGAGAGAGAGAGAGAGAGAGAGAGAGAGAGAGAGAGAGAGAGAGAGAGAACACACAGACAGGGAGGTGGGGGCGAGAGAAAGGGAGAAAGCGTTGAATTAAACAATGAACAAACATTATCTTACGCGTATAAAGATTTCAATCTGTCCTTGACGAGAACAGAATAATATGAAATAGCGTTAACAAAAGTAAAAACAAAAACCGTTACCCCTTGCCGTCGCTTTTTCTGACAAATCCAAGCAAATTTGGCCGTGCCCTCCTAAAATTCAAAAGTGTCATAAAAATATCCCCCTCAGCACACAGACACATTTTAAAACTCTCTTTGACCTTCACTGCCGGATAATTCACCTTTTAAATCACTCCTGAGACCACGCGGGCTGAGGGGAGTGAGTAGTTGAGTGTATTGAACGAAAACTACCTACCTGCAAGAGATACAGATCCTCATGAGCCCCCCGCAAAGCGGGAACCCATGAGGATCTGTGTCTCTTGCACAGGATGTTCCTTTATGTTATCTGAGGGGTGGGGAGGGGGGGGGGGGCAGGGGGGACACGGATGTGAAAAAGGCTCGGACCTTCATAAGCCCAAGAAGGAGGGGCACGTGAAAATCTTTCCTTCTTGCGCATGATGCCTGAATGTGCCTCAATCGAAGAAAATCTAATAGTGTTTGATTTTTTAAAATTAAACGAATTTTAAAAAAAAAAACGAGCAACTGTACCAGCAACAGGCTCAGATGATCATAAGCTCCAACTATGATCCCTCAAATCATGAAGGTCTTCGCCTCATGCACACCGTGTCTCCATGTCTCTTGGCCAGAGAAAATCATCTAGTGTTTAATCAACGAAATGGGGGCGTGTATGAGGGCAGCATGTATTTTGACAATTTATAGATTTCACTCACGGACCTGGTCCGACATTTCACTCCAGTTTCTTATTTCATTCCCATGAGTAAATGAAATTTATCCGAAGCAAGAGGCATGGATTCTCATGAGCCCCTGCGACAGCAGCGTCTCATGAGAATCTATGCCTCTTGAGAAATTTATTTTTTTTTCCTGATTTACTGTTGACACCGTGCAGTTCTGTGTTTGCCCAGTGTCTCAATCGCCGCAGTCTGCGAGGGGAGAAATTACTGCTTCACCAAGTGGGGGACACTTAAGGGTAAATCTGCCGCTTAATGCTGCGTGTTCATTTTTACTGAGCAACCGAGCAAACAAACCATACCGCATGTAAACCTACACCAAGACCTGCTTGCGGCATGTGAGAACAAGAGGCGCGAGTCGAGACACACGTTTCTAACGATTTTTCCCCCCAGAGGTACAGTATTGAAATCTTCTATTCCGCTACCGTCGAACAAAAGAGATCAATTTTGTACATCGAAACATCGTGAAAAAAAAAAGTTTCTTGACTCACGCCTGTCTAAAGACAGGCGTGGGTCGAGAAACATTTTTGTTTTGTTTGATATGCGTACATATCACAGGGGGAAGGAATCGAAGTTTTTGCCAAGTCTTGTGCCCCGGGCTGACTCCAAACCTCAATAGAATATGACATATTTATTACTGTCAAGAGACCAAACCTCTTCCAGGAAAATCTTCGATTTACTCCTCATGTGTACGATCTTCAAAACAAACGCGCACGAATGCATACACGGCTCTAAGCCGTAAGGTTCAGAATAACAGATTAGCAGACACGGGCCTAAAATGTGACACGACCTCGGATAAACCATTAATTTTCTTTTAAGTACTGGCCCACCTTTTTATCGCAAACAAGACAAGCTGATTGAAACGCCTGCTCCGGTGAAATCAAAACTTAATCTGCTGGAAACATAAATCACGCGTACCAATTTTTAGCAGGAATTGTCCCAATTGTTTGCATCCCTGAAATACAGCTCCTTCACATCCTGAGCCAAACTATTCACGTCTTCGTCTATAAACTGTGTCTAAGTCACGGCTGGTGAGACAAAGGCCATCTAGTTGACCTCCATCTCGGTTGGTTGGTTGGTTCATTGATTAGTTGCCTGGTTTGGTTGGTTGATTAGCTGCCTGGTTGGTTGGTTCGTTCACCGGTTCGGTCGATCGTTCGTTCGTTCATTCGTTCTTTCGTTCGCTCGTTCCATTCGTTGGTTCGGTCATTAAAATGTAGATGTACAGCAAAATTCGCCTATGACCCTGCCCCTATGAAGTAACCAATTCGGATATATATATATATATATATATATATATATATATATATATATATATATATATATATATATATATATATATATATATATATATATATATACTTTATTGTGTCAGTCTGGCCGACAAATTTTCTTTCGTTGGGATCACATGTGCGCGTACGGTTTTAGCCACATTATGACAATTATGATAATGGTGTTAGTAAATTTTTTTTAAAAATAAAAATAAAAAACACACAACCAACTACATGACCACAGTGTTAGTGGTATAGAAGTGAGTCTGCCACTTGCAAGATGCCACTGCGACATCTGAGGTGCAAGTTCCTCGACGGCGTCAACAGGGAGAGAGATATATATATACGCTAGTTAACACACTCTTCATTAGGAGACGGATGGCCGAGGGTACAAAGCTGCCCTTGTAGCGTTTGGTTTTAACAAGAGGAGTCTTGAACCTACGGCCAGACGGGAGGCTCCTCTTGTTAAAACCAAACGCTACAAGGGCAGCTTTGTACCCTCGGCCATCCGTCTCCTAAATGAAGAGTGTGTTAACTAGCGTCTCTCTCTCTCTCTCTCTCTCTCTCTCTCTCTCTCTCTCTCTCTCTCTCTCTCTCTCTCTCTCTCTCTCGACGTCGCCACTCATGCCACACAGCTCTAGATCACCTGACCAATACTTGGCTTAAGTCCATGAACAAAGCTGAAATGACCGGTGCTGTATTTCTAGATTTCTCTAAAGCATTTGATCTGGTAAATCATGATATGTTGATACTAAAGCTATCAGTGTATCACGTAAACAAAGCATCCTTGGACTTTTTCAAATCCTACCTGCACGGAAGACGTCAGTATGTGTTTGTTAACGGAAAACGTTTCGCTGAAGGCATACTAAAGCATGGCGTGCCTCAGGGCTCAATATTAGGGCCCCTCTTATTTTCCATTTACATCAATGATATGCCATTGCATATTTCAGATCTAAACGTACGCTGTTGCCTGTTTGCTTATGATGCTACTCTCGACATGTCGTCAGCGAATATCTCCACAATCAATTCATCGCTTCAACAGGGCTTAACTGATGTTTCAAAATGGTGTCACAATAACTGTATGGTACCAAATCCGTCTAAAACAGAATGCATGCTAATAACTACACGACAAAAGCAGCAGCTACATCCACCCCCGCTTAGCCTTTCTCTCAACTCTGAGCCGATTAGACAAGTTAGAGAGCAACGCTTGTTAGGCGTCATTATCGACGACCAACTCACATGGCACGCCCATGTCAGCAGCGTATGTCGAACAGTGTCCAGGAATTTATATCTTCTTTCAAAACTGCGTTATTTTACAGACACACCGACAAGGAAAATATTTTATACCGCACATATTCAATCCCATATAGATTACGCTTCTACAGTTTGGGATGGATGTAGCGATGCGTGCATAAAAAGGCTTAATGCTCTTCATCGTAGGGCAGCCAAATTAATCCACCTGGATAGTAAAGAAAGCACTGACGACCGACTCAAAGCCCTTGACATGCTGCCTCTGCGTAAGTTACTTATGTACAATAAAGGCGTACTTATGTTTAAAATCTACCACTCTAACATGCTTAGTTATCTAAAAGATCTATTTAGCCCTGCTCATACGCCTTATAAAACGACGAGGAACAATCTATCCATACCAAGGCCGCGCCTCGATATATTCAAAACTAGTTTGTCTTACTCAGGAGCCAAACTATGGAATTTGTTGCCTATCGACATTACTGCGGCTCCTTCTTTGTCCACATTCAGGGCCCGCTTATTTCGGCAGCTGAAAGAAACTTAAGCCCATAGTTGTGTAGTTGTGTCGGCGTTGCTAACAAGTGGGGTTTTTTTGTTGTTTTTTTTTTTAATCAAGTTAGTTGCCTTTCCAATTTTATTAGTTTTAGTCACGCGCCTGAGACTGTTGTGTGAGTGCGTGTGCAAGGACATGATTGAAAAAGGTTTGTGTACCTAATCATTTATCCTTGAGAAATAAAGTTTTATTTCATTTCATTTCACTCTCTCTGTTGACGATATATATATATATATATATATATATATATATATATACATACATACATACATACATATATATATATATATATATATATATATATATATATATATATATATATATATATATATATATACCCAATACATAAAGTTTTGCCTTTATTGACAAATGTATTGATATATTGTACAACCAGCAAATTAATATTCAGGAGCTTGCTAGGTATACTTTTCTTCCCAAAATCCCTTGCGCACCAAGAAGACTCGATCTTGCTGATAATTGGATTTTCAAAACGGAAACGCGAAATATGCTCACACTGCAACATTAACGTGCTCCTTATGTGTAGTAGTAATGACATACTTCTTAGTGTGTATTAATACACGAACTTAATATCCTACACACACACTCGAAAGGAGAAAAACGCCAGGAAACGTGCGAGTCCCTGGACTGACAAGTGAAATTGACGAGATGTCAGCTGGCGATCTGGCGACAACCTGAGAAAAGAACAAAATAAACAAACCTACTGGCATTTTCGGCAATTATGCGTGATCTAGTTACAAGTAGAATCTACTCAGCAACACGCACGGTTATACAATGCACTGACGTCTTCCTAGTCAATCGAAATCTACGCGCTGAGTCGCCAGCGATTTGCGGCCGTCTGCCATTCATGTGTTTTGTCTGAACACCGCAATCAGCCGCAAAATGAATGACGGGAGGCATAGTTTTGTTCTAGACTGGGTACATATTTTTATATTGAGCAACAATTTTGTTTGATATAGTGCCGATATACAGACAGATGTGATTTCTTGACTCGAATCAAATGTCCTCGTCTTCGAGTCTCGTAATCACATCTGCCTGTTATCGCACTATATCAAGCAAAATGTTGCTCAATATAATATAATAATAACACTTTTTCCCGACACACAGTCTTTCTATGTAAAGTACTTTGATTAGAACAGATCTCGCATATAACAACAAACAAATTTCAGCACCGAGGTGTTTCGTTATATCCGAATAATATTTAACTGTAATAAAAGTATCCAACGCCGCGTAAGCGGTTGAGCCTCTATGCGAGAACTGCAGACCTCGGAAGATGGAACGACCGTAATAGATCAAAGGTAGTGCCTGATTAACTTGGCGCCTTCAGGCGCCAAATTAATCGGGCACTACCTTTGACCTATCACGGTCAATACATCTCCCTCGCCTGACGCCGCAACTGAAACGGACTTAATAGGGATGTTTCTACACGCCCAGAAATCTATCTTTACGCTGAGCGGTCAAGCATGTGTGTTATAGACACGCTCGGTCAGAAGACTAAACTTGGGCCTGTATCCTGTTCAGGGAAGCAGCGTAAAAATTGGGACGGATTAGTTGGTGGTCACTCGGTGTGAAGATGAGTCTTACGCTGTGACGACACGAATCAACGTCACGCAGGCCTTGTTTTGGTTTTGTCAGCAAAAGGAGTGCCTTGTTGCCCGCTCGGGCTCGCTCACTGGTTACAACACACACCGGTTGTCTCTCCCGCGATTTCTCTCCTTGCCCCGGTAGCTGGACTCAGAATCCAGGGGGAAAAACGGATTTGTTCAATAGCATGTCCGTTGAAAGGTCCTGGTAAATCAAAGTGGCACAGTTGGAGTGCGCCTGAGTTGATCAGTGTTCAGGTCGTATTCCATAGGCAATAGATTTCCCTGTCCCCCATAACCCGCCCGTCAGGGCCGTCCATGATCACCTCGGTGCTGTGGACGTTAAACCCGAACTAACCAACCATCCCGCGATTTGCTGCCGCTGATCAGCGGCTAGCATGTGAGGGTTGCAAGAGACATAGATTCTCATGAGCCCCACAAATGCAGGAGCTCATGAGGATCTATGCCTCTTGCTGAAACTAAATTGTATCCATGTTCTTTGGGCGGTTTTGTTCGTTCAATAATCAGATTCAGATAACTGTATTGTCCCATGCCAAGTTGACTTTCGAATTGTGTTTCAGAAACAAAGTATGCGGCCTGTACTTCTGTGACTGATAAGGCGTTTGTCACAGTGAACGACTGCCACGTGTGATTTTCGCATGCCCTTGAACGAATTGAGATATGACTTCGAGGGCGCTTCGTTCACTGCCGCGTTAGATAAGAAACGCGTTACGTCAGGAAGAGGGACGTTCAAAATCGTTACATCTGTTTTCAAAAATGATTCTCTCTAAATCTTGAGTGTGCGCTGAGTGGATATCGGTAGGATTAGACCATTTAGCCTCAACACACTACAGCAGGAGGTGGATCGACCATGATAATTCAAGGGAAACTGGCACTACCTTTGAATTATCATGGTCGATCCATCTCCTGCAACTAGTACAGAGTTGTTAGATGACAAATCCAAAATTTGGGAAATGTGGCCTTCGGGTTAAATGGGTTAGCAAGACCTGGGTCTTTGGTAGACCTCAAACATCAGTGTTTCGCCCAAGAAATTAACCCGTAAGATTCAGAATAACTTTATTGTCGCTGTAGCGGAAATTAGTCATGCACAGCAAAATTGTTTTGCCACGAGCATGTTTGTGACTGTGGACCTAACGGCCTAAATAGGTGTCCGTTTGGACCTCAGAGACCGGAGCACACACACTGGCTGTCTCTCTCGTTTCGATCCGTACACTGGTTGTCTCCGCGCAGCAATCGAGGTAGACAGCCAGTGTCCAGAACACCCTGACGTTCAAAGTCAGAAGAACAACGACACGTGACCACAAGTCCATTGCAAGTTACAGGCTTCGGTGCCCGAGCCTGCGCCCTAAGCAAGAGGCATAGATTCTCATGCGCCCCTGCGTTCGCAGAGGCTCATGAGAATCCATGCCTCTTGCAGATTCACAAATGGGCTCATGAGAATCTATTCCCATGTGGGTGACCAAAACTTGCCGACTCTGACCAGTCCCAGCGTTGCCTGAAGCTGGTTGTCACAGCAATAATCAGAACAAATGGGGCCGCTAATGAGATCCCCGGGGGGAAGGAAAAGCAGTCTGTGGGGGGTGGGGGGACTAGAAGGTGGGTGGGATCAGCCATCTCTGATCCCTGATCAGCCATTCCGTCAACAGTTACAGCAACGAACTCCACGCATCTCAAGGAACGGCAGGTGCTCCGCTGTCATAAACCTTGCAGGAATTAACTCATTTTGCCCGCGACACACCAACAGTGAGATACGGCGCCAAGCTATTTTGCCACCACAACTTACAATTAAGATTTAAATTTCATCGCAGCGTACGCTTCACAAGACGTTGGAGGCAGGTGTTGTGATGAGTCTTGCTGGATTCTAACCCCTTTGCTGCGTAGAAAGAAACAAAAAAAAAAAACGATCCCACTGCAAGAGACTTAGATTCTCAGCCGATCAGGATCGCCCGCAGTCTTGAGGGCTTATGGTGATCTATGACTCTCGCTGACACCGCTTTGTATCCATGTTCCTTGGACGCTGTAGCTTTTTGACAATCTGCGGCGCGTGCACTGGCAATGAACGGGTTAACAGGACTTGAAATGATGTGAGAGAATCAGATCTATGTGACCAATGTCGGGACAATATCGAAAGCAATTTTTGGACGACGTCTGAAAATACAAGTGGAGCGCTTGCGAACTTTTTTTCGCGGGCGCGTGGACGTCTGTCCTGGCAAAAACGGTTTGACAACGAGAACAGGTCCATGTCGATCAGTGTCCATGTTCCTCCTGCTGGGCCCACCCCACCTGACTCCGTCTTCCTTTTGAGAGAAGGCACACTGGTTGTCTCCCTCGATTCGCTACCGCTGTACAGCGGTAGCGAATCAAGGGAAACAACCAGTGTGGAAGCATGCAACCACGACTCAATCACAAAGGTGTCGTAAAACCGCACACTTATTAGCTGTCTGAAAATCTAGCTGTACATGATCACCCTCTAGAGCCAGCTAATGTCCACCCCTGTCTGGGAGACCTGAAGTGTGAAAATCAACGAGCGGCTCTGCCACCCCGCGGTCACGGTTTGACGACTAACACACCGTGACGGTGTGTTTGTGATGGCCTGGCGGGCTGTATCATCATCATCATCATCAGTCCCTTGCCCGAACTGGGCGTTGGGGGGACTGAAAGGCAGCAGCAACAGACAGTGCTCTCCACTGAGTTCTATTTTGGGCGGTGGCAAGCAAGTCTGGCATCTCGAGTTCGGTCCATTCTTTTATGTTTGCGACCCAACTCTTTCTCTGACGACCTCGCCGACGACTTCCTTCGAGAGTGCCTTGGAGGATAGTCTTGGACAAGGTGTTGTGTCGAGTCACGTGGCCAAACCAAGCAAGCTTGCGCCGTTTCACGGTTGCCAGAAGAGGTTCATGTGGGCCCACCAGGGAGGTGACGATGCTCCGTACATATTCGTTGGTTTTGTGCTCGCGGTACGAGATGCGGAGCAACTTCCTCAGGCACTTGTTCTCAAAGGCCTGGATTTTCTTTTCTGAGTCTGCAAGCAGTGTCCAAGTCTCACAGCCGTAGAGTAGAATAGACACTACGAGGGACTTGTAAAGCCTGTACTTGATGGTGAAGCTGATGGAGTTACTTCGCCATATCCTGTCCAGCCTGGCCATTGCGGATGTTGCTGTACCTATCCTGATACGGATCTCTGCTACGCAACTACCGTCTTTGGACAGGGTGGCTCCCAAGTACTTGAAGCTATTGACCTCTTCTAGCTTCTGGCCGTTCATGTGAATGTTGCTGCTGCTGTCGCTTGTGGTGTTGATCATCACTTTGCTTTTATCCGTACTGATCTCCATGCCATAAGACCCTGCGCTACTTGAAAGTTTGTCTGTCAGGTTTTGGAGCTCACTATTGCTGCCTGCCATGAGGTCAATATCGTCTGCGAATCGAAGATTGCACAGGGATCTGCCACCAATAGAGATTGAAGTATGGTGGTCGTGGAGGGTTTCCTGCATGATCTTCTCCAGGAATATGTTGAAAAGGACAGGAGAGAGCAGGCATCCTTGACGGACACCGATCGTCGTCCTGAAGAACTCGCCTGACTGATTGTTAAGTAGAACCGCGCTGCAGGCGTTCTTGTAAAGCGCTTCTATCATTTGGATCAGTCCCTCCTCTATGTTGAACGATCTCATGACTTGCCAGAGTCCGTCGTGCCAGACGCGATCAAATGCTTTCCTGAAATCAATGAAGTTGTGGTAGAGTTCGCGCTGATGCTGCAGATGTTTCTCGATCAGGACGCGGCAGTTGAAAATCTGCTCTACAGTGCTTCTTCCAACTCTGAAGCCAGCCTGTTCTTCTGCCAGCAGTTCCTCGGCGAAAGTTTTGAGGCGGTTGAGAATGATTTTAAGCATTACTTTGCTAGGGTGACTTATCAGACTGATAGTTCTGTAGTTCTGGCACTGTTTCATGTTTCCTTTCTTGGGGAGCGGGATCACTAGAGACTGTGTCCATTCTACTGGCCATTTCTTTTGCTCCCAGATCTTTTGACAGAGTGTAGTGAGGACCTTCGTTGTTACTTCTCCTCCATGTTTCAACAGTTCAGCAGGTATGTTGTCTACACCTGGAGACTTTCCTCCCTTCAGGCTGCGTACGGCTGCTTCCACCTCTTCAGCTAACACTGGCAGGTCTGTATAGTTCTCGCTGAAAGTCTGATCCGGAGCGAGGGACCCGCCTCCCCGCCGTTCAGCAGAACCGTGATGGGCTTGTCTGATTAATAGGTGATTGGGGTTTATATGGTCTGTCACAAGAGGCGTAGATTCTCATAAGCCACTGCTACAGCAGGGGCTGATGAGAATCTATGCCTCTGGGAAATAAAAGGAGTTGGCTGGGGTACCTTAATTGTAAAGGTGTGTGGACTACTGATTGACAATGCTATAGCTCGCGTCCAATGGCAAACGGCTTCTGTGTGCGATAACGGCAAGAGGCATAGATCCTCATGAGCCCCTGCTAAAGCAGGGGCTCGTGAGAATTTATGCCTCTTGCTGGCGGGAGTCGGTGTCACTAATTGTAACTCAGGCTGACGGAGCCACTGAAAGCTTGCGGCTGTGACAAAGGAAGGTTGGGTCTCCGATAGGCAACGCACACACACGGGGAGACTCGCACACTACACAGAGCGCGAGACAGTCACACTCACAGCAAGCAAGAGAACTAGAGAGAGCGAGAGAGAAAGGGGAAAGTCATGCCGCTCAGGTAAGCAGCAGAAAAAGGCCTTGGGGGAAAGAAACGCCGCGTGACAGCGCGGAAGGAAAGTTGGACCAACACGGTAAAAACTACTCCAGCTTTTGTGTCCCTGCGTCTCCAAGGCTGCAGATGTCGAGCGAGGGGACCGCGGCTGACTCCGCTACCACAGCGACGCGCCCCGAAGGATGCTAACGCGAGGCGTGTAGAAGTGGCAGAGGGGTGTGGGTGCTAGCGACGAAGGTGGACGGACAGATTTCGAATCGCCTGCAGCCCGCAGCGTGATGCGTCAAGCGTGAAGCCTGGCTCGCCCCCATATCAAACCAAGGCGGCGGTCACACAGGCTCAGTGAAAACGTCCCGAGCACGAGGGGACTCAGGAGGGAGTCTTTACAGCGGGTCTCCGCTACTTTTCTCATCCGTTTGGACTGATGACAGTGTGGATTTCCTGTGATTACCGCCTCGGCTGCTTCCGTCAAAAACGGTACCCTTCACGTGAGGTCTTTTTTTTTTTTTTTTTTTTTTTGCCGAGACAAAACTGATCACGCTGTGATTTTCGTGACTTCCTAACGAGGACACATCGGTGGATACCTATCTTGATTGACAACTGTTTCGCACAGTGTATGCTGGTGATAAGACACGTGTGTTAGCCTCGTGTTTCATAAGTTTAACCCAACTGTCAAACGACTCGGACAGCAAGCCAAACGTCAAAATACAGTTGCTGTCAAACCAGCGCAAATTCTGGCAGGCAACCTCCGTCAAAATAACCTCTACCTTTGCTCTTCAAAAACGGAGCTGCGAGACTCGCGCCACCTCGTTTTCCAAACTATTGCTTTCCTGCTGATTTCGCTCCAGGAAACAAGCTTTCGGAATTCCACACGTGAAGGCAGCCATGTGACGAACAAAGGATACCAGTTCGTATCAGTGAAGGAAGTGTCAACAAGTGATTCGTTATCTCTCGTTTTCGTTCGGTTGTGTGTCGAACCTTATCAGGATACGATACGATCTTCGTCGAGTTTTCGAGCGTGCTGCGCTCGGTGACACTGCACCTGAGTAATCTGCAGGTAAGCTATACCTGTTGGTGTACACCTTGTGCAATAAAAGAACTACTAGTTTAGATTCGTTTTTAAGTAATAAGTCATGAAGAAAGTATAACTCCTCAGCTCCGTCACACTACAACAGGAGACAGGCCGACCATGATAGTTCAAGGGTTGTGCCGGAATAGCTTGGCGTCTAAGGCGCCAAGCTATTCCGGCACGACCCTTGAACTATCATGGTCGATCTGCTTCCTGAACCGACACATTTTGGAATGTCCACCCTCGGGCTGAACGTCATAAGGAGTGACAACAGTTGCGACTCCCTGCGATAAAAAAAAAAAAAAAAAACAGGAATTTACACACACGTTGCAAGATCACATGCAAACAAGTTTACACGCACACACATGCACGCACAGTGAGTGAAAGAGAGATAGAAACATGGCGTAACAGGAATACACACGTTGAAAGATCACAAGATCACACACAAATAAACACACACACACACAGCGAGAGAGTGACCGAGAGAATGAGAAAGCGGGATACGATGCTATTTTCTAACAAAATTAATAGAAAAACTGTATACGTGCACACACCACCGACACATCTCAAATATCCGTGCTTTTATTCCTTACTTCTTTGATAACAAACCAACAACTATTAGTTGGTTTGTGTATTTGTTGATTTGTGTATTTGTTGGTTTGTTCCATGTCACTCTAATATCAGTATGCCCGCAAGGAAAAACCTCAACCGATTTCACCCTGTTATATATACAGCTGTCGCGTCGGTCATTACCGCTTACACTTAGAACTACATTACCATTACGACTGACCAACACCAACTTGAGACGATCGAATGTTCACTGACATTTCTATGCTGCTCATAGTTCTGGGCCATCGGGACCCACCTGCAAGACACATAGATGCTCATGAACCCCTGCAGTCGCAGAGGCTCTTGAGCATCTACGTGTCTTGCGATGCGATTAATTAAGATTTTATATCCTCAGTTTTTGAAAGTCGTCCGGTGTGATTCAGAAGTAAAATTGCGACTGTTCACTGTCGTTTCTTTTCTAACAAAAAAACAAAAAAAAAAAAAAATGTCCCTCGAAAATCTAACAATGTGCCCAAGACACAGATTTTCATGAGCCCCACGTGAATCCATGAGAATCCACGTGTCCTGCTGGCGTTCGTAGATTAAGATTTACATCCCCAATTTGAGGGAGTCGTCCGGTGCGACTCTGTGGAAAAGTAAAAGCCGACGCGGTACACTGCGCATACTGAACTGGCAGAATGTTAATTTATTCTCCTGACAATTACTGATATCAAACAAACTTTCAATTCACACTTCTTCGTTCCTTCTTGTGCCACCTGCGGGATAGGATTAGAGCATGACAGCTCAAGGGTACTGTCTGATCCGGATAAGGCACTAAGTAATCTTCTAGGTAGAGAATGAATCCGTGTTTACGACATCAGAACGCAAAGGTAGATGCCAAGCATTTATAATGCAAAAAAATTCTCAAGAAGGAATCATGCTCAGAAAGGTTAGTTAGTTATCTGGGTTTAACGCCGAGCAGGCAACTAAGGCCATCTCACGGTGGGCTCAGAAAGGACAAGTACAACACAATAACACGTTTCTTTTTTCTTTTTTTTTAATGGTCTGCCTTTCAATATTTGAGGGGAACGGGATGGTCGTCGAATTGATTACGCTCGCCTTCATAATGCGTTTTGGAACAAGAATTTTTTAGCAGACATAAAATTGTAAAGTGTAAACTATTTGGCTCTGACAATTGAAAGAGGCTTTTCTTTGTATAGGAGTCGTCAACAGAATTTCTTCTTTTAAGCCGCACGATCTGTACGCAGTGCATACTTGAGGGCCAGTTTTTGATGGTCATCGAACAGACTACGCTCGCCTTCATAATACGTTTGAAAGTAAGACATGTTCATTGTTTAGCAGGCATTTAATTGTACAGCGTGAACCATTTTGCTCTGACAACTCAAAGGTATTTTTCATTTTCTGGTAGTTGTCAACAAAACATCATTCCATTCCTCGCTGTTATGCGACGTGACAGACTGCGCGGCCTGTACCTAGACTTACAACACGATCTAAAACGCGAGCTGTGTGTACAGGGAAGACACCTAACTTTCTTTTTGTGTCTCGTAAAAAAAGATTATTCCAACCGTTAGAATGCCTTGTGTGCTGGTCTGTAATTTTGGACCTTACTGCTGTCAAGCCGTAAGGTCCAAACTTACAGACCAGGATAGGACAAAACCTGTAAGATCCCAACCCACAGGCCAATACACAAATTTATGTTCGACTGCATTCTTCAGGGGTGGTATAGGGTTATCTTTTTATGGTTCCGCGTTTGTCGTGCTTCCAATGTTGTGCGCATGTCCTCTCCCTCTTAAATGCAATGGGTGGACTAGGATTAGTAATTGGAACGCTCTGGCGCCCGCATGCAAAAAGGTGAAATGCATTGCCAATGAAAGCGGTAAACACACACACACACACACACACACACACACACACACACACACACACACACACACACACACACACACAGAGAGAGAGAGAGAAAAACAGGCAGACAAACACAGAGAGACAGACAGAGAGAAGCGCATTTATCTCATTATGGCCTAAGGTCGAAATCCCTAAATCTAAAGACTGCAATAAAATTTAGGAGACAGACTGATCATGATAGTTCAAGGGTGGTGCCAGAATAGCTTGGCGCCCATAGGCGCCAAGCTATTCTGGCACCACCCAAGAACTATCATGCCATATCCTGCTTTTGTTCTGTCTGGGTTAAACGAGTTTACTAACAACGATGAAACTTTAGCTCTTACTCTCTTTCATAAAACGAATCAGTTGGTAATCTGAATCGCGCGTTTCACTATCGCACGACACAATAAGTCTACCAACAGAAATGCACATGAAGGGAATGCAGGGGTGTGTGGATGTGGGGTGAGGAGAGTCCCACGGCGTTCGATCTTGCCCGGTTCCCCCGCTATGGCGCAATCTATGTATGTACAGCCATCACCCTTTTCGACAAGCACCTACGAGCGTCTGTCAACAGTAGGCTAGCGATACGGCGTGTAGAATCATGCCAAGCATACACATACGCGATACCTTTATCGCACTACTAGATTGGTGTGCTGGTCACAGGCAAACACATATTAATAAGGGAATGAAAAATGCGCATCTTTTGCTACAAGAGATTTAAGGGAGACTAACATATTTATGTCATGTGCTTGGTTATATATACATATGCATTTTAGTTTCTCAGATAAAAGGATTTTTTTCCTACAAAGTTCACATTAATATTTTATTTATGTATGCCAAACTTAACAAATATGGACATTTAATTAATTAATAATAATAATAATAAAAAAGAATGAAATTGTTTAAAATATTTGTCCGCTCCCAAAAAATAATCATGGGGAGAGATAGAGAGTGTATGTCAGTGTGGGTGGTTGGGGGGGGGGGGTACTGTTGGTGTATTAGTCTGTGTTTTCTACTTTACGACTGAGCGCTAAGGTCCAAAATCACAGACCAGCGCACATTTACCCTTTTCCCACCTAGTAAATTGCCAATATAAACTCACGACAGGGGGATCAGCGCGGTAACGCAGCAAGGCGGAAAGGGAAGCGACTCCGATAATCCCGGCTCCTTATCTGTGGCGGAGCGCGCTGCATTTTTTCTGCGTCTGTGTCTGATCTGTCCGTCAGCCCCTCCCAAAGGCTCTATCCGGAATGTGAAATACTCCCACTACTGTGTCCACTCAGACACATATACCTTCCTTAACTTGCGGCCTACAAATGAAGTAAATTGACAGCCCGCCCAGGGCAAGATTCTCATGGGCCCTACGAAGCAGGGACCCATGAGAATCTATGCCTCTTGCAGAAACTGTCCTCTTTTTGACAGTGGACTGGACCTCCTTTTCTCTGGTCAGTGGCCCTCCGGGACGTTGACTACATTCTGCTCTGCAGCGAAAACGCCCACCTAATCCGCGAGCCTCACAGATCCTCAAAATACTGGGGGTTATAAGGATCAGCGCGCGTCTTATGTTGTCTATTTACGTCTGTATATTCTATGAGGTCAACGGGAGTTCAAACACGATGTTTTCAAGTGGGCCTGTCCCCCCGCCGGCCAACATAGTCGGTCCTCGTACGTTACACTGACAGCGTTTCGCTGTACCTACACTTGAACGATACATTTCGGCTGCTGTGAATATGGTGGAGTTACAAAGTGTGAGCTGGTTTGTGATTTTAGAGCTCACGACTCTAGTAGTTTACACGGCGTTCCGATTTTTTTTACCTTTTTATCTTGACACACTGCTTGAAATAAATTGAACTATGATAGTTCAAGGGTGGTGCCAGAATAGCTTGGCGCCTCAGGCGCCAAGCTATTCTGGCACACCACCCTTAAACTAAAAAGGTTGATCTATCTCCTAATCTGTAATGTAGCCTTCACCATAAGATCAGCCTCAGGATATAATGGGTCAATTCACTAACATCATCATCCTGATTCCTTCATTGTCATTGTGTCACTTCTATGTCATCGAGTTTCTGGAAATGTCCTTCATCTTTGAAGACCATCTTGTCAAACATTTCAAATTATCAAATATCCAGACATTCAGTCCTAACGCCCTCGCGTACGCGCTAGACATTTCTACTGAGATTATGTTTCTGCCATGTAGAGACATACTTTGTTTTTCACCTGGATACATTGTCCGCCTAAGCCCTACTTCCTGTGTTTTGGACTCCTGCGGCGCTGGTCATAACAACGAGTTTTGGCCTTCCACACGCAGAGAGAGAGAGAGAGAGATTCATTATTTTCCGCACAGAGAGACTTCACTTTTCAAAGAGATCCTAGTAAGCAAATATCCTCGGACTCACGACGGCCGCAGTGGGCCTGCGCACAGTTGTGCGTGGACCAGCTCAGTGCGACCGTCGTGGGTGTGAAGAGGCTACAGAGACAGAGAGAGAGAGAGAGAGAGAGAGAGAGAGGGTGGTGGTTCATTTAGCAATCATGAAGAGCTAGATAGAGAGTAACTACTCATAATCTCGATGCATTTGTAAGTGCTTCTCTGTTTATAAACACAATTCAAACGATAAAAGCGACTGCACAAAAAAAATCTCGAAAATCCAGATTAGCAAGCACGCTTAGCCGGAAAGGGCAATTACAACACAGCTGTGTTGTAACTGGCCTTTCTAAGCGTGTTTCTTTCTTTCGGGGATTTTCTTTGTTAACAAACATCACTTCAGCACAGTAATTGTAATGACCTTACCAATTTTGCTCCATTCAGCAGCGTGAAAGAGTATTGCATAAGAAACCTATTGTGAAAAATGTTTGATAACTACGTTTGTATCTCATTTGACAGCAGAAACTATGTCAACTGACCTTGTTGGAAAGCCTGGGAGTGGGATTATAAAAACACGTCAGAATAACGGGGCTATCTTGAGGTAAATGAATGTCCAACGACCGTATTAGGATGGGTGAAATTAGTCAGCTGCCAAGGCAGAGTGCGGCGACAGTAACACGGCTCCTGACCCGGGGATTAGTACACACTTGGACACTAACAGAGAGGCAATACTATGGAAACTAGAATTGAAAATCAACCGCCCTCTTCATTAACCCCGTCCCTGTCGAGAAAAGTTGAACAAGATCCAACTGCAAGAGGTATAGATCCTCATGAGCCCCTGCAACTGCAAGGGCTCATGAGGATCTATACCTCTTGCTGACACTGTTTGAATCCATGCTCATTTGACGACGGGGATTCTTGGGCGTTCAATTTACAATAATTTCAAAACATAAAATCTGCGTCGTTCAATTTACAATGAACAATTTCCAAACATATAAGCTGTGTCCATTGGCAGTAAATGGGTTAACTGTTATGGCCGATTCAAAAGTCTACGTGTTGCAATATGTGTCAGGACGGAGTGGTTAAACGACGAAAGATGCTTGGAGACATTAGTCAGTTGTCCCAAAGCGTCACGTGGTACACACGCAGTAAACAGACCGTTAGCTGTGCGTGAATTCAGACCGTTTGTTGGGAAATAAAATTACCAAAATTACCATCACTGGACCCCCGAGACTAGCTATAATATTAAAGGAAGATTAGTAACTAAAGTGTTCCCTAACGGTGAGTGAATGTTGACACGATGAGCGATGTGACGCCTGCCAAACAGGTACAGCCACATTTACTAGCAGGTCCTGGTGAGCAAAAGGTCCTCGGGCGGTCGGCCGGCCGCTGCTGGCCCGCGCGCGGGCCAGCAGCGGCCGATCGTCCGCCCGAGAACCTTTTGCTTGCGTGGGGTGCTCCTAGCAATCGGCTATCCGGTCAATCACTGTCACGCTCACGGTCACACCTGAATAAACGCCAGAGAGAAAGAGAGGGATTGATTGATTGATTGTACATTGCTTAACGTCCCGACAGCAACAAGGCTTTCTCAGGACGTGCCTGCACTGCTTGTGAAAAAAATAAATAAACAGAACATTGAATGTATGTCGCCAGCCGGTCAAATACGTTAAATAAACCTAACACATGGGGCCTAAATAAAGCTAAGACCATTTAGCAACACACATCCAATATCAAGAGCTACAGGCAGTGCAGACAGTAGGGAGAGTTTTAAAAAGGCAAATACAGGTGAATGGACAAAGGGTAGACAGAAACACATGCCCCAGAATAGAGAGAGAAAAACCCACCCTGTGGGGCTGACCAGGGTGACCCTGGGAACTAAAAAATACCTAACCCCACCCAAGTCCCCCAGGGCAGACCCGGGTGGGGGTAGAAAGAGAGGGAGAGAGAGAGGGGGGGGGGGGAAGAGACAGACAGACATACAGACAGAAAGAGGGAAGGGTAGGGGAGGAGAGTTGTAATACAGATAAATGATCTAAGAGGCAGATTTCGTTTACAAACGATGATGATAAGACTTAAAGGGTGACAGACTTTCTGGGAGGACAGGATCGTGAGCTCAGCCACTGGAATAGCCATTGTATTCTCGATCACAAACGCGATAATTGCGTTAAATACTGGCTTTAGCCATACATACACATGATCTCATGACTCTTGCCACTAGTACTAGTTAACCTCGTAATCGAAGGTGTATGTGTGGAAGCGCGTGTGGGAGATTGGGGGGAGGGGAACATTAGTACGACAGGGGTGGTCGACATTGCTGCGACCGTCGTAATGGCTTCCCTACACGGAGAAACGAAATGCACAAGAAACGAAACATTTTCATTGCATCGAAATGCCTTTTCCGCACACGCAGAAACGCGGTGAAAATTCATTTCGCCTGGTACAGGGGAAGTAACTGTTCACTGACACATGCTCTGGTTTGTATCGGTGGATATCGGGTCATATTTCTGACTACTGACGCTTAAAAACTAAACATATAAGACATGTGTGCCTTCACTTACACAATTAAAGTGAATTGCCGACCATATCGAATAAACGTACTACTAAGCGCTTTTGAATGCGTAAACAAGGCTGGTTCAAGTGAATCGAGGATGCCGCCGTCTCGAAGCGATAGCCGAGGCGGCTTCGAAGAGCAGCTGATGAAAGTGGGGTTCAGAAAACTGACCTAAAATCATATTTTGGTGGTACTTTAGTGATGATACTTGATAGATTCCATTTCGAAAATGATTTCTCCGCTTAAATCGTACAGAATCGTGCGTCACATCACGCAATTCTAGCCATAATAGACCTGACTCCACGGCATCGCTTTACCGTTGCAGTCCTCAGTGTTTGGGCTTGAATGACGTCAGATTGGGGTGTGACCGAGCGGACGGCGCTGATTGGGCGACGGGTAAAATGTTTCGGCGAAATGTTTCGCAAAATAGAGACAAGTTCTATTTCGTGAAATGTGTCGTTTCGCATTTCGTGAAACGGTGAAATGTTGGAGAAATGTCTGAAATGCGGACATTTCGACGAAATGTTTCGTTTCGTTTCTCCGTCTGAGGAAGCCTTAAGCTTTCACTAGCTGATGCAGCTTCCGTGAATTAAAGAATTTGAAGATACTATTCACGAAACATGAATAATTCACTCCGAATATGTTTGTTTTCTCACCTGTTAATTTCAGTCACCCGCCATTTTATGGCAACCCTTGTGTGACTCATTCATAAGATCGGCAGCAAATTCATTTGTACAAGTGCGTGGACTAAGGCCAGGAAAACATTTCTCATTTTGCACCTCAGCGTCCTGTCCATAGTGATGTCAGCAGATGGCACGGGTGCGTGTTTTGTCCTACGTTTGTTGTTTGTCATAACATTCCGCTGAACGCATCCACCTCCAATGTGACAATTACACGGGCACATCACACTCCATTATTCAATCTGCAAGATGAACGAAGGTGCTCATGCGAATCTATGGCTCTTGCCTGTTATGAGCACCTATGACTCTTCCTTGACATACATCGGACCAATTTGTTTTCGTACATCTTACGCTAGTGTAAAAATTACAATGGTCCTCCACAATGTACCAAAGGAAGAGATTCTCTTGAGCCGGTGAACACGCTGGGGCTAATGAGAATATAATTATGCCCTTTGCTCCATAATAAATCGGACCCATTCACTTACTTATATCTCCCTTTCTAAGACGGTTGAAATTTTCGGGGTTTAAGCTTGAGATTTTCAAGTGATGTTTTTCGTTCAAATCTATGCCAGTGGACGCAGATTGTGATTTTACATCACTGTAAATTCACCGTCAAAGAATCCCAGCCGTTCCAGAACTATATAGATACAAAGTGGTTTCAGAAAGAGGCATATATCCTTATGAGCCCCCGCAAATGCGGGGGCTCATGAGGATCTATACCTTTTGCAATTTCTTTAATTTCTCTCGGCAGTGAAGGGGTAAAATATATGCCTCCTACTATTATTTTCATCGCTGTTTCTTAGACGGTTGAAGCTACACTATGATATTTAAGCTCAGGACTGTAGTTGACAGCTAGGGACTGTAGTTGATGTGTGTCGTGCGAGCCCATCAAAAAGCTTTCTCGAGTTCTTCACAACAGCCTGGGTGGCGGGATTGGCCAGGGTGCTGTTCAAAGCGACTGAGAAGATTTATTTATAACGTCCCGCGCGACTTTATTGTTTCCACGCCGGTCTCGTTTATTGCCTGCCTGGTGGTGTCTCACTTCCCGGTTCTGCGGCCGGTCACGCCCAGTATCGACAGGAAGTAAACAATTATTTGAACTTTCAAGTTGATTTAAATTGAGTTGATACAATGTTGGCACAGAGATCAAACGGGTTTTATTTTCCTTTCCATTGAAACAAGGTTCAAAGCTAAATCTTTGAAGATCAGACTTACGTCGTCCACGGTTGACTCCTTGACTGCTGTTGACGATACCGCTCGGAGGAAAAGATGCGTAATTACGCCGTCTTTTCCGCCGAGCGATATAGTCGGTAGCAGGCAAGGAGTTAAAGCACACTTAAAAATAAGACTGTTTTGGAATTAGTTCCTGGTTTACTAAGCCATAGCAGCTAGCTGGAGCCAGTAACTTTTTTATCTGGTTGTAACCAGGTCAAAACTTGCAAATCTAAGTTGCAAGATCGTCCGCGTTTGGGACACACGTCAAAATATGCAGAATAAAATTTGGAATGCTCAGTCCATTCACGCAGTCATTCCGGCTAATATGAACAGGACCCAGGTTACACGAGCTCATTATGTGCATCTTATAAATAGAAAGGCGTATTCTTATTGCTTCCATCCTGAACTACGCAAGGCTGTTTCCCTCATTCACATCCCTCTCTCGAGTTATTCTAGTCTGAATTGGGTGCTGCGCTACGCTCCCTCCTCTCCCTCCCCCCCCCCCCCACACACACACACACACACACCCGGGACGTCCCACCGTTCGGTTCACCTGTTGGGGATCAAGAAACCTTTGAAGCTATTGTCACACTTTGTGGTGAACGCGCGGAGCCTAATCGCTTACAACAACATCGTCTTTTTCCAAAGACCGCCCGATTACCCAATCTGTGCCCAGTCTCAGACACAGATCCTCATGTGCCCCCTTTCGGTTGCAAAGATCACTGACAGGTCCATCACGAGGAAGAGATCCTATTAAGTTGAAGAGATCACCGAGTACCTTCTACGTGTCCAAGCAAGAGAGCATAGATCTATGTCTCTCGTTGAATAAGAGACGCTACGCCGCAGTGAACATACCTGATTTCGCAGGTGTGTCGTTCACGTATAATAGCATGTCTGGGCCATTTTAAGGGCAGTGCGTTCTGACAACATATTGTCATAGTGTGGGCTTTGGGTGTGATCAAAGACGTTTCTAGTCGTGTTCGGCGAAGCAGAAGGCAAAGAAACACCGATTTTGTATTTCCTGTGTGACCCACAGCGAAGGACAGCGAGACATTTTTTTTCCTTTCTTTCTGTAGCCCCTGGGGCGTAATGCGCGTTTTTCCTCATGAGACTTGTTACTGTTCTAATTCCTTTTGTTTCGTCTCCATCTCAAGTTCTGCAAGTAGGGAGTCTGCTTAACCCTTTGGGTGTCGCCGGTAGAGGGTTTAGTCGCGATGATTCCTACAGGAATCATCGCGACTAAAACCGCTACCGGCACCCAAAGGGTTAAAGTGCACAAGAAGAACCGGATAGTTTTTCGCAATTAAAAAAGTAAGATTTTCAAATCTCAAGTAAAATATCTGTGGACACGGCCCAGTAACGGACTGTGCATTTTCTATAACCTGAATTAAGTTGTCTATATTTCTTGCAATCGATCGCACTTTCTGTAAACTTTCTGATATACTGGTGTCGTGGGATACCGTGAGCCCGATAGTCTATAGCAACAAGTTGAAAAGCATGTCTACTATTTCTATGTAGGCGAAAAAACCGAAGATGAGAAACATGAAGAAAATGCCTTTTGCACTAGTGCGTACAAAAATAAAGTTTTCCACTCATCGTGCAACAGAGCCCCAAGTTTTCAGACATCTGAAAGTTACCACAAAAAAAGGGGTTTTCAACTCATCGTGCAACGGAGCCCCAAGTTTTCCGCAGACCTCTGAAAGTTAATGCGCCCCGCTGTCTTGTGCCTCCCGATAATGAAACTGTAAACCGGGTACTTAAACACCCCACCCGCAAGCTCCACACGTCTTCGCGGGGGCTCATGAGGATATATGCCTCTTGCTGGCTCCACTACATCGTCCCTCTATGCTGGTCCATTTATATCCGTATTTCCTAAACGCAGAAGATCACAGGATTTCAGTGTAGGAACTTTTTACGAGTCTACGCGCGCCGGGACACAATGCAGCAGTAACACGAGACAATGCTCAAGTAGCGGCGGGTGCCCTGATTATCGGGCCGACATCGGCCGCAGTGGGCCAGCGCGAGCCCACTTCGGCCGAAATCGGCCCGAGGACCTTTTGCTCTCGGGAATGATCATCATCCGCCGCGCTCTTTTCTGTGTTTCAGGTTACAACTTTTCTCTCTCCGCGGCGAATATTTTATGCCCATGAGATTGAGTTCTGATACATCAGTAATTGATGATGTCTTGGGCGTTTCCTTTTGACGTGAAGCGGTATTATCATTATTCACGATGCGAGCGCAGTGGCCTGTGATTTTCGGGAACTTACGGCCTGGGCCTGGAAGGTCCCAAATCACAGAACATCACACACATTTATATCATTGTCTGGTTAGGTCTTGTTTGCTTTGTTTCCGAAACGACTCGAAATGGGTTTTTAAGGGCCTGCGTGCACAGTTTTCGGTAATTTTTACAGTTTTTGCTAACTTTATATCTAAACAGAAAAGAACGTGTAAAGCTAGGTAAGCTGTTGCCATTGCTTTTTTTTCTTCGGCTCAGATCAGTTCAGTTCGTTTAAAAATGGACTCTCCGCGCTCGGAAAGGCCCACTGGCGGCCGTCCACCCCATCCCACAGAGGTCCTCCCAAAAGTATGTTATGTCTGCTACAGAAGACATAACATCAAATTTGAATTTCACAGTATATCAGCGCATGACACTTATGATCTTTAAAATCCTTTTCGCGTGTCACACCTCCTCAGGGTCTCACTGTCTTGTAACGATTATACCGATCCATACATATTGCTCTTTAGTCACACACCTATGAAAACCGTGACCTTTCGGAAAAGTCCGCAGAGCATGGCCAGTTAATTTTCCCCATCAATAGCCCTGCGCTTCGACACGTTTTACGGCCCTACGATATGCCGTGTCAAAACTGGATCCATCTGCAAGAGGCATAGATCCTCATGAGCCCCCCCCCCCAATTGCGGAGGCTCATGAGGATCTATGCCTCTTGCTTGTTCTACGCCCGTGTTCCTCGATGTATTCTTGTAGTTCATTTTAAGTTTAGTACATGTGTAATGTCATGTGTCAAAACGGGTTGCAGGAGGCATAGATCCTCATGAGTCCCCGCAATTGCGGGGGCGCACGAGGATCTATGCCTCTTGCTGGGTTCATCTGTATATTATGTGGTCCAGAGTTAATTTCTTCAATTTTATGGGAGGTGGGCCCCACAAAAGCGTTAAACGCTGGGGTCAGCGGCGATGCTTGACCCCGTGTCCACCTTTCACTTCACGTTGACTGCCCACGGATCTTGCCATCAAGAATGGACCACTGGGCTGGACATCATAGGCAGAACATACTGTCAGCTTAAATATCTGACAGTATCTTGTCCTTGTAGTGTCCAACGCTGTAGTTGCTCTACTCTTAAACTCCAAGAACTAAATAACTTCCATTCTATAGAATGGAAGTCATTTAGTTCTGGGAGTTTAAGAACTGAAGAACCAAAAACACCGAATACAGTCTACTTCGCTTATAACAAGATCGGATATATCAAAAGTCGCATATAACAACACTTTTCCCCGACTTTTCCTAGCGCTATTTCTATATAAATTACTCCGCTTTTTTTAAAAAAATAACTTTGGATATATCGATGAGAAAAATTAAGACCCCCGGTGATTTGTTATATCCGAAGTTTACTGGTAATATCTAGTGAACAATCCTGCTCGAAGCGACCTGTCCTCTCTGAAGTGTAAAGAAAAATGTGAGGTGGCCAAAAAGATTATGCATTATAATAATACGACTGAATGTAACGATAGAACCTACAGTCTATTTGAAAAGTCCATATGCATGAATGAGACCATGACAGTGACTTATTCCGCTTGACCATGACACCGTGGCGCCCCCTACCGGCAGCACAGTGAACAAGGACCGGTCACGGCTGCTTGGCAGGGGCCATCTGTAAGATCCTCGCACCGCGTCCAAGATCGCATCTGTCTTGATCCCTGGACCGTGGAGACCAGATTTAATTTCCGTCTGCAAGAGGCATAGAGCCTCATGAAAATATATGCCTCTTGCTGAGTCGTGTTAGACAGTGGACGTCGGCGGTATTTAGACAAATCGGAATTTTTTGAATGAAATAGTCTGTTCCTGTGCAAGAGGCATAGATTCTCATGAGCCCCTGCATTCGCAGGGCTCATGAGAATCTATACCTCTTGCTGGTTCGATACTCAGCCATTTACCTCTCTTCTCATCATCCTGGGAGAACTGTCGTCCGTCTATGTCGCGTGGACAGGGGGACAAGCTGGCAGGTCAAGATTATGGCAGCTTTCAATTAATTGTAGGGGTATGATTGGGGGGGGGGGGGGGGGGGGCTTTGTCATTGTGCGTTAATCTGTGTCGCTGGTACGACGTTCAACAGAAACAATCCATCAATCAGCTATTCCTAAATGGAATATTACTTATTAGTGTGGTTTGTTTGGCTTAGTTGTTGTTTGTTTTGGGGGTTTTTGTTTGTTTATTTTTGTGCCCTTTTATTTTTTTTCTTTACGTTTTTTTTTTTCTTTTCTTTTTCTTGGGGGAGGGGGAGGGGGGTGGAGAGATGTAGGGAGGGTGGTCAGAAGATTGATGTTGCCTGGTAGTAAGTAACCAACAACACCAACAACAAAAAAAAAAACACGCTGTTCTGTAATGAAGTCGAAGATTTTTGTCCTTGTAAGGCAATCAAAATATAGTTTATTGCCGAAATGGCGATAAAGTTTACACACACACACACACACACACACACACACACACACACACACACACACACACACACACACACACACATATGCGCACACAAAACCATAATCCCACAACAAATTGCATCCTTGGTTGTCCCACTGGCGCCAGGTACAGCCCTGGCTTTTATCAACAGCCACCTTTCATGGCGACCGGGCCGATTTCATGGGCATTTTGTGTGTGGGCCTGTCCCCCAAACCTTTCCCTCTGCAAGAGGCATAGATTCTCATGAGCCCCTGCTTATGCAGGCGCTCATGAAAATCTATGCCTCGTGCTGGAAAGACTCAGTCACTTTAACTTACATCATATTCTTCACAGTAGAAGGATGTCGTGACTATTTTACGAACTTTTTGTGTGCTGGGTGTTCTTCCTCTTTTATGTGTTTACACCTGACGGGGCGATTTAATAATGTTGCACTGTACGCCCTGTCAGTATCTTGCACAGTACTTGTACAAATACTGTCACAGCACACAGATGTGGACAGATTGCAGAATCGCAAAAGCCGAACATATCAGGACCTAGATGTGACATATAAGGTGTCATAATTGTGGTCGCGGCACTTTTAGGCGGCCACAAACTCGTAGGCAATAGTCGTAGCCTCAAAGAAGTTTTTCTTTTTCAACCCTTTGCTTGTCGGTAGCGATTTTAGTTGCGATGTTTCCTACAGGAATCATCGCGACTAAAACCGCTACCGACACGCAAAGGATTAAAGAATCAATTGTTTCACTCTGTCAAAGGTGGACATCTTCACGGCGGACTTTTTTATGGCGGACATTTCCACGGTATTTTTTTTTTTTTGCTGATCCTGTGAAACGCACGCAGAAAAAAAAAGCGTCTCTCTTCTATTGCGCTGTGCATGTTTAATTTCATTTGCTCCATACGGCTCCCACGGCTATTCGGCATCCTGCTGAGACACGAATCCGACCATATCTTCGCTGATCATACTGAGATTTGCCAGCTGGGACCTTTTCTGTGATGCTCTGTGATTGCGGTGGGTACAGGTGTGCTGGTCTATAAGTTTGAATCCTACGGCTTGGAGCCGTAGGATTCAAACTTATAGACCAGCACACCTGTACCCACTCGCCAACATATCCGCATCTGACTTTACACCCGTACCCATACAACACGTCCCCCTGTTTCCTTTCCCGTCCATCACACGGCGACAAATTACACCCCCATTCTAACATAATCACACCCCGTGTCGCAAACCCTTCAAAGTCAGCGCACCCAGCCGTCTGCCCTCACACTGGTTGCCTCTCTCGATTCGCTATCACTGATCAGCGGTAGCAAATCGCGGGAGACAACCAATGTGGTCTGTCCTAGAACGTGTTCACCCCAAGATGACTGAAAGATCTTCATCGTCGGAGCATTGGAAATGTTAATTCCTCCGGCAAGAGGCATATATTCCCTGCGGTCTCAGGGGCATATGAGAATCTATGCCTCTTGAAAAAAGAAGAGGGGTGTGTTGTCAGACTTTTTTCACCTGCTTCTTTACGTCTTCCTCTCACCTGTCTCATATACACGCCACAGGTAGCACGAACAGTAAGATGGACAAGTTTAGTAGCCAGCTTGGCGTTCAATCTCATTAACTAACAAACGTGCGCGCACCGCTTGAAAAGACACGCTTGTAGTTGTAGTTGTCAATATCTCATTAACTCATTCAGCCCGACGGCCGTATTTCCCAAATTTTGGAGGCGTCATCTAACGACTATGCACCCTTTGCAGGAGATGGATCGACCATGATAATTCAAGGGCAGTGCCAGATTAGCTTGGCGCCGACAGACGCCAAGCTAATCTGGCACTACCCTTGAATTATGGTCGACCCATCTCCTGCTGTAGTGCGTCAGGCTGAATGGGTTAACTGGTTTTTTCTCTGTGCGCATGGGTAAACAAGAAAGACAGAAAATTACAATTGTTTAAAAATAGAAAACTGTTAGATGGCGAGATTAAATTAGGATAAGCTGTATTTTATTTCCCATGGGAGTGATGAGAGAGAGAGAGAGAGAGAGATATGAATCTTTTTTTTATTCAGGATAAAGCCATTAGGCAACTCAATGCCTGTCTTACAAGTTGTCTTGTAAACAAAAGAGAACACAACAGGAAATGAAATCGCATGCAAATAATAATAATAATAATAATAATAATAATAATAAGATGAGGAAGCAAAGCTACGGGGAAAAAACACGAGAGAGAGAGAGAGAGAGAGAGAGAGAGAGAGAGAGAGAGAGAGAGAGAGAGAGAGAGAGAGAGAGAGAGGTGTTTATGTATGAACTATACGCAAATCATTGCAATCTCAAACAAACAGAACGATCGGACAGGTTTGATACTCTCGTTTCTAATGTCCAATAAAAAAAAACAGTCGTACAAAGCTTTATTCAACGCATGCACCGCAGGCTAGCGTCAACGCATAAAACGAAAACCCTGGCGGCTAGAACGCAAATGATGATTATTAGCGCAATACGCTATGCTAATTACAGTATTATGGTCCCACTTGCAAATTATACATCCGATAATATCTACACATTCCCACCTGTAACAGGCACATATCTTCATAAGCCTCTGCAGAATGCACAGGCTTATTGCGCGTTGCAGATGAATGTTCTCACATGGACGCATTGCCTAATCTTGAATTACGATCTTAATAATAATAATAATAATAATAATAATAATAATAATAATAATAATAATAATAATAATAATAATAATATTTAAAATAAAACGCATTCAATTAGTCTATTTGTCTGCATGGGCATAGATCCTCTGCTACTGAAACCATTCCGTCTTCAAGAGAAATAGGTCCTCATGAGCCCCTGCAACTGTAGGGGCTCACACGGATCTATTCCTCTTGCAGCGGGTTCATGAGGACCTAAATTTCTTTATACTTATTACACTTAGTCCCATCAAAGACAATACACTATAATATACAGTCTTTGGTCCCACGCCTAGATAGGCCTAGACTTTGCGTGTGTACTGCAGCCGTCAGGGATCACACGGGAGCTTCAAAATACAACCTATGTCAAACCCCACAGAGATCAGGCTTGGCGAGCGCCCAGTCCAGCGATCTGATCACGCACACAACCCCACCACAACCACAACCCTATCCCCATCACAAACACCACCACAACAACTCAACTAGCGCTGACGCCATTACTCTCTCGGAACCTGTTGCATAAACGAGCTTAGTCCTGCACCAGCCACTAAGCGGCGCACCTTGCTTAGTGGCTAACGCAGGACTAAGCTTGCTCATGCAACTGACCTTCAGTACGTGCCAGAATGGATAGAATATGTGCATATGATAAAAACCGCCGCACTATGCGTGATGCGCTGCAGTTCTTTTCCCATACTGTTTTGCCATTCTGTACCTGTGCCACATTGTATTTAGTTGAAACTAGCGTACAATGCAGATAACAGCGTTGTCGGAACAATTTTTTTTGTTATCGTCTGATTCGCAGAAACAGCCTCAAGCTATTCACGAGTATCTATGCTGGTTTTAGAATTCTGCCATTATTTAGAGCCAGATGTGCGTAGCTTTCATATATGGCACAGTTGCGTTGCGCCGGGTTGCGTGGCGTGGATATTTTCTTGTTGCGTTTGTTTTGGTATGATTGTGTGCATGCAACTTTGCCAGCATTTTTGTGTTGCTTGTTTACCGAGTATGGGAGCACGGGTTAGAGGTTAAATATATAGTTACTTCTGATAGTCACATGTTAAAGTAAAGTTACTCCTGACAGTCACATGTTAAAAGCCTCATAGTTACTCCTGATTGTCATATGAACTAAATTAACCCGTTCAGTGCGAGCTGACTGTTTCTGCAGTCTTTATTAATTAAGCGTAAAAAGAATACCTGGCTGTCCCAGAAACATGGAATCAAAGTTGTGTCAGCAAGAGACATCTATGATAAGGATCATGAGGATCTATGCCTCTTGCAGTTGGGTGCTGTACACATTTTTCTCGACACTGAACGGGCAAAGTACGGTCACGTTCTCCAGGCGCAGTAGATTCGCTTCACCTTAGTATTCACATCACCTGGCATTTGACCATTCTCTCTACTATGACTCGGAACTGTGATGATGGTGAAATAAATCTCAAATCGATGCGATTACCCTCGGTTCCTGCTTTCATTGCAGTCGGCGTGAAAAGCGGCGCAAGTTTTACAACACAGTACCCAGAAAAAGTCACTACAGTACTTAAGACTACAGCTAGAGGGATTGATCCTCACGAGCCCCTGCAATTGCAGGGGCTCATGGGGATCTATGCCTCTTGCAGAGGTAAGAAGCTGGCTGCTGGTTCGGGACGGCAATGGGAGCGTGTCACACAGTGCGATTCATAATCCGATCAGATGGGAAGAAAGTTGGTGACTCGGGAGAGAAGTGGGTAAATGCGAACGTGAGACGGTGATTAGTTGGTGGTTAAAACAAAAAAATGCGCGAAAGTGGTGAACGTACGCGAAATCACCAAGTTAACTCATTCTACCCCAACACCGAAATCCCAAAATGTTGCCGTTGTCCTATGAAGACTGCATTGCAGTGCAGGACACAGATCGATCATAATAGTTCAAGGGTGATGCCAGAATACCGGCAAAAACATACTTCAATTATGTATAGTGTAAAAGACACTAACGAGCAAAAAAAAAAAAAAAAAAAAAATAGCGACATCATTGGAATCATAGGAAACACTTCAGTGTTTCGGATGATTCCAATGATGTCGCGTTCTTTTGCTCGTCAGTATATAACGCCCACGTCATCCCGGCCAGTATCTGTTGGAATCTGCGTGGGAAGATCGTACTTAATCGGACATGAGCTGTTGTGTTTTTGTTGTTGTTGTTTTTTGCCTTCTGTCAATCGCATCATCTTTCATGCGAATGCATCCACAGTGCTTACGCATATACATGCGTGTGTGCTGGTCTGTGATTTTGGACCTTAAGGCGTTTAGCCGTAAGGTCCAAAATCACAGACCATCACATACCTATAGTAAGTATAAGCGTCAAGAGCAGAGGTATAATGCTGGCGGTTAGTTATTCACTAGGATATAAAATTTAATTGTGCTATGTTATTGTTTGTGATTGTTTTATGTTCTCGTTACTGTTGCTACTGTTTGTATTTTATTTTATTTTATGTATACGGTATGTCCTGTTATTTCATTTACTTTGTGTTAAAGGGAATTTATTTCATTAGGAAAATGTCAACTAATGCGTGCCATAAGGGTCGTTAAACTCCTATTTTTTTTTTATATATATATATCGCTGACGAAATTGTTGTTTAACTGCAGCAGGAAATTCCTGCACGCGTTTGTCGCTCTTTTACAAGCAAGAAATCAATATCTCAACTTCAAAAGTAAAAATAAATAAATCAGTGAATAAGCTCATTCTCTGAACACACAAAGTACACACAAATTGAAAGCATTCTCTCAACTCGTTAATGTTAACACTGCTGCTGTCAGTCTTTCTCCCTAAAGCCGAGGTGTGAACAAGGGTTAATGAACAATTTCAGCATATTGATTGCTGCTGATGCTCGTGTGGGGCCCTTGACTGACAGGTAATTATCCAATCAAATCCCATCGCATCCTGTCAATTTCAGGCCTGCGCAGGGCCGCTAATCCTATGACTGTAAATTTATCTCTCCTGAAAAATTGTAATGGAAGTAAATGGAAAATAGTGTTGTTTTTTCTTCTCGCAAGAGGCATAGAGTCTCATGAGCCACTGCAGGGGCTCATGAGAATCTATGCCTCTTGCAGATGGAGGTGATTGTGCAAGTGCCTGGGGAGTATTTTAGCCATAGGCTGCATAGTGGCCAGGAGGAGAGCTTGTAGAGTGTTTGTGGCTTTGTCTTTATGAAGGCAGGTGAGAATTCTTTCGTCAATTTATATAGGCAGGTGTTCCGTGTGTGTGTGTGTGTGTGTGTGTGTGTGTGTGTGTGTGTGTGTGTGTGTGTGTGTGTGTGTGTGTGTGTGTGTGTACATATCAAATAATATAATTGTACACTCACATACAAGTGCTTACGCGCATGTACCATGCACGCAAGCACATGTATGTGAGTGTACAGTTATCTTATTTGATACGTATACCTACTGGTGTGATGTATCAATACTTACTTTTCCAATACATACATTAATCTACAATTACATTATATTATTTAAAATCCTTACAGGTGTGTGCTGTATGTATGTATATACTTATTTTTGCAATACACACATTTGTGATTGCATGCATATCACCACGCTTCAATAAGCCACCGGTTCTTCGCCCGTGTACTATCTCCCTTTCAATCTAGAGGCCCGTAATACTGCAATTATAGGTTGAAATAGGTTGAATTATAGGTTGAAACGTGTCATCGCGTTCATCGCAAAGCTGATTTATACATGTGTCCTACAAGAGCGGTTCTACTGCCTGCCAACTGTGAGAGACTGATCCACCATGACAGCTCAGTAAAAGGAAGTGCTCGAGTAGCTTAGCGTCTTGATATAATCCGTGTATTTGGAGTGACCTGTTCAACTTAGAGAGATGGATCGCCCGTGACAGTTCAAAGGATAGTGCCTGATTAGCTTGGCGCTTAGAAACGCCAAACTAATCAAGCGCTGTCATTCAGCTATCATGGTCGAGCCATCTGTTATTACATTATGTAGGGTTAAAATTGTATGCAGTTGCAATCTGGTCACGAAACGGATTAAAATTTAAACACGACTGTTCTACACATTTGACTTGTATATACCTAGCCAGAAACAGCAGAACCTCGTTCAGCGACCACTCTTATGAGAGATTATCTGTCATTAAAAAGCATCATTTGGGTGGCTGCAGCCACCCAAATGATGGTTTTTATTGACAGGTGACACTTTTTGCCCTTCTAGACTTCTCTTGAGAGAAGACCCGTCGTTTAAAAACTTTTTTTTTTCCTTTTTTCTTTTTTAACCCTTTTAGCCCCAAAGTCCCATTTCTCAAATTTTGACGGTGTTGCATAAACGACTATGTATCCGGATGCAGGAGATGGCTTGAAAATGATAATTTAAGGGTAGTGCCAGATTAGCTTGGCGCCGTCAGGCGCCAAGCTAATCTGGCACTACCCTTGAATTGAGTCATGGTCATGTCATCTCCTGCTGTAGGGATCCGGGGCTAAAAGGGTTAAAGCGGTTACTCAAGACAGGTTTTATTGTATTACTGATCGCTCGCTGCTCAGCTATCTAACTTAGCGGATCTGACTTTGCGGTTGAACTGCATGCATTAGACACCTACGCTTGAAGACTTTATTTGAACAATGAGTATTACGTTTCATTAACTCGGTGTGTGTTGATCTCTGACTTCGGACCTTTCAGCTCGAGGCCGTAAGGTCCAAAATGAAAGACCAGCACGCGCTGTGTCTGTCCTACTTAGTGAAGCTTACTGGAGATTACTGTCATGATTCCTATGATTGACTGGATAATGACAATTAAGTTTTGAGGCCGAAATCACATTACTGACGCAACTTATGATCGTAAAATACGATTGCTTAATGCGCTAACCCTTTGGCTGTCGGTGGCGTGTTTGGTCGAGGTGATTCCTGCAGGAATCACCTCGACCAAACACGCCACCGACAGCCAAAGGGTTAATCCGATTGAGTAATGTTAATGATTCAGTCGCCATTACGATTATGTGTATTACATGGAGTTCCCACGGGGATATTTTGACATTTGCTGACTGTACGAGTCAGAACTTAGCTTTAACATGTTCACGCACATGCAACCAATACGCCACACGCAAATCACAGAAACGCTGTCATGTCCTCTGTGCAGGCAGGAGGAGGAAATAGGTCGAGGGTGGGGGGTGGGAGAAGAAGCAACGGAGTGAGGGGGTGGGGAGGGGGCGGCAGGTAGGAGAGCAGACATTGGCCCCTTCTGGCGGTTTTGGCCTGTGATGTTTCCTTATACATGTACTCGGTGAGGTTAATGATGCGAGCGCACTTCCTTGTGTCTGCATGCTAGTGTTTGCCCTGAGGACAAGCAGTACTGAAGACTCACTGACAATATTCTTGAATCTGACTGACTGTAATGATTATGTGAAGCACCCTGCGAGTCGGTAAAACTGTAAGCTACCTTCAAACAGTCCTAAAGAAAGAGCATTTCATTACAGGTATGCGCTGTCTGAGCCTTACGGCATACTGGAGTTAGGACCGAAATCAGCAGATATCAGCACACTTTTCGACATGTGTGTGTTAATGTGTGCTTTTAGACCAACATGTCTGGTGATCTGCGATCTGATATTCTGGAAATTACGTCCCAACCCCTTGACTGCTACTGACATGCTACTTACGATATTGCTCGGCGGAAAAGACGCGTAACTACGTCACTATCTCACTACGTAACTACGCGTCTTTTCCGCCGAGCGGGACCGTCAGTAGCAGTCAAGGGGTTAACGCAAGCCGTAGGATCCAACATCAGACAGCAGCATATACATTTACTGTTTATTTCATTCGAGATACCGTATTTTTGCAACATTATTCTTTCTCTTCTTTCAGCAAACCACAGAACGCAAGCTCTGCCGCGCCTGCGATGACTCCAGAAAACCACGGCAATACCTGTAACAGCCATCTGGTGAGAGAACCCCTGATCCTGCTGTCCACCGTGAAGAGTATTTCTACCAAGGAGTCAAGCTGGCACAAGCGGATCCTCAGGAGTCAAGCATGAGCGGGTGGACGCTCAACTACCTGTTCTACGCGGGCATCATACTGCCGACAGTGGTGACGCTGGTGCTGTTCGTTCTGTTCGTCATCTGCTGGCGAAAGCAGAGTGCACGCAAGGTACACTAGATGAATACTTCTGTCCAGCAAGCACAAAGTTATCGGGCCGACTGCGGCCGACGTCGGCCGGATGACCTTGTGCGCACGGAGTAATTCCTCCGCTTGCAGACCAACACACAAATAACACTATGGCTTATTTCCTCACACGAACATCAACACAATGTATCTTGCTTTCTTTGTGCAGGCGATCCTGACTAAGCCGTATGACCCGCACGGCACCATGCGGCGGCTGGGCATCCCCAACAAGCCGCCCCCGCCTCCGGTGTTCATCCACGCCAGCGTCTCGGCCACGGAGGATCTGGGCGGCGAGTACAACGAGGCCTACGACATGAGCCGCAGCCCGTCCGCCGAGGCGCAGGCCACCGGCAGGCTGGTGTCGCCGCTGACGAGCCCTTCAGGCGACGCGGACCTCATCAGTAGGCTGGCTTACCACAGCAGGCTGGATAGCGGGCTGTCAGAGCCGGCGTGTGATTCCCCTAGTGCTGTGAGCGGAGGTGGTGTAGGTGGAGTGGGAAGTGGGGGTAATGTACGAGACAGGCCTCAGTCGCAGGCATCTCACTCCTCCACTACAGACTCTGAGGACTCGGGGTTCAGGGGCTCCAGGTCGCAGTACCCTCCCCAGAACGGACAGGGAGGTCACAATGAGCTGCCGCTCTTGAAGCGAGCGCGGTCCGGGCGGGGCAAGCGCGGGTCAGGCTACCACAAGGCCGTGTCCACGCCGGACAGTGATTCCGATAACGCCATCCAGCTGACCCCCACCTCCATCAAGCTCAGCCCCATCACGGCGCTACCACCGCTCTCGCCTACGGCCACGCCCCAGCGGCCGCCGTCAGCCTGGCCCCACCACAGCCAGCACCAACACCCCCACATTTCGGAACAGACGTTAGTCAAGAACCAAAGTGTCGACCTCAATGACATCGGGGCGCACCTGGGCTGGAAGTACCTGCAAGATCTCACCTCCCCGGGAGGGCATCTTCGCCACGGGGGTGACGCGGGTCATGGCCCAGGCCAAGGACAAGGTCATAGACAGAACATGACGTGCCACCAGATGAGCATGACGATGGCTCAAGTGCACCAGTCGCACGACCTGGACAACCCGGATGTGTTTGGATTTTCCGTGGTGTGACGGAAGCCTGTGTCAGCGTCAGGCTAAGTGTGACAGATCTGAATAACGTGTATAGGGTATGTGCGGTCTGTGATTTTGGACCTTACGGCCTGACAGCCGTAATTTCCAAAAAATTACAGACCAGCACACGTGACCTGGACAACCCGGAAGCGTTTGGATTCTCTGTGGTGTGACCAAAGCTCCTGTTCCAGCGGTACAGACCTGCATAATGTGAGCACTGGTCTGTTTGTTCTGGACCTTAACACCTGTTACAGATCTGCAAATTGCGTGTGTGCACGTCTGTGACTTTGGACCTTTGCTGTATTCCTGTAAGGTCCAAAGTCACAGACCAACACACACACGCGTGTTCCACATCCACAGTGTACAGCGCAAGTTCTAGTGATAATAATTGCTCCTGTGAGGCCTGATGGCATTATGACTGAATAGAAGTCAAACTTTGGAGATAGATTTACACAATGGGCGCCTCTGGGTCCTTCTTCACGGCACTGACATCATCACACAGTTTGCACTGGACAGAGATTGTTTTAGTGCTGAGTGTTTCGTTTCGTGGCGTATTTACTTTTAGTTACAATGCATGTACTGGTCTGTGATTTCGGACTTTTTGGCCCAAGAGCTGTTGGGTCAGAAAAACATGGACAAGGACGAAGTCAAATGCTCTGGATTAAAGCGAATTCTCTGGACTAAACGCCATTTCTCGTGATGTGAGTAATGCATTTATGTGTGTTCCCTTTTTTTCCCAAAATTGTTGAATCCTGAAGGCTGAAGGTCAACACGAGTGCTGGTCTGTATTTTTGGGCCTTTTAACACTAGGGCGCAAGGACCAAAACTGCAGGCCAATGCACAATATCGCTGACGGGCAAAAGAAATGCGACACCAGTGTATCGAAGAATGTCGCGTTTCCTTATCTCGTCATTATTCGCCGATGCTAGACGTATGAACTATCGGGAATGTGATGACAGCACGTCCGCAAGGCGTAACCTTAGCAAGACCTGAGCCGCACCTTATCGTAGGAATGGAATCCAGGAACAACATTCCACAACCACGCACGCTGTGTCTGAACGCATTCCCCCGTGTAGTGCTGGTCTGTGATTTTGGATCTTACGGCCTTCAGCCGTAAGGTCCAAAATCACAGACCAGCACACCATCCACACAGACGAATAGTCCACAGCACCTTCCACTGACGAAGCATTTTTCTCAAATGTCATCTCTCAGTTCCTCCGCTCTTACACAACGTTCGGCAAAAACGGTCTCTGAAAGAAATGACGGGCACCACAATAATGTTATTTCATCTTTCATCTATCTTTTTCGTGTCTGCGCTGGTAGTCAGGCGAACACACATCAAAGTCAGTAAATACTGGGAAGCATTATTCAGACCACTCACACACAACAACAACAAAAAAAAAAAAAAAACCCCGCATCAAAGCCAGTGGGCGAAAAAGAAAGGAGCAATTTATAGGCAGCGCTTTGAAAACTTGGGAACTTGATGTAAACAGCTCTTTGAATTCGGACAAAATGTATACGCAATTTTTTTAACACTTCCCGCAAATGTAGGCCAGAGTGCGCGAAAGGATATCACAGCTATTATCTCATCAAAAGTCGCTCCCACAATAGTGGCTGCGAGTCCTGTGTTTACTGAGAGGCAGGGTTGAAACTGCAAGGGATTATTGTGTGCATGAAAATCAAACAGAAACTGGCTTATTATTTACTTTTCTTTCTTCATCTCTTTTGCTGCTATCGGTGAGCACAAGGTCTTCGGACATCGGCCTGAGGAACGTTTGCTTGCTGGGAATGTCCCGGTAGTTATAAGATCATCAACCGAACACTATGTAAAAGCAATGCAGTTAGGGAAACTATAGAGGCCATGAGAGACGATTTTTCAAGATAAATTTCGATCTTAGTCTTGATAGAATGGCTCACATCGCGTTGGACAGCATACAAACATGGCCGCCATACCCAAAATGGCCACCTATCACGATCTCTAGCCTTAGGAAATATGTTGCTGACCGGCCATGATAATTCAAGGACAGCGCCTTATCAGCTTGGCGCCTGGAAGGCGCCAAGCTGATCAGGCACTGCCCTTGAACTATAATGGCCAATCTATCGTCAGAGACAAGACGCCGAGCTAATCGGGCACTGCCCATAAACTATCACCGATCGACCAGTCTTTTGGAATAAGAGCTGGATGTCAGTCTTAGACTTGAGGAGCTGTACAGCGATGCTTGTTTTGTGATCAAAGACGCTTTGTGCTCTCAGTGGACTGAATAATTTTCCTTTCTGAAGGAGCTGCCTGTAAACGTAGAAAAAACATCATTCCCAAAAATTCTTTCAATTTCTTTGCTTCTGAAGGAACCGCATTTATGCTGACAGAATAATCACCCGAAAGAAACTCAAAAATATTCTGTTTCCTTAAGAAAGAGATGCCTGTGTTGATAGAATAATCTATCCCGTCGCCGATAAAGAAAAACTGGCCATCATAGTTCATGTTTGTAGATCTCGCTTCCTTCTTTAAGATCTCAGTTGTGGAAGTAAAGAGATGCGTGGCTCAGCTGCAGAAATAAAGAGATGCATTGTCAACACTGAACCAACTGCAAGACACTTGCAGTGTGTGCGAAATGTAACAAGCTATTCAGAAAATATGTTTACTCTACCATCTTGCGTGCTTGGTGAAAGCGAGCAAGCCACCACCAGGGAACAACGCAATCACACGATTTTTCCACGCAACTGTGTAATTAAAATCCTTCGAGGGTCATAGCTGTATACTGGGATAAGCTAGAGGCATAGATCTTCATGAGCCCCCGCAACTGCGGGGGCTCATGAAGATCTATACCTCTTGCAGATCGGGGGTTTTCGCTTGTATAGACGCACTAATTCACGAAATGGGTTTTCGTCGTTGTGAAACGCAAACTTGAAAATTCATGACAGGACGAAACTAACAACAAAAAAAGTGACATTTCTTGAAAATGTATGTGATAAATTTCTACGAAGACTGAGTGACTGTGGCATGGTTCGCTGTGCAAACATTTTCGTCGATCAACAATAATCCATGGAGTGCTTATTGCGAGTCCACTGCGGAGCGGAGAGACAGCAAAGTGTGAGGGATTTTGTAATCCTTCACCCACGTGCAAGGGATTTTAGTTCATTTTAAAAATCCCTTATCTACGGAACACTAATACGTATTACATGTGTGCCACTCCGCAGACGTCCGTAGCCGACTATTAATGGCTTGCTATAGATGTAGCTATTGATGTTGAATTGATGTTGATGTTGATGATAATGTTCTGATGTTGTTATTATTTTGATGCTGTGTTCAAATTTGATCGAAGTACAAATGTGTACAATTTTATACAATGCTTTCTGTGTTCCAAATGTGTGTTCTTTTGCATTGTATTTGTACTGTGTTGAACTCGATGTTTAGTGTGTAATAAGGGTGGGTGTACACGTGTAGACTTTACGTTATAATGAATCTCAAATCTGAAGGGTTTGATTACCACGGGTACTCGACGGTAAATCTCTTTAGAGCGATCACACCCGTACACTCAAAATGATGTCTTTAACCCATTACATCCTGTGGTTGATTATTTAACATTTGCTTATTGTCCTATGAAGGCCATGTCACAGATTAGGAGATTGCGCAATCATTTTAGTTCAAGCTTGGTGCCAGAATAGCTTGGCGCCGTAGGCGCCAATCTATTCTGGCACCAACCTTGAACTGTGGCATAGTCAAATTAGTTTCATGCTGATGTGTGTCAGGATGAAAAGGGTTAATGACAAGTGACACTTATTGCCCTTCAAGATTTCTTTGAGGGGGAAAACGTGGTTGCTCAAACATGTTCTGAGGCTCTGGCTTGGCTGTCAGTCACACAGATTATAGCACACACACATAGAGAAAACAACGGGGGGGTTTTAGGCCTTGCTTTCAGTTCGTTCAGTATTTGAAGGAGTGACGGTAGGATTTTGGGAGGTTCGAGGTATAGCAACTCTTTTTGGGATTCACCGTTGTATCCCGTGCGACTTTAACCCTTTTAACCCCAAGGCCGCATTTCCAAACTCTTGCTGGTGTCACACAACGACGATGCACCAGGTTCAGGAGAGGGATCGACCATGATAATTCGAGGGTAGTGCCAGAACTAATCTGGCACTACCCTTGAATTATCAAGGTCGACCCGGCATCTCCTGCTGTTGCGCGTCGGAGCTAAACAGGTTCCACACGTGGGTGTACATGCAGTTTACACCGAATCTCGAATTTATCGGCAGGCCAGTAGTTCCCTATCATGTCGGGTCGCAATTTATCAGTGACAGATTACACGAGAGGGAAAAAATGCGCTCCTTCTACATTCCAAGCTTGAAGGGTTATGAGATCTGACAAGGTCAAGGCTGCAAGAGGCAAGGATTCTCATGAGCCCCTGCTGTCGCAGGGGCTCATGATAATCTGTGCCTCTTGGCGTCCCGTGATTCGCTCCAACTGTTCCTCAAAACTGGGTACGTTATTGAGGGACGAGAGCAGAGCTGATCATTTGATCTGACCCTGTCTGACCTTGATCTTGTCTAGAGGGGGTAACACAAAAACGTGCAGTCGAATTCAATGGCCGTTATCAATGGTGTAATTCCGAAGGGAAACAAAAATCGTAAAGCTCTAGGGCTGTGGTAATATAGCGATACAATCTCTCTCTCTCTCTCTCTCTCTCTCTCTCTCTCTCTCGTGTCAAATTCATGACTGTCTCTCTGTCCAATGAAATGGCTACAAAGGCTGCTAGGCTATAAGCCCCCCCCCCCACCCCACCCCCCCCCCCCCCACACACACACACACACACAACAGCAACGTCCAAGCTCAACGTGAAAAATAAAAGACGTCTATCGCGACACGATGGGTAGTTTCGTGCCTGCGTGGTCCTGCTCGTTCAATAATAATAGGAATCACGTTGACAGGCTTAAAGAGAACTCTGTAGCTTGTGCTGGTCTGTGATTTTGGGCCAATAGCCGTAAGGTCCAAAATCACATACTATCACAAAACACCATTCAGTAATACATTGTAGAGGAGACGCTGTCACAAACTACAAAACCCTCACCTTAACCCATCAGCCCTGACGCACTACAGCAGGAGATGGATCGACCATGATAATTCAAGGGTAGTGCCAGATTAGCTTGGCGCCTGTCGGCGCCAAGCTAATCTGTCACTACCCTTGAACTATCATGGTCGACCCATCTCCTGCGACAGGTGCATATTCGTTAAATGACGCCTCCAAAATTTGGGAAATACGTGCGCCGGGCTGAATGAGTTAACACGGGACACACATGTCGACATGGACAATACGACCCAAAAGAACATGGAATCTGAGAGGGTGGGAAATACATCTATATAAACCAACAACTCTTACTATTCGGCCGATGTTGACACGAAATACCTATGTCTTCTAAACGAGAACTGTCAAGGGGATAAAAGAAGGGCAGGAAATAGAGGAAATACCCGCTAACCATCCCACGCCTCTCCCTCCCAAGCCCACACCCGTAAAAGAAAACCATTATTCGGGTCCTTGGGTTTCCAAAGGATCACAGTCCTTGGTCCCGGCCACCCCTGGTTAACAATAGAGCAGATTGCAGGTTACAACCGAAATAGACGTTTCCCACTGACGGAAACAGTCCCGTAAACAAGACCGCTCTGTCTGCAAGAGGCGCAGATTCTCATGCGCTCCTGCAGTCTCAGGAGCTCATGAGAATCTACGCTTCTTGATGAGGGACACGAGTGTCTATTCCTCCTCATCTGGGGTTAGGCGGTGGGTCGGGTGTGTTGCCAAGCCCAGTCTTCTCATTTTAACCTGTTCACTACCAAAGAATGATTAACACCGCCCATCTGCAAGAGGCACAGATCCTCATGAGCCCCCGCATTTGCGGGGGCTCATGAGGATCTTTGCCTCTTGCTGGAACTAGTTTGTGCCCATGTTGCTTTGGCGGCTCGAATCTTCGACGTTGAATTAACCACGATTTCAAAAAGACAGGCGTCCACAGGCAGTAAAGAGATTAATCAACACCTACAGCGAAGCGGATCAGACTCGTGTCGGTCTTTGATTTTGGGCCTTACGACTCAGACCAAAACACAATGTCCTTCCTTAAGCCTGAACCCCTAAAAAGATATTATGTTGGAAAATTCCCTAAAATGAAAGAAGAAAAGACAAGTACAGCACAAACTGTGTTGCACTCCGAGCTTGCTGTCTGTGGGGAATGGCGCTATACAAAAACTATGAATTATTATTTCTTTTTTACTGGTCCTATCTGAAAAATTCCCAACAAGATGACAAACACGATTAGACATAGAAAGAACAAGAACACAAATCGTCTTCTGCTTGTCATTTTTTTTGTTAACCCTCTCACCCCCCCCCCCTCTCCCCCACTACCACCACCAATGAAATACCTTTAGAAAGGACACATACAGCAGACATTGTGTCGGACTTGTCCTTTCTAACCCCGTGTTTCTTTTTAGGGGATTTTCTTTTCAATTTGACACGCTTAGTCTGGTTTCTGTTTTTGATCTAATCTGGATTCTGTATGTCATCTTAGAGAGGCACACAATAATATGTATGTATGGCTATGTGTGAGGTTATCAGACAACGTCGAGACAACAAAAAAACCAATTTGGTGGGGGAAAAATTTGGGCAGGGTTCGTGTTTCACACTGACAGTCGCTGGCTATAATTTGGCAAGGTTGCAGGGGTGTCAATGTCCAGATTGACGTGTTCTTTACACGCGTAGTACATGTGCCTATGACAAGAATAAGATCAGATAAGACGCAGCGTCGGTGTCACTGGGAAACCTCGTATCTGACGACAGATGACAGGTTAACTTATTCGCAGCCAGCCGCGTCCGGATGCGCGGCTTATGCCGCGCATCCGGATGCGGCTAGCCGCGAATGAGTTAACTGTCCACATGAGAATACATGAAAATGTAGCGCATTATACAAAATGATATACTGATGAGCAAAAGAAATGCGAAATTTTAGGAATCATCGGAAATACTTTAGTGTTTCCGATGGTTCCGAAAATGTCGCATTTGTGTTGCTCGTCAGTATAGAATGATATAAAAAAAAAATTTAAAATTTAAAAACTTGTTTTCAGCGACCACCCTTATGACAGATCACCTGTCATTAAAGACCATCATTTCGGTGATGTTTTATGACATATGAAACAACCAAACCCAAGCCGGGGTATAATATGAGATCATGTAATTTTGGACCTAACTAAATATGTGCCTAGACAGCACACAAAGTAATCATATGAATGCATTTAATTTAATATCTAACATCAGGACACCCTCAGCGCAACTTGAAGGTGTAGCTTTGACTCCTTGTGTTTCAATTTATTACACGTGTAATAAAAGGAAGACACGGATTTAGATATACTAATACTAAATCACATTTTAGCTCAATGATAATCATTTGAAACATTGATTGATTGTACATTGCTTAACGTCCCGACAGCAACAATACTTTCTCAGGACGTGCCTGCGCTGCTTGTGAAAAAAAAAAAATAATAATAAAATAAACAGAACATTGAATGTATGTCGCCAGCCGGTCCAATACGTTAAATAAACCTAAGGCATGGGGCCTAAATAAAGCTAAGACCATTCAGCAACACACATCCAATATCAAGAGCTACAGGCAGCGCAGACAGTAGGGAGAGTTTTAAAAAGGCAAATACGGTCGGAACGGACCAAGGGTAGACAGAAACACATGCCCCAGAATAGAGAGGAAAACCCACCCTGTGGGGCTGACCAGGGTGACCCTGGAAACTAAAAGGTAGTTAACCCCACCCAAGTCCTCCAAGGCAGACCTGGGTGGGGTTCATTTGAAACAGGACAGATCATGTCCTTGAATAGCAGCTATACTTTGACTTGGAACAGGGCGGATATAGTCCTTAAATATTACTAAAATAACGCTAAAACATGACGGATTTAGTCCTTAACACCTAAAAGGTAAACGCGGCAATCCAACTGCAAGAGACATAGATCTTCATGCGCCCCCGCAGTTGCGGGGGCTCATGAGGATCTATGTCTCTTGCTGACACCACTTTGTATCTTTATTCCTTGGACGGCTGGGTTCTGTTTGGCGCAGAATTAACAAAGATTGCTGAAACACAACTGCGCGCATCCCGGGTAGCTGGGTAGTACGGTTTAAATATGACTAAAATAACGCTAATACATGACGGAAATATTACTCAAATAACGCTTACACGTGTACTTCAACCGACTCTTTGTGTCCAATTTCAATAGTTCCTGGGTCACAAAAGAAGACTAGTTCTACCCTAACTTACTTACTTACGCCTGTCACCCCTACCCGGGTATAGGCCGTCGACGAGAGACCTCCAGCAGCTCCTGTCCTGTGCTTCTCCTTCGATTCTACTCCAGGTGGTTCCCAGTCTCTTGATGTCTGCTTGGAGGTCTCGACGCCAGGTGTTTCTCGGCCTACCTCTTTTCCTCTTTCCCTGGGGGTTCCATGACAATGCCTGCCTAGTGATACTGGAAGCTGGCTTTCTCAGACTGTGACCGATCCATCCCCATCTTCTTCGCCCAATTTCATTCTCTGCTGTTATCTGCTCTGTTCTCTCCCAGAGTCTGACGTTGCTGATCTTCTCTGGCCAGTGGATTTTCAAAATTCTTCTAAGGCAACTGTTCATGAAGGTCTGTACTCTGTTGACTGTGGTTTTTGTCAATCTCCATGTCTCTGCTCCATATAGGAGAACTGCTTTTACATTGGAGTTGAAAATCCGGACTTTGGTGTGTTGTGACAGCTCTCTGGAACTCCACACTTTTTTCAACTGGAGAAAGGCTGCTCTGGCTTTACCGATTCGTGCTCTGACATCTGCATCAGTGCCGCCTTTTTTGTCTATGATGCTCCCGAGATAGGTGAAGGACTCCACCTCCTCCAACGGGGTGCCAGCAAGCAAGACTGGTTCTTCCCTGGTTGCGTTCAGCCTCATTGTCTTTGTTTTCTGTTTGTGGATGGTGAGGCCCACTTGGGACGAGATGTCAGCAAGCCTCGTGGTCTTGTCCTGCATTTGTTGATGAGTGTGGGACAGTAATGCCAAGTCGTCTGCAAAATCGAGGTCGTCAAGCTGTGTCCACAGTGTCCACTGTATTCCACTTCGTCTGTGCTCTGTGGTCATCTTCATGACCCAGTCTATGGCCAGTAGGAAGAGGAACGGAGACAGCAGACACCCCTGCCTGACACCAGTTCTGACCTGGAGCTCTCTGGTGAACTGCCCTTCGTGGATCACGCGACATGTCATGCCATCATAGCTGCTCTTGATCAGGCGGACGAGCTTTGTGGGTACACCGTAGTGTCGTAGGAGTTTCCACAGAGTCTCTCGGTCCACGCTGTCAAATGCTTTCTCATAATCCACAAAGTTGACGTACAGCGGGGAGCTCCACTCCAGAGACTGTTCCACGATGATGCGGAGAGTGGCGATCTGGTCTGTACATGATCGGTTCTTCCTGAATCCTGCTTGCTGGTCTCTCAGCTGGGGGTCAACGGAGCTCTTCATTCTCTCCAGGATGATCCTGTTGAAGACCTTTCCTGGTACTGACAGCAAGGTGATTCCTCTGTAGTTGGAACACTTGCTGAGGTCGCCTTTCTTGGGAAGCTTGATTAGGTACCCCTCCTTCCAGTCAGCCGGCATCACCTCCTCTTCCCAGATCTTTCCAAACAGTGGGTACAGCATCTCAACTGTTGTCTCTAGGTCTGCTTTCAGAGACTCCGCTGGGATGCCATCTGGCCCTGCTGCTTTGCCATTCTTCAAAAATGCCACTGCTTTTCTGATCTCTTCCCGGCTGGGTCTGTCACAGCTGATGGGTAGGTCGGTCTCTGCCGGCTGGATGTCGGGGGGGTCGGGTGGGCTAGGTCTGTTCAGTAACTCTTCAAAATACTCGGCCCATCTGTCGAGTTGGTCTGCTCTGTCTGCAATAGGCTTGCCTTCTTTGTCTTTTACTGGTCTTTCTGTATGGCCATACTTACCCGACAATCTTCTGGTAATGTCGTAGAGCTGTTTCATGTTGCCGCTGCCTGCTGCCTTTTCTGCCTCTGCTGCCAGGCTGTCTGTGTAGGCCCTCTTGTCTGCCCTGATACTCCTCTTCACCTCGCGGTTGGCTTCCGAGTATTCCCCCTGTGCCCTTACTTTGGCTGCTCTCGTGCGACTGTTGTTGACCGCTGAGTTCTACCCTAAGGCCCATACTAACCCTTCAGCGATCTCCGCTTTCGCCGAACAATGTGTAACGTTTAGTACAGACTTCCCGCGACCGCTCCCTGGAGTTAAGGCTGTGGAAAGAGGGAAGAAAGATCTGACTACATACAACGTACATTCCTTGAACGCGTGGCGTGGAAACGTTTGAGAGAATGAATGTTTTCATTGGAAACATGAATGGTACTTAGTCTGTATGGATATTGGATGACTGGTGCTATTTAGAGTGTGTGTATTGTGTGAAACAGATCTGTTCGGCGTTTCTTTTTTTCTTTTTTTCGGCCCTGAAACCGATTTCACTGAGAGTGTTAGAATTGGTGAGCTGGCTTGTGATTTTGCACCTTACGACCAAAATCACAAACCAGCACACGGTCGATTGTGTGTGGTTCTAGAATGTTTGACACGCACAGATGGATACCCAAGAAAACGGAAAAATGATAGTCAAAAAAGGGAACGATTGTATAAGTGTGAGCCACTGCACTGATAGTCTGACACAAAGCGCTGCCTTGATTGTTGAGCATGACGTATGAGTTGGATTTTGGCTTGGTTAAGTGTGTTGGAACCTCGTTTGATAAAAAGTGCGTTGTGTTTGATAGTTAATAGATATGCGTTGTGCATGTGTGATTGCAAATGAAATATGCGTTGTTTTGATGAAATATGTGCGTTAATGTTTTGATAGTTGAAACGTGCGTTCTGTTTTGATAGTTCATGAACAGTGCGTTGATTTGATATTTGTTACTGAACTCATTCCAGCGGCCCCTGCATCAATAGCTGCGAAAGTGTCGTGTAGCGTTGCCGCCGGCAACGCTACACGACACTTCCGCAACTATTGAAGCAAGGCACCTTGAATGAGTTAAACCAAGCTTTCAGTTTGTGCTGTTGTTCATTATTTATGGCGATCTCAGTCTCAATGTCTGCTAACTGTACAATACCAGGAGATAGGTTAAGGTAAGGCACTGTGTAAAGTCTTTGCTGGTCTGTGATTTTGGTTCCTCACGGCTCTAAGCCGTAAGGTCCAAAATGACGGACCTTCATATACCGATTTAGTCGTGAAAATGTATTAAGCTTGCAAGGCGACCTTGCTTATTTGTGTACACACGAATTTAAAATTGCCATGTGTACAGATGTTCATAAAATGAAAATGCATAAAATTTTAATAGGTGTGTTTGTCTCTGTGCTTGTACGCGCGTGTGTGTGTGTGTGTGTGTGTGTGTGTGTGTGTGTGTGTGTGTGTGTGTGTGTGTGTGTGTGTATGTGTATGTGTGTGTGTGAGAGAGCGAGAGAGAGAGAGCGTTCGTGCGTGCGCGCATGCGCCTTTGCGTGTGTGTGCGTGCGTGTGCCTGTGTACGCGTGCGTGTGTGTGAGCGTGCGCGCGTTCGTGTTTAAACCATTACACCCTGAGCCGATTTCTTGTTTTCTTCTTTTTTTTAAAATCTGCTCAACGTCTTATAAAAGCTACATCACCGATTAGGAGATAGATCAACCATTTTATGTCAAGGGTCTCAGGCGCCAAGATATTCTGGCACCACCCTTGAACTATCATAGTCAAATTTATCATAGTCATAGTGCATCAGGATGAAAAGGGTTAAGCAACACTACAATACGGTCTCTTGCACAGCGCTTCGCAAGGTTCCAACACACATCACAGCAATCTCCGTTTCAGAAGTACCTGCCACCATGCAAATGTTTTCTTTACCAATTCCACCCTTTCCTCTGTGAGTAGTACCTCGTGTGGCAAACTCGCAACAGAGAAGGCTCACAATACACGCATACTACACAAGTTCCGCATGGAGTACCTTCCATCCGTAAGAGGCATAGATCCTCATGAGCCCCCGCAACTGCGGTGGCTCATGAGGATCAATGCCTCTTGCAATAGGCCTACACCTTTTCATCTGTGTATCTGTGGCGAAGAGGTTTGGCGTACATGGTGTTGAATTTGAGAAATATGTATGGGGCGACTTACTGTAAAGTGGGGGCATGTGTGTAAGTCTCATAGCACCTGGTGAAGTGTCCCAGCTTGGAGTAAGTTGGTCACGTTTCGTTGACGTGAACTGCATTTATTTTCTTAATTATTTTACACGCGTTTCTCTAGTTGTCACTGACGTGACGTCGACAAAGATGTAAGTTAGTGTTCTGACCTAATGTGACGTCTACGAAATGTTTGTTACGGTCACAGCTTTTTACATCGTGAGAGCAACAACAGGTGCACACACACACACACACACACACACACACACACACACACACATATATACATACACATATACATATGTATATGTATATTATAAGTTATACACGGACCCTTGTAGGCCTGAGGGAGGTCACAGGAAACATTGTACCCCGAAGGCCTAAAGGGTACAATGGCTCCTTTGACCTCCCGAAGGCCTACAAGGGTCCGTGCAGCAAGCCCCTGCTACCAATAACGTATTTATTTTCATTCCTCCACTATTTTCGTAAGACAAATCAAGAAGACATCTTCCGACCTGGATCACGCCAGACATGACTGACGTCAAACAGATATACATTTATACATAATAGAGTTCTGACGTAATTGAAAATATTTCATGACGTTGCCGTCTCCACTACTGAGTGTGCTTGTTGTTTCGAACAACACTAAGTAACTTTTTACTTTAGAACGTTTTGGTGATCTTTTATAGAACAAAACTCGCATCCAAGATGCGTCACAAAGAGGGCTACAAGAAGTCGCTACAAGGGTTTTTGTATCACGGTCACATGGTACGGTTTGCGCTAAAGGGACTGGTCGTGTGACGAAGGGATGAAAACAAATATATTCAGGCCTACAAGGGTCCGAGTAGCAAACCCCTGCTACCAATAACTTATAATATATATATATATATATATATATATATATATATATATATATATATATATATATATATATATATATATATATATATATATATATATATATATATATATATATATATATATATATTTATATATATATGAACGAGCACACCCGTTCTACAATACAATTCGATACGGATCTCACCTCACACAAAAGCCATTCCAAACGACCAACTGGTGTGGTAATTATGTATCCCCAGCTAAAAGCTGTAACACTTTCATTTACAGTGCCAAAGGAGTGAACCATCCCTCAAGCGTAATTCCGAAAACAAGCTGGGGTAGAGACGTGCGTTTTTGCGAAGTGTATCAATGTGAAATATTAATTTAACTTCTATTCACTGCAATAAAAGACTTGTTTACAGTTACTACAACAATAAATACCGCTCTTTGATGCAGATCATAAAAATGAATTTCTCTAGCCCAGTCTGTGATCCTCGCTAAAGGTCAATTTCATACAGTAGCAGTTAGCCGTTATCGTTTAACGCCGAGCAGGCGACTGAAGGCCATCTCACGGCGGGTCTAAAGAAACACCCCTCTCATTCACTGAACCCCGTGCCCAGTTAACCAAAGGGTAGTGCCGGATAAGCTTGGCGCCTTTCTGGCGCCAAGCTTATCCGGAACTACCCTTGAACCACAACAGACGACTTCACACAAATATGAACCACCCAGACTGACAAACGAGCCGACAGATACCGACTGCATATACACACTGTACTCCCAAGAGTAGACCGCAGACGAAGAGAGATAGACAGTTCTTACAGACGAAGAGAGACAGAAAGTTCTTACAAATGTCGAGGGAGCCACTCATCCCTAATGGTATTTTGGGCAGACGCTGGTGCTAATTTCCCATATATTCACGCAGTCCACATGATTCTCAAAGGAATATGCCCTCCGCGGGTGGTCTAGACATGCCTTTAAGATGCGTGGGCATATTCACTGAGCATCAAGAACCAAGCTTGCAGAGAGGTTAGTAGGCTAAATGTATATAAAATAAGACGTCTTTGAAGACGGCAGCAGAAAACGCGCACTATTCAAATACTGACTAAAACATGCACTGAGCGCGCACGCGCACACACCCACACCCACACGCACGCACGCACGCACGCACGCACGCACACACACACACACACACACACACACACGCAGAGAGAGACACAAACAATAAAATAAAATTTAAAAAGGCATCCACAGGATCGTTGTGCCATCGGTACTTTACTACTAGTCGTGTTAGGAAGTGACCGATGACGCAACGATCATCCTTTGCCTGTGGTCTCAGACGTCCAAAGAACTTGGCTTCAAACAAAGTGGCGTCAGCAAGAGGTATAAATCGTGATGGAGGGACTCATGAGGATCTATACCCCCTGAAGCTGCACCGTGTGCAATGAGCCTCGGCCGTTCAAGAGCACGGATACATACACAGTGGCGTCAGCAAGAGGTACAGATCCTCATGAGCCCCCGCAACTGCTGTGTGCTGTTCGTTGATATTTGGACCAGACGATTGAGCGACAAAAGGCACATTACAGAGCCAACACACACACACACACACACACACACACACACACACACACACACACACACACACACACACACACACACACACACACACACACACACACACACAAACTAGAAACACAGCGGGCAAGCACGATGGAAAGTTCACAATGATACATCGTCATTTGCTGACGGGAGTTTGTGATAATCAATAGAGAGATTACGTTTACGCCGAACGACTCCCGACAACGAGACAGGGCGAAGTCACGGCGAAAAAAACATCTTCTACCATAAGCACACACAGACAACACTCCAAACATCTCCAAGAGGCATAGATCCTCATGTGCTTATGGCAGTAGCTGGTTTTCCGACGTGCGAAATCTCACTAACGCCTCCTCTTCCGACTATGGCGCTTGACGTCAACTCGTCGGTACACGGTAGCTGGTGTGGTGTGTGAGTTTGGACCCTGCGGTCTTACGCTGTACGGTCCAAACTCACAGACCAGCACACGAATCGAACTTCATGCTAGTATCAGCAGAACCGTCGATGAAATCTCTCACAAAATTCAACGACTGTCACTGACAAATGTAAACGCGGATACTTGACGAAACAATGGGTCCTCAACAAACCCTTTCTCTGCGATAACCTTCGACTTTGTCCTAAACCTAGTCAGTCACCTCAGAACAACTGCGTGCTGGTCTGTGATCTTGAACCTTACGACTTGAAGGCGTAAGGTCTAAAACCACAGACCAGCACAAACAGGGGGCGAATTACATCTCGGGTCAAACCGAGCGATCAACACTGCATGCACTGTAGCTGTACCTCACCAGTCTCCGACTTAGTCCAAGATGACTCGATCTCAAGCTTAGGCTTGAACCCAAGTGTGAAAAAAGATGCTGTCTGAGAACAAGAGGGATATATTTTCATGAGACCCTGGGGGCTCCAGGGTCTCATGAGAATCTATGCCTCTTGCAAACGAAGTAATGCTAATTCCAACACCTAACCCCAGATGACTCCATCAGATATCTTGGGATGAAAACGACGACGATATGTTGGAGCAAGCGGCATAGATTCTCATGAACCCCTGCGGGACGCATGAGCTCACAAGAGTCTATGCCTCTTGCACACGGACTGACAACAAATCGTCAACTGCTAAATAATGCAAAGCAAAACCGTGACAAAGCAACCGGTCCCCAATGCACCTCTTATCCAGTCCAACCTTGGCGCTGCCGTGCCATCAATTTAATTAACGATAGCATGAGGCGTCACAATCTCCACGCCATCAACGTTGTCCGCTTTGCCATTTGCCATCACGATCGTGAAACCATTCGTCCACACTGGTTGTCTCCCTCGATTCGCTACCGCGACAGCGTTAGCGAATCGAGGGAGGCAACCAGTGCGCCGTTCTTCTACGCCTTTCGCAGATGGGTGATTGTTCAGGAAGAGGCGAGTGCTTCCGCATCAATCTCCAGCAGAAATTGTCAACGAGTGCCAACCGACCATCACCTTTGGAAAAGTGGGCAACGACTTTTTTTTGTTGTGTCCTTAGCTTCAACTCCCACACTGGTTGTCTCCATCAATTCGCTACCGCTCGACGATCAGTGTGATCAACTTCATGAGTGAGATCACCACCAAAAGAAGGGAAGGTTGGTTAGTTCGGGGTTTAACGTCCACGGCACCGACGTGATAATGGACGGCCCTGACGGACGGGTTATGGGGGACAGGGAAATCTATTGACTATGGACTACGACCTGAACACTGATCAACTCAGGCGCACTTCTATTGTGCCACTTTGATTTACCAGGACCTTTCAACGGGCATGCTATTGAACAAATTGGTTGTACATTGCTTAACGTCCCGACAGCAACAAGACTTTCTCAAGACGTGCCTGCACTGCTTGTGAAAAAAAAAAAAACCTAAACAGAATATTGAATGTATGTCGCCAGCCGGCCTAATACGCTAAATAAACCTAAGACCATTTAGCAACACACATCCAATATCGAGAGCTACAGCAGCGCAGACAGTAGGGAGAGTTTTAAAAAAAGGAAAATACAGGTGAATGGACCAAGGGTAGACAGAAACACATGTCCCAGAATAGAGGAAAACCCCCACCCTGTAGGGCTGACCAGGGTGGCCCTGGGAACTAAAAAGTAGTTAACCCCACCCAAGTCCCCTAGGGCAGACACGGGTGGGGGGCTATTGAACAAGCCCGTCTTTGCCCCCCTGGATTGCGAGTCCAGCTACCGGGGCCGGGACGGGGATTCGAACCCACGACCCGGCGATTCCCTTCGCTCTCCTGCTCCGACGCTTAACCGCCTGAGCTATTTCGTACTCTGGATTGATTGTACATTGCTTAACGTCCCGACAGCAACAAGGCTTTCTCAGGACGTGCCTGCACTGCTTGTGAAAAAAAAAAAAAAAAAAAACCAGAACATTGAATGTATGTCGCCAGCCGGTCAAATACGTTAAATAAACCTAACACATGGGGCCTAAATAAAGCTAAGACCATTTAGCAACACACATCCAATATCAAGAGTGCAGACAGTAGGGAGAGTTTTAAAAAGGCAAATACAGGTGAATGGACAAAGGGTAGACAGAAACACATGCCCCAGAATAGAGAGAAAAACCCACCCTGTGGGGCTGACCAGGGTGACCCTGGGAACTAAAAAATACCTAACCCCACCCAAGTCCCCCAGGGCAGACCCGGGTGGGGTTCGTACTCTGGACAGTGAACTGGACAGAAGGGAACTGGACAGTGAACTGTTTTATGCAACTCACGCCCTTTTTCCGCCCATGTAATACCAACCTATCTCAATTCACATAATATGAGATAACACTTATGCTGTCACTGCCACAGCCTCTAACCATTTTTTGTTTCAACCAAATGGCAATAAAGCGTTTCCCATTCCGCAACACGTTGACAAATAAACTGCTAGATAAAACTCACATTTTATCTGTCAACTGGGCACTTGTGATTTATTCGGGAAAATAGTAGGAATGGATGGTAGTCTTAATTCATTCTATATAAAAGCAGTCATGCCTTCCAATTCTTCTGTCGTCAATTAGAGGTGTTACGTTCTAAAGATTCAACATCGAATGCCCCTAACCAAAGCCTAACTCACTGGATGCTGAATAGGTCAGACTCAATCAGCCTTTGGTCAGGGGCATCTGATGCTGATTAGATCAGACTTAGTCAGCCTCTGGTCTTGGGTATGCGATGTTGACTAGGTCAGACTCAGCCAGCCTCCGATCACGGGCATTCGGTGTTAAATCCACGGACGTGAATCTTCCCAGGCAGACAAGAGAATTCATCACAATATCCCGTCCACTGCGGTCTCATCAGCACTCATCATAAGCCCGTTCCTCACCCCCACCAAGCCTGCGATAGTGCAAATGGATTGAATTCATTGCTGGCATCTTCACATCCAGACATCCCAAACGGTCTCAATTCTAGGATAACCCCCGCTATGGACAACAATGTGTAAGATCGGCCAAAATTATTACCTAGATACATTTCGCACCTCAGATGAAATAAAGACGCCTGATTAGCTTGGCGGCTTAAGTATACCATGATTAGTCAAGGGTTGTGTTTGACCAGCTTAGCACCAAAAGTCGACCATGAGAGGTCAAGGGGTAGTGCCAGATTAGATTAGCGCCTGCATGCAACAACCTAATCTGGCACTACCACTTGATTAATTATGGTCGACAATCTAAATGTTGAAAACTGACAGACGCATTAATCAGACACTACCCACAACCAATCATGGTCACTTCATCCCTAGAGACTGGTGACAAAAGTGAAACACAAGCTGATCAGAGACTACCCTTCAGCTACCACTATCGATCTATCCCCCGCTGCACAACGGATCTGATTCACTGCAGATTACTACGTTGCACGAGTCCATGCGCCACCGTGGGAAATAAAGGGGAGAGAAGCGAACAAGGGGCTGAGTACTCGATCCCATTAGCTCTATCAATGACCACATCGCTTGATTGGGTTGGCCTCAATGAGGGAGGCAGAACAAACACAGATAATTCCCTCAGCGAACGCTGTGTGTGTGCAAGAAGCATAGATCCTCAAGGGCCCCCGCAGGCTGCGGGGTCCTATGAGGATCTATTCCTCTTGCTGTGACTGTTTACATGCGTTGTCTTTGGACGGAGAAAGTCATGAGGTTTGAGTCTACGATGGGCCATGATTTAGTAAGCGAAAATGACCATCTACACGAGGCACATACCTTCATGAGCTACATTGGTTGCAGGGGTTCTGTGACCTATGCCAGGACCATTTATATGTGTATTCATAGGGCAGAGCAGGTCATAAGGGGGTTGCGTACAAGGTTATCTTGGCGAAGATGGGCCATTATTGGTATTTCTGCGACCAGGAGTATGACCCTTCTGCCTCTATTTTACATGACTGGCAACCGTTCTCTCCATCGACGAATTGTTAAAAATCCAACCACGTCGGCCCTTTCAGTTTGACAATAGAGAACAATAAACATTATATTAAGTTGTATTACAACTATCGGAAATAGTTGAAAATTGTGTGTTAACTCATTCTACCCCAACACCGAAATCCCAAATTTTTGACGTCGTCCTCTGAAGACTTCATTGCAGTGCAGGACTCAGATCGACCATGATAGTTCAAGGGTGATGCCAGAATAGCTTGGCGCCCATAGGCGCCAAGCTAATTCTGGCATCACCCTTGAACTATCATGGTCGATCCTTATGTTGCTGTGGGGTGTCTGGGGTAGAATGAGTTAACGCGAAACTACCCAAAACAAATTTAAAACATAGTATATCTAATGTGATTAACAGTGCGATGCGTTGATAATTGTTTGCATAGCTCGTGAAAATGTTTCGTTGGTTGCTTGCTTGCTTGTTTGGTTACCTCGTTTGGCTACTTGCTTGCTTATTTTTAAATACATTACAGCTAGCAAGTCAGTGCAATGATCGTCAACTCGATCGAAAAGTATAGGCCCTACACAATCTCTAACTCATTCAAGACGTACCGCCTCCGGATTCGCGGTATGAGCCGCGTATCCCAGGCCGGCACGTCTCGAGTGAGTTAATAAAACACAAACGAGAGTAACGCAACTAATTACGGCAATATAACTTGTTTTGCTCTGTACTCCTATGCGAGAGAAACAAAAGAGATCGCGTGTCAGATGACCTTTTCGCCACCACACAGACAAGAGGCGGATATGAATTTGATCTCTAGGTTCAGAAAATGTCGACAATATGAATAGACTGGAAATCCTGTAACAGAATCCAACAAACGAGATGTTTTTGACGTGCGCGTTACTGCCGGCTTGAATTTAAGGACCATTTAACAGTGAATCCAGACCAAAAAGGTGACTGCCAAGCGTGTAATATGCAAAGAAGTACCCAACGGAGAAAGAAACACGCTTAGAAAAGACGGGTACAACACAATTTATTAATATTTCGGGTAAATACCCTTTGTCAAAATAGACAAACAAACAAACATAGAGATTAGCCGCTACTTATCTTCAATGGCAGAAGGAATGCGGCTAATCTCTATGTTTGTTTGTTTGTCTATTTTGACAAAGGGTATTTACCCGAAATATTAATAAATTGTGTTGTACCCGTCTTTTCTAAGCGTGTTTCTTTCTCCGTTGGGTACTTCTTTGCATTTAACAGTGACATACCGAGACTGGAAAGGAGGGGTGTGTGTGATTATGTTTTGTGTGTGTGTGTGTGTGTGTGTGTGTGTGTGTGTGTGTGTGTGTGTGTGTGTGTGTGTGTGTGTGTGTGTGTGTGTGTGTGTGTGTGTTGGGGGGGGGAGATCTTGCAAGCAAACAGAGAGAAGAAGAAAGGAACTTTTTTTTAATATCAGTGCCCAGTTCTATCAATCATCTATTATCCTTCCGCTGGGACATCTTTAAGATTGCTGTAACAAAATAAATGTCATCTTCGGCCCAACATTGTCTCTGGAGCCAGAAGGTCCAAAATCACAGACCAGCACACAGGTATCAGGACTTTTACTGCATTTGATCACATGACTCCAACTTTGCATTTTCACCGGTGACATTTCCCCCGAGATATACGATACAAAATCATTATGACAGCCTTCAGAAGTGATAAAACCCTACAGGAAGTTCACCGACGAGCAAAAGAAATGCGACGGTTTTGGAATCATCGGAAACACTTCAGTGTTTTCGATGATTCCAAAACTGTCGCATTTCTTTTGCTCGTCAGCACAATAAAGTATTCCCAACGATCTACAAAAAAATGTCGCAATTTCATTTGCACGTCAGTATAACAAAAAGGTTTCCAATGATTAAAAAAAAATTCGCATTTCTTGTGCTCGTCAGTATAAATATCGACCAAACACGGCACGTGAATCCAAACGCGAGCAGGGAAAAAAAAGCCCCTGAACCTGATGTTGTGCGGATCTGTGACTTTTTAACCTTGCGAGGGGGAAAAATAATGAAACTGAGATCAACAATTTGCTGGCATGAGACTTTGGGCATTATGGCTCGAAGCGATAAGGTCCAAAATTACAGATCAGCACACAACTGCCATGAGTCAGCTGATGATGTGTGTGTACAAAGGCACGTCATCTTTCCTGAAATGTGTGTGCGTAATTGTTAGGGGGGAGGGGGGGGGGGGGGGGGGGGGAAGACAGCTTTCTTGACACAAAATGACTCTACGTCAAGTAAAATGGAGTGGCATTACAAACGCTGTAATAATGAACTCATTCGCGGCCAGCCGCATCCGGATGCGGCTGGACGCGAATGAATTAACCCATTCAGTGCAAGTGCACGAAGATGAAGTTTCTGAAATAATTACAAATTCACAGTCAAAGATCCCCAGCCGTGAAAGAAACATGGACACAAAGCGGTGTCAGCAAGAGGCAAAGATCCTCATGAGCCCCCGCCACTGCCAGTGAACGTGGCTGGTGTTTTGGAAGTCATTGTAAATTCAACGTCGAAGATCACTCAGTCGTCAAACTTACTTACTTACGCCTGTCACCCCTCCCCGGGTATAGGCCGTCGACGTGAGACCCCCAGCGACTCCTGTCCTGTGCTTCTCCTTCGATTTTACTCCAGGTGGTTCCCAGTCTCTTGATGTCTGCTTGGAGGTCTCGACGCCAGGTGTTTCTCGGCCTGCCTCTTTTCCTCTTTCCCTGGGGGTTCCATGACAATGCCTGCCTAGTGATACTGGAAGCTGGCTTTCTCAGACTGTGACCAATCCATCCCCATCTTCTTCGCCCAATTTCATTCTGTGCTGTTATCTGCTCTGTTCACTCCCAGAGTCTGACGTTGCTGATCTTCTCTGGCCAGTGGATTTTCAAAATTTCAGTCGTCAAAACAACACGGATAAAACGAGGTTTCAGCAAGAGCCGTAGCAACAGCGGGGGCTCATGAGGATCTATACCTCTTGCAAACTTTGAAATCGTAAAAGTGAACGTCAGAAATCTACAGCTGTATAAGTAACATGATACAAAGTGGTTTCATCAGGAAGCATAGACCCTCACGGGCCCCCGCCCCTGCGGGGGTTCATGAGGATCTATACCTCTTGCAATTGGGGAGTGCTAAAACATTTTTCGGCAGTGAACAGTTTAAAAGCCCGATCATTAGCTTCACTTTGATATTTTCTGATCTCATTCGCACATGATCATGACTTGCACAACTTTAGTTGGGTGTATATAAAATATGAGAGACGGACAGGACAAAATAGTTCAAGGGTAGTGTACAGACCACATGCTTTGCTCTAAGTATCGTGCTTTTAAGCCACTACATACTGAGGCTAATTTTATTTGTAATTGTTTATTGTCCTATGAGAGCTATATTACAGATTGGGTGAAAGATCAACCATTTTAGTTCAAGGGTGGTGCCAGAATAGCTTGGCGCCTCAGGCGCCAAGCTATTCTGGCACCACCCTTGAACTGCCATAGTCAAATTTATTTCAAGCAATAGTGTATCAGGATGAAAAGGGTTAGAACGTGCTGCGGGCGGCATACCAGGGCTTTGATCAAAGAGCGAAGTAGGTGAGAGAAAAGAGGATTGCACCCACATGGCCAGACAGATGCTGCTAGGCGTCTCAGTCAAACATGATATGCTTAGGGTCAGATTTAGTTATAACTGGCATACACACACCCTGAAAACACGGGCAAATATGGATGTAGAGCGACAAACAAACAACCAAAACAAAAGAAGCAGGAAAGAAAAAAAAGGTTTAAAAAAGTGAGCGGGTGATTCTCGTTAATGACAAGCCACGTTTGCGACTGCATGAGAGATCCACGGCGAACCGAACCAAATATTGGCACGATAGCGAAAGAAACTCTGGGAAGATTTCTGATGGATGATGTGGACCACTTATGGGCCTTTCCGAGCGCAGAGATCCCATCTTGACTAAAATGAACTGAAGAAGCCCTCGAACAAAAATATAATGTATTGAATTTTCATTACTTTAGTTGTAATACAATGGGCACAAATCTCGACACAGGCGCACATGACTGCTAATGCAAGTTTGCCTCATTTAGTACTATACAACTAATTTGCGACTAAGCTAGAAGGCACTATTTTCAAGCTGTCATTCTCCATTCATCCCATGGCACCTCTACGCAATTCTTCGTCAATATTTGCCAGACAATGTTTTATGTGCTACAGTCTTCTTTTTTAATTTAAAAAAAAAAGCATCTCCACTGTACTAGTAACAAAAATGTAAGTAAAACAGGGCTAACTTTTTTCAGCGAGAGGCATAGATTCTCATTAGCCCCTGCGGATGCAGGGGTTCATGAGAATCTATGCCTCTTGGAGATGAACTGGCCTGGCTCATGGATATAATACTACAGACTTTCAAAGAAAAAAAAATTAAAATGATTCTCCTCCGTAAGAGTGAGTTGTACTTAAAACAGCCGATACGAGGACCGTGACAATCTGTGCCTCTTGCTGGTGGACTGGGCTCGGCTAAAATGGCGGCTATTTCAGACATCCTGGGTGATCCGCCCGGGGCTCTGCCTGCCATGTTCGCGTGACGGGACACAAATGCGATTTGTCAGAAAAATGGAACCGATACTGTTCTCATTTTTACTTTTTCTCCATTGCGTATTCCCATGACGAAGAAATAGTTTTACGTAATGCGATTCAGCGTCGATGAGCGCGAAAAGTGAAACAAACAGAGAATATTTGTTTTTTGTTAGGCATTGTATACATGTGGTCATTTGCGGTATATGTACGTGACAACATGCCACGCGCGAGTGTTGACGCCAGACTGATTTCAAATATGCTTACCTCATAAAGGTCTACTGCATGAGGTAACGGTAATTTTAATTCATTCTTGTCATCTTTTGCTTGTGTAACACGCTACCTCGTACTGACGATAAAAATATCTATCTTGTGAAACAAAAATGTGATTAACCCCTTTCCTGCCAGTGATCACAATTTATGTCTGAAATCTTTGTAAATTTCTACGTCCAAGAAACCTGTTCGTCCAAGGAACATGGATACAGTATAGCGCCAGCAAAAGGCATGAATCCTCATGAGCCCCCGCAATTGCGGGGGTTCACGAGGATCTATTCTTTTTGCAGATGGGTGGCGTTAATTTTTTCTCGACAGTGAAGTGGTTAACAATTGCGATCTTGTTTTATTCTGCGTTATGGAAGGCTGTTTAACCCTTTTAGCCCCAAGGTCCCATTTCTCAAATTTTGGAGGTGTTGCCTAACGAATATGTGCAGGAGATGGATTGAGCATGATAATTCAAAGGTAGTGCCAGATTAGCCTAAAGGCGCCACGCTAATCTGGCACTACCCTTGAACTGTCATGGTTAGGTGAACTCCTGCTGTAGGGATCCGGGGCTAAAAGAGTCAAAATACCTATGCCCTCCATCGAATTTCGAACCTTAAATGTTTAGGACGTGTTTTAGGCGCGTTAACGTTTCTCAGCAGATAAGGAGTTAAATGTGTCAGTTTGATTTAAAAGTAACAATACAGGTCTATGGTTTGTCAGAAAAGACACACGCGATCACAATTTACATGAATTCTGTTAACTGTATGACACGTTTGTGTCCAGTATTTGTATAAATGGCTGAGATTGAACGATATGAATACAAACACAGCCGTCTACAGACAATACAAAGTAAGGTCTACCGGTAAAATAAAAATGTTTTTTACAAGTTACAAATCTTCCAGAGTTTCTAAAATTTCGAATAAGTCGGTGAGGTACTTGCAATATAAACTTTTTTTAATGGATTCTGACATTTCTCAAAACAAAACAAATCAGTCCACAGGTAATAACAAATAAAGCTTACTACCAAAAACAACGCAGTTTACAATTGCAAATCATTACAGCTGCTCTAGTGTTTCTTAATCTGTCCACAAATTAATCGTTGAAGTGCCAGCAAAAAAATCATATTTTTTGCCATTGTTCTTCCGCATAAATGCGTATCGCACCCACCACTGTCCACTGCTAACGAGCAATTTGACGACACATGACGCAAGTTAACACCTGCGTACAAAACATGAAAATATCAATTTTGAGACAAACTTCAGAGACCAACGACGATGCCTTTCCATCTGCAAGAGGCATAGATTCTCATGAGCCACTGCGACCGCAAGGGCTCATGAGAATCTATGCCTCTTGCTGTAAGGAGTTTGTGGTCTCATAAATAACCTCAGAGGAAGTTGACGGCACAGAATTGCGAGACATAACCATTTGACGACAAAACATACGCCGATTTGATGAAAACAATGGCCGGAGTTTATTTGCTTTGGGCAGATCTCTGTCAAATCTTACTCCCATTTGTCCGTCAGACGCGGATCACAGCTTGAGCCAGGGGTTTCCAGTCTGATAAATTATCATAATCCAATCGCCGGCTTCCACGTGTCAACATTCCGGAAGCCCATTCGTCAAATGCAAAAAAAAAGGCGTGCGATTGCCTGATGTGACGTACAGACTGTGCATTGTTATTTACAGTCAATGCTACGTATCTTTTACTCAAGGCCAGGCAACGTGAATCTTAAGCAACAGCCACTAAGCGCAGCGGAACAATCGAACACGATCAATGATTCGTGTCGTCTGCTTTTACAGGGAAAGGGGGACAATCGAATTACAGTGCACCATTTTGGAAGAGCCATTGGCGGGAATTACGCAGTTACTGTCAGCAGAGATTTGTGGTTCGCGGGAAAGAATTAGCTGGGATCCATTAAAGGGGTGCTTATAGATGTAACAGTACTTGGAGAAGCATTAGCGCTACGTCTACTGGGTATTGCCAGCAGAAAGGGTTTAATCGTCCAGTACTAGTGAAACCAGGCCAAGGTTCAATACACGATTCATTTGTTCCCGCAAATCGGAAGGTAGGTAGGGCTGTGAGTCGCAAACACTGATTTAAAAGCCCACACTAACATGCATCATCGCATGTTTGTGTTCGGGCTTTTAATCCACAGTTTTAACCACTTCATAGTCCCTGCCAACGCACGTACGTTCATTTTTGTTTCTGAAATCTGTGTTCATAAACGACCAAAAGCCACAACTGTTCAAAGAACATGAACACAAAGTGGTCTCAACAAGAGGCATAGATCCTCATGAGCACCCGCAATCGCGGGAGCTCATGAGAATCATCTATGCCTCTTGCAGTTAGATCGCATTCACCTTTTCTCGGCAGTGATGGGGTTAATCAAAACAAGTGCAATTTTGACCTACTGCTGATTTCCGAACAAGACGTATTTTTGTTTGCAAGTAAGAAGTAACACAGAAAGAAATGATCTCATAACGACTCTTTCCTGGCAGTAAGGAAGATGTTCATACAACCAACTGTTCTGAAGAAACAAAATCGTCATAATCTATGTAATAAAATATTCATTCTTCTTTATGACACCACAGCGAAAGATGGATCGGCAATAGAAGTTCGAAGGTGAAGGATTCAAGCAAATCTGGCATTACTCTTGAACTGCTGTGGTGGACCTGGCTCCTACCGCTGGGTAAATTGAGACTGTACGGTGGAAGAGTCGTGTTTGCGCTTTAAGGGTTATAATGTGATCGACATATCACCGTTTCATCTAATGCCAGTAACTTAAAACAACACCCTTAGGCAAAGGTCCAAATGACTAATACTATCTCCGGTACACAGCAGTATCGGAACTAAGAGGTTTCTAGCTTCCTTGTGAGCAAAAGGTCCTCGGGCCGACGTCAGCCTTAGCTGGCCCGCGCACGGCCGTGCGCGGCCCAGCTAAGGCTGACATCTGCCCGAGTGGTTTTTCTTCACGAATCTGAGACTTTGCACTCGCACATTTTGAAGTCTACTGCAAGGAGACCCAACTTTTTTGTCCAAAAGCACGGCCAACAGTACTAAGTAACGAGACCTCATACCTGTGCTGGTCTGTGATTCTTTTCATACTACAGCTCTAGATACAGCCCGCGAGGTCCAAAATCACAGGCCGACACACCAGTCGCTACTGATAAATCTCCTCTCGTGGCTGCAAGACAGTACAGCACACAAAAAGTCCGAAAATACACGGCACCACCAGAATGTATGTGAGAAATATGCGTACAGTACAAGGAAATGCCGTCTATCGTGGCACCTGCAGTTGTGAGCTGGTTTGTGATTTTGAACCTTACGGCTGTAAGCCGTAAGGTCCAAAATCACAGGCTGGCACAATTGTGAGGAAAAGAATATGCCGTCAGTTATGCCACATCATACACGTTTTCCCACGTAGCCTACAGGACCGTACAACATTCTTGCAGGAGCTGACCTGAACTCTTTTCACACTGAATACGTTGTGACGCCGGAAAACAAGTCGTTGGAATGCTTGGTACCCACAAGCACCTGACCATAAACAAGCTCTTTTACGGTGTTATATTCAATGAAAAGTTTGCCATATGACAATAATAAATCAAAATTCGAACGCGCTCGTGTTGGTACTTAGGATTTGGTTAACAGAATCCATTTTTGTCTGCGCTCTAGTTTTTGTTGTTGTATTTCAATCACAGCAAAAGGAAAATGATTAAAAATAAAAATACTTAACCCCGTCAATGCAAGCGGTCGCAGTTTGTGTGTCTTCGTGAACATTTTTTGTTCATTCACCACAAAAGAGCCGAAATCCTACCAGGAACACCGAAACAAAAGTGGTATCAACAAGAGACATAGATCCTCATGAGCCCCCGCAATTGCGGGGGCTCATGAGGATCCATGCCTCTTGCAGTTGGGGAGTGTGTACTACTTCTCAGCACTGAAGTGGCTAAAATTAAAACCATCATGCGATTCAAAAAATGCATAAACAAAAATCGCACAATTTCCCCCACGCGCGTTAGACACCAACAATCTGTGCACTCTTCACCCGGGCAATTTGTTTCAGTTTTCCTCGACGTCATAATGATCAGGAAATTTGTTTCGGATTTCGTTGATAATTGTTCGTGGGGCTTTTTCTGCTCTATATAGCGGGCACACCTTTTACCCCTTTCAAATTCCACACTGTGGTGTGCAAGTATCCAACCAAGTGGCCCTCTCTAAGGTCACGCCCCACGTCCACTCGTAGAAAGCAGGTCAGGCGAGCACGGTGGGGAAGAGAGAGCTGTCACTGAGACTTAATGGACATTCCTCCAAAAGTTCACACTCTCTCATACACAACACACACACACACACACATATCCATGCACATACGCACGCACACTTAACCCCTTCAATGACAGTGGTCGCAGACTGTGTTTTTGACATCTTTGTTGATTCAACGCAAACGAGCCCCAGCCGCAAAGGAACATGGATACGCAGTGGTTTCGGCAAGAGGCATGTTAATGATTCAACGTCTAAAGAACATGGATAGAAATTGGTTCTAGCAAGAGGCATAGATCCTCATGCGCCCCCGCAATTGCGGGGGCGCATGAGGATCTATGCCTCTTGCGGATGGATCGGGTTCACTTTTTTTCGGTAGTTTGAGTGTGCGCGGGTGTGTGTTGGTGTGTGTGTGGGGGGGGGGGGGCGGCTAACTTCAACCTCTCTACACCTCACACTCACCACCCTCACACCCAACCCACCCACCCCCTCACACACACACACACACACAACCCACCACCAACATTTCTCAAAATAACGGATAACGCTCATGGGTCACTGGTCAGTAAGTGCCGTTGAGTGGCCCGAGCAAAAATATCACGGACGCGTGGGCACAGCGATACTTCAGAACCAATTAAAGCGCAATAACAGGCTGAGACTAATGGGTGAGCTGCTCTGTCATTTTGGACCTTACGGCTTTAAGACCGTACGGTCCCAAATCACAGACCAGCACACGGCCTATCAAACAACAGCCCACACAGCTCGGGCTGACAACAACTGGATAGTTGTGAGGTTTCTCTTGCGACGTACGACTCCCAACAACGAACGAGAGTTGGGGCGGTCCGTGGCGCAGTGGTTAAGGCGCCTGCCACCAATGCCAAAGGTGCGAGTGTTACGATTGTGGTTGTGTTATCCTGTGAGAGCGTACATATGTTATTCGTAGGTAACGATATGTTTTTTATTTGAGCTATCACGGTTATGATTTCGTACCTTTTTAGTAAGATTTTCTTTTGTTCGTGAGTAGAGCCGTTTTCGTTTTGTTTAGTCCGGAGCGTGCTAGAAGGGTCGCACTGTCTAGTGGCCTCATTAGTGTCACGTCGGTTACGTGACATCGCAACATTTTTCGCTACTTTTTGTTTTCCTGTGCGCGTGTAGTGAGCAGCTTTTATTTTGTTTGGTGAATGTTCTCGTACCTTTTTGAGCTATCATAGATAGGGATATAGATTTTGATAGTGTATATAAGGAGGGTGCTGGGAAAGCCCGTGAGTACATTGTCTTGCTTTGTCAGTTGTAGAGATACGCAGTTTATTGCGAGAGACGCTGTGTATGAGAAACTTTGAGTCGTAGTGTGGACATAGCAAAAGAGACTTTGTATTCAGTAGTTTGTGCATTTGAAAGAGCATTACTGTGTATCGCATCGCTGAATTAAATATTGTTGGAACTGTTACTCCGAGTTTTGTCTACATCCTTAAGCCACGGTTGACGGATTGCAGCTGAATGAGGTCTATTTAAAAGAACTCTACGTGCGTGTGTGTCTGGTGTGTTTATCATACTTCGACTACAACTCCACCACGTAACAGCGAGGTTCAAAAACGGCTTCAGGAGTCGGACTTTTCTCCTCTGGTAAGTGTCACCGTTAATTCGGGTGGACCGTCGGGGGTTCTTTCTCCGGGTACTCCGGTTCTTCCACCCCCACCCCACCCCCCCCCCCTCCACCCCCCAAACTTTGGTACCGGTTTCAGGCCACTTTACAAATTTCAAATACAAGCGATCAAAAATCTCTGTAACTTCAGTAGCTGAACTGGCCTGTATTGTGTTTGTCTTAAATGGCGTAAATCCGTGTCTGTTACGTGAGTGTGCGTGTTGGGTTTCAGTTGGCGGCGCTTTGAGTCGATTTGCCAAAAAATTGAGAAAAAGCGCCTATATAATAACGGTATTATTATTATTAGAGCGAAATCACAGCGGATGAACAGCGTATGCCCTAAGTATCGACAACGCTCCAAACATCTCCAAGAGGCATAGATCCACATGAGCCCTCCGGGCTCGTGAGTTCTTTGCCTCTCTGAGATGTTTCGAGTGTTGTTTAGGGTTATGGCAGAAGCTAGCTATTCGCCATGGTTTTGCTCTCGTTGGTTGTTGGGAGTCGTTCGTTTCAAAACAAACCTCAATAGCGAAAGGTGAGGAAACCTGGTAATAAAAAATGAAATATAGGTGGATGTGAGGGTGGATGGGTAGGTGGGTACAGGATGATCATGATGTGGTGAGGGCGAGGGAGGGGGGGGGCGTGGGGGGGGGGGAGGCCGTGGGGGATGGGGAGGGGTGGGGATATAGAGAAGTTGGGTTATGGCCGGGGAGAGAGGGGGGGGGGGGAATGGCATCGAAAATCGTGCCATAACGAGCACCCAGGGGACATCAAGCGATCCATTGATCAGAGCAAAGATTGCTCTTCCCTAATGGCCCTGTTCCACGAACTTTGGTCTAACTGTATCCCAATGGGCAGATTAATGATACCTCAAATCACCTGCACTGTTTGGCATGAGAACAATACGCACATAAGCCTATGTGTGCTGGTCTACGAGTTTGGACCTTACGGCTTTCAGCCAAAATCACAGTCCAGCACAGATTTGGCATTCTGGATTTGGCAATTCTACCTATCTTCAAAGTTGTAACCAGGCAAATAATTGTAAACTTCACAAAAAGCAAACAATACAACCTAATAATATAGGATGGTGTTTTACGCTAGAGCGCCCAATCTGAGCAACTCTACCTCCCGCCGTGAATTCTTTCAGTGAAATTCCCTTCTTCTCTTCTGCACAAATTCTCCCCTTTTTAATTCTTAATCTGCTATCCGTTCTGCGAGAATGGAATAAGCGATGCGAAAAGAGAAAAAATAAAAATAAAAAGATGAAAAAGGATGAGATTCTAGACAGTTCTTTATCCGACACAGCGCATCTCGGCGGGCACTCCCGGGGTCGTTTTGAGGCGTTTTCTTCTTTTTTCGAATTCATCTCTGCGGTGGTCTTTGCTCGGAAAGCGATAAGTTAGCCTGCACATGATGGCAGACAAAAAAGAAAAGTTCTAGAACTTCTTGTCCTGCAGCCTACCCACGCCAGCTGACACAGCCACGGACTTTCTTTAGCTCCTGGGACTAGCTGCGTGATCGAGCTAAAATCATGCAACTGAGCCCGTGCAGTCCTGCGGCCGGCCAATACCGTCTGCAACAGCGGTAGATTTTCATAACTCTCCGCATCCTACACAAATAGCGGAAGGGATATCAAAATCAAAATTTCCACACTGGTTGTCTCCATCGATTCGCTACCGCTGTAGCGGTAGCGAATCGAGGGAGACAACCAGTATGCTAGATCTCGTCTCTCATCTTTTTTTTTCTTTTAAAGTGGAGTTTTGGCCGCCGAGTTTTGAGATGCATTCTCCCTATCTGGGATTCATCTCTGCGATAGGCTTTGGTCGGAAAGTGGCAAGTTGACCTGCACTCGATCGCTCTAGAAAACGTCCGGAAAAAACGTCCTAACAACTCACACTATCTGCAAAAGATGGAGAGGTTTATGAACCTATGCACCATCTGCAAGAGGCATGGATTTTCATGAGCCCCTGCTGCCGCAGGGGCTCATGAGAATCTATGCCTCTTGCTGGTAGAGATTCGGCGCTTCTTTTCGGACGTTCTTGAGTCTTTTTTCGGCGATGGTCTCAGTTTTTTCGGCCGCCGATTGGAGGCGCATTCTTCCTTCCTAGAATTCATCTTTGCCCGGAAACCTATAAGTTAGCCTGCACATGATCGCTGACAAGTTCTAGAAAGAGGACCGCCCAGCGTGGCCAGGAAGGAAGGAGGCCGGGGAGGGGGAAATGACTCACAACATGGGGGCTAACTCAAACAAAAGACCCTGGCTGTGACAAAGCACCAGGCCGTGAAAAGGGTCCCAGCCACCGAGCCCACAAAAACCACACTAGACCCTCCAGAAAACCTTCTATCTAAACCAAGCAGAGATACTCGTAAGTTCACAGCATAATACCGTACTTTCCTACGGCCAGTCAGACCTCTAAGGTATGTGGTCCCTTTAAGGTCTTCTGAAGCGAAGATGTTGCCTAATTTACATCTGTTCTCTCCTCCATCCGGAGGTCATTCCTTCTGTAACACGCACAGATCTTAAAAAGCTACAACCTGCCTATTTTCCATAGTACGTCCACATTTCATTTTCAGTCAAGCTTGCGTCTGCTGCCTGAAAGGAGGTCATTCTTTCTGTAACATGTACGGATCTTCATGGTCCGTGCAGCTTACAATGTCTCCAAGTACGTTCACATCTCGGATTTAGCCCTACTTACATCTGTTCCCAAAGAGCAGGTTATGGGCGATTCTGCTTTCCAGCTGAACAAGATCCATGGCCCATGTTCTCTTCGTGCCACGATCAGGCTTTTCTTCCACTCCTTGACTGATGTGTTCAGGGTATGGGTGATGCAAGATCTCTTTGTTTTGTTTTTTTAACCCTTCCCTGCCCAAAAAAATGTAACCGTCACACAACTGCAAGAGGCAAAGAACCTCATGAGCCCCCGCGGATGCGGGGGCTCATGCGGTTCTTTGCCTCTTGCTGACCCTATACATATCCGTGTTCTTTGAATTGATGTGATTATTTGGTGTTAAATTTACCGTGCTTTTAAAAACATAATTTCGCATCCGCTGCTGGTGGAGGGGATAAACCGAAAACGAATTTACATTAATTCCCTTGTCTGCCAGGCAATTTGAATGTCAGTGTTTTATTTTCACACCTCCGATACTCATTTTTTATGACATGCAAGCTGTCCAGGCATCGATGATTCCTGCATATATTTTGCGTTACGCAAGATGGTCTGGCAGGAAAATGGAGACTTAAAGATCATGTTTGATTTGTTGGCGGTTAAATTGCGGATTCAATATGTGTCTGTAAAAGCTAATAACTGATTTTTAAAACTCTGGAAGCGTCTCTAAAAAATGTGTACCTTATTGGGAGATGGATTGCCCAAGAAAGTTTCTGGATAGTGCCAAATTAGCTGTCCTCTGGCTTTTATCTGTGACATTGACACTCTCTTCAAAACATTTTTTTCACTATGTTTTCCGTGCCACGATCATGCTGTCAGTTTGCATCAGAAACTGGATTTGGTAGTTTGTGTATAACTTCACCACCCCCCCCCCCCCCCACCCCTTACAAAATAACAAAATAAAGTATCTGACTGATGCTCCCAAAATCTAATGAGTTAAAATAATTTTCTTCCTGTTGTCCAGAAGTAATCTTACCTAAACAACTAAACAAAAATAATAAGAAAATTAAAATAATAATAATAAAGAAACAATGCAGACAATAAAATAACTGTACCACAAAAACAACTCTTAGATTTTTTTTTCATGCAAGTGCGCACCACCACTGAGATCTCAAGCTGTGCCAGATCCTAGACCAGCATACACCCTCCAAGCCGATTCTCTGACGCTGGCTTTGGTCCATCACCGTCTCGGGATGGACATTGTCTGCAGGGGATGATCCTATCACGCAGTTACCGCCCGCGGCAAACAGTTGTCTCCCGTTACAAACAGTTGCGCTGGCAAAGGGCAGCGCAGGCTGCGAGCGGTTCCATTTATTCCGGCACCGGTAATTTCTGGTGTCAAACACCCTACCAAGTGCGCGAAAGGTTCTCGGGGCGACTTCTGTCAGCCCGCGCACGGCTGTGCGCGGGCCAGCTGCGGCCGACGTCGGCCGGCGGACCTTTTTCTTACTGGGCACCTTGGGATTTGTCATACCGCCTACTTCAGTTATCGCTCAACTTTTTTCTGTGGGGGCGTTCGCAGTCTTTCCAAAATTAGCACCTATTTGTTATTCGAGTTGTTTTTTTTTTCAGTCACTGCCTTAACCCATTTCGCCTCGATGCACTACAGCAGGAGATAGATTGACCATGATAATTCAAGGGTAGTGCCAGATTAGCTTGGCGCCTGGTGGCGCCAAGCTAATCTGGCACTACCCTTGAATTATTATGTTCGATCCAGCTCCTGCAATGGCACACTGACCTTAGGTGACACCTCAAAAAAAAAAAAAAAAAAAAAAAAGTAAATCCGGCCGTGGGGTAAAACTGGTTAATCCCGGAATATAACGAAACCCCAAATACAAAGAAGTACCCAACGGAGAAAGAAACACGCTTAAAAAAGACGGGTACATACAAGAAATGAAAGAGACATTGATCCTTGGAGAATGCATGCCTCGTGTTAACCCATTTCTGTAGCCATCTTCCTTGGACTAAAGTGGTTATTTGGCGCTGGTTTAAGCAGTGTATTAACATTTCAAAGACATCTATCCAGTGGCAAAGATTTACATAGCGCAAAACAAGCTAGACGTTCTTTGGCGATGAATGTACATTGAATTTAGAAACAAGACTTTGGGCGAAGATAAGGTCAAACGTACAGCGCACAACTGTACTTTAGTTTCTAATAAGTATTTCTTCATCAGTAACCGAACTTTAAACTTTCTGTCGTACGTTACAAGATCTGTTGATTTCAGATGTATTTAGTCCGGTAAATCTCTATCACGGCAGAACATACGTGTTTCCTGTTGGCCCTCTTTACTCCCGTCTTCTTCGACCGAAGGAGGCTATCTGGCTTTCAGCACACGATGAGAGAAGCAGCAGAGTATAGTATTAGTCACAATGATTGTTAAAACCACTGATTGCTGGTCACACTGGTTGTCTCCATCGATTCGCTGCCGCTGATGAGCGGCAGCAAATCGAGGGAGACAACCAGTGTGGGCTGTAGTAGGAGCTATTAGGTGGGGCCGCTAAGGTCATGTTCGGGGTCTCGTTACCACTACTGCCACGCGAGGGCGTGAAAGGCGATTCAGGACGTGCTGAGCCCGGCACGTGCCATCCTCGCGCTGACCCCTGCGCGTGCACTGGACCCGGTTCACGGAAACGAACACCAAAGAGCTTGGGGAACGAGATCGTTCCAACTCCTTTTTAATTTCCTCTCCCAAAATATTCACAGATCCCCTTGTTCCGGGGGCGGATTAGACTACTGCGTGCTGCTCTGTGATCTGGACCTGCCAAAAAGCGGAAAGGAGAAGTGTGCTGGTTTGTGATTTTGGACCTTACGGCGTTAAGCCGTAATGTCCAAAATCGCAGACCAGTACAATGTCCTTAACCAAACACCGACGAGTGTGCGATTGAGAACAGTGCACCGACATCACGGACAACAGTTTTTGGCCATTTGTTCTTCTATGTTGCTTCCTAGAGTGATGGGACGCGGAAATTCCTTTGTTTCTAGGGCGGAAGGGACAAATGCTATATAGTATGCTTCAGTTCTTCTCAGCTGTCTTCCGCTGTTCTTTCCTCAGCAATTCACCCCTACGCTGCCTGGACAAAGCAAACATCACTCAAGTGCAAGAGACATAGATCCTCATGAGCCCCCGCATACGCGGGGGCTCATGAGGATCTATGCCTCTTGCCAACAACTTTTTTTATCCACGTTCAAGTTCCTTGGGCAGAACGTTCCGGATCTATGCCTTTTGCCAACAACTTTTTGTATCCACGTTCTGGCGTAAAATTAACAAAAGATTTCAGAAACGCAATCTGCTGTGCGTCGAATGCCCACAAGGATATACATCATCTTTTACGAAAAAACGGTCATTTTATCTTGTCTTCTACGACATCTCATTGTTGAATGGCGAGAGAGAAAGCATTCGTTTCTCAGGCATGGGACTTTTCCGAATTTTTTCGGAAATCCGATTTTTTTTTTTTTTTTTTTTTTTTTTGGGGGGGGGGGGATGGGAAGTTCCCCCACTAGAATTTTCAGAAATCCAATTTTTTGGTGAAGTTCCCTTACATGAAAATATACTGGTTGCGAGTCCTGGACTCTTTGCTTTCCTAGGATTTGATCTCAACCTGGTCTCATGTCTGGTTTCTGCAAAGTGGCCGCTAACGCGTGTACAGCACGCTTAATCATCCAGTGCGCGCGTTACAAACCCAATCTCCACGAGTTGAAAAGTGTAGGCCCGTTAGGGCCCGTGGAATGGAAACAGAAATATATCGTATGCGCCGAAGTTAACAGCAGGGTGGAGGTTTGCACACGCGACAGTAGCGATTAGTGGTAGCAGGCTTTCAAAGCTGAAGCTTCCAACCCTGTGGCGCCCTGAGCATCTCGAAATAGATGGATATGTGCGCCTCGGATGCGTCTTATATTAAAATACAATATCGTTACAAGCGCGTGACTAAAGTCATAAGAAGAATGCCCACGGGTATCAACTTTCAAGCGACGGGTTATCTCAGTTGTCTTCTACGATTTCTCTTCGGTGCGTTGCGGGACACCATTCGTTTCTGCAAAGCGGATGGGGACAAATTTTATCGGCTGCCAAGCCTCCCGCGAGAGGTGCCCAGTGTTTGTCTTGAGGACGACCTAATCTGCTACGTGGCAAGGGGTCGGCCATAGGAACTGTCTAATTAGATGATGTGGCGATTGATTTGAATTGTTGCGGGCCCGATCCTGGGAGGTTTAGTCCAGAGGGCGGTGGGAGTGGGGGTCGGTGGGATGGGGGTGGAGTGGGGTATTCTTCCATCTGCAAGAGGCATAGATCCTTATGAGCTCACGCAAATGCGGGAGCTCATGAGGATCTATGCCTCTTGCGGAACGAAGTCTGCCTCTAGTCTCCAATCGGAAGACCTCAACAGGCGGTTACCCTATGACGGGGCTGAGCTTGCAAGCAAAAGCTATCCTCTGCAAAAGACATAGATCTTCAAGTGACCCCGTTGAACCGGCAGCTAATACGGATCTATGCTTCTTCTGAAACCACGTATCTCTTGTTTTCCAAGCACAGGGAGTCAACGGGGGGGGGGGGGGGGGGGGGGGGGGGTTATAACCTACGGAGGCGAGAATGTCCCAACTGGGAGTGCGTCATGGTGTTCCGTGTGTTTTCAGCATTGTGAAGGAAGTGACAACACAGGTCGTGATGGATTGGCCCGGAGTCTGGAGTCTGCGCCCTCTAGCGGCCTAATACAGAGATCGACCAGACAGTGGTCACGCTAAAAATGTTACCGCGCTGAGTCACCACCACAACACCGAGTCTAAATTTCAGACAAGCGTGGCCATTACAACGTCCAGAAAACGGCGCTCCGTAAACCCCTGTTCATTGCCGCGTTCCTCAAATCTTTTGTTATTTCAACGCCGAAGAGCCCCAGCCGTCCAAGGAACGTGGACCCAGTGGTGTCAGCAAGAGGCGTAGATCCTCATGAGCCCCCGCAACTGCGGGTGCTCATGAGGATGTACGTCTCTTGCAAGCTGTATTGTGTTCGCGTTTTCTCGGTAGTGCAGGGTTTACATGTTAGTTTTTCCTATAACTATTCAGTGGAGTTTGCCCGCGAGCAGTCCAACATACGAGAGCAAGCAGATCTCATGCAGTCACCGTGAATGTTACGAGGCTGAGTCACCACTAACGGAATCGAGTTTGCTAAGCGTAGTCTAATTACATGCATTAATGCTCATGAAACTTTGTCGAAAACTGACCTCTACTAGACTCGTGTTTCCGAACCGCTAAATGGAGTTTAATTCTTGTAATTCCCTCCTACCCCAAGATAAGGATTGCGATATCGCTATGTATACACTACTATAGCGAAGCGGCTCTAGAGTCTTTGGTATACATCTCGTAGCTCCATCTTTTCTCGATGTGCTAAGCCAGCCACTGACGACCTTAGTATGTCAATTCGGCGTTTAATCCCGATTACGAAACTAAACTCTGCGGGGAATTTTTGCAAGATTTTTTTTACATCTGGATGGGGTGTCATGGCCAGCATTCAAAGCGAGGTTAACCAGATCACCCCCTCATTGCTCGCCGTTTCGATCCTCGTTTCCCGCGAGATCTGCTGGATGAGAGCATCGTCAATACTGAGTTAGGGGACACCTCGGCCTTTTTGTACGGTCCCAGCAGCGATCTCCTTACGTCTGCAAGAGGAATATATCTTCATGAGAACTTGCATTCTGCAGCAAATACGTTTCATATTTATCAAAGTTCCTACAACGAAGGCTGTACGTTATATGGGACCGTGCATAGTAAAAATAAAATAAAAATTAAAAAAAAGAAGTCTTTTCACTCTAAAAGAGACAGTGATCGCATCAGTCCTTGTAGCCTACAGGGACTTACGCAGTTCATGAACATCTTGCTGACAAGGATCAATCACATTTGCATCGGTCTTTCTCAGGTTCAAGAAAGGCCGTGGCAGCCTACAACTGTGTAATCCTAGCAGCCTAGAGTTCGTGCTTGCTGATTGATCTGATTGTGCTGGGGTAACGAGATGGTACAAAAAGGTTAGGCACGTGCATCTTGAGTGACCGCATTTGTGTCATCGAATTTTTTTGGCAGTTGTCCGGATTGGAAGTGTGTGTGTGTGTGTGTGTGTGTAGGGGGGGTGGTGGAGAGGGGTAGGGGAGGGGGGAGGGAAAATTGTGATTCGAGCCTCATTGGTTGTTTCCTTCGATTCGATTAAAAAACCACAACCTCGACCCAAACGAACTCAAAAACTATCGCCCAGTCTTCAATCTCTCTTTCCTGTCCAAGCTTCTTGAGAAGGTCGTTCTCAAGCAGCTCAACCTCCACCTCGCCGACAACAACCTCCTCAGTCCCTTCCAGTCTGCCTATCGCAAACATCACAGCACTGAAACAGCCCTTCTACATATCTTAAACGACCTGCTTCTCTCCACCGACTCGGGCAACATCTCCCTTCTTACGCTACTCGACCTCTCTGCCGCCTTCGACACTATAGACCACTCTATCCTCCTCCACCGCCTTCACCACTCCTTTGGCATCACTGACTCTGCTCACTCCTGGTTTCTCTCCTACCTCTCCGACAGACAGCAGTCCGTCACCATCGATGGCGTCTCCTCCAACCCAGTCACGCTCTCCTGCGGAGTTCCACACGGGTCCGTCCTGGGCCCGGTCCTTTTCACACTCTACACCTCTCCCCTGTCCAACATCATCCAGTCTCACCACATACACCACCACCTCTACGCTGACGACTCACAACTACTAGACAAAGACAAACTCGACAACACTCAGTCACTACTGACTCGCACGGCTGACTGTTACGAAGACGTGAAAAACTGGATGACAACAAACAAGCTTAAACTGAATGACGACAAAACGGAAGCCATGCTGGTAGGCACTCGCCAGAAACTTTCTCAGCTCCCTCCCTCCCTCCACCTGCAACTCGACAGCACCCCCATCTCCCTCTCTGACTAGGCCAAAAACCTCGGCGTTATCCTCGATTCCTCTCTTTCCATGACCAGCTTCGTTTCCGCCACGGCCCAGGCATGCTACTTCCACCTCCGCCGCATCAGTCAGATCAGAAAATACCTCACTACCGAAGCTGCCACCAAACTTGCTGTCTCTCTCATCCTATCTCGCATCGACTACTGCAACTCTCTCCTTTCCGGCCTCCCTCACTCCACCACTTTCACTCTCCAGCGCGTCCAGAACAATGTTGCCCGCTTCGTCCTCAGAAAGAAAAAATCCGACCACATCACTCCCCTGCTCAAACTCCTTCACTGGCTTCCCATCCCCCAACGCATCCAATTCAAGATTCTGTCTCTCTGCTACAAATCCCTGGACAACTGCGCTCCTGCCTATCTCTCAAACTTACTTCACCCCTACACTCCTCCCCGATCCCTCCGCTCCGCCTCCGACCCTCTCCGCCTCCACATCCCCCGCACCAAACTCAGCACTTTCGGCCCCCGCTTCTTCTCAGTATACGGTCCATCCACCTGGAACACTCTCCCACTCTCTCTCCGTCAGAAACACTCTCTCTCTCCTCCTTCCAGTCCGCCCTCAAAACTCACCTCTTTCAACAGTTCTAGCACTATACCACCACACTCCCCACCCTAAGCAGACTGTCGTAATGTATTTCAATATTTGTGGTACGTAAGTCGTTGTCTAAAGCGTACGCATGCGTGCGCGAGTTGTGAGTGCGCGCTTAGAATTATAATTATTATAAGAAAAGCGCATTATAAATACCGTAATTAATTAATTAATAATTAATTCGCTACCGCTGATCAGCGGTAGCGAATCGAAGGAGACGACCAGTGTGGTTTCGAGCATGACAAAAGCCTTCATCCGCGCGTACCAGCTGAATGCAGAGACAGATTTGAATGTGGGGACAATATGTTGCCCCATACAAACGTTTACTTTGTGTCGTGAACTGGATCACTGCGGTTTTGCTATTAACCCCTTCCCTGCCAGGGGACGTACAATTTGTTTCTGAAATCTGTGTTCACTGAACGACCAAAAGTCGCAACTGTCCAAAGAACATGGAAACAAAGTGGTCTAAGCAAGAGGTATAGATCCTCATGAGCCCCCGCAGTCGCGGGGGCTCATGAGGATCTATAGCTCTTGCAGTAGTTAGATCGCGTTCATTTTTTTCTCGGCAGTCAAGGGGTTAACTCTTCACACTTGTTCTCCTTTTGCAGCCATACACATCATCGCTATCTGCACTGGGCGAACTTTCTTTACGCAGGCACGCTCAGTGAAATCAAAACATAACTCGGGTGGAGGAATAGCAGCAGACGACAATTCCAGTTAATGCGCATTAACTGGTCGAGCTTCTGGGGTGCCGTCGTCCCCGTCTACCCGACAAAACCCTGAGACACAGATTGTAATGGTCATCCGGTTTGTCTCTGCATTGATAGAACCTGTCGCGCACTTTGGGGTTTTGTTTTGGTTTAAATAGCTTATTGCTTTGCCAAATGCATAAAAGGACATACAGCAATTTCCATCAGATCAAAACAAGCCACAGGCTTATAGGATGGTCTGGACACTGAATCAATTACATTTGCATTGCATGGTGGTGGTTTGCAGATTTTAAATACAATGTAGGTAAGAAAATCAATATATATATATATATATATATATATATATATATATATATATATATATATATATATATATATATATATATATATATATATATATATATATATATACACACACACACACACACACACACACACATACATATATACACATATTTTGTTTTCACCTTCGTCTTCGCACTACAGCTGAGTTCTATTACGTGTCCACCCGGAATCCGTGACTAAGAAATCAAAACACAAGCCTGGGTGGACCAGGGCAGACGTCCTGTACCGTGGCAAACACCGTTTTAACGACCTGAAACTCGAATAACCACCACCAGTCGACGAACAGATGCAGGTGGAGCTGCTACGACGACAACTGTTGGCGTCGGAACTGTTCTACTGACAGGTAGGCTGATGTCAGCAAGAGGCACATATCTTCATGAGTCCCTACAGACTGCAGGTCCTCAAGAGCACAGGAGGGCAAATGCAGGGGCTCAAGGGACCCAATAACACTTGCGGATGGAAAGGCACAATTGAATACCAGCGAAAAGCATAGGTACTCATCAACCGCTGCAGTCTCATCCAGTCAATCGTGCAGAAGGAGCATGAAGCACAGGTTCTCGTGAGCCCCTACGAATGGAGGGGCTCATGAGGACCTATGCCTCTTGCAGAAGGCAGGGTTTCGCACCCAGACAATTTTTTTTCCTCAGTTCTTTCACCCTCTGCTCTCATTCGATTAGCGGGGTGGGTTGGACACAGCGTGGCGATTGCTGCACAAACAGTGGACACGGAGGGACAATCACACACTGTTGACACACGGTTCTCGGTCCGTGATGAAAGCTGAAAGTAAAATGTTCAGCCCTTTTCTACACTGATTTTTCCTGCCGTCCACGGCTAGGCGCAGTCTGTAGCTTTAAAATCCCAATATTCACATCCCCATAATAGAAGCAGAGGTTTAATTCTAAACGGAGCGGAAGGCTGGGAGAAGGGGGTCTACATATATAAATGACTTCAGCTTCCGCGGCAACAACGTGCACCTCTATGTATGAGCTGAGAAAGTCCCTACACACACACACACACACACACACACACACACACACACACACACACACACACACACACACACACACACACAAACACACACACACACACACCAACAACAACAAAAAAAACACGCGTGAAAAGGGCAACCATCGTGAGATGGCATAGTCGCCTGCTCGGCGTTAAACCCAAATAACTAACTTGAAAAGGACAAGCGTCAAGTGCAACGCAACTGATTACGTGTTCGTATTAGAACCCTTTTCTTTGTTTTTACGCGCTTGGCAGTCACCTTTTTTTGCCTGGATTCTATTTGTGAGCTAGTTTATTATTTTGAATTGAACGGCCATCTCATTGAACAAAAGGTCTTTGGGCCCACTGCGGCTGACGTTGGCCCAAAGACCTTTTGCTCGATGGGAAGGCCGTAACGTACGCGTTCTTCTATCTGTTTGCTGGTTTGCGAGTTTGGACCTGACGACACCAGGCAATAAGGCCCGAATTCGCGGACCAGCACACTCAGGCGGTTAGGTTTAAAAATGACGGTTCATCACACATTGCCACGAACTCCGACAGTCATAGTTAACCCCAGGGGCTGCAGAGACCCATAACTCATCCTGCCCGCGACACACCACCGCAAGGTCTGGCTGAAAAATGATAGTTCAAGGGTGGTGGCAGAATAGCTTGGCGCCAAGCTATTCTGCCACCACCCTTGAACTATCATGGTCGATCTGTCTCCTGAATTGTAATGCAGTCATCAGAGGATAACTCCAAAATGCGGGTATTTCGTACCTCGGGCACAATGAGCTAAGAATCTGCGCCTCCTTCAGATGGACGGGTCTTATGTGGTGCGGTAGTTGAACTCCCAGAGGTCGTTAAAGAGCGCTAGGTACAATGGCCTACTCGGGGACGAAACACTCTGATGAACATTTTGAACACAAATTTGGTCACTTTTGGGGTAGGTAGGCCGCATTTCCGATTTTTGGATTTCATTACCCAGTCGTCCCAAAATTTGAAATTCTATTGTCCCACAGTGGAAATTAGGGGCTACCGACCCAAAGGAAGGCACGATGCCTCAGACCAGCGCAACAAAATTGCTACACATCGCGCACACACGACACCGCATCAGACCTCACGGATTTACAATCGTATTATTTTCATTGATGTTGCTTTATTTTTTAGTGCGTATTGGTCTGTGATTTTGGACCTGACTGCCTTGAGCCGCAGTGTCCAAAAACACAGACCAGCTCGAATATGTTTTATGTTCCAACCCAGTTGTACGAGACAGGTCATCAGCGTTCAGTTCAAATGGTAGAACCTGATCATGGTCTGGTGCCTCTCAAGGCGCCAAGCTAAACTCGGGCAATACCATTGAACAATCACGATCGATCCATCTCCCGCGAGTTGCTTAGCACGCGATTCTGCTTCTGACTCATAAGAAAATAATAATAATTAAAAAAGGCTGCGGCAGAAAAGTGTCCAATACGTGGCCTGTCAGTCATAGTATGATCAATACAAGCAGAATATTCACCAAAACCCTACACCCTTCCTCTTTTTGTAGACTACATACAATGTTAATCCATCCATCTGCAAGAGGAGTAGATTCTCATGAGCCTCTGCTGTCGCAGGGGCTCATGAGAATCAATGCCTCTTACTGGTGCAGACCGTGTCATACATCCTGGGACGGAGGACTTGATCTAGGCTGAACTTTATAATTATTCTGTTGTGTATTATGATTATCCATTCAAAACGCACTAACGCACAGAAGAGTTACATATTCACATGAGCCCCTGCTGAAAGCAGGCGCTCATATGAATCTATAACTCTTTCTGGTAGTCTGGCGTCCGCGTGTCCACCCTAGGACGGAAGACATGGTCTGGGTTAAAGTCTAGAAGAGGTCTGCAGTGTGTTATGATTGCCCGACCCCCTTGGCCGATGTCAGGTTTACACTGCACACGGACGGAGCAAAAATCAAACCCCGTCGAAGATTTCATTTCCGTGCAATAATTACATCTAAGTGGCGTGTGTTTTGACAGGATCTTTTCCATTAGCCATCAAATCTGGCTTTGGTGCGGGTCACCGAAATGGACGCCTTCAAAACGTAAGGGGCAAAAGCACTGATAACTTGTGAAAGATTAGATGGGACCCTGGATATCCATGAAAAGTTTACGCTTACTATCATCACACGCCCACGCTCACACACACCGCGACGGCTCGATCTTCCAGGGACATAACAAATAATATTCCACTGAAATAAAATAAATGGCCCAGTTGATGACCTCGGCTTTCTGGTAGACTGTCGGGACATTTAATGTCAATCAGAGTTTTGGCACGCCGGCGTCGAAACGCGTTCTGTCAACGCGATCCCTATAGCAAATCACTACCATTAAAAAAATAAATACCGCAGCAACCAGCTTGTGAGCTGATCTGTGATTCTGTAGCTTACGGATGAAAGCCGTAAGGTCCAAAATCACAGACCAGCACACCGTAATCCCATAAACCCTTCGTCTCCGAAATCCCATCATTCCATCATCATCGTCATTTACATGCAGCCCTTCAAGCGAAATAAGAACGAGGGGAGTGAATCACGGATGACCGATTTCGCCCCCCCCCCCCACCCCCTCCCCGTCCACGGGTTGTCAACTCTTGGCCTAGATATGTGTGCTGGTCTGTGATTTTGGACTTACGGCCCTTGGCCGTAAGGTCCAAAATCACAGACCAGCGCACGCCGCGGCCGAAGCGATGTTTATTTTTGATTCGCAGTGTCTGACCAGGATTTTCCTCCATCACCCACGTGGAGTCGACACTATCATAATTATGCCACAAAAGCAAGATTCATCACAAACATCATCATCATCAGCGTCATCTTCGTCAATAATCACCATAATTAATACCATCTTAATCGGCAAAAGTAAAAGTTCTGAAGATAAAAAGCCAGTGATATGGAACTCGTTTGTTTCCGCGAAAACAAAAAGCACGGCCAACGAAAATAACTCTGTATTTTCAATCCCCCAAAATGCACTAAAATTGTCTCAAGGCATACACAGTGGTCACCCCCCCCCCCCCCCCCCCCCCCCAAAAAAAAAAAAAAAAAAAATCAAATTTACCCTCAGGCCAAGCTTAGGTCACCTGGAATGCTTCTACACCCAACTCACAGTCAAGGACAAACATTGACAAGTTCTGACGACATGTTGACCAATTAGCGGTCAAACTGCCTGGCACGTGTTCTGAAATGTATATATCCACCAAAACAGCACATACCTTAAACCCTACACTTGAGCTGTCACGGTTAAAGCATCTTCCCCACTTAGAGAGAGAGAGACAGAGAGAGAGAGAGAGAGAGAGAGAGAGAGAGAGAGAGAGAGAGAGAGAGAGAGAGAAAGAGATTCGTTGAACACCCAACAAAGAGCGAAGTTTGAAAATTTCATCCGTGTTCAATGAACCCGAAACAAATGACACAATACTAACGCCAACACTTCTTCCAGCATTGTGTTAACGACGATGACAGAAAATGTGGGCTGGTTTTTTATTATTATGGGCTGGTTTGTGATTTTGAACTTTACGGCCCGCTGGCCGTAAAGTTTAAAATCACAAACCAGCCCACAGTCTCTCTCTCTCTCTGCCACTGAAATTGTCTCAAGCCAAACATAGGTCACCTGAAGTACCCATACACCCATTTGGCAGCTGAGGCCAAACACTGACAAGCACAGACGACATATTGACCAATTAGCGAGCCAGCTACCTGAACGCGTGATCCCAGGTGCAGTCAGGCGCGGGGAGGAAAAGCCAACGGTCTTTGCTAAAGGCCCACATTTTGAAATCCGCCACCCTCAGGGTGAAAGTCATTACGACAAACATTGACAAAAGTTGCGTAGCCTTTAACTGGTGCAATTAAGACAACGAGTCTTAGGATCCGCATATCTAGAAAATGCTCATTCTGTTTCGAGGCTAGAAAAATACCATCGCACAAAACACTTTTTTTTCTAGACTCCTAATAGAATAAGACTTTTTTTATCGATGCTAATTGGCAGCTTATAAAAGGGATGTTCAGTTATGCACAAGACACACAACATTACAACAGCTAAGCGCAAACAACAAACAAATAAAAAAAGAACAGTTTTTCATTTCATATGCTCTGAGTTGCATATGCTGTCTGTGAGGCCAAGATGTGAGCCTCAGTTGGCAGAAATAGCATGAGTGTTTACTCACATTCACTGGATTTGTTTCATTTATGCATATTGCGTACTGATCTGTGGGTTTGGGTTCTACTGCATACAGCCTTGATCTCCAAATCACACACCAGCACACACTAAGTTTATAATCAGCAAACACCTTAACCCATTTAACACCATGGCCGCATTCCCAAATTGTGTAGTGTCACCTAACGATTATGTGCCAGCTGCAGGAGATAGATCGAACATAATAATTCAATGGCAGTGCCAGATTAGCTTGGCGCCATCAGGCGCCAAGCTAATCTGGCACTACCCTTGAATTATCATGGTCGATCCGTCTTCTGCTGTAGTGCGTCGGGGTTAACATCTTCATAATCTGTCAGATCAGAAAATACCTCACTACCGAAGCTGCCACCAAACTCGCTGTCTCTCTCATCTTATCTCGCATCGACTACTGCAACTCTCTCCTTTCTGGCCTTCCTCACTCCACCACTCTCACTCTCCAGCGCGTCCAGAACAATGCTGCCCGCCTCGTCCTCAGAAAGAAAAAAAAATCCGACCACATCACTCCCCTGCTCAAGCTCCTTCACTGGCTCCCCATCCCCCAACGCATCCAATACAAGATACTGTCTCTCTGCTACAAATCCCTGAACAACTACGCTCCTGCGTATCTCTCCAACTTACTTCACCCCTACACTCCTCCCCGCTCCCTCCGCTCCGCCTCTGACCCTCTCCGACTCCTCATCCCCCGCACCAAACTCAGCACTTTCGGCCCCCGCTCTTTCTCAGTATACGGTCCAACCACCTGGAACACTCTCCCACTCTCTCTCCGTCAGAAACACTCGCTCTCCTCCTTCCAGTCTGCCCTCAAAACTCATCTCTTTCAGCAGTTCTAGCACTATATCACCACACTCCCCAGCCCAAGCTGACCGTCGTAATGTATCTTCACTATTTGTGTTACGTGAGTCATTGTCTAAAGCGTGCGCATGCGTGTGCGAGTTGTGAGTGCGCGCTTAGAGTTATAATTATTATAAGATAAGCGCATTATAAATACCGTAATTATTATTATTATTATTATCTGCTAATAGGAAAAAAAACTGGTTCCGTTAGCACATTATAAAGACGGCAACATGTCATCACAAGACCGTGAAACCTGAAATGTGTGTCTTTAAAGACGACCCTGGCCAAAGCTCACTTCATGAATGCAGGGGGGGGGGGGGGGGGGGGGGGGGGAGGTGAATTGACCCTCAAAGCGGCTTACCCATTACCTACACTAAATGTCCAACGACCCCGTCTCCCCTTGCCTTAAGGATACACATATATAAATTGTACCAACAAAGGGCACAGATTCCAGCGAGTCCTCCTACCTGCGGCGAATCATGGGGATCTATCCCTCTAGTAGACGTTGCTCTCACTTATTTAAGTGGCATACCTATACCTATCGTGGATCGAGTTGACCAAACGATCTCGTACAATCATCAATCTTCGCTTTACGTTTGCGCTGACGTTGATGATGCCAGCAAGGAGCAAAGAACCTCATGAGCCCCCGCAAATGCAGGGGCTCATGAGGTTCTATGCCCCTTGCAGATGTCAGCCCGAATTAGCTGCCGCTGGCTTACAGGAATCCGTGTATTTGTGGTGAGGGAGAGAATGTTATATAGTGTCACTACGCCCAGGTGAAGCCCGTAGAGCAAAATGGGCCGCGGGTAAACAGTCCGCCTTAATCTGTCTGCTTCAGTCAGTCAGTGGGGGTGGAAATTCTCTCTCTCTCTCTCTGGTGTTATATTTAAACCGTTATTACCTTTTCTGCTGTTATATTTAAAATGTTATTAAGGACACACGCGTAAAAAGACCTGCGTGTCTACTGTCTTTATCCTTACAAAATAAAGTTTCAATTCAGTTCAGCTATATCTCTCCAACTTACTTCACCCCTACACACCTTCCCGCTCCCTCCGCTCTGCCTCTGACCCTTTCCGCCTCCACATCCCCCGCACCACTCCTTCTCCGTCTACGGTCCATCCACCTGGAACACTCTCCCACTCTCTCTCCGTCAGAAACAGTCTCTCTCCTCCTTCCAGTCGGCCCTCAAAACTCACCTCTTTCAACAGTTTTAGCACTATATCACCACACTCCCCAACCCAAGCTGACCGTCGTAATGTATTCCATTGTTTGTGGTACGCAAGTCATTGTCTAAAGCGTGCGCATGCGTGCGCGAGTTGTGAGTGTGCGCTTAGAGTTATAACTATTATAAGATAAGCGCATTATAAATACCGTAATTATTATTATTATTATAGCTCTCTCTTTCTCTGTTTGAGAACAGTGTTGTTGTCAACTGTCCGCAAGTGTTGCGTCTATCTCCATATTTGTAGATATGTTGTTGTTAGCAACGGCAGGTTTGTAAAAATGGCTGTCGAATGACAATGCCTTAACCGTAGTAAATAAAGTTTTACTGATACCCCCCCCCCCCCCTCTCTCTCTCACACACACACACACCTGTACATATGTGCTTAATAATCTAATAATTAATCTATTCAAATCCAGTTCCTCATCGATATTAACACATTCAGTGCCGACGCACTACAACAGTAGAGGGATCGACCATGATAATTCAAGGGTAGTGCAAGATTAGCTTGGCACCTGAGGGTCATGGTCGACCCATCTCCTGCAACTGGTACAATGTAGATAGGTGACACCTCAAAACTGGCGAAATGATATCTTGGAGATAGATGGGTTAATCTTTTTCATCAACCCCCACGTGAACACACACATGCACACACACACACAACACGCACATGCACGCGCACACACACACACACGTGATCACACACCTTGCGACACTGACATCCGTTGATAGACCTAGGTACAATTTTCTCTGCTCCATACACAGTATACCTATAACCTTTTGTTCAGGTAACTACATCATTCATCAGATAAGTATCAGGCAGCGCGACATCATCATCTATCATTAAACGTATAGTAGTGGTATGCTAATAAAATTAGTCTCCTTTTCTAGTGTTTCAATGCGATCAAGAAAGCCTTGAGTACAGTCCCGTAACAAACCTGCACTACTTTCTCAGTGTGACGAGCTTACAGCGGAATACATACATTCCAATACACAGGCAAGAGGTATAAATTCTCATGAGCCCCTACACTTGCAGGGGCTCATGAGAATATTTGACTCTTGCAGAGTGAAGGTTAGGACCGAGAATATAGGCATGTTCAGCAGTGTGCGACCACACAATGTTTAATTCCTATGCCGAGATGGTATCAGCCCACACAGGCAGTAGTGACAGATATTGAAATTTGAATAAAGCAAGCACAAATAATGACCAGACGTGAGCTAGCAGTAGAAGGAAATACAAATAAGTCTTCAAAGCACCATTGCGAGATAACCCCTTCACTGTGATAGAACGCAAAATTGTTTTTGTTTTTTTAAATGGAGCAAATTCAACGACAAATAATCGCATCAATTTGGATTGGAATTGTGTCAGCAAGAGGCACAGAACCTCATGAGCCCCCGCATCCGCGGGGGCTCATGAGGTTCTTTACCTCTTGCAGGTGGGTGGTGTTCGCATTTTTCCCCCCAAGTGAAGTTAACCCATTTAGACCCGACGTACTACAGCAGGCGATGGGATTCATCATGATAATTCAAGGGTAGTACCAGTTTAGCTTGGCGCCATCATTAAGCGCCAAGCTAAACGTGCACTATGCTTGAATTATCATGGTCGATCCATCTCCAGCAACTGGTAAATAGTTGTTACGTTACACCTCCAAAATTTGGGAAATGCGGCTATGGGGTCCAATGGGTAAAATTAATACATATTTCAGAAATACAATCAGCGTCAACTGGCGGTGAAGGGGTTAAGCACTACCCTCGAGTTATCACGGTCGACCCATCCCATACACTTGGCTCTGTCAGTGAGAGAGGTGGAATGAAAAGTGACTTACCAACAGGCGCCTCTTTCACTCCCTGCTGGAAGATAGTTAAACAGTGTTCCTCTTCCTCTTCTTTCACACTGGCAACCACTGAAAATAGTAAAAAACTTTACTTTGTAACCTTACTGAAAATACTTTACTTTGTAACCTTACTGAAAATAGTATGTTTTAATTGTCAAACGATTTGAAATAATGATTTTGGGCTGCGTTGCTTTAACTCATTCGAGACGTGCCGCCTATGGAGGCCGCACGTCTCGAATGAGTTAAAGCAAATGCGTGCGCAGCTGGTCTGTGACTATAGACCTTCGACGTCCAGCCTGTGTCACACAAGTAAATGGAGGTAGCACAATCCCAAATGCTTACAGTAAGTTGTCTCCCCTTAGCAAAATGCATTACAGTGTATCAGCGAGCGATATGCACTGCGGGCTTAGTTTGCAATAAATTTGGCATTACATGAATACTCTGTGTGTATGCGTGTGTCGCGGCTTCAGTCGCTACTGTTTGTTGTATTGAAATACGGTAAACTTTAGGATGGGGCTGGTCAGAGCCGCACGTTCCGTAGCATGCAAATGATAAACATAGGCGAAGCACACATCAGACAGTGAAGTAACTCGGTAAAAATTACGTCATGCCTAGCTACACTAGCTGCGCTGTTGAACGTACATATGGCGGGAAGCGCCGTGTGTGTGTGTGTGTGTGTGTGTGTGTGTGTGTGTGTGTGTGTGTGTGTGTTTGAGGAAATGCTTTGATCGAGATGTATTTCAGAGAACCTCCGAGCATATTCTAAATGGTAGACATGTTAAAGAGAAAAAATTGCTTTAATATAAAGTCAATTGACCAGCATTTGAGTCCGTAAATTTTGTTTTATTTACTCGGAATTTTGGATATAGCTAGTTTGAGATAGACATTGAATAAGTTCGTTAGACAGCTTTGTACCTTTTCAACTTTTTCGTAAAAAATAAATCATTGCAGAAAAAAAAAGAAAGGCAAAGCCATTATGGCTCACATGTATGACCGATTTACATGTGTGACCTTTGTGACAAGGACTGGCTTCTGCAGCAGCAAAATCCATAATTTTCTGAAAATGTAAGCATTTTTCACACATCTGTAAACCCCTCGTGACCCTTGACCTTTGTGATGAGTTGACTAAATTAGCATGCATAGGAAGGTCTTATCATCAGCGATCTTTGTTCCAAATTTGGTTGAAAAAATTGCAAAAATGTTGGTAATACCTACAATTTTTTAAAAAATCGGCATTTTGCCAGTCTCTTGTGACCCTTGACCTTTCCAAGGGGTCATCCAAATTAGTATGCATAGATAGGTCTTACCATCAGGTATCTCTGTACCAAATTTGGGGTTTAAGTTGTGAATAGTATTTGAGAAAAAACATCTTTTGTCAAAATATGGCTATTTTTTACCTATTTACTGAGCTCTCGTGACCCTTGACCTTTCTGAGGGATCAACTAAAGTAGTGTGCATAGAAAGGTCTTCCTATCAGGTATCTCTGTAGCAAGTTTGGGTTTAAAGTTGTGAATAGTATTTGAGAAAAAACATCTTTTGTCAAAATATGGCTATTTCGGACCTATTTACTGAGCCCTTCATGAACCTTGATCTTTCTGAGGGGTAATCTAAATTAGTATGCATAGATAGGTCTTACCATCAGGTATCTCTGTACCAAATGTGGCTTTGAAGTTGTGAATAGTATTTGAGAAAAAAACAACATCTTTTGTCAAAATATGGCTATTTTTTACCTATTTCTTGAGCTATTGTGACCCTTGACCTTTCTGAGGAATCAACCAAATTAGTATCCATAGAAAGGTCTTACCATCAGGTATCTTTGTACCAAGTTTGGGTTTGAAGTTGTGAATAGTATTTGAGAAAAAATAAATTATGTCAAAATATAGCTATTTTTGACATATTTCTTGATCCCCTGTGACCTTGACCTTTGTGAGAGGTCACTCAAACTGGTATTTTTAGAAAGGTCTTGAAACAAAGTATCCTTGGACCAAGTTTGAAGAATCTGGTTTGAATAGTCTCCGAGAAAATGTCAACGTTAAAGTTTACAGACGAAGGCGGAGGGACGACGGATGGACTGGCCCAAAACATACTCACTTTTATTTCGCACTTGAGCCAAAAAGGAAGAAATCTCGACTTCTAGAGAAGGATCAGAAAGTGACGGTGACATAAAGGCGACAAACACGTTAGTGTTACTTACAAAATGTTCCTAAATTGTTGCAAAGCACCAGATGTCAGTGTTATACAATGTTCTGAATTGACATCACATTTGTCACTGTGTACACAGCCGCGTGGGACTAGCGATGCCATGACGTGAAACTTATAGTGACGTCATTTTGCTGCTCAAGCTATTCTTCCTCTTCAGAATTCCTGTTGCTACTCCAGCCCACAGAGCGTACTAATGGTGGGAAGCGCCATATGTCCGTCTCTATTTGTGTGCGCCTGTGTGTTTTGATCAGGTTCTGTTAGAGAGGAGTTAGTTATTTGGGTTTAACGCCAAGCAGGTGACTAAGGCCATCTCACGGCAGGTTAGAGAGGAGGGAAATGGATCAGAAGAATACGCTTAAAAATATGAACATGAAAAGAAAAACGCATGTGAGCTCCAAACAATACGGTAGACTTTGGGATGAAATCCTCATCGTGTTTTTCCTTTACAATGAGAGAGGTGACAAAACAGATGCACTGCACACACAAAAAGACTGGAGCTTACCTTTTCCTTCATTCCGAGGCAGCAGGCGCCTTGCCAGCAAGTCCCAAGTCCGAGGCACATGAGAGAATTTCTCACGAAGCCTATGTTCACAGGACAGAGGTACACACATGTATGGCAGTTTTATCTAAAAAAATTCAACTCCAATTTACTTATTCATGATGTTGAGGCCAGCTTGTAGCACTCTTTGTAAGTAAATGAAAAGTAAAAAAAGGATGTCATTTCTCCATTTACAATATCCTACAATGCTATAATTATGAATGCTGATCCCAGATTTTGGACCTTACAGCTTTTTAACCCCTTCACTGCCAAGAAATATTGAACACCACCCAACTGCAAAAGGCAGGGGCTCATGAGGATCTGTGCCTCTTGCTCAAATCACTTTGCAGGAAGTTGAATTTACTATGATTTCAAAAACACAAGCTGCATCCACCGGCATGGAAGGGGTAAACCCTTTTAGCCCCGTATTCCTACAGCAGAAGATGGCTTGACCATGATAATTCAAGGGAAGTGCCAGGTTAGCTTGGTGCCTTCAGGCGCTAAGCTAAACTGGAACTACCCTTGAATTATCATGGTCAATCTATCACATACAACTGGTACATAGTCGTTAGGCAACACCTCTAAAATTGGAGAAATTCTTGGGGCTAAAAGGATTAAAGCTGTAAAGTCCAAAATCAGAGGCCAGGCACAAAGGAACACAAGTGTCAATGAAATTATACAAATAATGATAAAAAAATTTAAAATAATAAAATAATAATAATTATAAGACTACACTCACATTGTAACCATCAGCTCCAACTGAGGTCTGGCAAAGCTGAATTTTTGACACACCTCAATCAGTGACACAAGTACGTCTATGTTATCTGGAGACAAAAACAGGAAAAAGGAAAAATTATATGAATAATTTATGAGTCAGAAACAAAGTAAACACAAACACACACATGCGGGCACACGCGCGCACACACACACACACACAGATATTAACTCTATATCACGTTATAATGACTTTTACAAATTTAGAAGGCATCTAAAAAATCTGCAAGCTACAAGAGATGATCAGCCATGATTGTTCAAAGGTTGTACCTGTTCAGCTTTTTGCCTTATTCATTCAACATTTAACCTCTTCACTGCATCTTGATGCAAACAGTGTTTCTGCAATCTTCGTTATTTCAACACCAAAGAGCCCCAGCCATCCAAACCTGAATTCAAAGTATGTAGTATCAGCAAAAGGCATACATCCTCATGAGCCCCCGCAACTGAGGATCTATGTCTCTTGCACTGTTGCAGCTGGGTGGTGGATTCATTTTTTTCTCAGCAGTCATGGGGAAAACCTGGAAATTTTCCCTTAATCAGAGGATATGCATTTCTGCCTGTCTGCAAGAAAGAGGTATAGATTTTCATGAGCCCCTGCAATCTGCAGGGTCTCGTGAGCATCTATGCCTCTTGCAGATGGATGGGAGTGTGAAAGCAACCGTTACCTGGAAACTGTTCCAGAGCCTGTCTGCGAACAATATCAGCAATCGCCCCAGTGAGAGTTGGGTCATCTTCCTGTGTAAAATGAATAACAGATAACAGAACATGACAGCCTATGGACCAACACATGCACTGATTAATTTGCCAATCCATCTCTCTATAACATAATAGTGGAGTCAGCAAACAATCCAATCTAATAATCAAAGGATTTAATTGACTGATCAATCGATTGATCAATCTATCAATCAGTCAAAAAGCACAAAATAGCAAGGTCAACGTATGCGAGTATACAGCATGCACGCATATAAACTAAAAGTGCTCACATTACATGTACTTAGACTTGAGTGATACAAACTACACAATGCAGAATTGTTGCAGCAACCTTTTAACAATGACAAATAAAATACAAACATATATATAGTTATACATATATAGTTATAGTTATAACTCACCTTTGAGAGATCTGCTTCTATGATTTCTCTACCTTTTCTCAACTGAAAGAGAACCAAATAAACTTTTGAATTTTAATAAAATTAAGCAAGCAAAACATTAACTCATTTTGCCTGCGACACACCACAGCAAGATATGGCTCAACCATGATAGTTCAAGGGTGGTGGCAGAATAGCTTGGAGCCTATAGGTGCCAAGCTACTCTGCCACCACCCTTGAACTATCGTGATCGATCTGTCTCCGGAATTGTAATGCAGTCCTCAGAGGATAACTCCAAAATGTGGGTATTTCGTACCTTGGGCACAATTAGTAAAATGTGATTAAGCTCCTATATGAAGTCATTCACAATTAATATGCAATATTCACACACATGCACACACACACACCCCCACACACACAAACAATCCGGAGCTTTAAGTCTTTGCCAACAACTGGCAGCATCAGCCACTGCAGCACACCATGGGCGGCGAGATCCGTCCAGCCAAGGTCAACTTGCAGTGTGTGTGCTTGGCTATTTTTAATGTTGAATATGCCATTACAAACCATTACTAGGCAAGCACATCAGATCCAGAAGTAAACTGTTAACTCATTCTGCCTGCGACACACCACAGCAAGATATGGCTCGACCATGATAGTTCAAGGGTGGTGGCAGAATAGCTTGGCGCCTATAGGCGCCAAGCTATGCTGCCACCACCCTTGAACTATCATATTCAATCTGTCTCCTGAATTGTAATGCAGTCCTCAGTGGATAACTCCAAAATGTGGGTACCTCAGGTACAATGAGTTAACAGAATTATTTAGTGGCAGAGTACATAATACAGAAAGTTACTTTGAAGACAAAGAGTTTTTTGAAAAATGTGCTTTCATTTGAAGCCTTACATACCATTTCAGTGGTCTCAAGTTCCAGCCTGTAATACTGCAAAGAAGAAAATGGTCAGTGATTGCGGAGTGTAACAAGAGATATTCTATTTCCATTGTTTTGAGTATTATGAACCCAGTACACAAAGAGTCATGAAGCTGTGTGCAGGCCAACTGCTGCAGACATTAAACCAATGGACTTCTGCTTACTGTGTACACATTCTCCATTCAACCGGTGCACTCACTAGTCTGCCTCTTTTATTGATACGCTGACCTTCAGGCTGACATGAAAGTTAAAAATGTCTTTTCAAAGCTGTATTTTGTCTCCTTTTCTAGTATACTGACAAACAGATGGTTCAGTGGGAAACCTTGACATGGAGGACTGGGTAAGAGAAGGGAGACTAGGAAATGTGAGAGACTATTTGGGTCACAAAACTGAAAACACTGATTGGGAAATCATTCTTTAAAATGTAAATGCAACAGGACTTTAAAGCCTGCTGAAAAGCCCCAAATCAAAGACCATCACACATACACAGATCATCCTCAGTATTACATACTCAAATATACCACAGCATTTGATATATACCGACGCTCAAAAGAAATGCGACATTTTTGGAATCATCGGAAACACTTTAGTGTTTCTGATGATTCCAAAATTGTCACATAATTTCTTTTGCTTTTCTGCCACGGCCCAGGCATGCTACTTCCGCATTTGCCGCATCAGTCAGATCAGAAAATACCTCATTACCGAAGCTGCCACCAAACTTGCTGTCTCTCTCATCCTACCTCGCATCGACTACTGCAACTCTCTCCTTTCCGGCCTCCCTCACTCCACCACTTTTACTCTCCAGCGCGTCCAGAACAATGCTGCCCGCCTCATCCTCAGAAAGAAAAAAATCTCACCTCTTTCAACAGTTCTAGCATTATATCACCACACTCCCCACCCCAAGCTGACTGTCGTAATGTATTTCACTATTTGTGTACGCGAGTCGTTATCTAAAGCGTGTGCATGCGTGCGCGAGTTGTGAGTGCGTGCTTACTTACTTACTTACTTATGCCTGTCACCCCTCCCAGGGTATAGGCCGTCGACGAGAGACCTCCAGCGACTCCTGTCCTGTCCTCCAACGGGACAGCAAACACCCCTGCCTGACACCGGTTCTGACCTGGAGCTCCCTGGTGAACTGCCCTTCATGGATCACACAACATGTCATGCCATTGTAGCTGCTCTTGATCAGGCGGATGAGCTTTGTGGGTACACCGTAGTGTCATAGGAGTTTCCACAGAGTCTCTCGGTCCATGCTGTCAAATGCTTTCTCGTAATCCACAAAGTTGACGTTACAATGGGGAGCTCCACTCCAGAGACTGTTCCACGATGATGCGGAGAGTGGCGATCTGGTTTGTACATGATCGGTTTTTCCTGAATCCTGCTTGCTGGTCTCTCAGCTGGGGTCAAAGGAGCTCTTCATTCTCTCCAGGATGATCCTGTTGAAGACCTTTCCTGGTACTGAAAGCAAGGTGATTCCTCTGTAGTTGGAACACTTGCTGAGGTCGCCTTTCTTGGGAAGCTTGATTAGGTACCCCTCCTTCCAGTCAGCCGGCATCACCTCCTCTTCCCAGATCTTTCCAAACAGTGGGTACAGCAGCTCTACTGTTGTCTCTAGATCTGCTTTCAGAGACTCCGCTGGGATGCCATCTGGCCCTGCTGCTTTGTCGTTCTTCAAAAATGCCACTGCTCTTCTGATCTCTTCCCGGCTGGGTCTGTCACAGCTGATGGGTAGGTCGGTCTCTGCTGGCTGGATGTCTGAGGGGTCAGGTGGGCTGGGTCTGTTCAGTAACTCTTCAAAATACTCGGCCCATCTGTCGAGTTGGTCTGCTCTGTCTGCAATAGGCTTGCCTTCTTTGTCTTTTACTGGTCTTTCTGAATGGCCATACTTGCCCGACAATCTTCTGGTAATGTCATAAAGCTTTTTCATGTTGCCGCTGCCTGCTGCCTTTTCTGCCTCTGTTGCCAGTGTAGGCCCTCTTGTCTGCCCTGATACTCCTCTTCACCTCGCAGTTGGCTTCCGAGTATTCCTCCTGTGCCCTTGCTTTGGCTGCTCTCGTGCGACTGTTGTTGACAACTGCTTTCTTCTGCTTCCTCACTTCTATCTTCTTCAAGATCTGTACCGACAGCCAGTCCTTGTGATGGTGTTTCCTGAGCCCTACAGTGTCTTTGCAGGTTGAGTTCAGCGCCTCTCTAACTGCCTTCCACTGCTGCTCTGTGGTGACCACCTCCTCTTCATTTACTAGCTCCTGTAGCGCTTGAAACCGGTTGGACAGCACCAGTTTGAACTCTTCTCTCACTCCAGTCTCTCTCAGGAGGCCTACATTATAGCGCTGTCTTCTTGTTGTCTCTGTACGGCTTTTCTTTAACTTGAGCTTTATTCTTAAGGTAAGCAGATGGTGGTCGGAGGCGACATCTGCTCCCCTCCTCACTCGAACATCTTGAAGGGATCTTCTAAATTTCTTGCTGATGCAGATATGGTCTATTTGGTTCTCTGTAGTATGGTCAGGTGAGACCCACGTTGCTTTGTGTATTCTTCTGTGTGGGAAGATGCTGCCTCCAATGACAAGTCTGTTTAGAGCACAAAAGTCTACAAACCTCTCCCCGTTCTCACTCATCTCCCCTAGTCCCTGTCTCCCCATCACCTCTTTATATCCGGTGTTGACCTCCCCTATTTTGGCATTAAAATTGCCCATGACGATGGTGATGTCTCGCTCTGCACATTTGTCCACAGCACTCTGGAGTCGGTCGTAGAACTCTTGTTCTCTTCCTCGTCACTGTCATTGGTGGGCGCATAACACTGGATGACGTTCAGCTTGATCTTTTTCTTGGTTCTAAAGGCTGCTGTGATAATTCTTGGCCCAAGAGGTTCCCAGCCCCTCAGCGCTCTCTGTGCCACTGATGACAGCATGAATGCTACTCCTTCTGTATGGGGGGCAATCTCCTCTTCATGAGCTGAATACAGAATCATCTCCCCACTTAACAGCCTTTTCTGGCCAGACTGCGTCCATCTGGCTTCACTGATACCTAGCATGGAAAGGTTGTACTTTTGCATTTCCACTGCTATCTGGGCGGCCTTGCCGCTCTGGTACATGGTCTTGACATTCCATGTGCCCGTTTTTGTGACCCTGGATAGAGAGAGGCGGCTCGGTCCTGTGGCTTCCGAAGACTTCCGGCTTTCACCACAGGACGTCATAAATCTTCTGGTAGAAGAACCTTCCTCCTCCAGGAAAGAAATTGCTCTATGTCTTTTCGTCGGCATTTTTGTAGCTATTTCCTTATTTGCAGGGTGGGGAAGCTACCCCCACGCCCAACCCCCTTACTAGGAGGACCGGGGTTTTTCTGTCGGGGTCACCTTCCCTTAGACCATGTTGGTTCACGGCACCTTATTTTTCATTCGGTGCACCCCTCTTGCGAGGGACCGCCTATCCACCACCCAGAGGACGCGCCTCAACGCCATATATGGTCCCAGCGCGAGGGAGTGCGTGCTTAGAGTTATAATTATTATAAGATAAGCGCATTATAAATACCGTAATTATTATTATTATTATTATTTTGCACGTCAGGATATATAACATGCACAGGCCTCTGGCTCACACAGCGGTGGCCATTGAGCAAAAAGGTCCTCCAGTTGACATGAACCATAGCTGGACACAGGCTTGCACATACCTGATAAGGCTGATATCAGCTAGCCCAAGGACTTTCGCTCAGCAAGTGGTTTTTCTTCACGACTTTAAATTCAGCACCGCAATAACAAAATTGAGAATAACACCATCTGACGGTACCGCAATATACTGAGGCTGACCCGTGTATTTCTGTAAACCAACTAAAGTAACACTTCTTTCCTACCTCCACCCAGAGAAAGACAGAGCTGCTATTGAAGCTGATGCCTCGTGTCATAAGCGATCGCCCTGTGTCCAAGTTTGACTGGTTCACTTCCCACCTGGCTGCTGCTAGCCACAATTCTGAAACATGTCAAAAGATTAACCCATTACATCCTGAGGATGACTCTTCTAAAATCTGCTTATTGTCCTATGAATGCTAAATTACAGATTAGCTATTCTGGCACCAACCTTGAACTGTCATAGCCAAATTTATTTCAAGCAAGAGTGTATCAGGATGAAAAGAATCAAGTATAATGTGCATTTACAAATGCTGTTGTTGCTGAAATTCACAGGACCACTGTATAAAGTTGGAACACTTGAAGCATGAGACAGTCTTGTATATAATATCAATTATACATGCAGTCAGCTGTACTGAAGTACAATAACATGTAGCTTGATTCATTCTGTTTACAATGCAAGCTATACATGCAGATTTACCATAGTATTATTGAATAATAAAATAAATGAATTAAGCCCCTGTACATCAGTTAAAATATCTTTACTATTAATTTTATTTTAAAGTGATACAGAGATAAATGGCAAAACCGCACATTTAGGGAACAGAAAGATTTACCTGTTGGCTGTCGGTAGTGTGTTTGGTTGAGGTGATTTCTACAGAAATCACCTTGACCAAACATGCTATCGACAGCTACAGGGTTAACCCTTATCATTCAGAATACACCAGTGTGTGAAATAAGTTTGACTAAAATAGTTCAAGGGTAGTGCCAAGCTATTCTGGCACTGCCCTTGAACTAAAGCCATTGGTCTATATCCTTATCTGTAAGTACTATAATGTAGCTTTGCAGCTAATATAAATTTGAAGCTTTTAGCATCAGTATGATATGGGTTAAAGGAGACATGGGCAGAAATGAAAACTTACCTGGCTTTTTGTTCATGGTTCTCAGCATGGCAGTGAATAAGCGACTCACTTTTGTGAACTCTTTCTGTAATGCACATACATGTATACTGGTGAGCAAAACAACTGCAACATCATTCGATTCATCAGAATCACCGAACCTTCGGCTGATGGTAGCAATTTTTGTCATGATGATTCCTGCAGGAATCATCATGACAAAGTGCACTACCAATAACCAAAGGGCTAAAGTGCTTCCAATGACTTTCATGGTGTCGCACTTCTTTTGCTTGTCAGTGTATAACAAATCCATGATAGATGTATGAGTGCTGCACTGTGATTTTGGACCTTATGGATCTAGATCTGTAAGGTCCAAACTCACAGAGAAGGACACACATTTTCTTGCTTCAGTTTTTGCTCTATTCCAATGTTCACTGTAAAACATTCTTTGCATGTCGGTAGCAATTTTTGTCTCAATCACTCCAGTAGAAATCATCGCTACAAAAACTCGCTACCAACAGGCAAAGGATTAAAATATATTGTTGTGCCATGATTGTTACATGGTGAACCATGTGAATGAGCCTGCTGTTACAAGTAAAACAACAACAATTTGAATTACATCAAAGATATTTTAGTGTATTGTGACTACATGAATACAGCCAAGTATCTGTCACATTAAAAACACAACGAACAATGACAAAGTGATTTTTTTTTTCTTTTTACTGAAACAGCAGATATATATCCACCAAATCTCATCCTTACACACCATTCCATACTGAAGACACACAAGAAATGCATCATGATAAACCACAACAAACGCACTGGTCTGTGATTTTGAATCTTATGTCTTCAAGCTATATGACTCAAAAATCACAGACCAGCACACATAAAGCAAACCAAAGCAGTCTTACCCGTTTTTTGCAGAATTCAATGTGTTGAAGCCAGACATCTTCAGAGTGCTAAAACAAACATGATTTAAATTTAAAAAATCATTAAAAAAAATTATGGGAAGCATGCTAACTATTTAATCATTCAAGGCACACCTCATTTATAACTTGGCAACGCCATACAACACTTCCACAGCTATTGATGTGGGGCACCTTAAAAAGAGTTAATTTATAGAATTAGAAGAGAAAATATGTACTTACTGGAAATCTGACTTGGCATAGCTGGAAACAAACAGCGTTTTTAACATTAAAACATTCCTCCATAATCAATGAGCAGACTCAAACTGTCCATATAATAATTTACAAACATTTTGCAATGCATGACATAATGTGATGCCAATTATATATATATATATATATATATATATATATATATATATATATATATATATATATATATATATATATATATATATATATATATATATATATATATATATATATATATATATATATATATATATATATATATATACAGTGTACATTTGACTTGATAATAAAATAATATTGCTCCTTCAAAAAAAAAAATCACCAAAACTCCAACAGGGTGAAGACTAAGCCCAATTACTGTCAGTAATATCATGTTAACTCATTACATCTTGAGGATGAAACTGTCATTTTTTTTTATAACTATTGAGGTCTACATCACAGTTCTGGAGAAAGATTGACCAAGGTTGTTCGATCCTCATCCTGACAGCATGTCAGTACTTTATGGTTAGAACCTATTTGTTCTAAACTAACAAGATATTTTGTGACTTAGACTAGAGAACATACCTGGTACAGCCGATGAATTCTTTGCACGATTGGTATGTCAATCTCTAGTTTCTTGAAGGTGTATCCAGTTGACTGGAAGTGGCAGGTAAAAATTTTCAAGCAAAAAACTTACAATATATCTAAACAAGCCTTCATAACAATAATACATGTATGACCAGTGATCTAACTGCTTTATAATAACAGTCTCTGGAATTGGAAATAATTGTTACTTAATTGTGACAGACAAAACATAATGGTCATGAACATAGTTACCGGCAATGTTTATACTAATTAAATTTATGATTTCTACTCATGTAAAAAGACTGTTAGCTATATATCATTCTCATAACATAACTTTAGGCACATACCTGTCTTCGTTTCTTGATCAAAGCCAACAGATTTCTTTCATACTGAAATTAAAGTCAAATGAAAATATTACATAACATTAGTATACAATAAGATATCATTATTTTAATCCCTTCAAATTTCAATGAAAAGAAAACTGAACATGATCAACCTGCAAGAGACATAACCCTCATGAGCCCCTGCAGTTGTGGGGGCAGATGAGGATCTATGAGTCTTGCTGACATCAGCATGTATGCCTATTGGATGGATTGAGCACAGTGGTGTTCAGTTAACAAAGATTAACTATAAGAAACAAAATTTGTGATTACTGGCAGTGATGGGCAGGGGCGGATCTGAAGGGGGGGGGGATTACAGGGGTACCGGACTCCCCCTAACCCAAATTCTTTAAAATGCTATAACAAAGTCCCTTTCTGGGGTGTTTGGACACCCGCCCCCCCCCCCCCTCCTGTTGTTTAATATTTTGGCGAATGATGAGAGTCAACACACACACGCCTTCTCTTCTTCTCCTCCCCCCCCCCCCCACCCCCTCCTGCTTTTTCATCCCCTGGAAGCAAGGTCTAGCATTGGGGAGGCCTTTTGTATCAGGTTAAAAGGTCCCAAAAAAAAGTTGGAGACACCCCTCCCCCCCCCCCCCCCCTCGAGGTAACTGATCTGCCCCTAATGGGGTTAATGATTGACACAAAAGTGGGCAGATATTGAGATTAGATTGCTTTTATGGAAAATATATCATGAAACAAACTAAAAACAAGACAGATTCCAATTACCTCAATGTATCTAATGTAGTCTTCCTCAACTTTGGTCTTCTTACGTAGTCTGTACTCTAAACGCTGTCTCTTCTTCAAGATTTGCCTGAGTGTATGACAAAAAAAATTAATGTAAAGAAATACACATATACAACCTGAAAACAGCAAAAATGTTTGCAATTCTACACTGTCAAACTGATGACATGTTGATGTACATTCATTAAATTGTAACCGGACTGGGTGTAGGCGACTTAAATAGTTTATTACTTTTATTAGATAGACAAAAACTGCCCATCTAATACAGTACTCAAGTGCCTACTGAGTTTACTGTTTAGTCCGCATCCCTTTTGTGGTCTAGGGAAGGGCTGGAGATTGCTGTGGAGAGTAAACTATAAGTCTACTCTAGTCTCCCATAAAGCTAGTCTCAGATAGACAGTAGTTTCGGGGAGACGGGAAATTGGATTTAGTCAGTCAGCGATGAAGGTGTGTCTACCCCTCTGCTACTCAGCTATTTCCCAATTCACAGATAAAGAAAACCTCGCGCTGGGACCATATGGCGTTGAGGCGCGTCCCCTGGGTGGTGGATAGGGGGACCCTTGCGAGAGGGGTGCACCGAATGAAATAAGGTGCCGTGAACCAACATGGTCTAAGGGAAGGTGATCCCGACAGAAAAACCCTGGTCCTCCTAGTAAGGGGGTTGGGCGTGGGGGTAGCTTCCCCACCCTGCAAATAAGGAAATAGCTACAAAAATGCAGACGAAAAGACAAACAGCAATTCCTTTCCTGGAGGAGGAAGGTTCTTCTACCAGAAGATTTATGACGTCCTGTGGTGAAAGCCGGAAGTCTTTGGAAGCCACAGGACCGAGCCGCCTCTCTCTATCCAGGGGCACAACCATGGGCACATGGAATGTCAAGACCATGTACCAGAGCGGCAAGGCCGCCCAGACAGCAGTGGAAATGCAAAAGTACAACCTTTCCATGCTAGGTATCAGTGAAGCCAGATGGACGCAGTCTGGCCAGAAAAGGCTGTTAAGTGGGGAGATGATTCTGTATTCAGGTCATGAAGAGGAGAATGCCCCCCATACAGAAGGAGTAGCATTCATGCTGTCACCAGTGGCACAGAGAGCGCTGATGGGCTGGGAACCTCTTGGGCCAAGAATTATCACAGCAGCCTTTAGAACCAAGAAAAAGCTCAAGCTGAACGTCATCCAGTGTTATGCGCCCCCCTAATGACAGTGACGAAGAAGAGAAACAAGAGTTTTACGACCGACTCCAGAGTGCTGTGGACAAATGTGCGGAGCGAGACATCACCATTGTCATGGGCGATTTTAATGCCAAAATAGGGGAGGACAACACCGGATATGAAGAGGTGATGGGGAGACAGGGATTAGTCGAGATGAGTGAGAACAGGGAGAGGTTTGTAGACTTTTGTGCTCTAAACAGACTTGTCATTGGAGGCAGCATCTTCCCACACAGAAGAATACACAAAGCAACTTGGGTCTCACCTGACCATACTACAGAGAACCAAATAGACCATATCTGCATTAGCAAGAAATTTAGAAGATCCCTTCAAGATGTTCGAGTGAGGAGGGGAGCAGATGTCGCCTCAGACCACCTTCTGCTTACCTTAAGAATAAAGCTCAAGTTAAAGAAAAGCCGCACAGAGACAACAAGAAGACAGGGCTATAATGTAGGCCTCCTGAGAGAGACTGGGGTGAGAGAACAGTTCAAACTGGTGCTGTCCAACCGGTTTCAAGCGCTACAGGAGCTAGTAAATGAAGAGGAGGTGGTCACCACAGAGCAGCAGTGGAAGGCAGTTAGAGAAGCGCTGAACTCAACCTGCAAAGACACTGTAGGGTTCAGGAAACACCATCACAAGGACTGGCTGTCGGCACAGACCTTGAAGAAGATAGAAGTGAGGAAGCAGAAGAAAGCAGTTGTCAACAACAGTCGCACAAGAGCAGCCAAAGCAAGGGCACAGGAGGAATACTCGGAAGCCAACCGCGAGGTGAAGAGGAGTATCAGGGCAGACAAGAGGGCCTACACAGACAGCCTGGCAACAGAGGCAGAAGGCAGCGGCAACATGAAAAAGCTCTACGACATTACCAGAAGATTGTCGGGCAAGTATGGCCATTCAGAAAGACCAGTAAAAGACAAAGAAGGCAAGCCTATTGCAGACAGAGCAGACCAACTCGACAGACGGGCCAAGTATTTTGAAGAGTTACTGAACAGACCCAGCCCACCCGACCCCCCAGACATCCAGCCAGCAGAGACCGACCGACCTACCCATCAGCTGTGACAGACCCAACCGGGAAGAGATCAGAAGAGCAGTGGCATTTTTGAAGAACGGCAAAGCAGCAGGGCCAGATGGCATCCCAGTGGAGTCTCTGAAAGCAGACTTAGAGACAACAGTAGAGATGCTGTACCCACTGTTTGGAAAGATCTGGGAAGAGGAGGTGATGCCGGCTGACTGGAAGGAGGGGTACCTAATCAAGCTTCCCAAGAAAGGCGATCTCAGCAAGTGTTGCAACTACAGAGGAATCACCTTGCTGTCAGTACCAGGAAAGGTCTTCAACAGGATCATCCTGGAGGGAACGAAGAGCTCCATTGACCCCCAGCTGAGAGACCAGCAAACAGGATTGAGGAAAAACCGATCATGTACAGACCAGATCGCCACTCTCTGCATCATCGTGGAACAGTCTCTGGAGTGGAGCTCCCCATTGTACGTCAACTTTGTGGATTACGAGAAAGCATTTGACAGCGTGGACCGAGAGACTCTGTGGAAACTCCTACGACACTACGGTGTACCCACAAAGCTGATCAAGAGCAGCTACGATGGCATGACATGTCGCGTGATCTACGAAGGGCAGTTCACCAGGGAGCTCCAGGTCAGAACCGGTGTCAGGCAGGGGTGTTTGCTGTCTCTGTTCCTCTTTCTACTGGCCATAGACTGGGTCATGAAGGTCACAGAGCACAGACGAAGTGGAATACAGTGGATACTGTGGACACAGCTTGACGACCTCGATTTTGCAGACGACTTGGCTTTACTGTCCCACACTCATCAACAAATGCAGGACAAGACCACGAGGCTTGCTGACATCTCGTCCCAAGTGGGCCTCACCATCCACAAACAGAAAACAAAGACAATGAGGCTGAACCCAACCAGGGAAGAACCAGTCTTGCTTGCTGGCACCCCGTTGGAGGAGGTGGAGTCCTTTACCTATCTTGGGAGCATCATAGACAAAAAAGGCGGCACTGATGCAGATGTCAGAGCATGAATCGGTAAACCCAGAGCAGCCTTTCTCCAGTTGAAAAAAGTGTGGAGTTCCAGAGAGCTGTCACAACACACCAAAGTCCGGATTTTCAACTCCAACGTAAAAGCAGTTCTCCTATATGGAGCAGAGACTTGAAGATTGACAAAAACCACAGTCAACAGAGTACAGATCTTCATAAACAGTTGCCTTAGAAGAATTTTGAAAATTCACTGGCCAGAGAAGATCAGCAACGTCAGACTCTGGGAGAGAACAGAGCAGATAACAGCAGAGAATGAAATTGGGCGAAGAAGATGGGGATGGATTGGTCACAGTCTGAGAAAGCCAGCTTCCAGTATCACTAGGCAGGCATTGTCATGGAACCCCCAGGAAAAGAGGAAAAGAGGCAGGCCGAGAAACACCTGGCAGCGAGACCTCCAAGCAGACATCAAGAGACTGGGAACCACCTGGAGTAAAATCGAAGGAGAAGCACAGGACAGGAGTCGCTGGAGGTCTCTCGTCGACAGCCTATACCCAGGGAGGGGTGACAGGCGTAAGTAAGTAAAGATAAAGAAACATAAACAAACTTTTATTGAGAACACTTAAACTTGTTTTAACTTCCTTGTAATCATAAGTGATGTATGTATACAGACTTAAAATACAAATTCTTAAACTTCTTGTTTTTATACATGTGATCCTGAATTTTAACCGTGATTTTAAATATATTTTTTTAAAAAAATGGATAAGAAGAAGAAGTCGCATAATGATCTCTCACACTCCAGTTCCCCCCCCCCCCCCCCCCCCCCCTTCCTCGTCATGAGCGGTTGTGGATAATGATCTCTCACACTCCAGTCCCTCTCCCCCCGTGAGCGGTTGTGAATAATGATCTCTCACACTCCAGTCCCTCTCCCCCCCGTGAGCAGTTGTGAATAATGATCTCTCAGTCTCACACATCCCGGCCCTACCCCAAGAGGCAGTTGTGAATAATGATCACCTCTAGCCACCCCGGCCCTACCCCACGAGGCGGTTGTGAATAATGATCATCTCGAACCACCCCAGCCCTATCGTGTAGGACAGTAGCGTTTTAGTTCAGTTCTAATTCACCTAAATAGGTTTAGGAAGTGTTATGACAGCATGTAGGTTTTATCGTTAAGTGCATATAGGTGTTAGGCCTAGGAGTTAGGTTTGCTAGGAATCGTATTCAATGTTGTAGGTGTTAGTTATAGTCTAGAAGCTGTGTTAGTTATAGGAGCTAGGTTTGCTAGGTGTTGTATTTGAAGGTATAGGTGTTATGCCTAAGGTGCTTAAGGTTATTAAAGACTCATACAATTGGTTTGACTAACTTTGATCATGTTGTTTGTTTCATCATAAAAATGCTTTTCCTGACTATAAATAAATCTTGGAACCTTACTTCTATCTTATGGTGCTCAGTGAGAGCAAGACTGAGACTGTGCGTGTGTAAGTGCGAGAAGTTTTTTGTGTGTGCGTCAGTGCATGTATGACGGTGTGACTGATCATGTGAGCACGCGTTGTTAACTCAGTAGAAATGATAACAACAAACACCAAATCCAGTCAAAATAGGGTTTTTCTGGATACTGTGGTCAGTCCATTGCGCAGGTAATTTGACTTTTGAACACAACCCGAGGGCAAATAAACACGGATTTTGTGCACATGCGAGACTAGGGTAGACTTATAGTTTACTCTCCACAGCAATCTCCAGCCCTTCCCTAGACCACAAAAGGGATGCAGACTAAACTCAGTAGGCACTTGAGTACTGTATATTAGATGGGCAGTCTTTGTCTATCTGATAACCTATTTAAGTCGCCTACACCCAGTCCAGTTACAACTTGTAATTGCCCCTTGAGGGATAAATAAAGTTGTTTTGAATTTAAATTTGAAAAATCAAAAAATAAAAATATCAGAACATAGGGAGAGTAGGAAGTTCAAACCATACAGTCAGTAAGACCTTATATTCAGAAAACACACAGAACACTATGTTCATGATTGTAGATCCGTCTTCAAGTGAAACAGAGTAGCAGTACAGTAGAAACTTTTCACTTCAGGAAGCGGGGAAGTTTTATTTAACCCATCATACTGAGGCTAAAAGCTTCAAATTTGTACACTGCCATATGCAAACTACATTATAGTACTTACAGATAAGGATACAGATCAATGGCTTTGGTTCAAGGATGGTGCCAGAACAGATTGGCGCCTGAAGGCGCCAAACTATTTTGGCACTAGCCTTGGACTATTTTAGTCAAACTTATTTCACACACTGGTGTATTCCGAATGATTTATAAGGGTTAAGGCAGATGAACAGTCTATGATAAACTGCCTGTTCTACAAATTATAAAAAGCAATTGTGTATAGCATCTGTAAAAATAATAATAATGTTTCAAAACCAAACCGTCACTTTGAGGGGATAATGTTAGTTTCACTTTGACAACAAATGCCGGATTTTCTACCTTGTCTCCTCCTTAGAAAACAGGCGAACTCTTTCCATCTGCTCCAATTCAGGAAGCATCTCCTCCACACTCTGATTAACGAACTCCGCCATTGTTAATGATCTCTTGTTCGTTTAAAAGCTATTAAGTCGATGTTTTTCCCTAGAACCAACTGTGTAAGGGTAACAACAAGGCTGCTGTCAGAACACACGTGTTTTCCCAGCCGGAAGTCAACACTGCAGAAATGTAGTTTTCACAGTAAAAAAGAGTACAAACAAGGGAAGTAATTTTCTTTAAAAAATCAGTTGACGACAAGATGACATTAATTTCTGATGAGGTGTTATATTGTCACCCAGCTATTTTAACACATCATTGTGTAGGGGAAAGAATACATTCATTTATTATACAGATTAAATTAGGCAGATAAGATCAGAGTGTCTTTGATATCTCCCACTTGGAATATTGTAATCTTCTGTAAATAGATGTACCACGGGAAACCACTCTTCCTACTTCGAAGCGGGCCGCTCGAACAGAAAAAAATAAAAGCAGAAAGTTTGCAAGTTGATAATAAAATTTACAGCAGTGTAGACCACTCAATGGCATCCTTGAACACGAAACGCAAAAGTTCTGAAAGCAAGCACGAGGCGATTGAGGAAAGGTATATATTCTAATGCCTGGTTACCCTGTTTGTTGCTGATCTATCTATCTATCTATATCCCGTAGTCTTGCCGACCGTTGGGGCACCACTGATGACTTGGCAACCAGCTCTCTCCATTCCTCTCTGTTCTCTGCCATTCTCATCGAATCGCCCAGCTTCAGTCCTGTCCACCCTGAGATATTGTCCTCCCATCTTTTCCTCTGTCTTCCTCTCCTTCGTCCTCCTTGCACAGTGCCTTGCAGGATTGTTTTGGCAAGCCCTGCTGAACGCGTGACATGCCCATACCACTTCAGTTTGCGTTTTCTCACAATGGCTAATAAGTCTTCATAGGGCCCGATGGCTTGCCTGATTCTGCTTCCCACTTCCTCGTTTGTGGTGTGATCTCTGTATGAGATGCCAAGCAGCCTTCGAAAACATCTCATTTCAGTGGCTTGTATCCTCCTTTCAAGGTCTGCTGTGAGGGTCCATGACTCGCAGGCATACAAGAGCACTGAGATGACTAAGGAGCACATCAGTCTGATCTTGGAGCAGAGTGTGATGTTTCTGTCCTTCCATATGGTCTTCAATCTTGTCAGTGCTGTTGTTGTCTGCGCAATCCTGGACAATATTTCTGGTTTTGATCCCACATCTGTCACAATGGCTCCTAAGTATTTGAATTTCTTAACTGTTTCCAGTTTTTGGCCTCCAACCATGATTTTAGTGCCAATGCCACTGGCGTTATTGGTCATCAGTTTGGTCTTCTCTGCACTGATTTCCATCCCATATGCAATGGCTGTACTATCTAGCTTTTCCACCAGCTAAGCTAGCTCCTTCTCTGTTCCTGCAAGGCCATCAATGTCGTCCGCAAAGCGCAAGTTCGTGATTGTTCTGCCTCCAATACTGACAGTTCCTTCATGATCTTTCAGAGCGTCCGTCATGATTCTTTCCAGGAAAATGTTGAAAAGAGTAGGTGAGAGCAAGCAGCCTTGTCTGACTCCAACTGTAGTCCTAAACCAGTTTCCTATTTTGCCGTTGAAGCAGACTGTGCTAGTGGCCTTGTTGTAAAGGTTTGCTATGACTTTGACCAGATTGGCATTGATGTTGTATAGCTTCATGGTGGACCAAAGGGCTGCATGCCACACCCTGTCAAACGCTTTCTTAAAATCCACAAAGACATGATAGAGGTCCTGCTGGTGCTGGAGGTATCTCTCACATAGGTTCTTCTTCAGGTTGAAGATCTGCTCAGTTGTGCTGCGCCCTGGTCTGAAGCCTGTCTGTTCCTCAGCTATGATTTCCTCTGCCTGTGGCTTCAGCCTGTTCAGTAGGATCTTTAACATGACTTTGCTTGGGTGGGATATAAGACTGATCGTGCGATAGTTCTGGCATTGATGCAAGTTGCCTTTTTTGGGGAGAGTTATTATAAGTGATTGGGTCCATGGTGTGGGCCAATCCCCTGACTGCCAGATCTTATTGCAGATTGTTAGTAAGGTGCTTATCGTGTCTTCTCCCCCTTCTTGCACTAGCTCTGCAGGGATGTTGTCTGCTCCTGCTGCCTTCCCTTTTTTCAGCGACTTCACTGCAGCCTCTACTTCTTCTCGGAGGATGGGATAGTTGCCATTGTTGGTCACGGGTGGGTTGACAAGTATGCCTGGGTCCCCTGCAGCTCGGTGGTTGTACAAATCTGAGCAGTACTCTGTCCATCTCTTCAGTATGTCTTGGTCTTCCGTAAGACTCTTCACTATCTTGAATGATCGAGGAGCGTCCTTGTTTTAAACTGGTCAGGTCTTTCACCAGCTGGTAAATGCGTTTTTGCTATTATTTTTGTTCAGATTTTCTTCTACGTGTTTACACTGATCTTCAATCCACTTATTCTTTGCCTTTTTCATGCTTTTCTTGATATCCTGGTTAATTTCCCTGTATTGTTTAGCTCCTTCTACCTCTGATTTCGTTTTCTTTAATTCTCGACGCTTGTCACATAGAACAAAGATGTCAGCTGCAACCCAAGGTTTCTTTGCTTGTCGGTGTTTGCCAAGGATCTCACTGGCTGTTTGGGTTACAACAGTGTTAAATGTGTCAATCAGTGTGTCCACGTCTGTGTCTTCTGCACCTAGAAGTAGCAGTGGTGCGAATTGTCCTCCTATCTTTGCCTGAAAGGCTTCCGCTACCTCTGGGTCTTTCAGCTTCTCGAGGTCAAACTTGATTCTGGTGGGACCCTGCTTGTTGACCTTCTTTAGGCGGAGTCGGAAGGTCATCATCACTAAGTCATGGTCGCTTCCAAATTTTGCTCCTGGAAAACTTCTTGTATTGGCAATGTTCACACTGGTTTGGAAGCGTCTCTTCACCATGATGTAGTCAATTTGGTTATGGTGCTCTGCGTTCGGGCTGTGCCATGTCCACCTTCTGGATGCTTTGTGCGGGCCAAACGTGTTCATCAGCTTTAGATCATTTGAACTGGCAAATTCCAGGAGCCTTAAGCCTCTGTCGTTGGTCTCTGCATTGCAGTAACGTCCACAGGTGCCTTTCCAGTTCCTAGCAGCATCCTCTCCTATTTTGGCATTCCAGTCTCCCTGCACCACAAGAATGTCTTTCTTGGGGGTCTGGTCCAGGACTTCTTGCAGTTGGTCATAGAAGTCTTCTATTTCCTCATCCCCATAGTCTGTTGTTGGGGCATAAACTTGTACAATGGTGATATTAAATGGGGTTGCCCTCAAGCGTATGGTGATAAGCCTACAGGAGACTGGCCGACAACTCATGACGGTGTTCTCGATGTCTTTGTGGACGAGAAATCCGACACCTTGTTCGTGTTTGTCTTCTCTGCCACTGTAGTACAGTTTGTTTCTACACATTGAAATACCTGCCCCCACCCCCACCCCCATTTGACACCACTTGTGTGTATGTGTGTGTGTGTGTTTTAATCACCATGTAACTTGCAGGAATGAACAAGATAGTTTTGCTGGATATTACTTCATTTCACACTTCATTTAATTGCTCTCACTTCTGGTCAACAGTCCCAGGTATTTCCTGAACCCTGAGTCTGTCAGCCGACACTTGTACTGCTCCATATGTCAGGATGTGTTTTCACAACCACAGCGTGCACCATTGTGGACACAGTTTCTGCCGAAAGGTTGGGCCTGCATCCTTTACACATGCCCTAGCTGAATTAACTTTGTCAGTTAACCCATTACATTCTGAAGCTGATTTTATAAAAAATTTGCTTATTTTATTATCCTATTAAGGCTACATTACAGATCAGGAGAAAGATCAACTGTTTTAGTTCAAGGGTGGTGCCTGAATAGCTTGGCGCCTGAGGCGCCAAGCTATTCTGGCACCACCCTTAAACTATCACTCAAATTTGTTTCAAGCGATGGGTGTATCAGAATGAAAAGGGTTAACCCCATTGTGCATGCATCACACGATACTGTTGTAGTGTTTACAAAGTACAAGGTGAGGAGGGTATTTAGAAATGCTGTGTCTATTATACATACAGTAATAACTTGCACTACTTCATTTTGTTCACATTCACTAAAATTTCAGGAAAATATATAGCATACACTGCAAATTCAATGCAAATGATAAACCTTTGCTGTCACTTTTCTTTCTTGTCACTGTTTCAGTGCATTCTTGCATGGTTGAAGACCAGCAGGACATGTCCAGAAGACAGGTAAGTACAAGCCTCATAAACTTTATTGATTTATTTTGTTATGCAAATACCAGAATTGTAATTTGATCAGTAGATCAGTCTTTTTTGTTTTGAACAAAATTCATGATTGATCTCTGCAAATTAATGGTGATTAAAACATGCTTGTCTTTTCTTATTACATTTCTTCTGCATTCCAATAATTGGCCTTGCTGTGGTCAGTTTGATGTTGAACAATATAAGTAAAATGTCCTACTTTCGATAATTGCATGATTTTTTTTTTTCATTTCTTCCAGGAAATCTCTCCAATTTGGTCAGATGCATCATGACTTCATCCTTGAAAATATAATAGGAGATCAGATGGTGAGATAGAATTTGTGCTCCACTACTGACTGACTTCTGACTACTGTACTCATAATCATTCAGTAATAGTTGCTCATGTTCCTCAGACCTGTACATTGTGTAAAGGTCTGAAGGACAATTCTTGTTTGTGTAACCACAAAAACAAATATGTCTGTGTACATGTACATGTTGGTCATGTGGGCATACTTTTGGGAATATCTTTTTTTAACTCGTTTGAGGTAAGCTTCATCCAGATATGCTGCTCAAGCAACATATCCAGATGCAGTTCATCTTGAATGAGTTAATTCTGTTGAATTTGTGTATATGTGAGTGCATGCATGAGTATGTGATCTGTTTTCTTCTCTTTGTTTTTTGGGGGATTTTTTTGGTTGTGTCTCATCTTGAAGAAACGAAAGACACGTTACGCCTCTACTGAAGCAGCTGCACTGGTTGCCCGTAAAATTCCGCTGCCAGTACAAAATTGCAATTTTCGCCTATCGGCATTTTGATGGATCTCTCCCGCCGTACCTTTCTGCCAAGCTGTCTGTTTATCAGCCATCACGCACCCTCCATTCCTCTAGTGTAAAACTTTTTAAAATCCCAAAGCTTAACATGAAAACTGTCGGGGAGCGTTCTTTCACCTTTTTAGCCCCAAGTGTGTGGAACTCCCTGCCAAATGAAATGCGGAATCTGCCCACATTGTCACAGTTCAAAGTTCACTTAAAGACTTTTATTTTCTGTCGGGCATTTAACACTTAGCTCATCTTTAGCTAACTGCTGACTGTCTTTTATTATGATCCTAGAGGAAGTGAACGTATAGTGTTGGGAAGAGATGGGGTGGTTTAAAGTAGTGTATAATCGTGCGTGTGTCTGAGAGAGAGGGTGTGCTGTTGTGCATGCGCAGTGAGTCCAGTGTTTTCCTGGAGAACAGCGCTATACAAGAACTATGTATTATTATTATATTATTATTAATTTTAGTGTGTGCGCGCGTGTGTGTATGTATGTGTGTGATCTCAATCAATTGCAGGTTGCCTGTCCTTATCGTGCCACTGGATGTGAGACTGTGCTACAGCTGCAACTCTTGTCAACACATGTCAAGTCCTGTGACTTCATCCCCTCCAACCAGCCAGATTTCATCCGCAGAAGTGTCCTTAGTTCTACAGAAAACACACCCACCTCCTCCCATGAAGATCTGGATTCCTCGGATGTTGTGCCTTCTCCAGGCAAACCCTCACTTATGCTGAGACTGTTTAAATCAGACAGCACAAAGAAGGAGATGCTCAAAGCCATGTTTGACAAGCCAAAGAAATGACTTTGGTGATGACTGTGTGCTAGTTTGTGATTTTGTACCTTAGGGCCTATGGCCGTAAGGTCCAAAATGACAAACCAGCTTTAATTTTAACTACACATGTAGAACTATATTGTCCAAAATCACAGACCCTCACACATGTACAAAAATAGGCATTTACACTATTACAGAAAGACAGAGTGAAATGGCATATGTATGAGTGCTTGCATGCGTGCACATGAGACTTGGGTTTTTTTTTGCCATTTATTTTGGGGAAAAATGTAATAGGTAAATTACGTTCAGATACTAACCACGCCCTTCACCTTTTGGATCGCTTCACCTTCCCTGACGCAGCAACACACAAGATTTTATTCACTATGGACATAGAGGCTCTTTACACCAACATCCCCAATGAAGACGGGCTAATAGCATTGAAACATTTCATCTGCAAACATCATCTGAAGATCGACTCCACAACCATCCTCCGCTTAGCCGAACTGGTGCTGTCCATGAATTCCTTTCAATTTATGGGTCAGCACTACAAACAGAAAAAAGGAGTCGCCATGGGCACTAAAATGGGGCCCTCCTATGCCTGTCTGTTTGTGGGCTACGTGGAGGAGAAGATTTTCACTCAATACACTGGACCTCTGCCAGATCTCTTCAAGCGCTACATCGACGACTGCTTGGGCGTCACCTCAAGAAGCATGACTGACACACTTCAATTCATCAATTTCATCTCATCGTTTCATCCGTCTCTCCGATTCACGTATGAGATTTCCGAGGAGTCTGTGCCCTTCCTCGACATCCGAATATCCACCAAAGCCGACTCTGACAAACTCCATACTACCGTCCATTACAAGCCCACCGACGCCCACACTTACCTGCAGTTTTCATCAAGCCATCCTACCGCCACCAAAAACGGTATCCCATTCTCCCAATTTCTGCGACTCCGTCGGATATGCAGCAGCAACGACGACTTCACCAACCAGACCCAAACCATGGCCACTTTCTTCTCACACCAGGGATACCCCCAAGACATCGTCAACACCGCTCGTTCTAAAGCTGAGGCCACAAGCAGAAGTGAAGCTTTGAGGGAGAAAACTCACAGTGCTGCAGAGGACCGGCCGGTCCTGTGTATCACGTATCATCCTCACAACATCCCCATCAAAAACATTCTCCTCAGGAACTTCCACATCATTCAGAATGACACAGTATTGAAAGACATATTTCCTGAGCCTCCGCTGGTCGCTTACAAACGTGACACTAACCTACGCGATCATCTTGTTCACAGTTCACTTCGCACATCTAACACCTTACCACCTGGCACACACCCTTGTCAGCAACCACACTGCAAAGCATGTCCATACATCAACACATCCCCCGTCATCACCGGACCCCTGTCATCTTTTCATGTCCACCGATCATTCACATGCCATTCATCGGATATTGTCTATGTCATCTCATGTTCTCACTGCCCAAAGATGTATGTGGGGGAGACATACCGTACACTCCCTGAACGCTGCGAGGAGCATGTTCGTTCGATCCGCCTCGGATACAACAACCAGGTTGGACGTCATTTCAACCAACCTCCTCATAGCCTCACACATTTCAGCATACGCATCTTTTGGCAAAATACATCCCACTTCATCCGCCGCAAAATGACAGAATCCTTTTTCGCGGACAGGCTTGGCGCTTGCCATCCGCGCAGCTTGAACATTCGCCCCTAGGGATGTATGCTCGGCCTGATGGGTAGTTGGTGCCAGACTTGACCTCACTGTTGATACTGGATGCTACCTTTGAGTGTGTGTGTGTGCATGTGCGTGAGCTGCAGCAGGCACGAGTGAATGCGAATGTATGCAGTGACGTGTATGTATATAGACGTAAGTTTTGTGCTACGTGTTTTGTGCATGTGTATTTGCGTCACTATGTGTGTGTGTGTGTGTTCAAACTTGTTTGTTTTTTTTTTTTTTTGTTTTTTTTTTTTTTTTTACGTCATTCTAAATTCTCTCTATACAGGATGATGTCTTTTCTTTCTGTGTGTTCTTTTCTGTTCTACGTTTGTTTCCATGTCACCTCGGGGGGTTCTTTCTCCGGGTACTCCGGTTCTTCCACCCCCCCGCACTTTGGTACCGGTCTCAGGCCACTTTACAAAATTTCAAATACAAGCGATAAAAAAAATCTCTGTAACTTCAGTAGCTGACTGGCCCTTCGTTTGCCTTGTACTGTGTTTGTCTTAAATGGCGTAAATCCGTGTCTGTTTCGTGAGTGTGTGTGTTGGGTTTCAGGCGCGGCGCTTTGAGTCGATTTCCCAAAAAAAAAATTGAGAAGCGCCTATATAACGGTATTATTATTATTTTATTACCTGAGGAAGGATCTTTGATCCGAAACGTCGTTATCTGTTACCATTTTAAAGGGTTTTCTACCACTATCTTCTGTTTTTCTCAGTTTCACGTGAAACCCTAGCGGCAACAGTTTTACTACTATACGTTCAGGTTCAGTTGTATATATAGATTTTTTTCAACTAAAAATTATTTCAATAACTGCTAGCGCATTGATTGTGAATTGTGCATAAAGTATTCAAATTATAGAATGCTTTAGTTGTATGTGATGTAAACAGCTCATATAAACTTATTAAGACATCAGTAAAGCATGCCAACTATTCTATCTGAGAAAACTGAACTCTCAAAGAATGTGGCAACTGTTGCCACTATCTTTCTGCCAATGAAGATAAGTAGCGGCTAATCTCTCTGTTTGTTTGTTTGTCTATTTTGACAAAGGGTATTTACCCGAAATATTAATAAATTGTGTTGTACCCGTCTTTTCTAAGCATGTTAGTCTTTCTCCGTTGGGTACTTCTTTAAGTAATCTGGACATTCTCAATGATGAGTTTAGTTTGGAGGGTTTGGGTCATTTAGAATTCAGTTTTCCCAAGTAAAATTTATAGTATGTGCGGCGCGCTCAAAGGCGCATCGCATGAAATTTTTATTATGAACATGCTTCGACGTTGGGGTAGTACCGATGCGTCATCAAGAATACCTACTTAGCTCCCTTGACAAGACGCACATCAATTTACTACAAAAAAATAGATTAAAGTATCTGACATTTTTCTCGGCCTTTTTACGTCAAACACCATTATACAGAGGTGCATGGAGTGTAATATTTCCGCCAACGACACCATGCACAAAACAGTGACATGCATGGCCGTGGCAGCCGCAGGTGCACATTCTTAGACCTTGTAGTAAGTCGATGCATTGTGCCGCTTCATGGCGTCTGTAACGGGAGCCGATTATGCGGTGAGGTGATGATCTACGGTGTGGTCGAAATGGCATCAGAGAGTGAAAGGTTGTGTATGTGTTGCAAGGGTAGTGATAGCGATGAAAATCTGTTGCCATACTTGTGTCCAACATCTTGACGAATCAGGAATTCAGCCATTTGAGATTAATCATTCATTACAAGTCTGTTTAACCCTAACCAAACTTCAGCCTTTCTTGACATGGCAAGGCCAAAATATTGTAAGAACATGTAATTTTACCTCCTTCCGTTAGCAGCTGCTTGCAATGCTTACAATACAGGTGGCTGCATGCAGAAGTGGGTTAACTTCAAGTATCCTATTCTTGACTTTACAGCACTTGATTCATGTTATGTGTGGCGATCCTGTGGAGAATCATTAGAATGATGGTGCGTTGGAGACATGCTCATGCTGTGATGCGGAAACTACGCAGTTTATCACTCCGTTCAGTGACACTGATAATGGTGCTAGCAGTAGTCATGACAAATGAGTATTTGGTGTACTGGGTGCAGAGCTGGCGATGGCCTGTGTTGCCTGTCCAAAGCAGGTATGATCACATGAATGTTCCCTATAAGTTATAACACAAAGTTGAGGGTCTGTGGTGCAGAGATTTCAATTCTGACACACAGTTCTAAAAATGTATAATGCTGACATGATGTACAGAGATTTTGTAACAGGGCTCATCATTTCCGAAAATGACCTATCCATTTTCGACCTGAGGGTTCAATGACCCATAGGTTTCTCAGAACAAGAAAATAACTGACAGAAAACTGTCTCAGGAGAGGAGTCGGCTGTTTCTGTTGCCTAAAAAATTAAAATTTTAATAAAATGAGAAAGTCTGCTGGAGCAGAGCACAATCAAGCTTTCTTTTTGGCCTTAGCCTAGTGAAGTTAAGATGCCCTGGCCGTCAACACTGTCAGTCGGGAAAGTCAACGCGCCCATTAATGTTTAACCCTCTACCACCACAGTCACCTCTCTCTCTCTCTCTCTCTCTCTCTCTCTCTCTCTCTCTCTGAAACTGAAAGAAGTTTTATATACAAACATCACTTGTTTGCTGGTACTTGGCCCATCCGGCTTCAGAAAACCAGTCTGGCACTACCTTTGAATTAATTAATTATCATGGTCAATCTATCTCCTGAAACTGGTAGGAGTTAAGGAACACCTCCAAAATTTGGGAATGGGGCTAAATGGGTTAACGTAAAAGTTACTGTGTGTTGTGTAGTGAATTTTGGTGTAGCCAATCAGCATCAAGTACATGCACTTTTGACAATATGAGCATTTAAAAGCACTAATATTTAATAACACAATGTTGTGTTCTTCCAAGTTTATTTTGTTCATTGGTTGTAGGGACTCTGGTGAGGAGCTAGTGGTTTTGTTGGTCTCGGACCCCCAGTTGATCGGTATTCAAGATGAACTTGGCTTCCCCATTGGCAGCATTACACGATGGGACTCTGACAGGTTTGTAAAATTTGTGCACACTCACTAGCGTGCAGATTGACGGAAAATATTTTTTGTACAGCTTAATTTATACTTAAGGGTGTGTAGTAAGTGAAACAGACTTTCTGCCAGCACAGAAATTGAGGGCAACAAAGCTTTGTTTGTGTAAGGAAAACAGAAAATATAGGTTGTGAACCCTTTTAGTTAGAACTAGAAGCATGAAACACAACATTTTGGATCAAAGATCCTGCTTCACAGTGATATCACTGTGAAAAAGGATCTGATCCGAAACATTCTGTTTCATGTTTCTAACTTAAAGGGTTTTCAACCTCTATTTTCTGTTTCCTTTCACATGAAACCCTTGCGGCATTAATTTTACTACATCTTGTTTGTGTAGTATTTGTCACTGTAGTATAGCCTTGATTTCAGCCTGTTTTGTTGCCGGACATTGATGCATTAATTCATTTGCTAAAAATGAGTATTCAATATATTTCATTGTGCTCACCGATGAGAATCAAAGACCAGTACATCTACATGTTAAAACCAGAAAGCATTTGACATTTTGTACTGTATAAATGTTCACTATTTGGGAATTTGTCTTTTCAGATTTTTGCAAAAGACATTTTCCTTGGCATTCAGCTACACCCAACCCGATGTAGTTGTGTTCCTCGGGGATTTGTTCGATGAGGGAAGCAAGGCATCAACATCTGAATATGAGTCCTACCTCAGCCGCTTTGAATCCATATTTTACCAGATAAAAAGTACTAAGGTAATTTTCTGCATTGAGATTATTGTAACAGATTTAGGACAAGGTAATTTAATCATTGTGTTCATACCGTAGTCGCTGACTTTTATTGAATGCTACAGTATTAGTCGTGTCAGTATACGTATTGAAGTGAAGTACATGTGTGTCATGGTGCAGTGTTATCTATTATAAAAGTCACAGTGTTACATTTGTTCACTGCCATGACACTGTTCACAACATTCAGCTGCAAGAATCTTTGATCTTCATGAGGCCCTACACTACAGGTGCAGGAACTCAAGAGGTTCAATGATTCTTGCTGGCTCCTGATATTTGACTTATCATTTAGCACAGCGATTGGGCTTTTAACTTGTGATTATATCAAAGATATTATATCCACTGACAGGAAGTGTTAACCCCTTGACTGCTGAAAAAAATGAAGATGATCCAACTGCAAGACTCATGGATCCTCATGAGCTCTCCCTCCCCCCCCCCCTCCCCTCCAGTTACGGGACTCATGAGGATCTGTGCCTTTTGCTGACATCACTTTGAATCCATGATTTTGGAATGGCTGGGGATCTTTGGCATTGAATTTGACCTGTGGCTGTTGGTAGCAGTTTTTGGCTCCCATGCGACAGCAAATGGGCCATCCGGTAAACTTTAAATTTGGCATTTTTTTCCGAGAATATTTAAGCTTCAGACTTCAAACTTGGCCAAAGGACTCTCTATGGCAAGACGTTTCTAAACATACCCCATTTTCAGTGTCCTCAAAGGTCAAGGTCACAGTGAGTCAAGAAAGGGGTTAAAAATAGCCACATTTTGACACAAATTGTTTCCCCTCTAATACTGTTGTCAACTTCAAACCCAAACTTGGTACAGAGATACATGTACCTGATGGTAAGACCTTTCTATGCATACTAATTTGGATGACCCCTTGGAAAGGTCAAGAGTCACAAGATCATCAGTGTGTGGAAAAAATGCCAGTTTTTTAATCACTTGATGAAATTGTAGTTATTATCAAAGTTTTTGCAAACTTTTCAGTCATATTTGGCACAAAGCTGATGATTAGACCTCTGTATGCATACTAATTTAGTGGTCCTCTCACAAAGGTTAAGGGTCGAGGGGGGGGGGGTTCAGAAACATCTCAGAAATAGCTGTATTTTGACGAAAATGTTTTTCTCAAATACTATATTAAACTTCAAACCCAAACTTGGTATAGAGATACCTGATGGCGAGACCTTTCTATGCATATTAATTTGGATGACCCCTTGGAAAGGTCGGGTCACTGAAGTTCATCAAGTGTGTGAAAAATGCCAGTTTTTGATAAAATTGTAGTTTTTGCAAACTTTTCAAGCAAACTGGTCACACGTAAGCCAGAAGGGCCTTGCCTTATTGTCACAAGGATTTCTGCAGGAATCATCACGACAAAAAAACGCTACCGACAGCCAAAGGGTTAACAAGGATCACGAAAGTACAGTCTGCATCCACTGACAGTGAAGGGGTTAACAGTCAGTGTTCATTGTGGTTCTGATCTTCAGTAAAATTCCAGTAAGCAAATGGACAGCTGGCCAGTATCAGCCACAGTTGGCTGCACACAGCTGTGTGCCAAAATTCTCTCTCTTGGCTTGACTTCGCAAACGAAGATTTTATAGGAGTTGCCCACGACGTCTGCAGGCTTGTTCATAATTAGCTTTAGGACATGGATTGTTACCTGAAAGAGTACACTTCTTTTTGGACAGGTGGTGTATGTACCTGGCGACAATGACATCGGAGGAGAGGGGGCCGATTTTAGAACACCATTTAAAGTTGGTCGCTTTGAGAATCATTTCCACAACTTGACTGGAGTCATCAACGTACATTTTGTCGATTTTATCATGGTATGTTGCACGCATGCTGAATGAACTGTGTAATTTGTTTCTGCTTAAACTTCAGTTATGTATGTTGTGTTTGGGTTTTTTAAATTGCATTAATTTCTGTGAGGTATGTTTCATATTTCTTAATAACATAACGGGGAAAGGAAAACTGTTGGGAAATTTCCATTTTGCACTACCAACTTTGTAACTTCAAGGGGTTGTCAGCCACCGTTATCACTCATTCACACCTCCTAACTCAGGCATGGGACTTTTCTGACTTTCGTTGGAAATCCGACTTTTTCCCCTGCATTTTGGTTATTTTTTAGATCAGTGCAAATTCGTTGAGAAAATTTTTTGAATTATGGTGCATATATTACATTTTTCTTGAACATATTGCTTACCTTTTGGCGATTTTCCGCCATTGAAGGTAACCTTTCCGCCGCACAAATGACAAGATTTCGCCTAGGAAGGGGGAAAAAGAAAATGCGACTCGATTGTATCGCTATTCTGCCTTATTCGCATTTTGCTCTTTGCTGAAATTGCTGTTACCAGAAGTAGCTAAAGCTACCGTTTTCGTTTTAAAATGGCGCAGCGCACAATGATACAGCGTGGCCCAAAATTTGATGATGACAGCTTCTATATCTGGTGAGTGTTCGAGGCGCAAGCCCCTCCCACCCCCACCCCTCCCCCCCCCACCCCCCACCCCCCCAACCTCCCCCACCCCTCCCGCTTATCGATTTCTTCGGACTAGTATGTCCATCACACGCCATTTCTGTCTCAACCCCAACACCACCACCCTCCCCCACCCCTCCCCCTGCTTATCAATTTCCGACAATTTGATCTGAACCTGGTCTCATGTCTGCTAACTGTAACAACTTTTTGAAAGTGTCTATTACAAAATTGTCTCAGCTGTGAGAGGTGGATTAGCCATGACAGTTCAAAAGTAGTGTCAGGTTAGCTTGCCAGAAGATGGGATTAACTATGATCGTTCAAGAGTAGTGCCAGACGAGCTTGGCACCTGAAAAGGTGCCAAGCTATTCTGGCACTACTCTTGAGCTGTCTTGGCCAATTGATCTGCTGTTTGTCTCGAGGACAGATTGCTGCACTGCAAGTGCAGCCCTCACACCTAGGTCCACAGGATGAGTTGAAGTGCAATTGAATCGCAACACTTATTCTGACCACAGAATATATTTATGTACATATAGATTCTTACAGTGGTGTTTAGGTGATACTGAGAATCTCACTCGAGTGGTTTTAAAACCTTATCCTACTTAAGCAAAAGCGAGTAGGATACGGTTTTAAGACCACGAGAGTGAGATTCTCCATATTACCTAAACAACGATGTAAGAATCTATTTCTTACTCACCTTTTTCTTGGCATAAATCAGATATGAGTTGGTTCTCGGCACACACCTAATCACAACACAGCCGCCATTGTGTCTTGGCAAAGATCTTGACTAATTTACTTTGTAATTTGACGTCAATATTTTGGATGCCAGACACATGTTCCTACACGATGATGTAATAGCGCAATACGTGAAGCCAGAGTGTCATTCGTCACTATGAAATGATGTCATTGCGCTTGAGCTGAAAGTAGGTCACATTTCAATATTGCGTGTGCCCATACCTTTTCTTTGACCAGACTTTCTACAAGGCAATTTTGTGCACACTTGGCTGGGATACAAAAACCCTTGTAGTGACTAATGGCCGACTTTTTGTAGCCCTTTTCTGTCGCGTCTTGGATGCCAGTTTTGTTCTATAAAAGATCACCAAAACGTTCTAAAGTACAAAGTTACTTAGTGTTGTTCAAAATAACAGGCACACTACTGACTGGAGACGGCAACATCATGAAAGATTTTAAATTATGTCATAAGTCTATTATGTATGAATATATATTCCTTTGTCATCAGTCATGTCTGGTGTGATCCAGGTCGAAAGATTTCTTCTTGATTTCTTTTTCGAAAACATTGGAGGAATGAAAACAAATACGTTATTGATAGCAGGGGCTTGCTGCACTGACACTTGTAGGCCTAAGGAAGGTCAGAGGAACTATTGTACCCCGAAGGTCTTCGGCCTTCGGGGTACAATGGTTCCTTTGACCTCCATCAGACCTACAAGGGTCCGTGTAGCAAAACGCTGCTATCAATAACTGACAGTATTTCATCGTTACACAGGCAGGCTGTGATAGTTCTTAGGCTTCTAGCTGACATGGTGTCTGCTTTTGCACTTGCAGATGGATTTCCGAACTCAGTATGACTCGCCCTTGGAGAAGAAACAGATCTTTACAGATTTGGTTCACCGGCTCACTGCACCTATTCGCCTCCTCGTCAATCATGAGTCCGTCATAACCAAGATGAAGATGCTAGTTTACCCTGTAGGTTGTTTTTTCCCTTGATTATATTATAGTTAATTGTGTGTTGATGTTCATAATTTTGTGTGTGTTGGTCTGTGATTTTGGACCTTACAGCACTTGCAGATTAAAATATAATATTATAGTTAATTGTGTGTTGATGTTCATAGCTTTGTATGTGCTGGTCTGTGATATTTGACCTTATCTTAAAGCTGTAAGGTCCAAAAGCATATATATGCCAGCACGCATTAAACCTTTGCATGTCGGTAGCAGTTTTTGTATCGATGATTCCTATAGGAGTCATCATGACAAAAACCACTACCGACACGCAAAGGGTTAATTTGTATATGATTAGATTGTTATGTTTTGCCTTCGGTTTTACAGCGCACATTTGAGTATGATTTGATTTTGATCCTTTGGTTCCTTTTATTTCTTCTCCAGATGCTGAAACAAGTGCAACCAAACTTGATACTTTCAGGTCATTGGCATGAGGTAAGTTAGGAGAGAGTATCCAAACAAAAACACCTATCAGCAGAAAACAATGGCCAAAACTGTGCATTTTCTCATACACACAATGAAAAACCACTGAGAACATCGTTTATGTAAACTTGTTACTCTGCATGTTCGCAGTGGCTTAGTGGTTTTGGCCCGAACACTATCGTGTTTCGTGATTTACATGTATATTTACCTGCATTGACTTTTATTTTCTCAAAATCATTACCGGCGGCATTACTACTAGGAAGGCTTCGCTTAGCTTAACAATTTTAGCCCAAAAAAACTTGTTGTGTACCTGACGACAGGGGAGGCAACCACAAGGGTGTCATTACCAGGATCCCCCGAGTGACCTCCCCTGCCTCCCTATCTGGTGGCGCGCTCACCGTTTCCCGCCAGTCTCTTCGCTTAGCTCACCAGGACAGGCTGTGTGCACCTCGGGTGCTCCAGCTGTGGATGGTGGGATTATTGTTGTGTACTCTGGATTCTTTGGATTATTTGTGTTACGGACATTCGTGGACATGTGGTGCATTGTGTTTTGTGCTTGGATTACCTACATGTTCTGTGGATTACTTGGTGTTGGGTTTTCTGTGGGATTACCGGTTTGAGCCATGACAAGGTAAAACGGCGGTTACTGCTTCCAGCCGGTTACGACCAGTCGGCGGCGGAGATGTATGCAAGCCAACTGGGAGTGCCGTCCCTCTTCAGAGGCTCCCCGCTTCTCGCCGGTCTTCTTTTGTCCTTTGTTACAGTGCTTAGGTACAGACCTACACCAAGTGTGGCGCCTTCCAGTGGCCTAGCAACGGCCATGATGTCTGCCTACCATGCTCGGGCTGCTCCTCCGATCAGACAGGCGACAGTGCATGACGTGGGAGGAAGAGAGATGGTCACAGCTGTGGGCATTTTCCCAGAGGGATAAACAGACGCCTTGCACACAGCTGATGAACAAAGCAATCATCGACGACATGAAGGGAAAGGCAGTCATACTGGTCGGTGCCTCAGGCAGCGCTGCCCCGCCCTGAGCGGATGAATGAGCCTAGCAGCAGCGATCAGGGCTTGCCCCCCATTTGGACCCGGCACCAAGAGCTCCACCGCCGCCTCGTAGAGGCCCGGGACATGCTCGACCGCCAGTGATGGGGTTCGCCCCTAGGCATGTGTCGGCATATGGAGCTCGGTCCGCAGTAAAGATGTTGGGCCAGATTATCACCCCCCAGGTGAGAGAGAGAGAGCCCAAGCGGGGACCCACCACCCTCTGAGAGGCAAGTGCCCGCCAGCCTTAGGCCGGACCAGCGCCGTCACCGGGCCGCGTCTAGGACGCACCTCTCAGGGAGGAACAGGAAAGATAGCCACAGAACATACACAAGAGCTCCACCCCACCTCGTAGAGGCCCCGGATATGCAAGGACGCTCACTACTGGATTTGTCCCCTAGGTATGGGTCGGCATATGGAGCTCAGGCATCTCGCAGTAAACAGAGGGCGAGATTTCAGTCATGTGAGACACAACAGACGCAAGAGCTGCACCCCGCCTCATTGAGGCCCCGGATATGCAAGACCGCCCTCGACGGGATTCATCTCCTGGGTACACGTCAGCAGATGGAGCTCAGGCCCCTTGCAGTAAGGCGAACCAACTGACGGGACGTGCTTCCCTATTATGTTTGGACAGGGAAATGTTATGGAGACTGAAGCTGTGCCTAGGGAGGACGGACATTCGGTCATTAGAGCCAGCAGACGGGAAGTGTTGCCCCGTCGCAATTGAGCCCCCAGGATACCTCCCCCACGCCTTAGGAGCATGAAGAGGGACACAGGCTTCAGGGTCCCGAGTCGAAGAGTGGAGTCACAGACAAGAACGAATTCGCAGGGCTGATCCTCAATGTCCGAAGCACTATTGGGAGGAACTAACTCGGTCAGCAGCCGTCAAGAGGTAGTTCCTCGTCGAGTGCGGCCTCCTGGAACACCACCCTGCCATCCACCCACCCACACTCCGCCCTAGGAGGTAGAGAGAGACTCACAGTGGCCATGGCCCTGCATCACACAGGGACGAAGTCTACATGTTCGTTAGGGCTACCACATCAGATGGGGACAGGGCACTGCAGATGCCTAACGCCAGGGAGCGTCTTCATTTCCCTCTCCGCCTCTCCGACCAGCGGACAAGCTGGAGTACGGTGCAGCAGCAGATCTCTTCATGACACCGAGCATCAGAGGCGCCCTCCAGGAGCGGCCGATCTTCCGACCAGATCTTCAAGGGTCGATCTTCCTCGGGGGAAACGACAGCCTCGACTCCAGCGCCGGGACCACAGAGACGGCAGCGGCAGGACAGAATCTCCCTACCTTTCGGCACACGACCTCGGCCGGTTGGACAAGGGAGCAAGCGCAAACGCATCAACACAATGTGGCCCGCACTCTATCCGAGTGGGAGCAGCGTCTTACGGGTCAGGAATCCTCGTAAGTGGACGAGGGATCAAGCGGACAGACACATCAACAGGCTGGAGATGAAAGCAGTGTGGCTCGCGCTCTCTCCGAGTGAAAGCAGCGTCTCACGGGTCAGGATATCCTCGCAGTTGGACGAGGGATCGAGCAGTCAAACACATCAACAGGTTGGAGATGAAAGCAGTGTGGCTCGCGCTCTCTCCGAGTGGGAGCAGCATCTCTCGGGTCAGGATATTCTCGTATGTGGACGAGGGATCGAGCAGTCAAACACATCAACAGGTTGGAGATGAAAACAGTGTGGCTCGCGCTCTCTCTGAGTGGGAGCAGCGTCTCACGGGTCAGGATACTCGTACTCTCCGACAACTCGACAGTGGTGGCCTACATCCAGAACCGGATGACGAGGAGGCGCTAAGTCTACACACAGAGGACGTGGTCCGTTCAGTGATACGGACCAGTCCCGGGAGTTCCACCTACACGACGTGGTCAGGGCGCCTTAAAGTGACAGGCGCAGGACTATGCCACTAAAACAAAGGCACACGTCTATTTCTGCCCTTGGCTCCGGGCAGATGAGACACCTCGGCGCAAACCGTCCCTAGCTTCGCTGGGTCTTTCGTTCGGCATTCAAGAGCTCTCCCCAGAGGGGGCCCAGACATTGCGCACCCGAGCACACAAGTCAAGCAGGGGCTACTAGCAGCGCCTTGCCCGCTTTGGCACAGGGCGGAATATTTGGCGGCCGTAGGTGGGCGGGCCGAGTTTACCTTCGCCCGCAGAGACCTATCAGACCTATCCAGCCAGCGTGTCTACCTGGCACTAGTTGGGGTCATCTCGGCGGCACAGCACTCCCTCCCGGCGCCACAGGCGCCATGGGTAATGCCTAGCTAAAATTGTCGGGAGTGGCGCGTAGGGACGGGCCTCGATAGTTCACCTGCAGAGCGCTCGGGCAGGGGACAGGTGTACCAGATTGCGGCACCCTCCACCCATTCGCCATTCTTCCTCGTAGTAATGCCGTCGGTAATGGTTTTGAGAAAATAAATGAATTTTTCTCTAAAATGTATTTTTTCGAAAAATACTTAACAACGGCATTACCGCAGAGGTCTCTCCCGCCTTCCCCACATGCCGCAGTTGAGCTAAGACTCGGAGACTGGTGGGAAACGGTGAGCGCGCCACCAGATAGGGAGGCAGGGCAGGCCACTCGGGGGATCCTGGTAATGACACCCCTTGTGGTTGCCTCCCCTGTCGTCAGGTACACAAGTTTTTTTGGGCTAAAATTGTTAAGCTAAGCGAAGCATTCCTAGTAGTAATGCCGTCGGTAAGTATTTTTCGAAAAAATACATTTTAGAAAAAAATACATTTTTCAAACATGTTCGCTGTATTTATCATTTTACCGTATGGTCCGCGACAGGAAATTGCATGACAACAGCATCATGAGCAGCAGAGTTTAAACTGTGAGGTCAGGTGAAATTTGTTTTAAGTTGGCAAAAAGCCATGTTGATCATAAATGGAAATGCATCATGTTTTTCCTTGTGATTGCTTGCAAAGAAAGGCATTTGCTCAAAACAGGTTCTACTTTGGATGCACTATACATATGTTCCAGTCTTACCATTATGTGTGTGAGACATGCCTGTCCAGCAATGATGATAGTGCCCACTGGCCCGTCCACGTACGCGATATCCGAAAACTGCAAGGCTTCACGGAAGTGGACTTCACAAGCTTGTTGGCTATAAACGAAATCATGGTGCCCACGTGCAGCTATCGAATGGGGACTGCCACTATGGGCTATGGTGTGGGCGTTTTCCGTAAGTTTTTTTTTTCTTTTTTTTCTTTACTCATTCACTGCCATTGGACACAGATTGCTTGTGCAATCTTAACTCATTCAGCCCGGCGCATGTATTTCCCAAATTTGGGAGGCGTCATCTAACGACTATGCACCTGTTGCAGGAGATGGGTCGACCATGATAATTCAAGGGTAGTGCCAGATTAGCTTGGCGCCTGTTGAATTATCATGGTCGACCCATCTCCTGCTGTAGTGTGTCAGGGCTGAATGGGTTAATTTGAATCGCTTGCTTTAACCCCTTTACTGTCACTTGACGCAGATTGTGTTTCTGCAGTCTTCATTGATACAACGCACAAGAGCCCCAGCCGTCCCAGGAACATGGATTCAAAGTGGTGTCAGCAAGAGGGATAGATCCTCATGAACTCCTTGCAACTGCGGGGCCTCATGAGGATTATTGTCTTTTGCAGTAAGGTCGTGTTCACTTTTTCTCAGCGGTCCAGGGATGAATAACTGTCTGAATCTGTGTTGGTCTCTGATTTTGGACCTTTGGCTCTAGAATCATGCAAGGGTTAAACAACAGGATGAAAATGTCATCCCAAAGTCTACCATATTGTACCTACCTTCTGATCCATTTTCCTCCTCTCTAACCCAACCTCTGATCAACACAAACCGGCGCACACAAATAAAGAAGGACAAAGGTCGCTTCCTGCCATTAGTAGGCTCTGTGGGCTTATGTAGTTTACAGGAATTCTGAAGAAGAATAGCAAGAGCATCAAAATGATGTCACTATAAGCTTCACATCATGGCATCGCTAGTCTCACGACACCGTGTACACAGTGATGAATTTGATGTTTTACGTCGCTCATCCGAAAGGCACGCAACCTCTTCCAGGGCTGACTGTTTGATAGGAATATATAGTGGATCCTAAACTTCAAATATGAATTAGGTACAATGCTGCATTACGAACTCGTTTAATATCTCCCTTCAAACTAACTGTATGCAAAGTATCTAGTAAGAATAACAAAAAATACGGACTCAAATGCGGATCGACCAGTGTTTGTGAAACGGCCATTTTCTTATCAAACTGTAACATACTTAAATAATTTAAAAAACTGCTTCAGGAGAATTCACGTAAGGAAAATATCCTAAAGTTTCAAACTTGTCTGTCCACAAATGTGGGCACTAGTCACTGTCACATACATACACGCACATATGGCGTTTGGCGCCAAATGTACGTTCTCTAGCAAGGTTTGCGTAGCTAGACATGACATCTTTTTTGTCTTGTTACTTCTTTGCCAGGATTCGGGGCCCGCCCGCCCAGCATATCATGTGCATTCTCCGGAACGCACTTTGACTAGCCCCATTTCAAAGTCTGATCAGTACAGTAGACAAAAAAAAAATGACAGACCATTTCACAAATGTGAAAGTATTGATGTTTTCTGGTAGTACTTTTTTGGGCTCACGTACGAAGCAAAAGTGCATCTGTTTTGGGCCAGTGGTCATCCGTCCGCCGTTGGCCGTGGTAAACTTTAACGTTTGCATTTTCTTGGACACTATTTAAGCCAGACTTCAAACTTGGCCCAAGGATACTTTGTGGCAGGACCTTTCTAAGCATACCAATTTGAGTCACCTCTCACAAAGATCCAGGTCACTAGGGATCAGGAAATAGGTCAACTATATTTTGACATAATTTATTTTTCTCAAATACTATTCACAACTTTAAACCCAAACTTGGTACAAAGATACCTGATGGGAAGACCTTTCCATGCATAGTAACTTGCTTGATCCCTCGGAAAAGGTCAAAGGTCACAAGAGCTCAGGAAATGGTCCAAAAAAGCCATATTTTGACACAAGATGGTTTTTTCTCAAATAATCTTCACAACTTAAACCCAAATTTGCTACAGAGATACCTGATGGTAAGACCTATCTATGCATACTAATTTGGGTGAGCCCTCAGAAGGGTCAAGGGTCACAAGAGGTTGGCAAATGTGTGTAAAATGCTAATGTTTGATATCGTAGTTATCAACAGTTTTACAAACTTTTTTATCAGATTTGACACAAAGGTAGCTGATGATGATGAGACCTTCCGATGTATACTAATTTAGTCGACTCATCACAAGGGTCACGGGGTTTTGACAGATGTGTGAAAACTGATTAAATTTTGAGAAAAAAATGGATTTTTCTGGTGCAGAAGCCATCCCTTTACTATTGTCACAGAGGTCACACATGTAGATCAGTCATACACGTGAGCTTTGCCTTTCTTGTTTTTCTAATTGTTGGAAGTTTTTTACTTTATTTTGTGAAAAGTGCATAAATGCTGTCTCTCACAGGTGTCAAGTTCAAGTATGAGTCTAGGATTATTTGTTTGCTGGTCTGTGATTTTGGACCTTAGGCCTCTAACGGCCCTGCTACACCTGCCCGGTTTTGAGGCCAATTCCCGATCAGTTTCGAATCGGTAGGTGATCGGGCCGGACTAAAAAAACGTGTGCACTGCCACACATTTCCCGACTTGTTTAGCCGACCGGTTTGAACCGAAGATCAAAGTCGTACATGTTCTGCAAAATGGCTGCTTGTTTTGACAGTGATGATGATGTGCTTGCATTATCAGCAGTTTTGCATCATATTCAGGAAGAGGCGTGCGAAACATCAGCAACGGCGGTGGTACTGATCACAACAGGCGTGTTTCGCCATTTGCAAACTGAAACGACATGCTTTGCGAGATGCGCTCTGATTGGTTGAAGCTTACAACCGGGGCCAATTCGGATCGGAAAAATAGAGCTGGTTCTAGACACCCGATTCCCAGCCGATTGGGACCGGATCAGATAATTGACGTCATCCGATCGCAATCGGATCGGAATCGGCTTCAAAATCGGGGCACAACCGGCACGTGTGGCGGGGCCTTAAGAGCTGTAAGGTCCAAAATCACAGACCAATTATTTTGTCATTTGCCTGTTCCAGGGAAGTCGGGATCAATGCAGTACAGTGTGCTGTGGCTACCATCACGCTACCATCAGCTGTATGTGTATCTGGGTGCTGTGCTGCTGCTTCCTTTAATCGTCTTTTTCCTCTATATCTGCATCTACATGGACACTTCTACGAAGCGACAAAGGTGACAAAAACAAGAAGTGTGGAGCTTAACCCTTTTAGCCCCAAGGTCCCATTTCTCAAATTTTGGAGGTGTTGCCTAACAGCTATGTACCAGTTGCATGAGATGGATTGACCGTGATAAATCAAGGGTAGTGCCAGATTAGCTTGGCGCCTTCAGGCGCCAAGCTATTCTGGCACTACCCTTGAATTATCATGGTCAAGCCATCTCCTGCTGTAGGGTACCGGGGCTAAAAGTGTTAACCACATCGTGCATGCAGTCACTAGTACTGTATACAGCAGTGGTGGCTGCATGCAGAAGGGGTTTTATACAGCCCTGGTAGCTGCATGCACAAAGAAAGGCAACACAGTAGACATATCTGTGATGATAACAACAAGTGACGGACAACGATCTGTGATACAAGTCATCATCCATGTTCTCATTCCTCCACACACCCCACCCACCTGAGAAGCACTTTTGGGGTCTAGTACTCTGTCACTGCCAACCCCAGTAGCTTAAAAGTCTTTGGGCCCATGACAGCCGCAGTGGGCCCGCGCACAGCTGTGCTCGGGCCTACTGCAACCATCTGGGGCCTGATGACCTTTGTGTACTGGGAATGTTGCAGTGCATATCAGGCACAACCCGTGAACTATCATGGTCAGCCCATCTTTCATTGTAGAGGTACCAAGACTGAAAGCTAGTATGAGACTTGCTGCTTTGTGCTTAACCCTGCTCCAACCACAGGGTTAATTTCTCAGTTTAACTTTAAGTCTACATTGTTCTCACACCGCTTTTGTCCCTTGTCAGATTATTGCTGTTGGAAGACCAGTTTACCCACTTGCGCCTGCTGCCACCAGTACTGTTTAGTACAGTAGCACACTTTTTGCTGTCTTGTGCCGATCTAATTGACACAAAATATAAACACTTCACAGCAGACCCCTTGAAGGTTTTGTTCCGGGATGTGCCTCCGGACAGGATCTTCAGTTTTCTGAGAGAGTGCAATATTTTGATAAGATTTGAGCATTCTTAGACTATGATAAATCTATTTCTTTTGACTTTCTTGAGAGTCTGTAGACGTTTTCTTTAAAGACCTGTGAGACATTTTAGCATGAAATATTTTTAAGATATATTTACATCTTGTCTTAAGACCTTTCTTTTGGCTGGCTTTTTACCCATCCCGCCGTGAGATGGCCTTAGTTGCCTGCTCAGCGTTAAACCCAAATAACTAACTAGTACAGTGGCAATGTGCACAAAGGGGTTAACACATTGTGCTCCAAGAATTAAATCCCCAAATTTTGAAGTTGCCCTCTGCAGGACTGTACTACAGCGATAGAGGCCGATTGAGCATGATAGTTCAAGGTTGGTGCCAGAATAGCTTGGCGCCTATGGGCGCCAAGCTATTCTGGCACCACCCTTAAACTATCATGCTTGATCCATGTCTTGCTGTGGTGTGTCGGGGCTGAAAGAGTCAAGTGGGGCGGTCCGTGGCGCAGTGGTTAAGGCGCCTGCCACCAATGCCAAAGGTGCGCGGTTCGATACCGGGTTCCGGCGTTGGACTTTTCTCCTCTGGTAAGTGTCACCGTTAATTCGGGCGGACCGTCGGGGGTTCTTTCTCCGGGTACTCCGGTTCTTCCACCCCCCCCCCCCCCTCACTTTGGTACCGGTCTCAGGCCACTTTACAAATTTCAAATACAAGCGATCAAAAATCTCTGTAACTTCAGTAGCTGACTGGCCCTTCGTTTGTCTTGTACTGTGTTTGTCTTAAATGGCGTAAATCCGTGTCTGTTTCGTGAGTGTGTGTGTTGGGTTTCAGGCGCGGCGCTTTGAGTCGATTTCCCCAAAATTGAGAAAAAGCGCCTATATAATAACGCTATTATTATTATTATTATTAAGTCATTAAAGCCGTCCGGCGTAAAATGCGGTGGAAACGCTGTACGACACCGATTTTGCAGATATTGATGCAGGACGCATGAAATGAATTAAGTATATTTACAAAGCAATCACAATTTTGGGCTCAAGTGCGAAGCAAAAGTGAGTATGTTTTGGGCCAGTGGTCGTCCGTGGCAAACTTTAATGTTGGCATTTTCTCGGAGACTATTCAAGCCACATTCTTCAAACTTGACCCAAGGATACTTTGTGGTAAGACCTAAACATACCAATTGAGTGACCTCTCACAAAGGTCAAGGTCACAGGGGATCAGGAAATAGGTAAAAAATAACTATATTTAGACATTTATTTTTTCTCAAATACTATTCACAACTTCAAACCCAAACTTGGTACAAAGATACCTGATGGGAAGACCTTTCTATACATACTAATTTGCTTGATCCCTCAGAAAGGTCAGGAGTCACAAGAGCTCAGGAAATTGGTGAAAAATAGCCATATTTTGACAAACGATGTTTTTTTCTCAAATACTATTCACAACTTCAAACTTGCTACAGAGATACCTGATGGGAAGACCTTTCTATGCACACTAATTTGGTTGATCTCTTGGATAGGTCAAGAGTCATGAGAGCTTAGGAAATAGGTCTAAAATAGCCATATTTGGACAAGAGATGTTTTTTCTCAAATACTATTCACAACTTAAAACCCAAATTTGGTACAACCCAACCCAGGTCTGCCCTGGGGGACTTGGGTGGGGTTGACTACTTTTTAGTTCCCAGGGTCACCCTGGTCAGCCCCGCAGGGTGGGTTTTCCCCTCTATTCTGGGGCATGTGTTTCTGTCTACCCTTGGTCCATTCACCTGTATTTTCCTTTTTTAAACTCTCCCTACTGTCTGCGCTGCATGTAGCGCTTGATATTGAATGTGTGTTGCTAAATGGTCTTAGCTTTATTTAGGCCCCATGTAGTAGGTTTATTTAATGTATTGGACCAGCTGGCGACATACATTCAATATTCTGTTGTTTTGGGTTTTTTTCACAAGCAGTGCAGGCACGTCCTGAGAAAGTCTTGTTGCTGTCGGGATGTTAAGCAATGTACAATCAATCAATCAAACCAAATTTGGTACAGAGATACCTGATGGTAAGACCTATCTATGCATACTAATTTGGATGACATCTTGGAAAGGTCAAGGGTCACAAGAGGCTGGCAAATGTGTGTAAAATGCTGATGTTTTTATAAAATTGTAGGTATTCCCAAATTTTTCAACCAAATTTGGTACAAAGATAGCTGATGATAAGACTTTCCTATGCATACTGATTTAGTCGACTGATCACAAAGGTCAAGGGGGTTGACAGATGTGTGAAAAATGCTTGCATTTTCAGAAAACATGGATTTTGCTGCTGCAGAAGCCAGCCCTTGTCACAAAGATCACACATATGTAAATCGGTCATACAGGAGCCATAATGGCTTTGCCCTTCTTGTTTTACTCTTTTTCCTACAAGTGTGTTTGAACACTTTATGATCTCCACTCTCTGCATTGTTTGCATGACTGCTGATATATACACAAAGTTACACTTGCAGCTGTTTACTTTTGGTATCATTTGTTTTGTCATATACTTCGTGTGCTAATATAATACCAGCATTTGAGTCTGAAAACTGCAATACAACAGTATGATGCTTGCTTTTGTGACATTTATGAACTACCTGTACTCAGGTATTACAGTGGGAACAGCATAAAGTTGTGTTACATTGCCATAGTTGATTTTCTACCGGTATTATATACTAGTAGTGGAAATAAATCAGCAGCTTAAAACTCTTATCATTCGGAATACACCAGTGGGTGAAATAAGTATGACTAAAATAGTTCAAGGGTAGTGCCAGAATAGCTTGGGACCTGTTGTCTCTTGGCTTGACTTCGCGAACGAAGATTTTATAGGAGTTGCCCACGACGTCTGCAGGCTTGTTCGTGGCTGCGGAGGCCAATCCGAGACAGGCAGGTTCGACCGCAGTGGCTGCAGGGGAAGGTATGGCCAGGGTTCTGAGCTGCGGCATCTCTGTTTTTTCTCCTGAGCCGCTTGTCCTTAAGGCTAGCTCTGTGAGAGTCCTCAAAGGAGACAGCTGCCTTGTAAATGGTGGAGCGCCAGGTGTCACGGTCCGCAGCAAGCGAAGACCACTGGTGGTGGTCGATTTGGCAGGCACTAAGTGACTTCTTGAGACAGTCTTTGTATCTCTTCTTTGGTGCCCCTCTGTCACGGTGTCCAGTAGCAAGCTCGCCGAACAGGGTGATCTTTGGTAGGCGATGATCCTCCATCCTGGAGACATGCCCCGCCCAGCGGAGCTGTGTCCGCAGCAGCAAAGCCTCGATGCTCACAGTTTCAGCCTGTTCAAGGACCTCGACGTTGGTGACATAGTCACTCCAGTGAATGCCCAGGATGGTACGCAGGCAGCACTGGTGGAAGCGTTCGAGGAGTCGTAGTTGGCTGCGGTAGAGGGCCCAGGACTCGGAACCATACAGCAGGGTGGTGAGGACCACAGCTCTGTACACGCTGATCTTGGTGCCTGTTTTCAGCTGTTGATTGTGCCACACCCGCTTGAAAAGTCGCCCGAAAGCGCTGTTCGCTTTTGCCAGCCTGCTGTCAAGCTCCTTGTCCAGCTTGGCGTCCGACGTGATAATGCAGCCAAGGTAAGTAAACTTGTGCACTGACTTTAGTTCAGACTCGCCAATGGTGATGTGAGGAGGGCGATACACTGTCTTGGGTGCCAGCTGATGGAGGACCTCTGTCTTTTTCAGACTGACCTCGAGTCCAAAGAGCTGGGCAGCATCTGCGAAGCAAGACGTGATGCGCTGCAGGGCTCTCTCTGTGTGTGCAACGAGGGCAGCATCATCAGCAAAAAGCAGCTCACGAATCAGTTGGTCTAGGGTTTTCGTGTGGGCCTGCAGTCGTCTGAGGTTGAACAGGCTGCCATCGAGACGATACCTGATGTACACTGCATCGTCATCATCGAGGTCCACTGTGGCCTGCTTCAACATCATGCTAAAAAAGATGGTGAAGAGGGTCGGTGCCAGCACGCAGCCCTGCTTTACGCCGTTGAGAATAGGGAATGGTTCTGAGAGGTCATTGTTGAGTCTGACCTGGCCTTGCTGGTCCTCGTGTAGCTGGACAATCATGTTGAGGAACTTTGGGGGACCGCCAAGTCGCTCCAGGATCTGCCACATGCCTTGCCTGCTCACAGTGTCGGATTTTTTTTTAAGATTGGCACCTGTAGGCGCCAAGCTATTCTGCCACCACCCTTGAACTAAAGCCATTGATCTATATCCTTATCTGCAACTGTGCAAGTACTATTATGTAGCTTGCCTATGGCAGTGCACAATTTTGAAGCTTTTAGCCGCAATATGATATGGGTTAAATTGTGTTACATTTCCATTATTATTTTCTGTTTGTTTTCTATTAAAGTGAAAACCTTGCAACTTGATGCTATCATGAAATTTGTTCTTCATTTGCTTTTGGAGATTTAAACCTGTTTCAACAAAGTGGTGGTTTTAAAAAAAAGAAACTTGCATGAAACTTTTTAAAACACGTTTATTACTAAACATTTAACTCATTCAGACTGACGGCCGTATTTCCCAAATTTTGGAGGCGTCATCTAATGAGTATGCACCAGTTGCAGGAGATGGGTCGACCATGATAATTCAAGAGCAGTGCCAGATTAGCTTGGCGCTGACAGGCGCCAAGCTAATCTGGCACTACCCTTGAATTATCATGGTCGACCCATCTCCTGCTGTAGTGCATCAGGGCTGAATGGGTTAAAATAGTACATGTATAACAAATAAAACGGGCCACAGACACAAAGACAAAATTCTGAAACAAGCAAATGGAACCCTGAATAATGTTGCCCTTACTCCTATAGTAACCTTGTAAGCAACTCACAGGAAAATGCATAAACACATCAGGCATGGGAATTGTCCGCCTAAAGGCTAATTTCCGCCGAAATGATTTGCTCAGCCGCCCCCCCAAAAAAAATTGTCCGCCGAAAAAAAATTGCTCAAGACAGAGTGCTGTTTAGTGTGCATCTGATCATGATCTGGTAAGCAGCAGCACCCCCCCCCCCCCCCCCCCCCCCCCTGTCGTTTGATTTTTTGGCCGCTGAAATGCAGGACCACGCTACCCCCCTCCCCCGTTGTTTGATTTCAGCCACGCTACCCCCAACTGGAAATTTCAGACTTTTTTCACTTTTCTAATTCCCATGCCTGACACAGAGTCCCAAATAGCTCAGGCGGTTAAGCCTCGGAGCAGGAGAGCGAAGGGAATCGCCGGGTCGTGGGTTTGAATCCTCGTCCCACCCCGGTAGCTGGACTTGCAATCCAGGGGGAAATGACGGGCTTGTTCAATAGCATGCCCTTTGAAAGGTCCTGGTAAATCAAAGTGGCACAGTTGGAGTGTGCCTGAGTTGATCAGTGTTCAGGTTGTACTCCATAGGCAATAGATTTCCCTGTCCCCCATAACCCGCCCGTCAGGGCCGTCCATTATCACTTCGGTGCCGCGGACGTTAAACCCGAACTAACCAACCAACCATGCATGAACACGACATTTAATCCCTTCACTACCAGTTTACAGACATTGTGTTTCTGCAATATTCATTAAGAACTGCAGCTGAATATGGATTCAAAGTAATGACAGCAAGAGGCATAGATCCTCATAAGCCCCATGGCCCACAACTGCGGGGGCTCAAGAGGATCGATGTCTCTTGCAGTCGAGTGGTGTTCAGTTTTTCTCAGCTGTAAAGAGGTCAATACTTCAATCAAACACAAAGCACAGAGATGGATCTGTTGTGATGCACTGTATTTCAAGGGTAGTGCCAGATCAGCTTGGCACCTTCCCAGGAACCAATATTAAGCTATATAATCTTGCAATCCTCGCGCTGGGACCATACGGCGTTGAGGCGCGTCCCCTGGGTGGTGGATAGGGGGTCCCTCGTGAGAGGGGTGCACCGAATGAAATAAGGTGCCGTGAACCAACATGGTCTAAGGGAAGGTGACCCCGACAGAAAACCCCTGGTCCTCCTAGTAAGGGGGTTGGGCGTGGGGGTAGCTTCCCCACCCTGCAAAAAAGGAAATAGCTACAAAAACGCCGACGAAAAGACTAACAGTAATTCCTTTCCTGGAGGACGAAGGTTCTTCTACTAGAAGACTTATGACGTCCTGTGGTGAAAGCCGGAAGTCTTCGGAAGCCACAGGACCGAGCCGCCTCTCTCTATCCAGGGATACAACCATGGGCACATGGAACGTCAAGACCATGTACCAGAGCGGCAAGGCCGCCCAGATAGCAGCGGAAATGCAAAAGTACAACCTTTCCCTGCTAGGCATCAGTGAAGCCAGATGGACGCAGTCTGGCCAGAAAAGGCTGTTAAGTGGGGAGATGATTCTGTATTCAGGTCATGAAGAGGAGAATGCCCCCCATACAGAAGGAGTAGCACTCATGCTGTCACCAGTGGCACAGAGAGCGCTGATGGGCTGGGAACCTCTTGGGCCAAGAATTATAACAGCAGCCTTTAGAACCAAGAAAAAGCTCAAGCTGAACGTCATCCAGTGTTATGCGCCCACCAATGACAGTGACGAGGAAGAGAAACAAGAGTTCTACGACCGGCTCCAGAGTGCCGTGGACAAATGTGCGGAGCGAGACATCACCATCATCATGGGCGATTTTAATGCCAAAATAGGGGAGGACAACACCGGATACGAAGAGGTGATGGGGAGACAGGGACTAGGCTCGGAGATGAGTGAGAACGGGGAGAGGTTTGTAGACTTTTGTGCTCTAAACCGACTTGTCATTGGAGGCAGCATCTTCCCACACAGAAGAATACACAAAGCAACTTGGGTCTCACCTGACCATATAACAGAGAACCAAATAGACCATATCTGCATTAGCAAGAAATTTAGAAGATCCCTTCAAGATGTTCGAGTGAGGAGGGGAGCAGATGTCGCCTCAGACCACCATCTGCTTACCTTAAGAATGAAGCTCAAGCTAAAGAAAAGCCGCACAGAGACAACAAGAAGACAGCGCTATAATGTAGGCCTCCTGAGAGAAACTGGAGTTAGAGAAGAGTTCAAACTGGTGCTGCCCAACCGGTTTCAAGCGCTACAGGAGCTAGTAAATGAAGAGGAGGCGGTCACCACAGAGCAGCAGTGGAAGGCAGTTAGAGAGGCGCTGAACTCAACCTGCAAAGACACTGTAGGGTTCAGGAAACACCACCACAAGGACTGGCTGTCGGCACAGACCTTGAAGAAGATAGAAGCGAGGAAGCAGAAGAAAGCAGTTGTCAACAACAGTCGCACGAGAGCAGCCAAAGTAAGGGCACAGGGGGAATACTCTGAAGCCAACCGCGAGGTGAAGAGGAGTATCAGGGCAGACAAGAGGGCCTACACAGACAGCCTGGCAGCAGAGGCAGAAAAGGCAGCAGGCAGCGGCAACATGAAACAGCTCTACGACATTACCAGAAGATTGTCGGGTAAGTATGGCCATACAGAAAGACCAGTAAAAGACAAAGAAGGCAAGCCTATTGCAGACAGAGCAGACCAACTTGACAGATGGGCCGAGTATTTTGAAGAGTTACTGAACAGACCTAGCCCACCCGACCCCCCCGACATCCAGCCGGCAGAGACCGACCTACCCATCAGCTGTGACAGACCCAGCCGGGAAGAGATCAGAAAAGCAGTGGCATTTTTGAAGAATGGCAAAGCAGCAGGGCCAGATGGCATCCCAGCGGAGTCTCTGAAAGCAGACCTAGAGACAACAGTTGAGATGCTGTACCCACTGTTTGGAAAGATCTGGGAAGAGGAGGTGATGCCAGCTGACTGGAAGGAGGGGTACCTAATCAAGCTTCCCAAGAAAGGCGACCTCAGCAAGTGTTCCAACTACAGAGGAATCACCTTGCTGTCAGTACCAGGAAAGGTCTTCAACAGGATCATCCTAGAGAGAATGAAGAGCTCCGTTGACCCCCAGCTGAGAGACCAGCAAGCAGGATTCAGGAAGAACCGATCATGTACAGACCAGATCGCCACTCTCCGCATCATCGTGGAACAGTCTCTGGAGTGGAGCTCCCCGCTGTACGTCAACTTTGTGGATTATGAGAAAGCATTTGACAGCGTGGACCGAGAGATGTCGCGTGATCCACGAAGGGCAGTTCACCAGAGAGCTCCAGGTCAGAACTGGTGTCAGGCAGGGGTGTCTGATGTCTCCGTTCCTCTTCCTACTGGCCATAGACTGGGTCATGAAGATGACCACAGAGCACAGATGAAGTGGAATACAGTGGACACTGTGGACACAGCTTGACGACCTCGATTTTGCAGACGACTTGGCATTACTGTCCCACACTCATCAACAAATGCAGGACAAGACCACGAGGCTTGCTGACATCTCGTCCCAAGTGGGCCTCACCATTCACAAACAGAAAACAAAGACAATGAGGCTGAACGCAACCAGGGAAGAACCAGTCTTGCTTGCTGGCACCCCGTTGGAGGAGGTGGAGTCCTTCACCTATCTCGGGAGCATCATAGACAAAAAAGGCGGCACTGATGCAGATGTCAGAGCACGAATCGGTAAAGCCAGAGCAGCCTTTCTCCAGTTGAAAAAAGTGTGGAGTTCCAGAGAGCTGTCACAACACACCAAAGTCCGGATTTTCAACTCCAATGTAAAAGCAGTTCTCCTATATGGAGCAGAGACATGGAGATTGACAAAAACTACAGTCAACAGAGTACAGACCTTCATGAACAGTTGCCTTAGAAGAATTTTGAAAATCCACTGGCCAGAGAAGATCAGCAACGTCAGACTCTGGGAGAGAACAGAGCAGATAACAGCAGAGAATGAAATTGGGCGAAGAAGATGGGGATGGATCGGTCACAGTCTGAGAAAGCCAGCTTCCAGTATCACTAGGCAGGCATTGTCATGGAACCCCCAGGGAAAGAGGAAAAGAGGTAGGCCGAGAAACTCCTGGTGTCGAGACCTCCAAGCAGACATCAAGAGACTGGGAACCACCTGGAGTAGAATCGAAGGAGAAGCACAGGACAGGAGTTGCTGGAGGTCTCTCGTCGACGGCCTATACCCGGGTAGGGGTGACAGGCGTAAGTAAGTAAGTAATCTTGCAATACCCTTCAGCTATCATGACGGATCCATCCCCCACAACTGGTACACATTCTTTGTAGACACCTTCCGAAGATGAAAGGTTTAATCAATACATTGTATTAGGTTTAAAAGCGTTCCATTAAAAAAAAATTCCTAACCGAACAAGCAAAAGCAATGGGCCGATGTTCGCTGTAGTCGGCCGGCACACAGGTGTGCGCTGGCCAACAGGAGCAGTCAGCCCAAATACCTTTAGTGCACTGGGACATACAGCTCATCTTATACGTCCTCCTAGATTATGTAAATCTTGATAACTCTGCTTTGCAGATGTTGATCAGAGGCCGCCCTTAACCCATTTAACCCCAAGGAGGTGCCACCTAACGACTGTACCAGTTAAAGGAGATGGATTGATCGTGACAATTCAAGGGTAGTACCACATCAGCTTGGCGCCTTGGGGCGCCAAGCTAATCTGGCACTGCCCTTGAATTATCATGGTCGAGCCATCTTCTGCTGTAGTGCATCAATGGGTCAACCCCCTTATGCATGCAGGCATCAGTACTGTTGATGGTCCCTGTGGCTGTATTTTCAAGATTTATACCCTGCAGCTGTCCCTGATAGTGAAAGTGATATGGACGACATATTCTAGAGTACACATAAAAAGTGTCTGCAATGCATACAGAATCCTGAACATCAATTATCGTTAAACGTGCAAGCAGACGTCGATACCATTGAACCCATTTCCCAAATTTCGTAAATGTTACTTAAGACTATGTACCAGTTTCAGGGGTGGGTTGACCATGGTAATTCAAGGGTTGTGCCAGATTAGCTTGGCGCCTGAAGGCGCCAAGCGAATCTTGCACTACCCTTGAATTATCATGGTCAATCAATCTCCTGTAGGGTGTTGGGGCTTCATTGCAAGTGGATAAAAGAATGTCTTTGAAAGTAGGGCAAAAATTCAACATTGAATAATCCCATCAATCAAAGGAACACATATGGAATAGGGGTGGAAAGAGGCAAAGAACCTCAGCCCCAATATCTGTGGGTGCTCATGAGCTTTTTTGCCTTTTGAAGTTGGGTGATGTTCACATTTATTTAGCAGTGAAGAGGTTACAGTACCAGTGGCCGCAAGCAAAATGGGTTAATAATGGTACTCATCATTACAAGTACTTCTAATCAAGCTGAAAGGAAAAGGAACTAACGAAATGTTCACAATGGAAATTCATCAATCGTAAAGCAACTCGCATTAGCCACTTTCATTGTTTAAAATGAAGTGTTCATCATTTAAAAGTAATTGGGGTGAATTAGAAAAAAAAAGTAATGCATAGAAATATACATGATCTCAGTCTTGACAGTTGCTCAGTTGCTGATAAAAAGTTAAAAAAGACGATTATCATCTGAATTTTTTTGTAAATCTCACTCAGAAACAATTCAGAATGCTGCGAGTAAATAATGTAAGAGTAAAGATGAAAAAATATGTAAATTAAAAAAAATCTATATATATATAGGTATATTTTAACAGTACAGATAAAATGATTTTTTTTAAAAGCACCAATCTGAGGTATTTAATTTGGCTGGGGATTTTGCTGTTTGGCTTTTATGGTTGTTCTTTTTTTAAATATGCATAATTATACTTGTACACAATATAAGTAAGTAACCTTTTAATACATTACTTGCACACACAATAATAAAAACATAACAATAAATAATGTAGACTACATAAACAAGTTTGTAAAGTTCAGTGCAAACCAACAAGCTTCTTGATCATCACAGTATATGAGACTTTGCATTTGATTATTTTTGCCGCACAGAATGGTCTCTGGTCCTGCACTAATTTTTCAAAGGACAATCTCGATTACTTGTAAAAAGGTTTCTGGCAATGCTCCTTCAAGAAAAGAGATCACACAATTTGAACTACTACCAAAGATGTAAAAAACAAAAACAATTCTGAGACTTTCATGTGTACTGGTTTTGGACCTCATGGTTCTATACCACAAGGTTCAAAGTCATATCTTACGCCACTGGGCTCAGTCTCATGAATGAGATTAGTCCTGCGCCAGCCACTAAGCCAGGTGCTCCTCTATAGCGGAGCACCTGGCTTAGTGGCTAGGACAGGACTTGGCTCTCTCATGCAGTTAGCCCCTGGAGGTGAGAACTGTAACACAACAAATAAATAAAAACAACCCTTTCACATCCACAGCCAAGACCAACACAACAATCATATTTGTAAAAGACCGATGTATAATATCTTTAGAAGGTAAGGCGTCACATTGCTTGCCTCCTTTGATTCGCTGCACTAGCTGCGCAGCAAAAGGAGGGAGACAACCAGTGTGCTTAAGAGTATTAGCTCATTGGGCATTCCTCTCTAATTATGGTTAATCAATCCATCGCCCATATAGCACCTGGTACTAACTGCACAACCAACTAACCATGATAGCTAAGTAGAAAATGGAAAACGCTCACCTGTGCCTTTCTGGCCAACCTTTTTTCCCACCCAGCAAATAGTCATCAAAGTGGAATGACTTAGCCCTGTGAACGTTGGCAAAAATGTTTTCCAAAGTGGAAAATATTGCATTTTCTATCTGTCTGAAATACTTCCATGGTGTGTACCCATCGCGCATTGACCGACAGACAGTTATTGCGGCAGGCTGCCTAGGCAAAAAAGTAAGAATCTTTTGTAGTAAATTTGTTCTCTCTTCATTTTCCCTTTCTGTGGGAATGTGAAAAGTCACCTGGGTATTATTTGGAGTATTGTAACCGTGACAAATGTGCAGAGCATTTTCCTCATTAAAGTAGTAACTTGTTGGAGCTGTCACCCAACAAAGTCCAACATAACCCAGGGCTCGCAACTTAACAACTTCTAAATTTTCTAGAAGACGTAAAATAACCTGCATGAGTATGCCATTTGATTTTTCATCCGCACTGCAAAGCAGACCTTTATCTGTTCCGTTACGCAAGCTGCCTAAAAAGTCAGGAATCTGATCTATCAAAGCTTTGTCCATTTCAAAGTCATTGAAACATGGTGGCCCACTGCTATCAGATTTGCATGCACTGATCTTCAGGTGGAGTATTGTTTGAATCACAGTGTGGAAGAAGGAATCAGCTAATCGCTCCTGCTCACCTGTCACAACACAGAGGAGTTTATTAATGAGATCAGAAAGAAAGTCAATGGAGGACTGATTAAGACCAGCATTGTAAAGAGGTGTAACAGAACTCTCACAACCATAAAAATCCTCATCAATGTCTAACAACAGCTGATCTTTATCTGTGATCCAGCCACCTGCCTGCAAGAGTTTCACAGCTTTAGCCTCGCTAACAAACTCTATAGATCCAGTCAGTTCAATGGTACAGCTGTCACTGGCAATGGTCGGACCTTCATTGGGCTCTACACTTTCAGAATCACGATCCCAGCATTCCCACGCCTCATCCCCCGACCTTCCATCCTTCCCTGGTGTCTGGGATCTGCTGCAAGCACAGAAGCGTTTTTCAGGGTCCCCCTTTCGAGGGTAAAATGTGCGCAGGCCAACTTGAACATCAAAAACTTCATGATCAGTCTCGTTTATATGACTTTCATCGTCCCATGCGGGCCAAACCCAGATGAAGCGCTTGATTAAACCTGCCAGGGCTGCTGCCTGCAAGAATAAAATATGTGGTGGGATGTGATTTGGGGTTTTACTTCCTAGAGCCGTAAGGCCCAAAGTCACAGACCAGCCCTCAAATAAGATGAAAAAGAGAAGAAAAGTCTTATTACAACATTTAAACTCCAGTTGACTACCGGTATGACTGATAATTCAAGGGTGGTGCCAAAATAGCATGGCATCTGAGACACCACACCACCCTTGAACTGAAATGGTTGATCTATCTCCTAATCTGTAAAGTAGCCTACATAAGACAACAAGCACTTCTTTTTTTTAAATCGGCCTCGGGATGTAATGGGTTATGAATAGTGCCCTTGTAGCTTTGTTTCTAGGAATACATACACTACTGAATTTTCAGACTCTATTCCTCTGCTTCATTTCACGATGAGTGAAAAATTATAAATAAATTCACACAAAAGTCTGCATATCATTCATAAAAGACTAATTATTTTGATAAAAGACATTTAGCAAAATAATTAGAATGTGTTGGGGTTCTTTCGGAGAGCCACTTTCCATAGATTCACTGATTTCAGCTGCCATTTGCTACAATAAGCAAATATGTGTGTGCTGGTCTGTGAATATGGACCTTTATGACTGATGTTAGATCCAAAGTCACAGACCAGCACATGGTCAAGAGATATTATTTGTACATTGTATTTGGCCCACACTTGCACACACACAAAAACTTGCACATCACATTATACAGCCTTCCTGCAAACCACCAAACTCTCTGTTAGTCTATAAACCCCACCCGGGTCTGCCCTGGGGGACTTGGGTGGGGTTAGGTATTTTTTAGTGCCCAGGGTCACCCTGGTCAGCCCCACAGGGTGGGTTTTTCTCTCTATTCTGGGGCATGTGTTTCTGTCTACCCTCTGTCCATTCACCTGTATTTGCCTTTTTAAAACTCTCCCTACTGTCTGCACTGCCTGTAGCTCTTGATGTTGGATGTGTGTTGCTAGATGGTCTTGGCTTTGTTTGGGCCCCATGTGTCGGGTTTGTTTGATGTATTTGACCGGCTGGCGACATACATTCAATGTTCTGTTTAGTTGTTTTTTCACAAGCAGTGCAGGCACGTCCTGAGAAAGCCTTGTTGCTGTCGGGACGTTAAGCAATGTACAATCAATCTGTTAGTCTATAAAACCTGAATCTGGCTCAGTGCACTGAACGTCCTCAGGCTGACGTCAGTCTCTATACCATGGCCGACATCAGCCCCATAGACATTTGCACAATGGTGTATTACCACTCACCGAAATGAAAACGTCATTCCCCTGCATCATGCTGTACACCTCAAAGTGATTCTTCGGCAGACGGAAATTGGGAACAATGGACAAGTCAAGGGGAATGGCTCCATCGCTGTGACCATCTATGTGCAGCTGCAAAATTAAACATCCATAAATAAGCGAAATCAGTTTTCTCGCATTTTGTATATTGCACTGTTTTTCTTAACTCCCTTCTGGGAGGAACAAATTCTCTATGACCCTAGTGGACATTCAGACTACCATCTATTTTGTGTCGATACAGCTGTACCTGTTAGGAAATGCAAGGTGTATGTCAACAACAAAACCTTGGGTCTCAAAAAGCTCTTAATGATAAGAAAAAGGGTCCTGCAGAGAGGAAACGGATTCAGAGAGTTGTGCAGTCTGAAATATGTAAAGCTACAGATAATTACAAAAACAAAATAGAAACGAAATTTAAGACAGGAGATTTGAGAGCTACTTCTCAGGGTATCCAAACAATGACTGACATTCAGAGTAAGAGTGGAACCTCCAATCGATTGACGCCTTTATGTGGTAATAACAATGGTGACTTTGCAGAGGAATTAAATACATTTTACTGTCTCTTTGACACCCATGACTTTAGTTCTGCGACTGATAACATCAAAGCTTCCTCAAGATTAGATGAAACTGTCAAAATCAGCAAGAAGGATGTGTGTAAGGTTTTTAAGCGTACAAACACAAGGAAGAGTGTTGGCCCTGATGGAATCTCTGGCCATGTTTTGAGGAATTGTGTCTCGCAGCTCTGTGACATCTTCCATACCATCTTTCAAGCCTCTCTCGAACTGCAAAGGGTTCCCATCATGTGCAAAATGTCCATAGTTGTCCCAATTCCTAAAAAGACCCGCACTTCTGAACTTAACGATTTTCGGACTATTGCATTGACATCTCTCGTGATGAAAACAATTTTATTCCTGGATCTGAGTGCCGCGTTTAACACTCTCCAACCACACTTGCGTTTCAGGAAACTTACCGCTGATGTTAAGCTGAGTAACACTTTGGCCTTATGGATCCTAGACTTCCTCGTGTGTAGACCGCAAAAAGTTTGGGTAAACGGCACATTGTCTACTGTTAAATCGGTTTCTACAGGCTCACCGCAAGGCTGTGTGCTTTCACCAGTCTTATTTATATTGTACACAGATGACTGTAGGAGTGTAGGAGTGCACACAGTGAAAGGCATTTGATTAAGTTCTCAGATGATTTTGCTCTGCTGAGCCTGCTCTGTGATGATAAAACCAGCCAACGTCCAGTCGTGCAGGATTTTGGGGACTGGTGCCGTGACTTCTTTCTGTGCATCAATGCTTCCAAAACAAGAGATGTGTGCATAGACTTAAGGAAAAACAATCAAACACAGTCAGACACTGTCATTTTTGATGAAATATTTAGAAAAGGTGACCGAGTACAAATACCTCGGAAGCACCATTGATGACAAACTTAAATGGGACAGTCAGTGTGATGTTTTGCACAAGAAAGGCCAACAGCGCCTGTATCTCGTGAGGAAGCTGCGCAAGTTCAATGTTGACAACTCTGTTTTAACTCTCTTTTATCAGTCTTTTATTCAAAGTGTACTCACCTTCTCATGTGTCTGTTGGTTTGGGAACGTGAGCCTAAATGGTAAGACTAAGCTCCAGCGCATTATCAACATTAATTTTTAAGAACGTTTTCTTTGTAGGTGGATATTAACATTACAGATGGTTGTGATGTTATAAACGTGCACATACTCACTGTAATCGGTCAGTGTGTTCTAGTCAATTCAAATGTATTTATTCATTTTATGTTCACATTTGTTGTTTTTACAACTGTTTTACAAAAAAATCAGCTGCAAACAAATTTCCCATCTTGGGACAATAAAGGTATATTTTTTTAAAGGTATTCGTAAAATCTGGCAGCCCACATTTTTTTCTGGTAGACTGAGCAATTTAATGTGTTTTAAAAGATACAGACAGTATACATTTAGCAGGACCATTTAACCCCTCAGCCCCTTTTCCAAAATTTTTGAGTTTTCAGCTAACCTGGCCACTATGTGCAAGTTTCTGGAGATGGATCCACCATGATAGTGCTAGATTAGCTTGGCACCAAGCTAATTTGGTACTACCCTTGAATTATAAAGGTTGATCCATCACCTGATGTAGGGTGTTTAGGCTAAATGGGTTAAAATGCAAGAGAAATCCTACCAGTGTGTTTCCAGTCTGCGGGATGACACCAGCTTTCACTGCATCAAACCAGTGCTTCAGCACTGAAACAATAAACACAAGTGGATAAAAGTAATAATTGTTAGTATCCAAACAAAAAGCACCTTTCGGCATTTCCTCCTATCCGAACAAACCTCATCATCACAACATTCACTCATGCTGAAAAATGTCTGTCACTTGTTAAACTGTTTAGTCCCTTTCACATGAGTTTAACTCTTACCAGTTCGCTTCCTTGGCCATCGTATGTATACATACGAAGCCACGCCCATGGAAAATTCCATCGTGTTTACTGAATTAAAACCAATTAATTTTTACTCTCAGTATTATTGTCATAACTTATTGACATTAGAAAGTCACTTTCATATGATAGAATGAAAAAAATATTAATTTTGAGTTTGTTCGTGACCTTTGTTATCGATTGAGTCACTACGTCTGCCATCTTGCTTTCCCTACTGCGTTATTTTCACTGCTTGCGATTTCTCTCTGTGAATATTCCGTCAAAATGAGTTCATCTGAGTCCGAAAGTGAAGTGTATCTCGCTGAAGGGGAATCTTCCAGCAACCAGGCCACTGAAAATGATTCTAGCACCAGCGATGTGGAAAAAATGAAAGAAAACCATCGCAGGTCATTGTGACACTTTCTATTTTGGTTTGACCATGTGCTATCCATGTGAGTCTTTGTTTACCTATTGTCTGGTTCAGAATCGTGAAACTTTATGAAGTACATAAACAAGTTTTATTACTTGCTGTGTATTGCCTCAGTGATATTTTCAGCAAGTCAGAGATTTTCAGAGAAGCACATGTTTGTTGTCTCAGTCATGCCAGGTGTTGACACGCCCACTTTTTCCTGCCCTTGACCGGTGTAGATTATGTTGTGTAACTCTTAGAAATTCAAACACATTTTCTTGAAACTTCACAAAAATGTGTAGAAATGATTTGTCCACACACTGGATTCACATTTTAAACAAAGGGGCAAGAAACAAAAAATTTTCTTCTTAGTGACTTTCGTGAAAACTGTTTTTGGAAACCGGACACCATTTTTTCTTCGTCGCTAAATAAACAACAACTTCTAAACTACGTTAAGTACAGAATTTTTACTTATCCTGACTGAAAGCTGACTCAATGCACTTTAATATGATGTATAATAAGCCAACTTTTGACCACTAGAAGAGCTTTCAGCAGCATTTGTTCTTGGTCATGTGTGAGGGTAAAAGTCATTTTGTTCACTGGCCTCAAATAGAGCGAACTGGTAAGAGTTAAGTGTTTGGCGGTTGCTTAAAAACGGTTTTACTATACCATACAAAAACTGTCAAATATGCTATAAAATCAAATTACGCAAACTATGTGGACAGTGTGAAGTGTTGGCCTGTTCATTTAAAGTTGTCCAGTATTTTAAAAAAACAAACATGCCAAGTGTCTTTAGCAGCAGCCAATAAGTTTGATGCCAGAGAGTATATTAACTTTTCTGTGGCATAAACTTGCTACTCTGCGTGTCTGTGTTAGCTTAGTGGTTAAATGGCTCAAAACGCAATCACACCTCTTGATTATTATGCGTATAATTTTAAAATAAAATGGTAAATTAATAACATTCCAATTCAAAGATGAGGGAAACCTGTACCATTTGACTATGATTCCACAATCAACTGTATAATCAGGGTTCAAAAAATACTTTTTAAAAGTATGCCCAGGGTCCTTCAGGCCCCCGGTTAGTAAAAGTAGGGGGCCCCACAGGAAAGTAAGGGGCTCATGAATCAATATGATTTACGACAAGACAGCAAAACATAGCAATTCTCCTTCATGGGAGAAAGCAGCTTTAGCTAAAAGAAGAATAGCGAGTTGCAAACGGCAGAGTGAACATATCGCGCTAGACCACTATGCGGCAAAGAGTGCAATGCGTACCGTGCTAAAAATAGCCAGCCACATGTTTGGTGAAAAGTTCATGACCTGTGTCTGGACCATGCTGATGCGCTGTGTACCGCCTACCGCTGCTTAGTAAAGTAAGGTGCTCTTTGTCCCGGACCCCAGGTTATTTCAAACCCTGATAATGCAAAAAGCCATGTCAACTCCCTTACTGTATCAATACACAGCCACCAGTGCAGTAAACAGTACCTGTGGCTGCATGTGCAAGACAGTTAACCCTTTTTATTCTAATACACTACTGCTTGACATTAATTTGACTATGATAGTTCAAGAGTGGTGCCAAAATAGCTTGGCGCCTGAGGCACCAAGCTATGGGGCTCGGGAAGCCGACGTCATCACGCTAGTCATGGTGGCCATCTTGAGAGCATAAGCGACTCATTGGGAAATCGCTGTCAGGACAATGTCAGGAAAGTCCTGACGTGCTATAGGCAATAACAGCAAGTCTTGCCATCACCATAGGAAACCGCTAACCAGAATCTGTTTTTGTTTCCAAAGCAGAAGAAACATGAAGAAAAACGTGTTGAAACACTACTTCACTACTATCTGAAGTATAGACCAAGGCTAGCGTGTCCTCTCAAGATAGCGGCGTGGCAGCCGACGCTCCTAGGCAACACGGGGAATTTCCCCGAGCCCTATTCTGGCACCAACCTTGAAGTTGAACTGAAATGGTTGATCTATCTCCTAATCTGCAATGTTGATTTCATAGGACAATAAGGTTTTTTTTTAATGAGCATGAGGAAGTAATGGGTCAATGCACAAGGTGGCTGCATACAGAGGGGGATTAATGTTTACCTTCATAGTGCTCCTCAATAACAAACACTGGCACTAAAGTCACGTTCATGCCCCGTGGTAAATCCAGAACTTTGGCCATGCGATGTGCGGCTGCCATTTCTTTTGCCCTGTCTGCAAGCTGCTGACGCTCGAACTGCTCAAAACTGCTGAACAAAGCTTCCGAAATCAGGCGGTGGAGTAATAGGAATGAGATGGTGAGAGAGATAACACTCACGCCAATTAATATCGGCAACATTTTTCTCATACTCAGACGCATGACGAAGGTCTGTATTAATTTGTGCAGCCAAACAGATTGTATAATAAACTGCTATTCATTCTGCTCTAGATAACTTGGTTTTACGGCTGGAAACGCTGACAGGCAGACGAGGATGAGGGGGAAAAAAAACAGAAAATCGAAACGAGAGACGCCATTTGTAAACACGGCCAAGGGAAACCACTCGCTAGCCGCAAGGGTTACCTTTCTTGACCTAGCAGACGACCCTTTTTGTGCTTGTGCGTGTGTTCAGTGTAAACGGGAGAGCGAGGGCGTACACTGGCATACAACTGGGTTCGCTTCTATGTTGTAGGGACGAGACGAAAAAGGGAACTTTAGTTCAATAAACCTTTTTATTGCCTTGATAGGGAGTAGTCTATCGGTACATCAAAGAATCAGACGATACTCAGGATAACTCAGTCGACTGATCAATCATAATCGAGCACACCTTGAGTCAGTAGTGGTAGTTTTAATTGGCCTGAATCGATCTCTTGTCATTAATCTCAGTCACGGCACTGATATCAAACCATCGGTGATTGACCAGCCAGCTGACCAGGCTAGTGGACAGCATCACTGAACAGATATGACAGTCATTAGTAAAGTACTTGCCAAAGGGAAATCATCGATTTTAATCGTGTACCCGTTTACCACTTTACAGCATTTACTCAGCCTTGCATTTATGTGTGTTAGCCTCAAGCCTATAGAACTTGAAAATGTCTAAAGTAATTTACACATTCATTCTTATAGCATTCGCTCTGCCACGTGTGTGTGGGGAAGGTCCAAACCTTTGGCACAGATTTGTCTGTGGCGGCGGTCTGAACCCCGAGTGGCACTATCGGGCCGCTCTCAATCGGCTCTGTCGCCGTCGTGGAAGAGCCATTGCAAAGTACTGTTCAGTCATTGTCACTATGACGATAGTTTCCAGAATAATCTAGACTCCAGTGAAGCAGGGGTGTAGAGGTGTCATTTCACCATTATACTGCTTGAAGCGGTGCTGTGATTGGTGAAATATGCTGCATCTGCACCGTGCCTTTGTGCCTTCAGCTCATTTGTAATTTAATTATTATTGTTGAATTTCAAAAACAAAATTGGCACTTATTCCAATGTTCATCTATTAATACTTGTACTGATCTGTGGATTGTGGACTTTAGGGCTTCCCAGCCGTAACTGAGGTCCAAACTCAAAGACCACTGAACACTCAGCCAGGCACTGTCACAGTGCTACGAGTATAATGGGCTGTCTATCTCCAGTCAGTCCTGATTTCCCAGTGCGCAAAAGGTCGGTTGGACGACGCCGGCCGCAGTTGGCACGCGCACGATAGTGCGCAGGCCAACAGCGACCGATGTCGGCCCAATGACTGTTTGCATGCTGGCCCTGTCTCGCTTAATACTGTGTATGCAGTTCAGTATCTATCGAACCATCCAGATCTTCCACCGAGCAAGTCTGGGTCATAGACGACCTGCGGTGTTCCCTGAGTTCTGTTCTCATATGAGTCCTTCAGTATTCCCAACACGTCCTCCTCGATCTTTCGAAACAGACTCCTCGGCGTGTAGCCGTCTCGCACCGACCTCGCTACCGTCACAAGCTTAGGCGCGAAGTCTCCGCTTTGGAGCAAAGACCTCAGCTGTTGCGATCTAAGCTCCAGCTCTTCGGCGTCGGGTGTGTGGAAGAGGACAGCGGTGTGCCCGGGAGAGTTGTAGCCCTTGCAGAGCACCATGCCTTTCCCGGGGTTGAAGTAGAGGGTGTTCACGGACTGGTGCAGGCAGATGCCGACCCCAGCGACAGCCCTGAGCTGTTCGGGACTCATGTGCAGGAACTGCTTCGTGAGGGTCTCCAGCAAGCTTTTCACACGTGATTTAGTCGTGGGTCTGCGATAAGAGGGAAAAACAGAAACGCGACTCTGGTTAGTTATAATCGTTAAAAGGTTTAACTCATTCAAGGCGTCCCGCATCAATAGCTTCATAAGTGTCGTGTAGCGTTGCCGGCGGCTCTTCCGCAGCTATTGAAGCTGAGCGCCTTGAATGATTTAACGATTTCGCCACTACATAGATAATTATACAGACCAAAAAGGGTTCGAAGAGTTTACTTCTGTCAGCACGTATTGGCGTATAACTGCAAAAGTCAACAAAAACTAACGTAGATATAGCTGCAACTTGAAAGGGAAAAAAAGGCATATTGAAAAGAGCAGAGAAAATCCGCAATGCTTAACGGTTATTTTTATTTTATTCTTCTTCTCTCTCTCTCTCTCTCTCTCTCTCTCTCTCTCTCTCTCTCTCTCTCTCTCTCTCTCTCTCTCTCTCTCTCTCTCTCTCTGTCTCTCTCTCTCTCTCTCTCTCTCTCTCTCTCTCTCTCTCTCTCTCTCTCTCTCTCTCTCTCTCTCTCTCTCTCTCCACGTGCAAACTGTGGTTCTTACTCCGACCTGGTCTGTGTAGTACACGGCTGTGGCCTGGATTTGGATACCGCATTTTACATGTAGGTCAAAAGTGGCTATTATGTGCTGGCGTAGATCGAATGGAAATGTGTGTGTGTGTGTGTGTGTGTGTGTGTGTGTGTGTGTGTGTGTGTGTGTGTGTGTGTGTGTTGATATAAACATCGCCTTATGGCCTTTATATACACCTGAATTATAAATTATGTAATGTCTCACTCCATTGTATGGACAATTTGTCTGAACAATAAACTGTCTGAGTCTGAGTCTGAGTCTCTCTCTCTCTCAAAGAAATATTTTCCCTGATGAGTTAAAAACAGCTAAGGTCATCCCCCTTCCCAAAAGCAAAAACTTAAACTCATTGAATGATTATAGACCTATCTCCATTCTACCAGTCATCTCAAAACCTATTGAAAAACATATCCATACACATATGCAAAATTTTCTTGAACAGAACTGTCTACTCAGTAAAATGCAGTCTGGGTTTCGCCCGCAACACTCTTGCCAAACTGCCCTTATACATATCATTGATAAATGGCTTACAGCCATTAATAATTCTCAGTTATCAGGTGCAGTTTTTCTTGACCTTAAAAAAGCCTTTGATTTAGTCAACCACTCTATCTTATTAACAAAAAAAAACTACATCGATTCCAATACCGTACATCTGATATAATCCTATATAAGTGACAGAAGACAGAAAGTTTTGCTTAATAGTAATTACTCGAGTGAAGGTTTAGTAACGTGTGGTGTTCCTCAGGGGTCAATTTTGGGCCCATTGTTGTTCAACATATTTATCAATGATTTACCATTTTCTATCTCACATCCCGATGCAACATGTGACTTATTTGCTGATGACACTACCATACATACATCAAACAGCGAATTGCCCAAAATAAACGAAGTTCTCCAGCAAAGTCTTGATGAGGTTTCAAGCTGGTGCCAACATAATCATATGATAATTAGTGTCCAAAAGACAGAGAGCATGTTGATTACTTCATGCCAACAACATCAACGTGGTCTCCTGCCCTTAACATTATACTTGAACTCTGAGCCCCTTGATCAAGTTAAAAAAACATCGTTTGCTTGGAGTCACAGCTCAGCTGGGAACCACATATGGAAAACACATGCAAAACAATATCTAAAAATCTATTCCTGCTATCAAAACTAAGTCAAATAGTTAACACTGACACTAGAAGACTCTTTCTCCATGCCCACATTAAGACACACTGTGATTACTGCTCTACTCTCTGGGATGGATGCAGTGAGGTACATTTCCAAAAACTTAACTCATTGTATCGTCGAGGGGTAAAGTTAACTGTGCCTGGTCCCTCTCCCACCGACGAAAAGTTTAGAACTATCCGACCAGCCTTTCGTTCTCAGGTGCCAAAGCCTGGAACGAACTACCACCCCAAATTAAATCCATTTCTAACTCTAGAACCTTCAAAACTCGTTTATATAACATCTTTATATAACATATATATATATATATATATATATATATATATATATATATATATATATATATATATATATATATATATATATATATATATATATATATATATATATATATATATATATATTATTCACTGTTATTGATATGTGTGCGCATTATTTGCATTGCTTTTTTTTTTTCAGTTTATTTCTTCATGTTTCGATTTATTGTGTTTCTCTTACTCTTTGCTATTAATGTTTCTTTTCTAACAGGACAGTTTGTAAGAGAGGCGTTTCGCCTAAAACTTTATCCTGTCAATAAAACGTTTCATCATCATCATCATCATCATCATCATCATCATCATCATCATCATCATCATCATCATCTCTCTCTCTCTCTCTCTCTCTCTCTCTCTCTCTCACAAGAATGAAAACAGGTCTGCGCACCTATTCTTTTATCCTTGGAAAATAAAGTTTCATTTCATTTCTCTCTCTCTCTCTCTCTCTCTCTCTCTCTCTCTCTCTCTCTCTCTCTCTCTCTCTCTCTCTCTCTCTCTCTCTCTCTCTCTCTCTCTTTGGGACACCATCCCAGTTTAAACAAGCGGCCCTTTGATAAGAGTGGGAGCTCTACCACCTTGACTAGAGAGTCCGAAATAGCTCAGGCGGTTAAGCGTGGGAGCAAGAGAGCGAAGGGAATCGCCGGGTCGTGGGTTCGAGTCCCCGTCCCGGCCCCGGTAGCTGGACTCGCAATCCAGGGGAAAAAAAGACGGGCTTGTTCTATAGCATGTCCGTTAAAAGGTAAATCAAAGTGGCACAGTTGCAGTGCGCCTGAATTAATCAGTATTCAGGTCGTACTCCATAGGCAATAGATTTCCCTGTCCCCCATAACCCGCCCGTCAGGGCCGTCCATTATCACTTCGGTGCCGTGGACGTTAAACCCCGAACTAACCAACCAACCACCTTGACTAGCTGCATGTATTTTCTGCCATTCTAATGGAAACGTTAAACGTTTAGGGCTTAAAATCTTTGTCCACCACGAAGGTGATTTCAAAGACGGGGCACCGAAAAGAAGTCTGTACAAATTTTGACCCCAGCTGTATTCGAACCCGCCACCCAACTCCTCCGTTCTAGTGGAAAAAAGCCTGTATGCCCTTTTTCGAGGAAAGTGAGATTTTCATTTTACATAATGAAAATGTCGCTTTTCTTAACAAAAATTGACATTAAAATACTGACTTTTGACATTTAACCCTGTTAGCCCCAAGGTCCCATTTCTCAAAATTTTGAAGGTGTTGCCTAACGACTATGTACCAGTTGCAAAAGATGGCTTGACCATGATAATTCAAGGGTGGTGCCAGATTAGCTTGGCGCCTGACGGCGCCAAGCTAATCTGGCACTACCCTTGAATTATCATGTCAGCCATCTCCTGCTGTAGGGATCCGGGGCAAAAAGGTTTTTAAAGGCCCCGCCACACATGCCGGTTGTGCCCCGATTTTGAAGCCGATTCCGATCCGATTGCGATCGGATGACGTCATATATCCGATCCGATCCCAATCGGCTGGGAATCGGGTGTCTCTATTTTTCCGATCCGAATCGGCCCCGATTGTAAGCTTCAACCAATCAGAGCGCTCCTCGCAAAGCATGTCGTTTCAGTTTGAAAATGGCGGAAGATCAGTACCACCTTCGTTGCCGATGTTTCGCTAGCCTCTTCCCGAATATGATGCAAAACTGCTGATAATGCAAGCACATCATCATCACTGTCAAAACTAGCAGCCATTTCGCTGAACAGGTAGGCCTACGACCTTGATCTTCGATTGCCCCCGACCGGTCGGCTAAAAAAAAGTCGGGGCCGGAAGATGTGTGGCAGTGCACACGTTTTTGTAGTCCGGTCCGATCACACTCCGATTCGAAACTGCTCGAGAATCGGCCTCAAAATCGGGCATGTGTGGCGGGGCCTTTTTTTAAGGGGAGTATTCAAATCACCGACAGCGCGGCGGAAAAGAAATCTGTTGGTCTGTGATTTTGGACTTGTCGGCTCTTCTAACCACCATACTCACTTGCAAACAAAGCTCATGAGCCCCCTCCTCTGGAATTCATCCATGGCAACTCCGACCAGGCGTTCCGGAGAATTAAACAGTCGATGGACACAGTCGGTCTGGCTCCCGTTAGTTGTGCATCGCATTTGCGCCTCCACAATAGCGTGCACAAAAGAGTTGAAGAATGCATCGGCCCTCGACTCCCCGTCGGTCCGGGTAGGGCAAAACAGTTGGGAGATAAGAGCCGAGACAATCCGAATGACCTTTACACTCAAGTCAACCTGAAATCCAAGTAGTAAATGGCTACGTTTTACTTTTCTGCCATTGTAGCAACCTTAGGGGGCGGATCTGGGGAGGGGGCGGGGCGGGGTTTCAGGGGTTCCCCCCTCCCCCCCCCCCCCTAAAATTCTTTAAAATGCTGTAACAAAGTCCCTTTTTTATGGTGTTTGGAACCCCCTCCTCAGGTCTGATTCCCCTACTCCTCGGACCCCCCCCCCCTTTCGCCCCCACCCCCACGCCCCACCCGGGTCTGCCCTGGGGGACTTGGGTGGGGTTAGGTATTTTTTAGTTCCCAGGGTCACCCTGGTCAGCCCCACAGGGTGGGTTTTTCTCTCTATTCTGGGGCATGTGTTTCTGTCTACCCTTTGTCCATTCACCTGAATTTGCCTTTTTAAAACTCTCCCTACTGTCTGCACTGCCTGTAGCTCTTGATATTGGATGTGTGTTGCTAAATGGTCTTAGCTTTATTTAGGCCCCATGTTGTAGGTTTATTTAACGTATTTGACCGGCTGGCGACATACATTCAATTTTCTGTTTAGTTTTTTTTCACAAGCAGTGCAGGCACGTCCTGAGAAAGCCTTGTTGCTGTCGGGACGTTAAGCAATGTACAATCAATGTACAATCAATCGCCCCCACCCCCACCCCCGGCGGCCCAACCGTTATTTGATTCTCCGGCCACTAGAAGACGGTCTAGCGTCGGGGAGGTAACTGATCCGCGCCTGAACCTCCTTCAGTATTTTAATTATTTTGAAGATTCTGGTTTACATTAATTTCCAAGCATATCTGCAGGTCTGTGATCTTGGACCTTACAGCTGTAGGTCGTAAGGTCCAAATCCCAGACCAACACACGCTTAGTTTCCTTGAGTAACACTCGCCTGTTTTCTTGAGAACTAAATCAGTAATGACCTGTCAGTGTGTGTTGCTGGATAATAAGCTGGTGGCGTGTGCTGGTCCGTGGGTTTGTACCGTAAATCTACAAGCCCTAAAATCCAAAAACCACAGACTAATCCCAGACACTTTCATTAACCATTTAGCCCCAACGCACGGCTACAGCAGGAGATGGGTCGACCATGGTAATTCAAGGGTAGTGCCAGATTAGCTTGGCGCCTGTCGGCGCCAAGGTAATCTGGCAATGCCCTTGAATTATCATGGTCGATCCATCTCCCGCATCTGGTACATAGTCGTCAGGTGACACCTCCAAAATTTGAGAAATGCGGCCTTGGGGTTAAATGGGTTAAATCGCCAGTCACTCCGGTCACTCGTCATTCGGGAAGTGTCTCCAACCAAGAAGACCAATTGTCTGGTTTAACCCACTGAGCCCTGACGCACTACAGCAGGAGATGGGTCGACCATGATAATCCAAGGGTAGTGCCAGATTAGTTTGGCGCCTGTCGGCGCCAAGCTAATCTTTCACTGCCCTTGAATTATCATGGTCGATCCATCCCCTGCAACTGGTGCATAGTCATTAGATGACGCCTCCAAAATTTGGGAAATACGGCCGTTGGGCTGAAAGAGTTTCCGCATTATTTTAACCCCAAGGAGGCATTTCCCATATTTGGGAGGTGTCACCTAGAGACTATGTACCACTTGCAGGTCAAAGATGGATCGACCATGACAATTGAAGGGTAGTGCTGCCCTACCCTTCAATTATCACGGTTCGGTCGATCTCCTGCTGTAGTGCATCGGGGCTAAATGGGTCAGCAGCGAGAAAAGTAGCACTTGCTCACCTTGGCGCTGGACATACTACGAGCTTATCAGACGCTTTACTTTTGTTCAACTTTGATCAGTCTGTCTCTCACATTGATGTTTGAGGACTTTTTTTCTTTCTTTTTTAAGGTATTTTTCGTTTCCCGGCCGCTGTGGTGTGTATTGTGCGAATCAATTTACGTTCTTGTTGGCGGTTTTTAATCTTAAAATAAAGAAAGAGCATCGGTCATAGTAGTGGCGAAGGAACTTGGGGGTGGAGGGGGGGGGAGAGGGGGCAGAGTACCGCTGCCCCTCCTCCCCCCCCCCCCCCCATCCCACTTCAATGCAAAGTATCATCCTACGCTATTGTGTAGGAGATGTATGTACCATGATAGTTTAATGTAGGGCTAGCACCAGATGAGCTTCAACCTTGTAAACAACCAACTCATTTGGTGATATCCTTGAACTGTCGTGGTCTATTCATCTTCTGTGTAGTGTATTATGTGAATGAGTAACTTAATATTTTTTTTTAAAATCAGAGTGAATAGAACCGGCTGTAGGACATGCATCGACTGTGCTATTTCTAGGGTGGCACATCTGGTGCCACCCTAGAACTAGCACGGTCTAATCATTTTTGAATCACCTGCAAGAGTGGCGTCACTGCGGCTTCACACCCGTAGTAGTCCTCGTCAATGTCCAGAACCACAGCGTCCTCAGCGCTCAGCCACGGACGCCCGCCATGTCTGTTTCTCGTGAGCTCCAGGGCCTTCTCTTCTGTGGCAATTTCCACAAGGATCTTACCCAGCACTGTGCAGTCTTCTTTAGGAATAATCATGGGTTTGAGTGTTAAGGAAAAACTTCGCCCATGAATGCAAACTGTCGTGTGGTTCACATCGAAACAAAAACACAAACCCGGAGAAAGCAAATGGCTGGGGTCCTTTGCACCATTCCTTCCCGTTTGTGAGGTCATGCTCTTTTTAGGACGCTTCTTAAAGAGTTGACTTGGATCAGTCCCTTTCGTAGCAATCTGTGGATCTTCGTGCGGCGACCATCCTTCTGTTTGTGATAGTACGCGTCTGTTCTCCGGCTTTCTTGAGCTTTGAGTTCCTTCTCTAGCAGTCCGTGATGTCCCTTTCTCATTGGATGGCGGTCCTGCCGACTCACGTGCTTGCCGCGTTACATGACCATCTAATTGTTCAGAGTTTAACTCCTTCAGTGCCAGTGGACGTAAACTGTGTTTTTAAAATCTTTGAAAACTCACTCAAGGCGCCACTCATCAACAGCTGCGGAGGTGTGGCAACGCTACACCACGCTTTTGCAGCTACTTATGTGGGGCCCCTCGAATGAGTTAATTATACGCCAACTAGTCCCACCCGTCCAAAGAGCGTGGATACAAAGTGGTGTCAGCAAGAGGTATAGATCTTCGTGAACCCCCGCGTCTGCGGGGGCTCATGATGATCTATGTCTCTTGCACTTGGGTGATGTTTGCTTTCTTCCCGGCAGTGAAGGGATTAACCGCTTCACTGCCAGGAAAATGCGAACACCACAGGTGTGAGTGGCCCATGAAAAGGTTCTCGGTCTCTTGCTGGACACTGATCTGTGCCAGTCTGTTCTCCTTGGGTGGATGGAGTAGCCTGACACATCATTATTTTTCCTTTTAACCCTTTAAGCCCCACGGCACATTTCCCAGATTTTGGAGATGTCACCCATCGCTTATGTGCCAGTTGCAGGAGGTGGATCGACCATGATAATTCAAGGGTAATACCAGATTAGCTTGGCGCCTTCAGGCGCCAAGCTAATCTGGCACTACCCTTGAATTATCATGGTCGATCTATCACCTGCTGTAGGGCGTTGGGCCTTAAGGGGTTAAAAACGCCTGATCATGTATAATTATGTTTCTGATTTCCACACGTGCCGAATGCTGCTCCGCGTGAGACAAAATCTTTGAACTCAAAGACAGTCCGAGAACAGGGCACTCGAAAACACAGTTCGTGTTTGCCGGCAGTGGAGGGGTTACAATCTCACTAAAAGGCATACCCAGAAAAAAAGCGATTGCAGACTGCACGTCTAAACCGTGCAGCGCACGGCCCATAGGACTCGGCGGCTTGAGTGTGAACCCTGTCCTGATTTCAACGATTAAGTGCGATTTGGCGATGGCGACAAGAGCAGAGGTTACACTGGTGTCCCAGGGAGGCACCACCCAGACAAAGCGACTCAGGAATCCCGTGAGGGCTGCACTCTGCCAGAAAATAACTGAAACTATTACTGAAAATAAAAAATCAATTATTAAAAAAAAAATTAAAAAAATAAAAAAAACGGGGCGCGGAAGGTCTGGTTGTAAGGCTATTGATTGATTGAGTGATTGATCGATCGATTGATGTGTCGTTTGGTGGATGGATGGATGGATGGATTTTTTTGATTGATTGGTTGATTGATTAATCGATCGGATGGATGGGTGGGTGGGTGGGCTGATCAATCGATCGATAATTGATTGATTGATTGTTCTAGTCCAAAAGATCCAAAATCGAAGTCTAAAACACAGGGGGTTTTTTCTCTCAATGTATTGAAGGTCAAATTCCTTGACATGTAATTAACTATTCAAAGCAAATGGAACCATGAGAAACAGACGTTGTGCGGAAAGCAGAAAAAGGTCATTTAACCCGTTTCATCCTGATACATTATTGCTTGAAATAAATTTGACTGTGATAGTGCAAGGGTGGTGCCAGAATAGCGGTTTGGTGCCTGATGCGCCAAGCTATTCTGGCACCACCCTTGAACTAAAATGGTTGATCTATCATCTCCTAATCTGTAATGTACCCTTCATAGGGCAATAAGCAAATTTTTTTTTTTTAAAATCATCCTCAGGATGTCATGGGTTAATGCGATATCGCATGTTTGTCCGGGCTTTTAATTCACTGTTTTCGTCGAAACGCAATTTTGACCTATTTCTGAGTTTTTGGAAATCAGCGTCTGTTGTCACTGACCACAATAAACTTATCGTTGCCTTGCATGAGCTGTGACAGTTGGTCTGGCCGGGGAAACGTCAAAATGGTGTCTGGGAGCACACGTGGCGGAGACGTGTCCATGTGGCCATCTATATGCAACTGGTTTGTTACAGGGAAGAAAACAAAAACCCACTGAGTTCAGATTCAATATTCAGCGATACATGGCAGACATAAAATCAGACTGCTGTTATTGACGTTCGCATTAACCCCGTCTCTGCCACTGTACTTACATTTTTGTCTCGGTAATCTTTGTTCATTCAGAACGACCAAAAGTCTGCTAAAACCGTCCAAGACTGAAACATGCACACAAACTGTCTCGGCAAGAGGCATAGATCGTCAGTCATGAGCCCGGCTCCGCAGTCGCGGGGGCTCATGAGGATCTAGGTCTCTTGCGGTTGGACCGTGTTCACTTTTTCTCTGCAGTGAAGGGGTTAATGTGAAGGTGAAATGACAGCGGCCTGATGAAGAAAAAAATAGCCCCTAAGTCAGTAAAAAGAACTTAAGTTGGAAAGTCTTCTGGCAAACGCTAGCGGGGCGCACGGCTCAGTGTCAGGAGGTGGGCCCGCGGCGGGTGGGGACACAGGTTTAGTCCGAACTGACTCCGACCGGACCCCCCACCCCCTTCGCTCCCCGTTCCCCCTACACTTTAGGCCCACCGCTACCGCTGTGAGGCTGTTCAAAGATACAGTAACACTTCTGTAACGGCCTCGTTACTACAAAAAACGCTACATACAGTTCTATCTATGGAACACCCTGACAGAACAAGCCAGTTCAGCACACGTCGTCTTTCAGTATAGCAAGTAACCTGACAATCAGTGGTGACTCCACTTCTTTCTAGACTGAACTACAACTGATGCTATCAGTGCAAGAAACAGCAGGCTAAAAATAGACTGGCACGCTAACGGCAGCGCAAAATAAATAATTCAGTAGTGCTATTACGTGTGTGCTTTTGCTGCGTGTCCAAACCGGCGGCTGCCGGTTGTACGGTCCGGAAGTCAACTACTATGTTTTTAGTGACTATACAGGGCTAGGGAAGCTGACGTCATCACGCTAGTCGTGGCGGCCATCTTGAGAGGATTCGCGATAAGGCCTACAGGCCACACAGGGCAATTAGGTTACGCCCCCTTTTCACACACTGTTATCTGTTAGCCTCTTGCAGCATAAAACTATGAACGAAGAACTTTTCTGCCAAAACAAAAAATCCACGCGGAGCACATCACAGGAGAAGCTATTTCAGCAATTCTTAAAAAAATTAAGAGTTAGCGTTTTTCACAACACTCAAATGCACTAAGTACCCCATGACAAAACTGTCGTCTGCAAGCCTGCATACAACCGTGCACATGCCCCAATTAGGCTCCCATGAACACACTAGGTCGACTAAAATTACCCAGATTTTGCTCTTTTTCACACCACCTGTCATGCCTTTTGTTGCTCAAAACGCCAAAAAAAAAGGCACACAATTGAAGTTTTACACCCTAAAAAAATGGCAAAAAGGGAGGAAATTTTTTTAACTATTTCTGGCGGAAAAGTTACTACATGCACCGGAAGCAATTGCCCTGTGTGGCCACAGTAGGGAAATCGATGTCAGGTCAATTTCAGGAAAGTCCTGACGTACAGCAAGTCTTGCCATCACTGTAGGAAACCGCTCAGCAGAATCCGTTGTTGTTGTTCAGTGTTGTTTTTGTTGTGTTTTTTTTTTGTGTGTGTTTCCAAAGAGGAAAAAACACGAAGAAAAACGTGCTGAAACACTACTTCGCAACTATCTTAAGCCTATTATATCCTCTTAAGATGGCGGCTGACGCGTCGACGCTACTAGGCGGCAACGCGGCCGCGGGGAACTTCCCGAGCCCTATTGTTGTCTAACACCCCCTAGTTACGTATCCCATGTATGTCACTCGCAAAAACGTGAGCGTTTTTAAGTCCCTTCTATTTATAGAAGGGAATTAGGACGGGTCGCGGTGGGACGAATTTAATAGCATGTCCATGACGTCAAAGCGGGCAGGCCTAAACCTCTAACAATTGAACGGAATAACAAGATAAAAATTACGTTAGTGTCATGTCTAGTTACGCTAACCTCGAACGTATATCAGTATGTATGAATGTATGTATGTATGTATGTATGTATGTATGTATGTATGTATGTATGTGTGTGTGTGTGTGTGTGTGTATGTATGTATGTATGTATGTACTAAATGTATGTAGTGTATGTATGTATGTGCGTATGTATATAAACAAGAGAATCTCCGATATTTCTGTACACACAAGCTTGAAACTTGGCGAAATACTTTCCTAAAGGGGTGGCTAAGAGAGCCTCCGAGCATATTGTAATTGAACGTCTCATTGAAGACATAAACAACCGTTTATAGGAAGTCGGTTAACCCAGATTCAAGAGGCAGTAATTTTTGTCATTTACTTGTACTTTTGGATATAGCTAGTTTGGAGAAAGACACTGGATGAATTCGTTAGCCAACTTTGTATCCTTTCAACTTCTTTAGTAAAATTTAATTCTTTCCAGAAAAGAATTAAAACAGTAAAAAGAAAAAGAAAAAAAAACTTGACTTCTAGAGAGAGTCAGACAGTGCCGGTGACATAAAAGACGCAACTCCGTCACCACGAAGACATTGACATAATACTCTAAATATGACGTAACTCTCTCTCTCTCTCTTTCTCTCTCTCTCTCTCTCTCTCTCTTTCTCTCTCTCTCTCTCTCTCTCTCTCTCTCTCTCTCTCTCTCTCTCTCTCTCTCTCTCTCTCTCTCTCTCTCTCTCTCACAAGAGCCTGTCCTTTTCAGGTGCAAAAGCATGGAATAATTTACCACAGCATCTTAAGTCTATTTCTAAATTTAGTATTTTTAAGGATCGCCTTTATCGCTTTTTACTTTTAAACTAATACTACGATTCAATTCTCCTCTATTGATGCTATACTCTCAGAGACATGTTCTAATTACAAGATGACCTTCAGCTTATGTCACTGTTTATGTATATATGTTTGTTTGGTGTTTTTTTTTTTTTGTTTTGTTTCTTGTTGTTGTTTTGGGTTTGTTTGGGATTTTTTGCCTTTTATGCTTTTCGTACTCTTGAATGTTCTTGATACCATGTTTGTTTGTTTGTTTGTTTGTTTTTTAAAAATATTTTACTGCGATGTATATTATGTGTGTAGAGTCGAGAAGCAGGACAGTTTGTAAGAGAGGCATTCGCATGCCTAAAATTTCATCCTGAATAAAAACGCTTCATCATCATCATCACACACAAACATGCGCGCATCTGCAGGAGGAATAGATCCTCAATGCGCCCTTCGGGCGCACGAGAATCTATGCCTCTTGGAGATGTTTGGAGCGCACGCACTAATACGCACGCACACACGTCGACGCGCTTTCAGAAGAGCATGCAAGTGACCCGTGTACTTAGTATATCATGTAGCTAGGTAAAGTCAACCTGCTTTCACACAAATAATAGCAAGACTGAAAATGTACCGTGAAGTTCTAGTTTTGTCACCATTTTCTCAAGCATATGAGGCGAAAGTGAAACTCATATCACGTAAAATATAAAATTACGTAAAAATTAAAACTTACGTCATGATAAATGGCCTTTTACAAATCAATGACGCGTATGTCCTGCGCCCCTTATCGAACTTACTGACGCATTGGCAGATCTGCGAGACTCAGTTTTCAATAGGAGATAATTCAACATCAGAATCAGGTCAAAGACAAAAGGTAGAGACCTTGACAGCGAGGACAGCTCACATAGAAGGGACTTTGTGGTTATGGTTCATCCCATCTTGTTCTGTACAGCCATCGAAAGTTAGGGTGTGCGTGTCACATTTTTGCCCCATTCCGGCGAGCAAATTTAGCTCAGCCCGCTTAGTCCATTTTTTGCTGAGGGGTGACGCAATGAAAATGACGCATCTGCAACTTTAGCCGTCTGTTCAGTGCGGCGGTTAGCTTACCTGTCGCGCGCCTAGTGGACCAGTCGAGGAAGTCCCCCCAAGCAATAACAGGCCTTGTCTGACACCGCTATATGCGTTGACAGAGGTCATTAACAACAATTGGATGATGATTATAGGAGGCAGTGCTACGTAAACATTGTCTGCACTTGACAAGCACTGCCTTAGCGGCTTTAATGAACATACGTCATACAGTCTACTTCGCTTATAATGCCAATGGGCCTCTGTCGGTCTGAATCAGTCGACCATGGATAATGCATCCCAGTTGTTCTGATATGATTGCCTGCTCAGCTGGATTTGAAGCAGTATATTTTGTGACTGTAGAGGCCAATGCGGGAGTGGCAGTCCCTGCTGCAAAGGTCAGAAATGTATGTGGTCGCTGGACTGATGGAGTTGTTGCACTCCTTTCTGCGTGCCCGCTTGTCTGCCGCTGCTTTCGACATCTTCTCTTCCCCTGAGTTGAGGTGTTGGTGGAGGATACTTCTCCACTTTGCACGGTCATCTGCAAGGCGTTCCCAGGACCCAGTGTCAATGTCCAGTGCTCTCATGTCCCTCTTGCAGACATCTACTAATCGTAGCTTGGGGCGACCAGTGTTTCTTCTCCCAGCTGCCGGTTTTCCGTAGAGGATGACTTTTGGGATGCGGCCATCTTCCATGCGGTGAACGTAGCCGATCCAGCGCATTCTGCGTTGTCTGAGTAGGGTGTACGTGCTGGTAAGGCCAGCGCGTGACAGGACTTCGGTGTCGGTCACTCTATCTTGCCAAGATATGCCCAGGATACGGCGGATGCTTCTCAGGTGGAAGGTGTTGAGTCTTCTCTCCTGTCTAGCATATGTGGTCCATGTCTCACTGCCATATAGCAGTGTGCTGATGACGCAGGCGTTGTACACAGCCATCTTTGTTTTCACAGTCAGCTTGGAATTTGTCCACACTCGAGTTGTGAGGCGTGCAAGAGTTGCAGCAGCCTTCCCGATCCTCTTGTCGATCTCGATGTCAAGAGAGAGGTTATCGGTGAGGGTTGACCTAAGGTACGTGAACTGTGGACGACGTCGAGCTCATAGTTGTCAATGGTGATGAATGGCGGTGTCTCTGTGTCCTGTGTATGTTCGTCTTCTTTAGACTGATAGTCAGCCCAAAGTCCTTGCAAGCCTGGGAGAATCGGTCCATCAGTGACTGCAGTTCCTGCTGGGTATGGGTCGAAACTGCCTCATCGTCAGCGAACACCAAGGATAACAATCTGTTCCTTGCTTGGGACGCCCCTGCTAATAGTTGCGATGTTTTCGTAGAACTCATCTTTGACGTCTGGCGTGGCGAGCAGTGTCGCGCTGACAAGGGTAACGGGGCCCTCGGTGGTGTTGAGGCGAAGAGTGAGGAGTCGCTCTGAGCCCTCGCTGCCTGGTTCAACCATACTCAGCATGTAGTTCCTCACTGCAAAGCCTACTCCGTACTCACTTGTCAGAACTCTTCCCCTGCCAATAGAACGTATAGTCATTCTCCTTTAGTGTGCCAGCATCCGCTAACCGAGTTTCCTGAAGGGCGGCTATGTCTACACTGAGTCTCTTGAGCTCGTCGTTGACGACAGCGGTTTTCCTGGCATCGCTGATGTCGTCAAGGTTTTCGGAAAGTCCAGTCAACATTGTCCGGACGTTCCAACTTCCCAGTTTTAGAGCTGGCCTCTTTCTTCCCAGTTTTAGAGTTGGTCTCTTTCTTTCTCTACTGTTGTTGCCTGGTGCGAGGTTGCAATCTGCTGTTCGGATGGTTCCTAATCTCCATGCACCCAATGAAGAAAGCAGACCGTGGCGGGACAGCACCTTACTGGCTGGGGGCTGCCCAGCGTGAGGCGGGCGGTAGCTGTCCAGTGAGATCCGAGAATCTCTCCCACGGCCGTCGGGAGCAACCCTTGGCGCCGCACTCTACGCCAAGTGAGCGATGGCTTATAACCGGTATCTGCTGCTCCCTGTGTTGTGTCTACGCCAAAGGCGAAGCTGGAGTGTCCTCTCCAGGTTGTAGTTGTGGGTGAACGCTGTTCGAAGGCAAGCCTGGGCGGTGTGATATGTAGGACAGGCTGTTGTCCATGCAGCACGTCCCCCGTCTCCACCACGCTGATGGATCCAAAGGCCTGGCAGAGCCATTACAGTTTGGCACCCGCGCCATCGCAGGAGCTGCCAGAACGAAGTTGAATGCAACGACTGACTGCCTTAGGGGCTCCGACTCCGGATTTTTCCACGAGGTTTACTCCTGAAGCCTCGTGGGCAGTGGGCAAGTCCCGCATAGGACTTGTTCGGGGAGTTAGGCGTCCCCGCCCACCAGTCTCGGGCAGATGGGGCTCGTAAGCTTTGGAGGGCAGCCCATCTAGGAGAAGGAAAACTCTGAATCAAAACCTCCGCTGCCTTGTTGTCATATCCTGACATGGAAAAGACTTCGCTTATAACAAGGTCGGATAAAATAGTCGGATATAACATTTTTCACAGGCCCCGCTAACACTGTAGGTACTGTAAATTACTTTGCTTATAACAAACTTCGGAACTATAAAAACAAAACTTTGGGTCCCCTGGCGATATGTTATATCTGCAGTTTATTGTATATCAGTTCCCTAAACTAAACGCTAGCCATCCAGTATGAGGAGAGACACTTTGCTTTTGTTGAAAAGTTTGATAATTTCAGTTCTTCCCCATATCCCTTACACCTCTCTCTCTCTCTCTCTCTCTCTCTCTCTCTCTCTCTCTCTCTCTCTCTCTCTCTCTCTCTCTCTCTCTCTCTCTCTCTCTCTCTCTCTGTTTATAGGATATAACCTAGGTGTGTGTGTGTGTAATGGTGTGTGTGATGGTGTGTGTGTGTGTGTGTGTGTGTGCGTGTGTGTGTGTGCGCGCGTGTGTGTGTGTGTGTGTGTGTGTGTGTGTGTGTGTGTGTGTGTGTGTGTGTGTGTGTGTGTGTGTGTGTGTGTTCGGCATACAGTAGCAAACAGACGAAGCCAAAATTCACAGTACTTCGCACTTTTATCTTTATTACGCCTACCGGGATTGGTGTCCAAGTACTTTTAGCTGTTGGTTCTGGACCGTACGTATTTACAGACAAGGCCGACCAGAAATGGACTGTGTTCACAAACGGCCAGCCGCTGCTGGAACAGGTTGTCACACATGAGCAAGACTGCAAATTTGTGGGTACAAAACTGTATGTCATGTGGCACCAAGAATGGAATGGCATGTGATTAGACCAGTACAATGAAACAACGATGCCTGTGTTACGGGCATGGACCGTCAGGCATGACTGTTTCGACTCTGAACAAGTATGGATATACTCCCACAGCATCTGCTCACAAATCATGAGTGACATCGGAGGCCCTGAACATCGTCGATGTTTACAAAGAGAAGCATAAGAGCCGTGTCAAGGAAGATGCTGAGGACAGAGCCAAGATAAGAGAGGTGCTCCCCATCTGCATCGATGTCTTTGTGACCAGCAACCCAACTACAACGCTGATCAACATCTGCTCCGTCCGGTTGTGATATGAATGATACTGCTGTCAATACTCACGACAGACTAGCAGTCTGAAAAAACAGTGGACTGCTGATTTTCGTAGCAAGATCAACCAGAAAGTGAAGAACATGTCATCTTTGCAGATAACAGCTTCAAAGCCTAGGAATGGGGATGCTCAAAGCATGGACCCTGAATTCATTTATACACAGGTGCGAGAGATCGTTGCATTATCACTGATGCTGTTTCCTTGGGGACTCTTTGTTCACATGAGCTGGCACTCGCTACAGTTCAGTTAGATGAAGCCGGATCCGGCAATACGGACAACCACCAGAGCTGTGCTGAAGAACAAGTTGCAAGGTCTGTCTGAGCTACGAAGCTAGGAATCCCCAGAAGTTGTCATTCTCGATGCCTGTGAAATTCTCTGGACGGTCCCCTGGCCGCCCCACCAGCCAGAGCGTCGTACTTTGTCAATGCTGTTGTCACAACGATCATGACGGGGTATATCGAAAGAGCGCATATTCTGCACGTGGATTTTGGCCGATATTTCCCAAGCAATAAATGCGTCTTTAAATATTCACAAAAACTATTGGCTGATTCAACATGAGGGACTGTAGGAGTTTATTCCCAAAAATGGTCCTTGGTATGACTGAGAAAGACCTCTCGCCAAAAGAGTTAGTTTTCCGGCACAGTCGGAAAGCGTAATAGTTTAATGTCATGTTTCATAATGACATGAACAAGCTCTACCCCACCCCCACCGGCCACACTCGGCCGCGGGCCAGCGGCGTTGACGCGGCCGTCTACAGTTTCTTTCAGTTCAACACCGGCAAATGATGATAGGCCTACATTCGACCTGCATGTTTGGATAGTATAAGTTACAGAATCCGATAACATATAGGGGAGGAGACCCATGTATGAAACACTTAAGCAAAAACGTCTCGCGCGACCGTCCAAAGAAAGGTAGAATCAATCCAAAACCAGGGTTTGATAGAGATTATATTGATGCATCTTAGGACAAAGCCAAATTTCAAAACTCGAATCGACGCAGAAGCAGTTCCACTTTGAAAAAGTGACGGATTGTTTCATATTAGGCACCATTTGCCTAATATGAAACACCAGGTCTCATATTATGAAACAGTGTGAATATATCCTTTTTACAAGTGTCACTTACATTTTGTTGGAAAATTAAGGTATGAGAGATGGTTACTGTCGTGTTATCGCTTCTATGTGGGCTGGGTGGACTTGGATTTAAACCACATATGCACTCACAAAATACAGGGAAGCCATTTCTTAACTTGGCGGCTAACACGCTATTTATTCACTGGGCATGCGCAGTCTCTAAGGGACATAATCACCAGACAGAGACAACCACTATACAGGATTTGTCTCCCATAGACCAATATGCTTCATTATATGACAGTTACCTCATATTATAGGCTCATTTAACATGAAAAGTGAGTTAAACATAATGAGTCATCCGCCACTGGTCCATCCATCCATCATCCTTTGTATATCCAATTGTGACAGATTTTATCATTTTGAATTTCTGAGAGATCATCAGAGCCACAGACTTCTAATTTGGCACAGTGAACATATTTGACAATAGCTTTGATTGACATTTGCTCTGACCTCCATGAAAGATCAAGGTTACAAAGGTCAATAAACGGGCGATTTTTTAAAGAAACTTGTTTTAATTTTATTTAAAAACTTGCCAAAGAGAAAACTGATAATAAAACGTTTGTTTGCAGCTCTACTAAATTAACCTCTCCTTAAGCTAAAAAATCACGGGAAGTATGAAGGCTATTTATGTTAGGTTGTTGCTGTTACAAGTAGTTCCTATGTGAACTTTGCAGTAAGATCCCAGTAGAAATGTGTTGCTAAAGGTTACACTGTCTATGCATATTAATTTTATTGGCGCCTATTGGTGCCAGATTGTATGTGTGCGTGTGTGTAATAATGGTCTGGTTTGCATACATATTTCTGTGGCTTAGGATGCCTCACTTAGCACCATCATGGTGGCATTTATTACCTCGGTCTTCCTTTTGTTGACCGTGTAGGACCATCTTGGTGGCTTTGATCTTTACATCCTTAGTTTATTGACCATTTGGTGGCTCGGACGATCACAGGTCATCTATTTGTTGACCATGTAGCGCCATCGCGGTTGTGCTGATCTTGGGTCCTCCTTCTGTTGACTTTGTAGCACCATCATGGTGGCCTTGATCTTAGGTCTTCCCTTTGTTGACCGTGTAGCACCTTCGTGGTGGCGCATCAGCATCATCAAAATGCGTTTAACTTGTGATCGTGAATGGTTTTGTTATGTGTGTTTTAGTTGTATGTGTGTGCGTAGATTAAATTTGTTTAAAGGTAGCAAGAAAAATATATACATGTTTTTGTAACGCGCTTAGAGCCCACTGCTCCTGGGGATTCAGCGCGATATAAATGCTCTTTATTATTATTGTTATTATTATTATTATTATTATTATTATTATTATTCCTTCCAAAGGTCAACGGTCCCTTGGTCAGTGTGTGTGTGGAAAATGTTTTATATATCTATAAAAGCTACCGTATTTAGTTTTTCCACCTAAGAAGTAAAACTTGATAAAAGCTAGCATTAGCGACACAGGTTTATGTACATGTTCAGAAGCAAATTTAGGGGGAGGGGCTGTTCCAGGGTGCACGGCTCCCAGGATATTTCTTAATGTGTCATTTTCCATTTTGGGGAGTTTGGAACAACCCAATCCCCCCCCCCTACACACACACACACACACACACACATATATATACACACACACACACACACACACACACACACACACACACACACACACACACACACACACACACACACACACGCACCCTACCGCGCCTCTTCTTGGAAATTGTAAACGGTCCTTGAGAATGTGAACCCCCTCCCGTCGTTTGATTTTTCCGCCAGTGGTGAAAAGGTCTCCAGACCTCTCGACCCCCCACTCGCACTAACACCAGCACCATGCATCCCTCGTTTGATAGTCAACAAATGGTGCATTTGTAGGTCCTCACCCTCTTCACATTTTTATCAACTGTGACACCGCCGACAGGAAAAGTTCCCATGAAAAGGTCTACGAAGTATCCCGCACGTTTTAGCTGCCCTCTACCTGAAAGAGATGTCATTCGGAATAGTATTTGTGGTATAAAATGCATACTTAAGTACTTTCAAACTTTTGCACCTGAAGTTAACTTTTAAAAACTGTGTGCCAACCTCAGGGAGACTGAAAAGATCAAGCTTTGTGAAGGAGACGAGAGCTCTGCAGAGAAAACACCAGGCAAAGCTCCCTGCGCAGGTAGAGGCTCTGAATCCTGCTAGTGACCTTCCACCCTGGGAAAGTAAGCCAGAAAACATCACCATCTCTTCCACGGTACCCTACAGCACCACCAAAGATGAGCACAGCACTGTGAGCAAGAAAGCCCTGACATTGGCCATGCTCAAAGAAAAGTATCCCCAGGAAGCATGGATACGGGCATACACCGATGGATCAGCCACAGATGCAGTTCAGAACGGAGGGGTTGGGGTCTACATTCAGTACCCAAACGGAAAATGGCAGGCAGAGGCAGTATCAACAGGCCTTCACTGCACAAATTACAGAGCTGAGGTGGAAGCCCTGGTCCGTGCTGCAAACACCCTTAGTGGCACTGCAGACCCTGATGCCCAGATTGTCTTCCTGACTGATGCATGTCTGTCCTTTCAGGCAGCAACAGCAAGCAAACTGCCACGTCTACAAGAGGCACTGCAAAACATCAAGTGCACCAGACTGGTGCTGCAGTGGATCCCTTCACATTGTGGCATCTACGGCAATGAAGAAGCTGACAGAATGGCAAAAGTGGGCGCAGAGAAAGAACAAGAAGAAAATGGAGTCAGCTTCACAGAGATGAAGACCATCATTAAGTCTGTGTACAGACCACCACAACGGCCCCTAGACAGTTACCATCAGCTGTCTAGACAAGAGCAGGTGACCATCTTCCGTCTGAGAACCGGGCACAACCGACTCAATTTCCACCTGCACAGACGCTTTCACCTCGTGCCATCTCCCCTGTGCTCTTGTGGAGAAGCAGAGCAGACCACAGATCACATCCTCCAGGACTGTGGGAACCACCAGCTGCTGAGGGAGGAGATATGGCAGAAGCCCGCCACTCTACAAGAGAAACTGTACGGGCCTGTGGAGGTGCTACAGAAGACCACAGATTTCATTTTGAAAGCCAAACTCCAAGTGTGACGGCGTTCGAGAAGAAGAAGAAAAACTGTGTGTGCGAAAATGACTAATCTTTACAAACACATCGACCTTTGATGACCTTGACCTTCTCTACAGATGACAATTTACAGATGAAATATGTAGGTACAATTGTTCTTGTAAACTACAGTTGTGTCGAGCCTGTAGATGTTGTAGCTCCTAAGAAATTACCTTAGACAAACACACACAACACACACACACACACACACACACACACACACGCGACGGCTGAAGAGCGGATGCATGGACGATTGGTGAATACATTTATACTGTTTCACATTTGCTGTCACACCTAAGCCAACAAGGTTTTCTCTTGGAACAACTTTTTAGCCCCACCCCCTCCCGGCAGACAATAATGCGCCATTTTGTCTGTCTGAAAACATTCCCAACAACTGTGCGCGTCATCTTGAAGTGATATAGCGACATACACTTGGTTTTTGACATATGTCTTATTCTTATCGCTACCGCTGGACGTAAATATTGCTCTGAAATCTTTCGTAATTCAGTCCCAAGGAACCCCATATGTCAGTTGTGTCAGCAAGAGGGGTGCACCGAATGAAATAAGGTGCCGTGAACCAAGATGGTCTAAGGGAAGGTGACCCCGACAGAAAACCCCTGGTCCTCCTAGTAAGGGGGTTGGATGTGGGGGTAGCTTCCCCACCCTGCAAAAAAGGAAATAGCTACAAAAACGCCGACGAAAAGACAAACAGTAATTCCTTCCTGGGGGAGGAAGGTTCTTCTACCAGAAGATTTATGACGTCCTGTGTTGAAAGCCAGAAGTCTTCGGAAGCCACAGGACCGAGTCGCCTCTCTCTATCCAGGGACGCAACCATGGGCACATGGAATGTCAAGACCATGTACCAGAGCGGCAAGGCCGCCCAGATAGCAGCGGAAATGCAAAAGTACAACCTTTCCCTGCTAGGTATCAGTGAAGCCAGATGGACGCAGTCTGGCCAGAAAAGGCTGTTAAGTGGGGAGATGATTCTGTATTCAGGTCATGAAAAGGAGATTGCCCCCCATACAGAAGGAGTAGCATTCATGCTGTCACCAGTGGCACAGAGAGCGCTGATGGGCTGGGAACCTCTTGGGCCACGAATTATCACAGCAGCCTTTAGAACCAAGAAAAAGCTCAAGCTGAACGTCATCCAGTGTTATGCGCCCACTAATGACAGTGACGAGGAAGAGAAACAAGAGTTCTACGACCGACTCCAGAGTGTTGTGGACAAATGCGCGGAGCGAGACATCACCATCGTCATGGGCGATTTCAATGCCAAAATAGGGGAGGACAACACCGGATACGAAGAAGTGATGGGGAGACAGGGGCTAGGGAGATGAGTGAGAACGGGGAGAGGTTTGTAGACTTTTGTGCTCTAAACCGACTTGTCATTGGAGGCAGCATCTTCCCACACAGAAGAATACACAAAGCAACTTGGCTCTCACCTGACCATACTACAGAGAACCAAATAGACCATATCTGCATTAGCAAGAAATTTAGAAGATCCCTTCAAGATGTCGCCTCAGAACACCATCTGCTTACCTTAAGAATAAAGCTCAAGTTAAAGAAAAGCCGCACAGAGACAACAAGAAGACAGCGCTATAATGTAGGCCTCCTGAGAGAGACTGGAGTGAGAGAAGAGTTTAAACTGGTGCTGTCCAACCGGTTTCAAGTGCTACAGGTGCTAGTAAATGAAGAGGAGGCGGTCACCACAGAGCAGCAGTGGAAGGCAGTTAGAGAGGCGCTGAACTCAACCTGCAAAGACACTGTAGGGCTCAGGAAACACCATCACAAGGACTGGCTGTCGGCACAGACCTTGAAGAAGATAGAAGCGAGGAAGCAGAAGAAAGCAGTTGTCAACAACAGTCGCACGAGAGCAGCCAAAGCAAGGGCACAGGAGGAATACTCGGAAGCCAACCGCGAGGTGAAGAGTATCAGGGCAGACAAGAGGGCCTACACAGACAGCCTGGCAGCAGAGGCAGAAAAGGCAACATGAAACAGCTCTACGACATTACCAGAAGACTGTCGGGCAAGTATGGCCATACAGAAAGACCAGTAAAAGACAAAGAAGGCAAGCCTATTGCAGACAGAGCAGACCAACTCGACAGATGGGCCGAGTATTTTGAAGAGTTACTGAACAGACCCAGCCCACCTGACCCCCAGACATCCAGCCAGCAGAGACCGACCTACCCATCAGCTGTGACAGACCCAGCCGGGAAGAGATCAGAAGAGCAGTGGCATTTTTGAAGAACGGCAAAGCAGCAGGGCCAGATGGCATCCCAGCTGAGTCTCTGAAAGCAGACCTAGAGACAACAGTAGAGATGCTGTACCCACTGTTTGGAAAGATCTGGGAAGAGGAGGTGATGCCGGCTGACTGGAAGGAGGGGTACCTAATCAAGCTTTCCAAGAAAGGCGACCTCAGCAAGTGTTCCAACTACAGATGAATCACCTTGCTGTCAGTACCAGGAAAGGTCTTTAACAGGATCATCCTGGAGAGAATGAAGAGCTCCGTTGACCCCCAGCTGAGAGACCAGGATTCAGGAAAAAACGATCATGTACAGACCAGATCGCCACTCTCCGCATCATCGTGGAACAGTCTCTGGAGTGGAGCTCCCCGCTGTACGTCAACTTTGTGGATTACGAGAAAGTATTTGACAGCGTGGACCGAGAGACTCTGTGGAAACTCCTACGACACTACGGTGTACCCACAAAGCTCGTCCGCCTGATCAAGAGCAGCTACGATGGCATGGCATGTCGCGTGATCCACGAAGGGCAGTTCACCAGGGAGCTCCAGGTCAGAACCGGTGTCAGGCAGGGATGTTTGCTGTCTCCGTTCCTCTTCCTACTGGCCATAGACTGGGTCATGAAGATGACCGCAGAGCACAGACGAAGTGGAATACAGTGGACACTGTGGATACAGCTTGACGACCTCGATTTTGCAGACGACTTGGCTTTACTGCCCCACACTCATCACCAAATTCAGGAAAAGACCACGAGGCTTGCTGACATCTCGTCCCAAGTGGGCCTTACCAGCCACAAACAGAAAACAAAGACAATGAGGCTGAACGCAACCAGGGAAGAACCAGTCTTGCTTGCTGGCACCCCGTTGGAGGAGGTGGAGTCCTTCACCTATCTCGGGAGCATCATAGTAAAAAAAGGCGGCACTGATGCAGATGTCAGAGCACGAATCGGTAAAGCCAGAGCAGCCTTTCTCCAGTTGAAAAAAAGAGTGCAGTTCCAGAGAGCTGTCACAACACACCAAAGTCCGGATTTTCAACTCCAACGTAAAAGCAGTTCTCCTATATGGAGCAGAGACTTGAAGATTGACAAAAAAACACAGTCAACAGAGTACAGATCTTCATAAACAGTTGCCTTAGAAGAATTTTGAAAATCCCCTGGCCAGAGAAGATCAGCAACGTCAGACTCTGGGAGAGAACAGCAGATAACAGCAGAGAATGAAATTGGGCGAAGAAGATGGGGATGGATTGGTCACAGTCTGAGAAAGCCAGCTTCCAGTATCACTAGGCAGGCATTGTCATGGAACCCCCAGGGAAAGAGGAAAAGAGGCAGGCAGAGAAACACCTGGCGTCGAGACCTCCAAGCAGACATCAAGAGACTGGGAACCACCTGGAGTAAAATCGAAGGAGAAGCACAGGACAGGAGTCGCTGGAGGTCTCTCGTCGACGGCCTTTACCCGGGGAGGGGTGACAGGCGTAAGTAAAGTAAGTAAGTGTGTCAGCAAGAGCCAAAATCGCCATGAGCCACTGCACCCGCGGGGCTCATGCGGATCTATGTGTCTTGCAGATGGACCTACTGGCGAGTTTATCGGCTGTGAAGGGGTTAAGTCAAAATATCATCAAGCAAAATTTGGAAAAAAACGGACCTGTGGTTTCAGAGATAGTGCCTGCACAAAGGCTCACACAAATATGACCTCTGCGACCTTCACCTTACAGATCGTGAATTAATTCTGTTAAAGAGATCACATATGAGTTAAGACATCATTTCCTAAAAAATCAGAGCATATCCGTACAGCGGTTTCAGAGGTATTCTCTGCTCAATAATCTGCAAAACAAATATGGCAACTATGACCTTGACCTTGAGGTAGATGCGCAGTTAAGAGTGATAGCAATGTGTGATGTGGTGAAACACTATTATCTAAAATATAGATTGAATAGGCCCAATGGTTTTTGAGATATTGCCTAGCACACAAATCTGCACAAAACAAATATGGCCGCTGTGACCTTTACCTTTAAGGCAGTGAACAGATTCTGGTGTGCAACACTCTGTATCTTCACAAAATATTACAATTTGCCATTTAGATCAAGTTGTTTCGGCGTTTACAGCAACATTGCCCTGAAAATGGCATACATAGTGAATGTAGCCGTTGTGACCTTGACCTTGACCTTGATGAAAGTGACATGATCCTGGTTTGGGATACTGTATTGAGAAAAAGTATCAACATCTGAAATTTGGAACCAAACTGGCTTGATGGTTTCCGATATGTACGCTAGACAAACACTACTCCTTATATGAAAACTGTTCTAAATATGAAACACGTTTCATATCAGGTGCTGTTTGTGTTTCATATTAGGAACATGATACATCTCCAGGAAAATGCGTGCCTCCAAAACAACAAAAAGAGAACCCGCCAAAAGAATGCCGCTGGTTATCTGATCTCCGAAGACTGCTTTTCATGACAAGCCGGGAGTGTTTTTTTTTTTTATAATCAGAACTGCTGAATGCTGATGTAGCTGTTTCAAAATTGCGGGGAAAAAAAAAGAAGCAGAAGGGTCAAAATAATATTTTCTCGGCGTGTTTTCGTTTTCATCACTCCTGACATTCTTGTACCGGAAATAAGGCTCAGTAAAGTAGCTCTAACTCCGCCGAGGTGTACCCTAAAGGTTACCTTGCCGGTCCCAAGCCCGGATAAAGGAGGAGGGTTGGGCGTAGGGCTAGCAACCCTACCCCGGAAAACACTTCCTGCTACAGAAACGCCAACAGAGAATCAAAAAGAATGGAGAAAATCAAGATGAACGTTATTCAATGTTACGCACCCACCAACGACAGTGATGAAACCATCAAGGATCAGTTTTACGAGAGACTACGGTCTATCATAGAGAAGTATTCAGAAAAGGACTTCACCATTTTGATGGGAGACCTTAATGCCAAGATAGGAACGGATAACTCTGGATATGAAGAAGTCATGGGGCGCCATGGACTAGGAGATAGAAACGACAATGGGGAGAGGCTGGCAGACCTGTGCGCATCAAACAACTTGATCATCGGTGGCAGCGTTTTCCCCCACAAGAACATTCACAAGACCACATGGGTTTCTCCAGACCACATAACAAAGAACCAGATTGACCACATCTGCATCAGTAAGAAATTCAGAAGGTCCATGCAAGATGTGAGAGCAAAGAGAGGAGCGGACGTGGCCTCGGACCACCATCTCGTGGTGGCCAAGCTTAAACTGAAACTAAAAAAGAACTCGACAACAGCGCACAGGGCACAACAGAAATACAATACCACCTTCCTGAGAGACACTACCAAGCTGCAAGAGTTCAAGTTGACCATCAGCAACAAGTTTCAAGTGTTACAGGAGCTGTTGGAAGAGGAGGAAGGTACCCTCGAGAGCAAGTGGGAAGGAATTAAAGAAGCAGTTACATCAACCTGCCAGGAAGTGCTTGGTCCCAAGAAGCACCAACATAAAGAATGGATCTCGGTTGTCACACTGAGTAAAATTTATGAGAGGAAGAACAAAAAGATGGCCGTCAACAACAGTCGAACAAGAGCAGAGAAAGCCAAGGCACAAGCAGAGTACACAGACGCAAATAAACGAACGAAGAAGAGCATTAGAGCAGACAAGCAGAAATATGTGGACGACCTGGCAACCAAAGCAGAGCAAGCAGTTAGAGAGGGCAACATGAAAGAACTTTACAACACCACCAAGAAGCTAGCAGGGAAGTGAGAACCGTAGACCCGAACGTCCGGTCAAAGACAAGGAAGGAAAACCAATCATGGGCGATCAAGAACAGAGAAACAGGTGGAAAGAACACTTTGAAGAGCTCCTGAATAGACCAGCACCGAAGAACCCACCAGACATCGAACCTGCTGAAGCGTACCTACCTATAGAGGACAGCCCACCCACAAGAGAAGAAATTAGGATGGCCATTAAGCAGCTCAGGAATGGAAAAGCAGCAGGACCAGACAGCATCCCAGCTGAGGCGCTGAAGTCGGACTTAGAAACAACAGTGGGAATGCTATACCCACTATTTAAGAAGATCTGGGAACAGGAACAAATACCAGCTGACTGGAAAGAGGGATATCTTATTAAGATTCCGAAGAAAGGAGACATTAGTAACTGCACCAATTACAGAGGGATCACGCTCTTATCAGTGCCGGGGAAAGTATTCAATAGGATTCTGCTGAACAGAATGAAAGACCCAGTCGACGCCCTACTTAGAGATCAACAGGCTGGCTTTCGCAAAAATCGATCCTGCACTGACCAGATTGCCCACGCTGCGAATTATAATTGAGCAGTCGTTAGAGTGGAACTCACCCCTGTACATCAATTTCCTTGACTATGAGAAAGCATTTGACAGCGTGGACAGAGAGACCCAATGGAAGCTCCTAAGGCACTATGGGATACCTGAAAAAATCTCCACCATTATCAGGAACTCATATCAGGATCTAAGTTGTAAAGTGGTACATGGAGGGCAACTCACTGAGGCATTCCAGGTGAGGACAGGCGTCAGACAAGGATGTCTTCTCTCGCCATTCCTCTTTCTACTGGCGATTGACTGGATTATGAAGACCTCTACAGCTCAGAGAAGAAATGGAATCCAGTGGACACCTTGGAAGCAGCTAACTGACCTGGACTTCGCAGATGACTTGGCCCTACTATCACACACTCAGCAGCAGATGCAGGAGATGACAACCAGAGTAGCAGATACCTCCGCACAGGTTGGCCTCAATATTCACAAAGGCAAGAGTAAGATACTCAAGACAAACACAGCCACCACCAACCCGATTACGCTTGACAAAGAAGCACTGGAGGAGGTGATGGTGCCTTTACTTATTTGGGTAGCGTCATCGACAAACAGGGAGGCTCAGATACAGATGTCAAGCAAAGGATAGGGAAAGCACGAACAGCATTTATACAATTGAGAAACATCTGGAGATCCAAAGAACTATCAACCAAGACCAAAGTCAGGATCTTCAACACCAATGTCAAGGCAGTTCTTCTATACGGAGCAGAAACTTGGAGAACAACAGTTGCCATCACAAAGAGAATACAAGTCTTCATTAACAACTGCCTGCGCAAGATCCTAAATATCCATTGGCCAGAGACCATCAGCAACAACGAACTCTGGAACAGAACCAACCAGCTGCCTGCAGAAGACGAAATTAAACAACGACGTTGGAGATGGATAGGGCACACCTTACGTAAGCCAGCAGACAACATCACCAGGCAAGCCCTAACATGGAATCCACAGGGCACGCGTAAAAGAGGCAGACCAAGAAACACATGGCGCCGGGAACTGGATGCAGACCTTAAGACCATGAAGATGACCTGGAACCAAGTGGAAAGGAGAGCCCGGGACAGAGACTCTTGGAGATCCTTTGTAGGCGGCCTATGCCCCAGTAGGGGTGCAAGGCATAAGTAAGTAAGTAAGTAAAGTAGCTCTATATTACTGCACAGCCGACAGAATTTGGAAAAGTTATTCCGTTTCGACGGGAGCAGGGTGTTTCATAATAGGCACTCTTTCATAATCGGGGCTCCTCCCCTATATATGTTATCGGACGGGAATCTGTCTGTAACTTATACCTGCTCAGTAATTATTGACACACTTGACGGCCTTGATACTAGTAGGTAAGCATTCTTCGCACCCGCACAGCTTACAGTGTAAGTGGCGTCTCTTGGCTTGACTTCGCGAACGAAGATTTTTGTAGGAGTTGCCCACGACGTCTGCAGGCTTGTTCGTGGCTGCGGAGGCCAATCCGGGACAGGCAGGTTCGACCGCAGTGGCTGCAGGGGGAGGTGTGGCCAGGGTTCTGAGTTGCGACATCTCTGTTTTTTTCTCCTGAGCCGCTTGTCCTTAAGGCTAGCTCTGCGAGAGTCCTCAAAGGAGACAGCTGCCTTGTAAATGGTGGAGCGCCAGATGTCACGGTCCACAGCAAGCGAAGACCACTGGTGGTGGTCGATTTGGCAGGCACTAAGTGACTTCTTGAGACAGTCTTTGTATCTCTTCTTTGGTGGGCCTCTGTCACGGTGTCCAGTAGCAAGCTCGCCGAAAAGGGTGATCTTTGGTAGGCGATGATCCTCCATCCTGGAGACATGCCCCGCCCAGCGGAGCTGTGTCCGCAGCAGCAAAGCCTCGATGCTCACAGTTTCAGCCTGTTCAAGGACCTCGACGTTGGTGACATGGTCACTCCAGTGAATGCCCAGGATGGTGCGCAGGCAGCGCTGGTGGAAGCGTTCGAGGAGTCGTAGTTGGCTGCGGTAGAGGGCCCAGGACTCGGAACCATACAGCAGGGTGGTGAGGACCACAGCTCTGTACACGCTGATCTTGGTGCCTGTTTTCAGCTGTTGATTGTGCCACACCCGCTTGAAAAGTCGCCCGAAAGCGCTGTTCGCTTTTGCCAGCCTGCTGTCAAGCTCCTTGTCCAGCTTGGCGTCCGACGTGATAATGCAGCCAAGGTAAGTAAACTGGTGCACTGACTTTAGTTCAGACTCGCCAATGGTGATGTGAGGAGGATGATACACTGTCTTGGGTGCCGGCTGATGGAGGACCTCTGTCTTTTTCAGACTGACCTCGAGTCCAAAGAGCTGGGCAGCGTCTGCGAAGCAGGACGTGATGCGCTGCAGGGCTCTCTCTGTGTGTGCAACGAGGGCAGCGTCATCAGCAAAAAGCATCTCACGAATCAGTTGGTCTAGGGTTTTCGTGTGGGCCTGCAGTCGTCTGAGGTTGAACAGGCTGCCATCGAGACGATACCTGATGTACACTGCATCGTCATCATCGAGGTCCACTGTGGCCTTCTTCAACATCATGCTAAAAAAGATGGTGAAGAGGGTCCGTGCCAGCACGCAGCCCTGCTTTACGCCGTTGAGAATAGGGAATGGTTCTGAGAGGTCATTGTTGAGTCTGACCTGGCCTTGCTGGTCCTCGTGTAGCTGGACAATCATGCTGAGGAACTTTGGGGGACAGCCAAGTCGCTCCAGGATCTGCCACATGCCTTGCCTGCTCACAGTGTCGAACGCTTTTGTTAGGTCGACAAACGTTACGTACAGCCCTTTGTTCTGCTCGCGGCACTTCTCCTGAAGCTGTCTCAGTACAAAGACCATATCGGTGGTGCTCCTGTTTGCTCTGAAGCCACACTGGCCCTCTGGGAGGTGGTCTTCAGCGATGGCAGGTACCAGCCGATTCAGGAGCAGCCTTGCAAGAATTTTCCCAGCAATGGACAGCAGGGTAATTCCCCGATAGTTGGAACAGTCAGACTTCTCGCCTTTGTTCTTGTACAGGGTGATAACGACAGCATCACGGAGATCCTTTGGTAGTGTTCCTTCCTCCCAGCAGCAGAGAAAGAGGTCATGGAGCTTGTTGTGCAGTGCTGGGCCTCCATGTTTCCAGATATCTGACGGTATTCCATCAATGCCTGCTGCTTTGCCACTCTTGAGCTGGTGGATGGCTGTGAGGGTCTCTTCAGCGGTGGGCGGTTCGTCCAATTCAACCTTTACTGGGAGTTGTGGGATTTGTAGGACGACTGCTTCTTGAACAGTGCGCACAGCGCTGAAAGTACTCTGACCAGCGGTTCAAGATGGAGGTATTATCTGTGAGGAGTGCCTGGCCATTCGCGCTTCGCAGGGGACTTTGTACCAGGTGCCTGGGGCCATACACTGCTTTCAGTGCTTCGTAGAAGCCCCTGTAGTCACCATTGTCAGCGCAAAGCTGGGTCCTCTGTGTAAGTCTGGTCCACCACTCATTCTGGAGATCCCTGAGCTTGCGCTGGAGACTGCTGCAGACGAGGCGGAAGGCAGATTTCTTCACAGGGCAGGAAGGCTGGGCTAGGTGGGCCTGATGGGCGGCTCTTTTTTTTTTTTTGCTAGGTGTTCCTGGATCTCTACATCGTTTTCGTCAAACCAGTCTTTATTCTTCTTTCTAGCGAAACCCAAGACTTCTGCAGAGGATTTTGCAATAGCAGTTTTCAGTTGTTCCCAGAGTGTTTCAGGGGAGGAGTCTGCTGGGTCCGCTGTGTCTTTGAGCCTGCGCTGTAAATCTGTCTGAAAGGCAGCTTTCACGTCGTCACGCTGAAGGCTGGCAACATCAAGCTTTTTCTTGGGGGGCCCCCATTTCTTGGGTTTTGGCTTGACGTGGAGCCTGAGTTTGCAGCGGACAAGGCGGTGGTCAGTGTGGCACTCTGCGCTGGGCATCACTCTGGTGAGGAGGACGTCACTAGAACATAGTCGATAAGGTGCCAGTGTTTGGAGCGAGGATGCATCCAGGTGGTCTTTCGACTGTCCTTTTGCTGAAAAGTAGTGTTGGTGATGACCAGTTGCTGCTCTGCACAGAACTCCAACAGTAGGCGGCCATTGTCATTGCAGTTCCCGACGCCATGCTTACCGAGGACTCCTTTCCAGGCTTCAGAGTCCTGGCCCACTCTGGCGTTGAAGTCGCCAAAGATGATGACTTTGTCGTCTGCAGGGGTGCTCTGTATGAGGCTGCGCGGGTCAGTGTAAAACTTGTCTTTTTCATCAGGCTCTGCCAGGAGGGTTGGGGAGTACACACTGAGAAGGGTGACGTGTTGCTGGTGTCTCAGTGGGAGGCGCATGGACATGATGCGGTCTGAGTGACCCGCTGGTAGGTTTTCCAGTTAGTCGCAATGGAGGTCTTGACCATGAAACCCACGCCTGAGAGCCGTCTTTCTGATTCAGGCCTGCCTGACCAGTAGAGGGTGTACCCAGCGCCAAGTTCTTGGAGGCTGCCTTCCTCCGGAAGGCGTACTTCACTGAGCGCAGCGATGTCGATGTTTAACCTCCGCAATTCATGGGCAATGAGGGCGGAGCGACGTTCAGGGCGTCCGCTGTCTGCTTTGTCGAGCATGGTTCGGATGTTCCAGCATGCTACGTTGAGTCCGGTCGTGGTCGTCATGAGAGTGGATCCGTTATTCTTTCTTGTTTTTTGACCGCAGGAGAAGATGCCCGTTGACCGCGGCTAGCCAACTGGGGTTGCGAGGGGATGAGCTTTGGTTAGGCCACCTTTTCTAGGCCCCTCTCCGTGTGGAGCAAGCAGTGCTGTCCCTAGAGAAGGCTGCTTGGTCGTTCAGGGTGTGCCGAGTGACGTTGTCATCCCCAGGTCAACATCAGGCGACCAATATCCTGAACCGCCTGCATGCAGGGTTGAGACTGCGGCTTCCAGTGACATCTTTCACCTGCCGTTTCGCCCCTCGCCCGTCGCTACAGGACTTGGAATGGTCAGTGTCATGGTCCGTGGGCGTTTCCTAAAGCCTGCGCGGTGGAGCTTTTTGGTGGAGTGCAGTGTGCGCAGTACTGGCCCCACCCTTTAAACCCTTGGTTCGTCTGCCATGGCCTAGCAAGCTGGGACGATGGCATCGAGGTCCTCGGGTCGTAGGTTTTATATCAGACTGTCCTTGTCCTAGTCTCTGGCTCAAAAGCCTTCCCCGGAGACACGGGGGCTTTGATGTCAGGGGTTTCCTCCCTTAGCCTTTCCGCAGCCAAGCGGCCAGGCCTGCAAGGCAGCAGGGGACTCGTGGAGGGCGGGGTCGTCAGTCTATGTCCCGTGCAGATGTGAACATCTGCCCACTGCCAAGTGTAAGTAAGTGGCGTATTGCACCGGAAAACCCTATAGTAACTGATCTGGCCAATCGCTGCTATCATTTGTTTCATAGTTTTGCAGACACTGCCCGTGATCACACTTTAGCGTGCATTTGTCTCAGACTTCTTCGTCATTTACCATTTTTACTTCGCGACAACAGCATCTTTTGCAAGACTCAGGCGTTGCGATTTCAACTTGCTTGCTTCTATTAAAAGGACATGGACTTCCAGCTCTCGCTGATTTCGTCCAGGGGGGTGGGCCAGGGGGGTTGGGGGGGGGGGAGGTCGTCGCTCTGTCTGTCGCTCCGTCGCTCAGTGGCTGGTGTTATTGCCGGGGCCGGGTGGTTGGTGGTGGATGAGGCGGGTGGTGTGGCCGGGGGACCGTTGATTCAGTGCCAGGCTGGGGGGGTGATGGTATGCCAGCCACTCGAGAAGATTTTGAATGAGTGGTGGCGGGGGTGGTGGCGGCCGGTGTAACCGTGGCTGGTTGTGGTAGGGTCTGGGGAGGTTGGGTGGTGGTGGTGGCGGCCAGTTGATCTTGGGCCGGGGGGTCGGACGCTGGAACGGGCGGGGTGGGTGGCGGTGTTGCAGTGGCAGGCGAAGGTGCGGTGGCGGCGTGGGGAGTAGTGGTGGGCGCTGGTGCCGGAAGCGCTTGGGCGGTAGGTAGCGTCTGGTTTGCCGTGGGCCGGTGGTTGGTCCGTTGCCTGGCTGTGGTGGTGGCTGTTGGGGGGCCGGGTCTGTACCCGTGGTCTGGGTGGTCTTGTCGGTCGGGGCTGGTGGCTTTTCTGTTTTTGTGCCTGTCTCTTGCGTGGGTGGGGCGGTGTTGCCGCCACCTCTGTGTTCCGTGGTAGTCGGCTCGGTGTTTGTTTCTTTTTCAGCCGCCGGTGGGGCGGTGGTCGTCGCTTGACTGGCTGTGCTCTCTGTTTTTTTTTTTTTTTTGGGGGGTAGAGGTCTCCGGTCGCCCCTGTGTGCACCAACCACCTGGCGGACACAAGTGCCCGGCGGTAGGTGTCTCCGGTGGTTGATAGGATGGCAGGTATCGCATCCTGCAGTAGCAGAACCAGCTCGTCGAAGTCCATACCCCGGAGCCTGGTCCCCTCCTCCTCCCGCGATGCCGGCCTCTCCCGAGTGAGTGATTCGGGGATTGAGACCGGCGGTGGGGAGGGCGGGGAGTCCGGCCCCGACGAGGGCTCCGACGATTCAGCTGGCTCTTCTTCTTCTGGCTCTTCTTCCTGATAGGGCGTCGGCTGGGGGCCGGCGGGTACCGTGTTCTCTTCTTGGGTGTCGTTGTAGTTGTAGTAGTGGTCTGGAGTGAGGGGTGGGTAGCTGAAGAAAGCTCCCATGTTGAGGTTTAGTCCCCTCGGTGGTAGGGGCATTGGGTACTGCTCAAGCAGTTCCCGTAGTATGCTGTCTGGCTCTGGCGCCCGGAATAATTCCGGCTGCGCCGGTACAGTTTGAGTTTGGGCTTTGTCTTGTGGCCGTATCGGTGGGGAGAGAGGGGGCTTATAGCTCCTCGTCTCTCTCCTGGCCGTTGGCTGTGATCTTGATGCTTGGGGGAGGGCGGAGGTGTATTCCTCCACCTGTTGCCTGTTTGTCTTCCTTCTGTTCTTTCGTCCTTTGTCCATGTTGCGGCGTGTAGGCTGGCTGACTGGCTGACTTGCTTGCTTGTTCGCTTGGTGGCGGAGAGCGGAAAACCGTCCTCTCCGTCTGGCTGTAGCGAGTGTGATGCGATTTCAACTCTTACACCTCCTGCTTATATACGCATTCCGTCTGCATCAACGGCCCGGGAAATCCGTTCGCCTACACAGTACGTACACCACATGGTACATACCACACGCGGCACACAGTAACAACTCTGCCAGGTCCGATTCGCCAAGACTGTTGGCAGAGGACATTTCTAGGGCAGCGCTATTACTGTAGCCTCATTTTACAACACCTACGACATCACTTATCAAACATTCCACTCGTTGTACGGCATTGTGTCTACTTTGTTTACACTCAAAGTAAAAGGCAACGCTCATAGTCTCTGGTACAAAACCAACGTTCAGAATCAGTCACAATACGGCAAAGTTTTAAATCGCAGTTCAGTCAGGTTCTCCGCTAATAAATGTAAGCTCTGACAAGCGAAAAAAAAAAAACCCAACAAAGCAAAACAAAAAAGGGCTCACGCTTCATTTCACTGTCAGCTGCCAAGGTGAACCACAGTGAATTGCCACATATTACAGCAAATCTGCTATTAATGTTTTTTTTTTTAAAAATGCTTGTTTGAGTGCATGCCAAAGAAGTTCAACTTACATCACATGCTGTTCACACACACTAACAACACAAAAGACAGTTGAGAGGATTCTAGCCTGACTACAGCCACCACTGTGAAGTATCAAATAAGCCAATACTGAATCAGTGGAGCTGTGATGCTGTTTGTTCAGTTGAGTTCAGTGTCACAGATTAAATATTTTTGTCTCTCACTATGAGCAGATTTGATACTTTGGAACTAGCTGTTTGTTCTATTGGAAGAAAATGTTAACTTCTTCTTCATCAAATGCACCATCCCAGGGCTGTGTTCTCATATAGCGACATGACAGCAGCACTAGGTGATATGGCAAAAAACTATAGTTAAACAGCAGTCAGAAAATCGATTTGTGTGTGTCCATATAGCAGCATGACAGGTAACATTACAGCCCTATTTAAGTTGTTTAGAATTGTTGTGATTTATGTCCATGTACTCAAAGCCATGCTACCTTCATGGTGGAATCACTGTTATATCGTTCCATAAGGAAATACAAATTTGTCACACTGCTGTTACTTGTCACACCGCAATCATGCCACTGTTGTGTTGTGCATATGGAAACATGCATTCTTAATTTTTATGTACTTGATTCGTGTCACCTTTGCCACTGTTTTATTGTTGTTGTCATGCTGCTATTTGAAACACCCCTTAATAATTTATTTTTAAGACATGTTTGAAATAAGTGTATAAGGCTTCATGCATAGCGTAAACATTGTATGTGATGTAACTGTTGAAGCAAAGTGAGTTTCATTAAGTTACAAAGAGCAAAGGAGACAACTCATTGATTAGATGTTCTTTTGAGCACTTCCTTCACATAACCATGTCGTGACTAGAACCGAGCATTCAGCTATGTGCAACATCATACATACACATTCAGATGTCACATCAAATGCATCTCTGTAAATTTTAATCAAATTGCACTGCTTACAGGTGGAAACCAATGGTGCTTGAAAATAATTTTTTTGTTGCTGACCATTGCAATATTTGCAAGAGTAAGACCATATCAGTAAGTGTCATTTTCACTAATTTTGTACTTTTGGGATGTTTCTGGCTAAATTAAATTAACATATGAAACATTGGTTGTTCAGCACACCAAATCATACAAATAAAATAAATCTGTTTTTCTTGGTTGTTTCCATAATGAAATATATACAGTCTATTTCGCTTATAACAAGGTCACACATAATAAAAGTCGGATATAATAATACTTTTCAGAGGTCCAAACACCACTCTTTCGGCATAAACTACTGCGGATTTAACAGAGAGAAAACTTGGGCCCCCTGACAATTTGTCATACAATCTGAATTTTACTGTAGACGGAAAGTCATTGTGATGAAATATTCTTCAGATGAAAAGTTTGGTAGGTTTGATCCTGTCGTCCAACAGTTGCTTTTCCTCCTCATAAACACTGCGATAGTTATTTTAAGTGGAACAACTTAACTCATTCTACCCCAAACACCCCACAGCAAGATAAGGATTGACCATGATAGTTCAAGGGTGATGCCAGGATAGCTTGGCGCCTATGGGGCGCAAAGCTATTCTGGCATCACCCTTAAACTATCATGGTCGATCTGTGTCCTGCACTGCAATGCAGTCTTCAGAGGACAACGGCAAATCTTGGGGATTTCGGTGTTGGGGTAGAATGAGTTAAGTCAGATTTATGTTTTGAGTGCGAGTCAATGAGCGTTTCAACTTCCAGTGAACATTTGAGTTCCGTTCTCTTTAAACGTTGGATAAGCGCGCCATTTGATTCAGGGATCCAACAGTTGGGTTTCCCCCTCATTAAACTGTCATAGTTATTTCAACTGTCATAGTTATTTCAAGTGGACCAACTTAAATAGCGAAGCAGATCCTTCACAACATGTTTATATATAGTGCTTTGGGATCTACATTTCGTCTGAAGCATGACGGTCTTGAGAACCTGTCATTAGAGATGCAGCATGTGTTTGAAAAAAATAGTTGAACATAGCTACGATTATAACAGGAAGGAAAATTGCCCTCCCCCCCCCCCCCCCCCCCCCATAGCTTATCACTTTCTAAAAGCATGTTCTTGTATGTCTGAGCTGGTTATATGCACCTGTTGTGTGATAAATTATAAATGTTTAAACTGCAGCGCTTAACTGAACTCATCACATACATAGCAGACTGAATTCATGCTTAGATATGCAAGCACACACACACACACACACACACACACACACACACACACACACACACACACACACACACACACACACACACACACATGTATATATAAATTCTGGAGGTGCCTTCAAGTACTGGCGTGGTGTTTGCAACATATATATATACCCAGTGTTTTGCAAACTTCCATTGATTTATTTGTTGTTCCGCCGGCCCACCCGGGTCTGCCCTGGGAGACTTGGGTGGGGTTAACTACATTTTAGTTCCCAGGGTCACCCTGATCAGCCCCAGAGGGTGGGTTTCCCCCTCTATTCTGGCACCACCGTGAACTAAAGCCATTGGTCTAAATCCTTATCTGTAAGTACTATAATGTAGCTTGCATATCTATCTATCTGTCTATCTATATCCCGTAGTCTTGCCGACCGTTGGGGCACCACTGATGACTTGGCAACCAGCCCCCCCCCCCCCCCACACCCGCATTCCACTGTTCTCTGCCATTCTTAGCGTATCGCCCAGCCTCAGTCCTGTCCACTCTAAGATATTGTCCTCCCGTCTTTTCCTCTGTCTTCCTCTCCTTCGTCCTCCTTGCACAGTGCCCTGCAGGATTGTTTTGGCAAGCCCTGTTGAACGCGTGATATGCCCATACCACTTCAGTTTGCGTTTTTTCACAATGGCTAATAGGTCTTCATAGGGCCCGATGGCTTGCCTGATTCTGCTTCCCACTTCCTCGTTCGTGATGTGATCTCTGTATGAAATGCCAAGCAGCCTTCGAAAACATCTCATTTCAGTGGCTTGTATCCTCCTTTCAATGTCTGCTGTAAGGGTCCATGACTCGCAGGCATACAAGAACACTGAGATGACTAAAGAGCGCATCAGTCTGATCTTGGAGCATGTTTCTGTCCTTCCATTTGGTCTTCAATCTTGTCAGTGCTGTTGTTGTCTGCGCAATCCTGGACAGTATTTCTGGTTTTGATCCCTCATCTGTCACAATGGCTCCTAAGTAATTGAAGTTATTAACTGTTTCCAGTTTTGGGCTTCCAATCATGACGTCAGTGCTAATGCCACTTGTGTTATTTGTCATCAGTTTGGTCTTCTGAACTGATTTCCATCCCATACGCAATGGCTGTACTGTCCAGTTTTTCCACCAGCTGAGCAAGGCCATCAATGTCGTCCGCAAAGCGCAAGTTCGTGATTGTTTTGCCTCCAATACTGACAGTTCCTTCATGATCTTTCAGAGCGTCTGTCATGAATCTTTACAGGAAGATGTTGAAAAGAGTAGGTGAGAGCAAGCAGCCTTGTCTGACTCCGACTGTAGTCCTAAACCAGTTTCCTATTTTGCCGTTGAAGCAGACTGCGCTAGTGGCCTTGTTGTAAAGGTTTGCTATGACTTTGATCAGGTTGGCATTGATGTTGTATAGCTTCATGGTGGACCAAAGGGCTGCATGCCACACCCGGTCAAACGCTTTCTTAAAATCCACAAAGACATGATAGAGGTCTTGCTGGTGCTGGGAGGTACCTCTCACATAGAACTCTCAGGTTGAAGATCTGCTCAGTTGTGCTGCGCCATGGTCTGAAGCCTGCCTGTTCATCAGCAATGATTTCCTCTGCCTGTGGCTTCAGCCTGTTCAGTAGGATCTTTAACATGACTTTTATGGCAGTGTGCAAATTTGAAGCTTTTAGCCTCAGTGTGATATGGGTAAAATGGTGGTGTCATAATAGGTCGAATTCTTGTGTAGCTGGAAAGGTTGAGATAAAAAAATCCGGTCTGTCTGCTGCTGTAGATATGTTTTGAGCTACCAGTTTTTTTGCAAGAGAAAAATTATCTTAAAAGAGCGTTGCTCTCTACAGAGACATCTTGACTAGATCAAAAGGTGTCACCTGTCGTTAAAGACCAGCATTCAGGTGGTATTTATTGACAAATGATCTGTCATAATGGGAGTGTTACTCAAAAACAGGTCTGTTCACTACATTTACGACCTGTGTTGCTAATGTTTCAGAGAGGCCACATAATCCCCCACCCCCGCCGCGACCGCCTGCCGAACCTCGAGCCTAAACTGAAAAAAAAAAAGGCCCCAGTCAGGGTTCAGATCGTTTTTATGGCGCTCCAGCATGAAAAGCACGAGCCAAGACCGACTCGGACAAGAAGATGGCTGCCGACTGTCATTCGTCTCGGGGCGGCAATGGTGAAGTTTCGTTTGCAGCGTACGACTCCCCACAACGAACGACAACGAAGTCACGGCGGATAACCAGCTTATACCATAAGCATAGACAACACTATACATCTTCAAGAAGCATAGATCCTCATGAGCCTGGAGGGCTCATGAGTATCTATGCCTCTTGGAGATGTTTGGTGTGTTTTTTATGCTTAGCAGCGTGTTTTGTATGCTTATCAGTGGTCCAAGCACCGTGATTTTGCTCTCGTTCGTTGTTGGGAGGCGTTAGTCGCGAACGAAACTTCACTGATTTGTCGCACCCTGGAACTGCTAGTTGCATTGGATTATCATCCTGAATCCCTGTCGTTGACACTGATGGACAGACTCAGTCGTGATTTCACGCGTAAACCGATGTACCCAATGTACCAAATGTGTTCCCCAAACCTAGTCAGTCAAAAATGAAGTAAAACCTGATATTCTGTCAATCACTTTTCGTGGGTTGTGACTGTGTGTGCATGCCGCGTGTGTGTGTGTGTGTGTGGGGGGGGGGGGGGGGGCTGCGAAAGCGAAAGTGAGTACCGACTTATAATTAGCCATCCCCCGTCCTTAAGTCAGACACCCTCCCAGAGTCGCGCGGTGGCGAACCCCGCCCCCCACCGGCCCCTCCCCACTTATTCTCAAACTATCCAATCCACTCGCGAAGTGTTGCCCTGGGCCCGACAGGGCCGAACGGCAAACACAGGTCACCCTCATTGCCACTCCACCTCATGGTCCTGCACCCGCCCCACCTCCCAGTGGTTAATACAAAGATAGCACATCATCCTCACCATCACCAATCACCCGGTCCCTGGCAAGGACCATACAGTTCCAACGCCACTGCTGTATAAAAGTAGGCGCATATACTTTGGCCATCATTAAAGTGGCTCGATCAGTAGAGCTCTTGAAAATCACATAAATCAGTGTTGAAAATGATCAACATGAAGTAAAAAAAAAAAGAAAAGAAAGTGAAATAGAAAATTGCGTAGAAAACAAAATAGAAAATAAAAAGTGCGGGTCTGTGACTTTGGAGTTCACGGCCCTAGAAGCATGTAAGTTTGTCCCAAAGCACAGGATGTGTATGCATTGTTACAGACTACTGAAAATAGCATTTAACCCCAAGGCCACATTGCCTGAAGTTTAGAGGTGTCACTGAACAATTATGTACCAGTTCCAGGAGATGGAGCGACCATGTTTTAATTCAAGGGTATTGCCAGATTAGCTTGGCGCCATCAGGCGCCAAGCTAATCTGGCACTACCCTTGAAATATCATTGTCGATCCATCTCCTGCTGTAGTGTATTGGGACTAACTTGATTAAAATACATGTACATGATCACAGCGTTAAGCGCTCGAATAAAACCGTGATGCAGCGCGAACAGGTCTCTGGCTCACACGGGGATGCCCCGGGTGACCAAAATGTCTTTAGGCCGACGTCATGCTTAGCTGGCCTGCGCACAGCCTGGCCGAGCGTGGAGCAGCTAACGCTGACGTCGGTCCGAGGACCTTTTGCTTATCCAGTGGTTTTTCTTCTGAAATCTACGTAAATTTAGGGACTAGTTTACACGATCGTGAATGACGCTGTCTGACTTTGTGACTCGCATGCCGGGCACGGCGGTATACAGAGGCTGACGTGTGTAATAGGTGTCAGTGTGAACTACATAATGTACTCATCAAGGGAAATAACACAACGCTGGATATGCACGTAAACGAACAATTATAGCCCTTCGCCCATTCAAGATTTGGGCCGATGAAGGGATATAAATTTTAATTTTTCATTTCCTGTTTTTCCAATGTTGAGTGATCCCCCTTTGTGAGTATTGCAATAAACAGAAAATCAAAAGCTAATGCACTGTACTAAAAACAACAAACATTAACATACTGGTACCAGATTATAGGCCACTTATAAATTTCAAATACTGACAAGCGATCAAAACTTCCGAAACCTCGTCAGCTGACCTGACCCACGTGAATGTCCTGTGTTTGTCTTGTACTGTCGCTTGTTGTCTTCAAAGCCCGGTGAACGGCGTGTGTTTTACGGGAGCGTGCGTGTTGGATTCACTGAGTTCGCGACGATTTGATCCGATTTGCAGAATTGGCTAACAATGTAATGACCGGTAGTAGTAGTAGTTTGAAAATTTCGAAATTCTTTCATCCCCCGTCCTTGCCACTGGACGCATATTTTGTGTATGAAATCTCTGTTCATTCACAGGACCAAACGCTACAACCGTCAAGGAACGTATGATACAACTGGTCTCAGCAAGAGGCACAGATTCATGAGGATCTGTGTCTCTTGCACCTGGTTCGCGTCCGCTTTTTCAGTTTCGACAGTGAAGGCATTAATATTGCTTTAATATAAAACCATCATTGGCGGCAGTCCGCCGTCGCCCGTGAGACGGCTTTAGTCGCCTGCTCGGCGTTAAAACCTAAATAACTAATATCATTGGCAGCAGCCGCTGATGTGCCGGGCGGAGGGAAAAACAACGGTCAGTCGCATGAGTCAGCATAGTCCTGCGCCAACCACCGAGCAAGGTGTTCCGCGACAGCGAAGCACCTAGTTTAGTGGCTGGCGCAGGACTTATTTCACTCATGCCACTGGCCCCAGTTGATGATTTCCCAATGCGCAAAAGGCCATCGGGCCGACGTCGGACCGATGGCCTTTGCGCACTGGGTTAGTCCCTACCAAAGCACAGATGAACACACACGCATGTATTTCACTTTCAGAAAGGAAGGTACCAAGACTGTGATACCTTGGGTCGTCCCCAAATTCAGATGCATGTTGCAGACCTTAGTCTGATGAACGTTTTCCACCTCACAGTACAGTACTGTGATAGTGAGGTTTTGTTTGCGACGAACGACTCCCAACAACGAACGAGAGCGAAGTCACGGCGGATAACCAGTGTGCGCTCTAAGCCATAGACAACACCCCGAACATCTCCAAGAGGCATAGATCCTCATAAGCCCGGTGGTCAATCTATGCTGACTATGCTTACAGTGGAAGCTGGATATCCGCCGTGACCGACTTCGGCTCTCGTTCATTGTTGGGAGTCGTTCGTACCAAACGTAACCTCTCTAATAAGACTTGCGCCTGTTCTTTGTCATCAGGCAGTTATACTGTTCATGCACATCTGAGGGAAAATTTGAATAAAAACTGTTTTAAAATCATATGTATATAATTATATGCAGACTGAATGTGACTACCACAGCAGCAGAACGTCTTCGGGCGCACGACGGCCGCAGTGGGCCCGCGCACAGCCGTGCGCGGGCCCACTGCGGCCGTCGTGGGCCCGAGGACTTTTGTTTACTGGATAGGTCTGTGATCTGGGATCATGCGGCTCCGTGAGGACCACTAAAAATCACAGGTCAACAAACAGAGTGTAATATTTAACAATATTTGGCCACTTTGGACCAGCGCACATTTTTAAAAAAAAATAATAATATTCAAAATGAAAAGACACTTACGAGCACATTGCCACGCTTAGGCAGAACACCGTCTTGAGCTGCTCTAAACCAGTACGGTATAACCTCATGATGTTCCTCCACCACATACACGAACAGAGGCTGATGATGTCCGGTTTTGCCAGACTCAGCAGGCACGCCCGATCCAGATGAACTATCAGACTCTGGCCCTCCTGCAGGACGGCTTCCACGAGCTAGAAACTTTTGGATCAGATCGCCATCGATGAGTCTTTGAATAAGCACTTTGTAGTTAAGTCCAGACGGAAACTCTCCTTTCTGTAATGCTTGCAAGGTGCCAGCGTTGCTCAGTTCTTGAAAGAGCTTTTCGTTGCTGAGCCTCTTGCCGAGGGCGTCTTTGCTAAGCCGCTCCGTGAGATCCTCTTTGCTGAGACCTTTCTCACGGGCGCCTTTACTGTGACCTTCTTTACTGAGTCTTCTTACAAGCTCGCCTTTGCCGAGTCCGCGTAAGGGTGCTGTGTTTAGGCCATCTTCACCAAATCTTTTCAAGTGGCTGTCTTTACTATATTGTCGTATGAAGGCCGCATCGGGCGGTTGCTCGGCGAGAATGTTTTTCAGTCCATTAAAAGTGTTCGTGATGCTAATGGCCCACACTAGCGTCACGAAAAAGTAAATTGTACCAGCAACCAGAAAAAGCGGCATCAGCCAGCTTTTAATTTGAAACATCTTCATTTTTATCTTCTCTTTTTCGAATCTTCACTTCTTCAAGTTCCTTCTGTCAGGCTTTTTATGCTGTGAAAATCAGTGTCAATTCGTCATAGTCAATTCGTCGAGTTTGATCCATTAAGCCCTGACACGCCAGAACATGAGATAGCTCGACCATGACAGTTCAAGAGTGGTGCCAGAATAGCTTGGCGCCTACAGGCGCCAAGCTATTCTGGCACCACTCTTGAACTGTCATGGTTGATTTGTTGTCTGCGCTGATTACTGGTCTACACTGTACTCCCCCTACTCCCAACTTCGACGCTGGGTTCAATCTGTTAACGCTGGATAGGAAGTCCCACAGGCTGCACATAATCAAATCATGACTACTATAATTCGCAATTAAACTATATGATATCACACACTGTAATGGGATAACAGTGTTTTCTTTTCATATTAGAAAAGTGAATGATATTAGAAAAGTGACTGGAGAGAATGTGTGTACCACCTAATTCTAATTACACGATCAAACTTTAATATCGTATGGCACTGCAAAATAGCACGATAGAGATCTTTTCACATTTCGTCTCGAATGAGTTAAAGAGAATGTTCTAATTACAGAAATGGCCATCTCGTGAATGAAACGACAGCTGAGTATGCAGTGAAACTAGTTTTGTTTTCAGACGAGAAAGGTGACTGCCAAGCGTGTAAAATGCAGAGAACATCCATCGAAGAACGAAACACGCTTAGAAAAGAGAATAACAACAGAATTTAGTAACTCATTCAGCCCGACGGCCGTTATTTCCCAAATTTTGGAGGCGTAATCTAATGACTATGCACCAGTTGCAGGAGATGGGTCGACCCTGATAATTCAAGAGTAGTGCCATATCAGCTTGGCGCCGGTTCAGGGCTGAATTGGTTAAGCGCTAAAATAAAATCAAAACTTAAATTTAAAAAAAAGAGACATACAAACAAGTAACACAATTGACACTTTCGATCATAAAAAGATAAGCGGCCAAACTGTGTATTCCTGTGTATACGTGCCCATTTTGAAAAAAAAAGTTTTAATCCGAAATATTACTTAAATTGTGTTGTTATTGTCTTTTCTGGCGGCGTTTCTTACTTCATTTGGAATATTCTCTAGTTTTGTTTTACACGCCAAAATTAAGCCTACTTTATTGTCACACAAGATCCATGCACACTTACTTGAATTACACAAGGTCCATGCACACATAATTACTTGAATGGCGTTTCCTGAGCTAAAAAGACATCTGGTAGCACTAGCAGTTACTTTTTCGCTCATCTGTCTTCAGATCTTTTCACTAATGTGTTCCGCGGCTGTGAATGAGAGACACTGAACTGGATACTCCCAAATTACACCACCAATTTAACTCCTTCCCTACCAGTGGGCGCAGATTGAGTTTCTGAAATCTCTGTTAATTCAACGCCCCATCCATTTAATGAACATGAACACAGAGTGTCAGCAAGCAAGAGGCATAGATCTTCCATGAGCCCCCGCAACTGCGGGGGCTCATGAGGATCTATGTCTCTTGCAGGTGAATTGGTTTCACCTTTTCCTGGCAGCGAAGGGGATAATGCAGAGATGCGGTCAGTCGCAAGCCCGGGCACCGGTCAGCCAAGACTTTTTTCGGTACCAAACTGGAGGCAAATTCTCATATAGATTTTGGACATGTCCCATGTCCCTGGAGTTTAGAAGATTATGATAGCCGTCTCGATCGTCGTCCAGCTTTCTGTACCCTTGAATTATCATTTGTCAATTAATCTCCTGCTCTAGGGTGTTGGCGCTGAAAGGGTTAAAGGTACCTCCTCTAGGCAACTAGAGGGTTAATTGCTCGCAATATCTCCTGACTGATAAATGTTATTAGTATGTATTACACGTATACTGGACAAATGGGATAACTTCACTTATGAATTTAAATTGAGTAATATGAAAGACTTTTCTGCTCTTCTGTTGCATTTATCTAGGAGAGTTTCACGAACACGAGGAAGGGAAGTAGAAAACCTCCCTGACGTACAGAAGCAGACCGCTTTAATCCCATAACTGGGTTTATCCGAAAAAAACGAACACGATCTAACTGAAAGAGACATAGATCCTCATGAGCCCCCGCAGTTGCGGGGGCTCGTGAGGATCTATGCCTCTTGTTGACACCACTTTGACTCCATGTTTAAGAGACTGCTGGAACCCTCAGATGTTGAATTAACGAAGGTTGCAGTAATACAATTTGTGTCAACAGCCCATGAAGAGGTTTCTGTGCGCGTTACACGAAGATGCCATTTGTTGATACACGTTTTGGTCGTGATTGATAAGAGCGACGGTTTGGGCAAACGATGTCCATGCCAGATGTCCATACCACAGTGCAGGGAAACCTATACAGCAGAACCTGTTTTGAGGTATCACCTTTTTTGCGAGAAAAGAAACACGTGGTCTTTAAAAGGCAGGTGTCCTATCAAGAGAAGCATTAAAGAGCAAATAGTGTCCTCTGCCAATAAAAAAAACTATCAATTAGGTGGATACAGCCACATACATTATGGTCTTTAATGACAGGTGATGTCTTGTCCGGGTGGTCGCTCAAAATAGGTTCTGCTGTATGTCCCTAACAGCGGCTCTGGAGTCAGATACAGGTAGCTTCCATATATATATATATATATATATATATTCATTTCAAAGGTATCTGGCCGTAAATAAATCAACAGTGTAAAGACTTCATTCATTGATTGATTTATTCATTGATTGACAGATTGACTGACTGACTATGAGTGAGTGACCGACCGACCGATCGATCGATCAATCGATCGATCGATGGATTGACTGATTGATTGATTGAATTAAATTGAATGGGAAACGCCTGTTTTTATTAACAATTTTACATGTGGCTATTAATAATCCCTTCACTGCCGAGATAAACGGAACAGCACTTAACCGCAAGAGGTATAGATCCTCATGAGCCCCCGCATTTGCGGGGGCTCATGAAGATCTATGCCTCTGTCTGAAGCCATTTGGGATCCACGTTCCTTTGACGCTGGGGATCTTGGACGTAGAATTTACAATGATTACACAAACACAATTTGCGGTCACTGGCATCAGTCGACGGATCCAGGTACTCAGCCAGCAAGCGACAAAGACCCCTCATGCCGGCGTCAGCCGCACTGGGCACGCGCACAGCCGTGCGCGGGCCCACTGCGGCCGACGTCGGCCCGATGACCTTTTGCTGACTGGTCCAGCCTAGCAACCCGTAAAACTGACAAGGGTTATCTGGACATCGTTCGGCTTTTAACGGCCTGAGGAGTGTGTGCTGTATCAATGGCTAACACAACCATTCGTGATAAAGACACACTTCACTTGTGACCTTACGGCATATTTTATATAGAATGGTCAGCCAGTAGAGGGAGGGAGAGAAAGATGGGGGAGAGGGGAAAGAGCACGCTATTATTAGAACCATTTCAGGCTGACAGATTTCATACTGAAGTCAGCTCATTATGAATGTAATCCTTATAGCGCCAGTTGACGCAGATTGTGTTCCTGCGTTCTTTTCCTGTGAATTCGACACGAAAATATCCGAGCTTTCCATGGAACATGTATTGAAGGTATGTCAGCAAGAGGCATAGATCCTCATGAGCCTCCGCAACTGCGTGGGCTCATGAGGATCTATACCTCTTGCAGTTGGGTGGCGTTCGGATTTTCTCGGAGAGAACCGGTTAAACTAATTGACGTTGGACGATTAAAAAAAAAATTAGACCGTGGGATTAAAACTGGATTATATTGTGACCACTTTGGACCGGAGTCTCCCTTTTACGGGTGACAAATTCACCAGATAGAAGAGAAGAACTTCTGAACTTATTAGCAGGCTACTAAAATCATCAATGTGTCCCTGTTCCGGGCACAAGTGAAATACTATATTGCCTCTTCGATGTCTCTGTAAATAGTAAAATAGACCGTGAGTCTTCCGCTTTTCAAGCCTCCTCTACATAATGCATGTAAATGTGTTTGAAGGTCTGTGACTTTGGATGTTACAACACTATAGCTATAAGGTCGAAAATGACAGACCAGCAAACAATTGTCATGATTCCTCTTGAGAAGTCTCCTCGTATTCTTTTGGCGTTCAGGATGCAGCACGACTTTACCTAAACTATTTCGATATCAAGGGAAAACTGCAGGAATTGAATCTACCCTGACAGTGTAAGGTTTGTGCAAGAATAGTGCTATGCTGGCACCACCACTGAACTATTGTTGTCGAGCCACTTTCTGTTGTAGAATGTTTGCTAGATGGATGAAGAATGACACCTCTTGGCGTCGAGCTATTCTGGCACCACAATTGAACTATTGTGGTCGATCCACTTTTTGTTCTAGAATGTAAGCAGCTAGACGGTTAAAGTCTGACTGACACGGCCTTTTGGCCCCAAGCTATTCTGGCAACACCCTCGAATTATCGTGGTCGATCCACTTTCTGTTGTAAAGGGTGAATATCTGTTGAAGGCTCCATGCTGTTCTAGTAGCGCCCTTGAACTATCATGATTAATCCACTGTCTATTGTATTTGTGTGAAGTAGACTGCTGGATGCGCCAAGCTGTTCTAGCACCACCCCAGTGTTGTCCTGGTCGATCCACGGTCTGTTGTGGACAGTTAGCTAAATGATTGACGACTGAAGTCTGAGGGAGAGAGGTGAGCGCCCACTGCGGTCCAGTGGTGGATCGACAAAAACAGACACAATAATCACTGTATAATGTTCAGCGCCTGCACTGAGATCGACCCTAAACAGCTAGCACTTGGCTCTGGTCTGTGCGCGGGATAATATTTTAAAGTGGAGTCATGCGCGCCACAGGATTAACGAGCTAATCCGCGAGACAGATCGAAGCAGGTACACTGCTGGCAATAGTTTGAATGCAAGCAGCATGCTCTCTGCTCTCCCGACAGTGTGGCCTTTCGCCCCGCCGACTGGCACCAAAAGACGCCTCGATGTGATTATGTTGGTAGTTTCTGGCCACGACTATATACTTAAAGTTCCATTACGCATAAATCTGAAGACACATTTCAGCGTCATTTGTGTTTGTTATGCCTTGTCGACACACCTAATGAACTTTAACAGCAGTATGGACACGCAGCAAAAGCACACTCGTAATCGCACTTATTAGTTCTGGTACTGAAAGCGTTGTATTTATAGAACTGAGTGGAGTCATTGTCAGGTTTATTAATATAAAAACGACGTGTGCAGAACTGGATTGTCCCGTGTCTAAATGAACTATAGCTAGACCTGTGTGTAGCGTATAACCATCAGTTACAGAAGTGTATCTTTGAACAGTTACGGCGGTAGTGGGCCTTGCTGACGTTCACATGCTAGACTGACACTGGAACGGGAGATGGTTGGAAATGCCGACAGTTTAACCCATTCAGCTCTGACGCACTACAGCAGGAGATAGGTCGACCATGATAATTCAAAAGTAGTGCCAGATTATAATAATACTGTTATTATATAGGCGCTTTTTCTCAATTTTTGAGGAAATCGACTCAAAGCGCCGCGCCTGAATGACCCTCACACACTCACGAAACAGACACTGATTTTACGCCATTTAAGACAAACACAGTACAAGACAAACGAAGGGCCAGTCAGCTACTGAAGTTACAGAGATTTTTGATCGCTTGTATTTGAAATTTGTAAAGTGGCCTGAGACCAGTACCAAAGTGTGGGGGGTGGGGGGTGGGGGGGGGGTGGAAGAACCGGAGTACCCGGAGAAAGAACCCCCCGACGGTCCGCCCGAATTAACGGTGACACTTACCAGAGGAGAAAAGTCCAACGCCGAAACCCGGTATCGAACCGCGCACCTTTGGCATTGGTGGCAGGCGCCTTGACCACTGCGCCACGGACCGCCCCTGTCGGCGCCAAGCTAATCTGGCACTACCCTTGAATTACCATGGTCGATCCATCTTCTGCAACAGGTACATAGTCGTTAGATTAAGCCTCCAAAATTTGGGAAACACTGACGTGCGTCGGACTGAATGAGTTAAGGGTGGTGCCAGAATAGCGCGGCTCCTAGAGCTTTCCGGCGGTAGTTAACCCTTTGGCTGTCGGTAGCGCGTTTTGTCGCGATGATTCCTACAGGAATCATCGCGACAAATCGCTCTGCCGACAGTCAAAGGGTTAATAACTGTTTGTCTTGAGACAGTACTAGCGTGTTTTGTAATTAACCTACTGATTCGGCGCTGACGCACACACAAACAGGGAATGTATTAACGATGATAGTTCAAGGGTGGTGCCAGAATAGCTTTCCGTCTATAAGCCTATAGGGGCTAAGCTATTCTGGCGCCACCCTTGAACCATCAAGCCGTCGTCGATCTTTCTCCTCAAATTAATGGCATGTGTGTTCTGCAGACGACAAATCCCAAACACAGTGCCGCTCACTGTTTTAACTCCGCTTCATTGCCAGTTTTCGCAGATTGTGTGTTTAGAATCTATTTTGTTAATTCACGCCACAGTACCACAGCCGCCCATGCCAAGGAACTTGGATACAAAGTGCTGTCAGCAAGAGACATGGATCCTCGTGAGCCCCCGCAACTGCGGGGGCTCATGAGGACCCATGTCTCTTGCAGTTGGTTCGCCTTCACTTTTTCTCAGCAGTCACGGTGTAAACTGACACAGTTTTATCGCATTGTAACTGTTTAAAAACATTTTATTACCCGCAGTTTCTTAGGTTATTGACTTATTGTTTATGGGTATATGAACTTCTATCATTGTAGAGAATTATGCACGAAGAAAGTGTCAGTGCTTGATGTCTGTTTGAGTGGACTCGGTGTAGATTATGACTCCGTGTGTCACTAGTGACGTTGTCATGCTACAGAAAGTTCTGCTTTTTTTTTTTTTTTTTTTTTTTTTTTTTTTGATAGGTGCTAAAGTGTTTAACGGTTTAATCAGCCTCTTTTCAAGTACCCTAATTGCAGTAACGGCCAACGGTAGGCGGCTGAGTCACCAGTTACCTGTTGTTGGGTTTTTTTAATTTTATTTATTTTATTTTTTTTTTAAGTCACGCACAGTGTACTCTTTATCTCCTCCACTCACGCGCGCGCAAACACACACACACACACACACACACACACACACACACACACACACAATCACTCTCACACACACACACACACATACACACACACACACACACACACACACACCTCATAGTATCCCCAACAACTCACCCCTACCCTGTGTAACCCCTATACCAATCAGCACTCTCTCTTATTAATTAAATTCTTACCCACATGCCCACCATCTACTACCCACACCCTGACCTATCAACCCAGTGTGCAAAGAACCCCCGGACTGATGTCGACAGTTGTCGGAGGATCTTTTGCTTTGTAGGAACGCCCCTGGTTCTACGTACCTGCATAGGTAGCAACAAGCCTCTCTCTCTCTCTCTCTCTCTCTCTCTCTCTCTCTCTCTCAAAGGTGTCACATCAGTGCTCACATTGGTCTTCGTATATCCCAGGATATTGTCACTGTGCTGTTTAACCCCTGGACTGCTACCGACGATACTGCTAGGCGGAAAAACGCGTAGCAACGTGTCTTTTACACCGAACAGTATCGTCAGTAGCTGTCAAGGGGTTAATATGTAAAACCTTGTCATGTTATTTTTAAGTTGACGGGGCAGCCTGTATGAAAGGTTTCATAGCGTAAAGCTTTCAGCCGGCAGTAAAAGGTTTTGTTCTTGTTTGTCCTTCTTGTCCAATTCCACGCACAGGCTAGGGCAGAGACGTGCGTTTTTGCAATGTGTATAAATGGACAGCATTTATTTCTTCTCGTCACAATAAAAGACGTCTTGTTCTGATTAACAGTGACTAGAAAAATATAAATACTGTTAGAGCTGTGCATGGCACACACTGTGTAAAAAAAAAGCATTTCTCTGTCACCAGCCTGTGGTTCTACGTACCAGCATTGTATCAACACCCCACCCCCCCCCACCCCACTTCTCTCTCTCTCTCTCTCTCTCTCTCTCTCTCTCTCTCTCACACACTCACTACACACACACACACACACACATACACTACACACACACACACACACACACACGCACGCACACACACACACACACACACACACACACACACACACACACACCATGAAATTGAACTGACGCATTTTTCAACCCCAGCCTGTGGTTCTACGTACCAGTATAGTAGCAACACCCCCACCTCTCTCTCTCTCTCTCTCTCTCTCTCTCTCTCTCTCTTAGCTCGGTAGTTCACTGCGGCGCCTCCATAGTTACGGACCGCCCCAATGCAGATTAGAGGGGGTGGCATACCCGACTCTGTATGCTCACAGAGTTTTACAATCACGTCCACTCAACCTCCATTGCCGTCCTCCCTCGGAGCCCCGCAGACGTAATCTTACTTCCACCGAGGCACATGACTTCTACAAGAGGCATAGATCCTCACGAGGGCCCTGCAACTGCAGGGGCTCATGAGAATCTGCGCCTCTTGCAAAGGGAAGCATTATAAAGAACGTCCTGTGAATTCAGTCGTGTGGGACTCATAGAGGCTAGTAGTGTGCTGCAAAAGGCATAGATTCTCATGAGCCCCTGCAGTTGCAGGGGCTCATGAGAATCTATGCCTTTTGCAGACAGGCCGAAATCTCTCTCTCTCTCTCTCTCTCTCTCTCTCTCTCTCTCTCTCTCTCTCTCTCTCTCTCTCTCTCTCTCTCTCCTAGTCCGCCCTTGGGTGCCAGGGTTAGTGTTTGTCGCTTAGTGGAGCGTATTAGCACTGTTGTCTTACCGGCGGCTGCGGTGTGGGACGAGTGTGTGTGACAGGAAAAAAAGATACATTTACCCCAGCAAACATCGTACTCAAGAAAGAAAAGTCCCGACAAAAGACAGGTAAGTGATTGGGGCTTGATTGAAACGTTCTGATAAACTTGATCGGTTTCCTTTATCATGCTGACATCAGTGTACCATAATAGTTTGGTGTTAGTATAGTGTAACACAAGAAAGGTAAGGTTATGCAAGTTTGACTTTGGCTTATTGAATGCTGCGATAATTCTTTTATATATATACTGAGGAGCAAAAGAAATGCGACACTTTTTGGAATAATCGGGAAAACTATTGTGTTTCCGATGATTCCAAAGATGTCGCATTTCTTTTGCTCGTCAGTATATATCAATTTGGCACTAGTAACACACGAAAAGAAATGGTCTGCCAGTTTGCCTTTCGTTTAAAAGCAAGGATAAGTGTTTTCTTTGCCACATTGACATCAGCGCACCGTAGTAGTTGGATATTAGTATATTGTGACACAAGAATGGAAAGAAAGGCTACGTAAGTTTGACTTCGACTTATTGAAAGTTGCGAGAAACTGTTTCCTTTATCATTCGGGCACTAGCATATTATTGGAATAGTGTTAGTGTCGCATTAGTATAGGCTGTGATACAACAAGAAGAAATGTAGATCACTTGTCAATATCTGTGTTACTGAAAGTCCCCATAGCGTTTCTTGACGATTTTGTCAAGGGTGTCAAATTAGGGTCATAACCCTTGTAGCCCCAAGGTCCCATTTCTCAAATTTTGGAGGTGTTGTCTAACGACTATGTAGCAGTTGCAGGAGATGGCTTGACCATGATAATTCAAGGGTAGTGCCAGATTAGCTTGGCGCCTTCAGGCGCCAAGCTAATTTGACACTTCCCTTGAATTATCATGGTCAAGCCATCTTCTGCTGTAGGGATCTGGGACTAAAAGGGTTAATACAGCTTATTTTGTGTGTCCAGAAAAGTTAACCACACCACTAAAAGACGGTGACAGCTTGCAGAAATGCGTTTAATCGCATTTAAAAGACCCTTTTTTGTCTGCAGTGTCACACAATCAACAGAAATACTGTTGAACTGATTCTGAATATTTTTACAACCTCTCATGTTTCACGCTGGAGAGTAAGTTTTGCCGGTATCTTAATTCGGCCTTCACACATTATTATAAGCAAATCTATTTTAGTTGTCATCTATTACACATTATACAGGAGAAAAATAATGCCTTTCTTTGATCTATGAGATTATTCACTTTAAAATAAAGTATTATTTATGAAAAAGAACATGTTGCTATTCAGAAACAAATCAACGTGATTGCTGTAAGTTTATTTGATTACAAGCGATATGAAGCAACCACCTGTAGGCTTCTTTTTTTAATGTACATAATATTATGTACTTGCCCTTAGCGAGAACCCGTTCTTCAAGTGTGAAACCATTGAAGTGTGACCAATGCGTGACCAATTAGGCGAGAATGCAAAGGCCGGCAATCCAATAAGTAAATATTTTACAGATAAGCCGTCCCTTCCTCAGCGCAAACACTGAACACAGTTGCTGTGTCCTTATTCGGCAACTCCTTCCATTCGCAATGGGATCCAGCTTTGCTGGAGACTGATCGACCTTGATAGGCAGCCTTGAGCTATCATGGTCGATGCGTCTGAAAGGCATATACAATGATTATGTGTTGGTCTATGATTTTGGGCCTCACGGCTTTTAGCCGTGAGGCCCAAAATCATAGGCGGACCAACACACACATGTAATATGTCTCTTCTCTCACATAGTTTCAATGAATGGATCTAGACACATAACTTTCAGGTTTCTGTATTGCACTAAGTAAACTGTCTTTGTCGCGTATTGGTTGACCTTTGGATTCACACTGGTTGTCCCCCTCGAAGGACACAACCAGTGTGAGGTTGGACAAGAGTCTCAGCGAATCAGGCAATATACACTGGCGCTGCCATCGCCGATCCAATTTGCAGGCGAAAGCAGAGGTCAGCATGACTGGATTTCCTACGTGCGATATTATGCATAGATCTGCTTACCATGTACAGAAGAGACGGCCAAGCAATATTTTATCGACGAGTCTCACATGGAAAGTGGCACATGGATTTCTATGTGAATGGTGTCGCATTTCTTTTGTTCGTCAGTACATCATACGGTAGTTCTGAAACGGAAAAGATGACCGTTTGCCGTAGATTATGTGACATATCCTTGTTACTATTTACTAGCCGTTAGGGACAGGTTTGACAAGTGTCCAAGACTAACTTACTCGTAGACCGTAACACGTAAATGTATAAGCCTTTCATTATGAACAAAGGGCATAGATTATCATGAGCCCATGCGGCTGCAGGGACTCATAAGAATCGATATATATTGCAGAAATCATGAGCTGAACAGCAGTCGATGATACAACACTCAGTGGAAGACTGCAGCCCGCACGATTCTGTCAATGTGCGATTAAACTTAAAACTGGGCAGTTCCAGAGAGAGGCGGCATAGATTCTCATGAGCCCCTGCGACTGCAGGGGCTCATGCGAATCTATACCTATTGCAGGTAACAGGAATTTGAAAAGGATCCAAGACTGGAAGACTCGGTGCCAGGGTTAGTTAGCGCAAGTGACGTATAACTTTCGACAGGACCAGTAATTGCAATGTACCCCGCAGCGTAATTGTACACCACCAACAGGCTGACAGATCTACACGAGTACTAAGATACTGACTGAGGGACACCAATCAACTGCAACCCTTTCATTACTGCCACGCCGACAACTGACAGAACATGGACTGATAGACCAATATAGTTCCAGAGTGGTTCCAGATAGCTTGACGCCTCTACTGTAATTCATTCACTGCTGAAACACTGCAACAGAACATGGCCTATGGATCGACTATGATGATTCAAGGTTGGTGCCAGAATAGCTTGGCGCCTAGAGGCGCCAAGCTATTCTGGCACCAACCTTGATGATATCGCCGTCGATCCATTTCATGAAGTAGTATGCAGTTCTCAGAAAACAATTTACAAACGTAGGAATTGCCCCTGCTTTCACTTGCTGGAGATGTGCCGCATAGAGCCCCTGGACCGAATGCAGTACGTCTCGAATGCACTCTTAAAAGGTCAACTTGAAAGTTGGTTATTTTGCAATGACCGTTGTCTCCATAATGTTCAACGTCAAGTTATGGCGACGGATAAACTAAATGTCCGTTGTCTCCATAATGTTCAACGTCAAGTTATGGCGACGGATAAACTAAATGTCCGTTGTCTCCATAATGTTTGACTTTATGGCGATGGACAAACTAGGTGCATGCGGCTTACGTTTGACTTTGATGAACAACCATCAAGGGTGGTGCCAGAATAGCTTGGCGCCTAGAGGCGCCAAGCTCTGGCACCAAAATTGATGCCGGAACAACCACGCGTACATGGTAAAGTGCTGGTGTTTTTTTGTTTCCTCTGGTCGGTTGCAGTTTCATGAGTGTATGTATTGGTGGCTACCTTAGATGACTGATACAGATACGTTTTATCTTTCAATATTTTAAATTCTGAACATTATTCAGCACTGAAAGAATTGCGTTCAGCTGCAGACTCAAACTGTAGTGTCTCATTTCCTGGCTATCCACATGATTCTGTACCAACCCAACATCCAAGCGCAGCCAAAACTGGTGCACACCTCAAATCACCATCCGCTTGGCAACTCGAGTCAAACGCCTAGGCCAAAAAGAGTCCGCTGGTTAAGCCAAGGCTGGTATGAATCAAAGCACCAAACATGTCTCTTCTCATCTACCAAGAGATTTTAAGCAAATTCCAGCATACTGCCTCTGTACAAAATGCGAAAGAAGGCAGAAGTTTTGTTTTTTTTAAACACCGGTCCTTGCAATGCCTCACCTACCTCATTTGAATATGTAACATGACCTATCTACAAAATGTCGTAAAGGACATGATACGTAGTTCATATACATAGGTACAATGTGCCTATGTGGATTTTACTGAGCATGTATTTTAGACACTAACAATCTCGTGTCCGGCGTTTTGTCACGCACCACTGGATTATACGGATACCGAATGACAGTTGACTGAGCTTAAACAATATACCGTACAAGTCACAACCTCTGTCCTCTTGTTAAGTGTAGTCCTGCCACTACACGAAAACCGTAACATGATCCGGTGCTGTCATGGAACAGGCCTTTGTTAAGCCCTGTGTGCGTTTCCATTATAAATTATATTGTCCCTATAAACAAAGTTACGTACCTCTTTCACGTCTAGCGTAACCTGCGGAAGATTGATCGATCCGGTGATAGTTCAAGGTAGTGCCTGATTAGCTTGGCGCCCGGACGGGGCGCCAAGCTAATCAGGCACTACCCTGGAACTATCAAGGTACGAAAAAAAGCAGATCTTCCCACTTATCGGCTGTACGCAGCGTTTTAGCAAGTGAGTCATATATTTGATTCTGCATGGTGTGTGATCAGACCGCGAGTCTTTTGGAACCGATTTAACCCCTTCCCTGCAAAAACACGGCCGGCGACCAATGGCCAAGTGCAAGAAGCATACATGAGCCCCTGCACATGCGGGGGCTCATGAGGATCTATGCCTCTTGCTGAACTAACTTTGTAACTGTGTTCTTTGGGTGACTGGTGTTCTTTAGCGTTAAATTGTCGATGATTTCAGAAACAATATCTGCGGCCGCCTCTGGCAGTGAAGGAATTTAAAATACGAGTCCGGCTTTTGTCTCCGAAATGTACATACGTGTATTTTGATTACAGGCATGCGATGGTGGAAGACAGGAGATGTGATCTGAGTTCTGATAATATTGTATCTATGGCCGAACAGTATCGAACGTTGCCCCGGGTGTCGCTCGGGAGACTGTGTGTGGGTGTGACCTTGTGTTGGAAACTGTAGGACACTCATTTCCAACGTCATCATTACTGTGGCTATTCAGTCTACATTGGTTGTCTCCCTTGGTCTGTATCAGCAGTAGCGAATCGAGAGAGAACCAGTGCTTTCAGCCCTGATGAATTACAAAAGATGTGGACTAACCATGGTAGTCACTTTGAGGTTTATACAAGAACAAAGCCCAGCTGTTCTATACAACCCCTCAGTGAACTACTCACGATCCACCTGTCTCTTGAACTGTGATTTAGTCTTAGGTTCACAACTACCAGAATGTCTACATTAGTGCCGCTCATTGTTTTATTCTTCCCTCTCTTCTTCTCCACTCAAAATTGTGCTTTACTGCCTCTTCTGTCTTAGTCCTAAAAGCGCTTTTAGGATTCAGTGCCGCTGGATGGGGAAATGCGGTGTCGTACAAATAAACATCAATTGATCATCGGTCATCATCATCATCAATATCAAAAACACTAAAGAAAATGTCTTGGTATCTATGTCATGTAGCCGGTTCACACTGGTTGTCTCCCTCGATTCGCTGCGCTTATCAGCGCAGCGGATCGAGGGAGACAACCAGTGTAAAAGTCGGTCGTTACTGACACCCTGCAGACACCAAAATCAGTGAGAGTTGAATACAAGAATGCCCCACCAAGCCCTACTATACTAGAACACCCTTTTCCCTACACAGCAAGCACTTGGAAATGTCACAATAGAAGCTGGCCCCCAGCCGAGTTCTAAGCGGGCCTAATATCCGTCTTTTCGCAACCACCTGTCTCTGCATGGTTCGTCAAAGAATGTTCAATGAGCTCGGCTTCAATACTATCGGGTTTTTTTTTCAACACTTAGAGCCAACTGTCTGCATAGCTCAGTCGCCCATTAACTCATTCGCGGCCAAGGATGCGGCTGGCCGCGAATGAGTTAGTGTTAATGAACTCAAGATTTAACACTATCACTCTCAGCATTCAGAACCAGCTGTCTTAGTGCAGGGCTGATCATATGACAATTTTATGAACTTGCTGAATTCAAATTATCCTAAAGGCAATGTTTGGCATAGTCTTCAGGGTACTGACTTACAAAGCCGCTTGCGTGTGCGGAATGTGTCACTATGGTCTAAATGCCCCAAATTATCAAAACTCAAAAATAAAGCTGTCCTCTGAAGACTACATTAGAGTCCTGGTGACAGATCGACCGTGGCAGTTTAAGGGTGGTGCCAGAAAAGCTTGGCGCCAGCAGGCGCCAAGCTATTCTGGCACCTCACAAACCAGATAGGTGCGTCTATTCTGGCACCACCCTTGAACTGCCCTGATCGTTCCATTCTTGCATTGTACCAGGACTGTATCTAGGTTAAAGAAGGATTTATGTCCGCCTGATCACCGGGGAATAAAAATGGGGAATAAAAGAAACGATCTGACGGACTCCCGTGACACTCTTAACTATTCAGAAGGCAATTTGTGTTGGTCACAGTTGACTTGCCACCACCGCTGGTGCAATACCACTTCTGGCTTTGACAAAATATGTCGCGGTCACAGATGACTTGTCAAGATGTGTTTCTACTCGGAGCTCTAGATTACAGCAAGTAACTAGAAGAACACAATGGGTGTCTTATTGATTTCACATTTGGTACGTTTTAACTCGCTCATCGCCAGCTGACGCGCACTGTGTTTCTGCACTCTTCGTTAACTCATTCAACCCGACGCACGTATTTCCCAAATTTTGGAGGCGTCATCTAACGACTATGCGCCTGTTGTAGGAGATGGAGCAACCTTGATAATTCAGGCGCCAAGCTAATCTGGCACTACTCTTAAATTATCACGGTCGACCCATCTCCTGCTGTAGTGCGTCAGGGCTGAATGTGTTAATTCAAGACCCAAAAACCATGGATGTGCCAAGAAGATGGATTAAAAGAGGTGTCAGCAAGAGGCATAGATCCTCATGAGCCCCCGCGACTGCGGGGGCTCATGAGGATCTATACCTCTTGCAGTTGGGTGGCGTTCGACACATTTTTTTTTTGGCACTGAACGGGTTAAAGGACTAAAACTAGCGGCGCTGGAAAAATTTCAGAGGATGTATGACCAAATGTATGGGAGTATGAAATGACGTTGGGGTGGGTAGGGAAAATATTAATACATGATGTTGTACTTGTCCTTTCTAAGAATGATTCTTCCTTTGCTGGGTATCTCTTTGCACGCTGTGACCTTCCTGGTCTGGATTCTGTAACGTTCAGAACAAAGACTGCACAGACTTTTCGACGCGACTGAGTTTGAATTTAAAACCCCTTCCCAACGAAAGACCGTACACTTGGTTTTCTGAAATCTGTGTTTACTTAACGAACAAAAACCACAACTGTCCGAAAAACATGGACACAAAGTGGTCTCAGCAAGAGGCATAGATCCTGATGAGCCCCCGCAGTCGCGGGGGCTCATGAGGATCTATGCCTCTTGCGGCAGTGAAGGGGTTAAACAAAAAGTATTTCAACAACACTTTGACTGCCTGCTTCGATTCGCTCCTCATGGTCACCATCCGAGAGAGAGACTGCCACACATGGTACCATTTCACAACAAAATTCTATGCACTTTTAACAAATCTCTCTTTGTATACTTTCGTCTTAAAACAAACCTCAAAATCCGTTCTTTTAAATGCGCAGTATACAAGAACAAAACTTTTTTTTTTCAAAACGTGGTTTCTGTGCTTGTATGCAATAACACATTTTTTACAACCGTTGTTTTAAACGCACAGTAGACACACTTAATCCGGCTGTATTCTAGTTACGTAATCACGAGCAGAAACATGCTACATTGTGCTCACTTAATGGGTGGGAAAATATGGTTCAAGTGATCTGTAAACCATACATATTACAATACAAAGTGGCTGGCAAACAGACTCCTGATACTCTCCTCCTTGTAAAGATTACAGATAGAAATGTAGACCGCAAGAGGCATAGATCCTGCAGAATGCGGGGGCTCATGAGGATATGTGCCTCTTGCAGATGAAATTTGCTCGCTTTCTGGAGTTTACATCAATCATATTCTCGATGACATTGCCAACTGAGAAACATAGAAGCAAGTAGGGCCAACGGTAAGAGGTACATATATTAGTGGCCCCTGTATATTGTAGGAGGTCTTAAAATCTGTGGTTCTTATAGACACACCCTGTGAAAGGTTTTCTAAGTTCCCAGACCGATCTTTCATCATGGGATGACATAACACACGTATTAGCAATAATCGCTATGTGGTTCCACTGCAGGCGTTAATGAAAACTGTCACTGTTGCTACATTCTCTGTGTGCGAGAATGTTCGTTAGAAAAAGTAGTCACAACACAGATTGTGTCATTTGTTTTGGTTATGTCCACGTCTTCTTTTTTTGTTGATTGATTGATTGATTGATTGATTGATTGATTGATTGATTGATTGATTGATTGATTGATTGATTGGCTGGTTGGTTGGTTGGTTGGTTGGTTCATTAGTGATTGATTGATTGATTGATTGATTGATTGATTGATTGATTGATTGGCTCATTCATTCATTTATTCATTCATTCATTCATTCATTCATTTCATTTCATCCATTTTCATCCATTCGCTCATTTTGCTGCATTCTTTTTTTTTTTTTTTTTCTTTTTTTCTTTTTTTTATCTAGTGGTATCATTTCAAAACCTGACCACTTGTTTCGTGCGTTTCTATCAAGCTGATTTATAAATCTGTGACTTGAAACATTTTTTTTTTCATTATTAGTTATCTTTCTTCCTCTTTGTCTTTTTATAACCTGTAATCATATTTTTATTTTAAAATTCAATTTTAAACATTACACCACTTCGAACAAGCTGAAGTAATAATATTTGCTTGCCCCCGCTGTTCAGAACAAATAAATCGGCTGTAGCAGGTGCTTGATGAAGGGTGAGATTGGTTTTGACAATGTTTGTTTTGGGCTGTTTTTCAGTTGACTTTCGGCGTGTACCTGCCCGCCACTTTCAACTTCTTCACTGGCAGGGCACAGCGAAGAAGATTTACAGCAAGAGGCATATATCCTCATGAGCCCCCGCAACGCGGGGGCTCATGAGGATCTATGCCTCTTGCAGACATCATTCATACCTGTCTGTCATTTGTAGAGCAAGAGATTCGACAGTGACTCTTTTATGGTTTCATAGACATTAATTAGTGCTGTCTGCTGGTGGTGGTACATATGTGAGTGGGTCAGCGAGTGACTGTGACCCGCACCCCTACAACGACCCCCTGCATGTCAGGAATACGTATACAGCAGTTACAACCATAGAAACGCCGCTCCCGGAACGCCGCGTGTGCAAAGGGGACTGAAATAGGATCTTTATAGTCATGGAAACTCACTCGAGTGACGTGCCACATCCGGATACGCGGCATAAAGCCGCGTATCCGAATGCGGCACGCCTCGAATGCGTTAACCAGACACTACCCTTGAGCTCTTGTGGTCGATCAATCACCCAAAGCTGAATTTGGGGATGAAACTACACGTAAGAGGTAGTTATGTCTAATGTGCATGGGGAGTATGCCGTGCAATGTGGTGTATGCAACGGTGTGACGCAGAAGGACAAATTACACGTACCACTGCAAAGAAATGTAATTGTGGCCGGAACATAAAACGCTGAGTGCATGTCACAGTGAGCCCAATTATAAAACTGCACATGGAATGGTTACACGATTATTTTCAAGTTTGCGCCTACGCACACAGGCGCACATCAATTACTGACGTCAGAGGGAAGGGTTTGGCGGGTGGTGGTAGTTGAGGGTGGGACTGGGGTACGTGAGGGTGGGGGGTGGGGGTGAGAGAGGGTTTCCAGCCTTTTTAAGTGGGACTTTCTGCTACCAAAAAAAATGAAGCGCCAGTACAAGGCTGTGCTTTACATATTCTCAATATATTACACAACAGAGTGTGAGTGTATGTGTAATTGGGCGGGGTGGGTGGGGTGGGGGGTGGCTGGGTCAGTGAGGGGCTGTTGAGGGGATGGGGGTGGGGAGGGATGGGGGGAGGGGGGGGGGGGGGGCGGGGGCTTCAAAAGCGCAGATCAACACACAGTTGTAAAATCGTTATCTTATTCAAAGCAGTTCACACCTTTGCAGGCTTCCTAAATGGAAGCTTTTGTTGCAGGTTATCATCCCCAGTTGTGAGATCGATGATAAATAGGATCAATACAGAATAATGGACAGACTTGCTGTTGTCAGCCTAGGTGAAAAATAACGACATGATACAATGGTTTCAAATCGATTTTTTCAAATTATTTTTCTGATGTCGGCACAAAAGTGTCGTAATAACACATCGAGCCTATAGTGTCGCAATTTTTAAAATTGAAAGATGTCCCCTAAAAACTACTCTACGGTTCAGGAGATATAGTTCGACCATGATAGTTCAAGGGTGGTGTCAGGATAGCTTGGCGCCTAGAGGCGCCAAGCTATCCTGACACCACCCTTGAACTATCATGGTCCATCCATACCTTGTAGTGCGTCGTTGCTGAATTGGATAAGCAGTTTTCAATGGGGAAAAGATGTCCCCTAAAAACTACTCTTCGGTTCAGGAGATATTAGTTCGACCATGATAGTTCAAGGGTGGTGCCAGGATAGCTTGGCGCCTGTAGGCGCCAAGCTATTCTGGCACCACCTTTGAACTATCATGGTTCATCCATATCTTGTAGTGCGTCGTTGCTGAATGGGATAAGCAGTTTTCAACGGGGAGGGGGTCAAGTTCCATTTTTTTCAGGTTCAGTTTTGTCCAGACAAAACTGACGATGGGCTTGTTTAGATAGCATGTCCGTTCTAAGTCCTGGTAAATCAAAGTGGTACAGTCGCAGTTCAGGTCGTAGACCATAGGCAATAGCTGTCACTGTACCCGGTCTCATAACCTGCCTGATAGGACCGTTCATTATCACTCCGGTGCCGTGGACGTTAAACCCCGAACTAACCATTCAGGTTCTATATGTTCCAGTGAATGACAGAGCAATAATAGTAGTTATCCCAGTCTCAGAAGTGGGTTTGAAATAACTGGATGGAGTTCAAGTGTTCAGTGGATTCAATATCCCTCTCAATCTGCAAGAGGCGTATATTCTCATGAACCCCTGCTGTCGCCTCACTGTCAAGAGGCACCACCTGCTATCCTTAACTCATTCGCAGCCAGCCGCATCCGGATGCGCGGCTCATGCCGCGCATTCGGATGCGGCTGGCCGCGAATGAGTTAACCTGATTGAGAGTGAGGACCCAATGCGCAAAGGCCATCAGCACGACGTCGGCCGTGCGCGGGCCAACGACGGCCGTTGTCGGCCCGATGGCCTTTGCGCACTGGGGAATAACTCATATATTAGGGGTCTCCGAGAATTTCATAAATTGCGTATCTCGGCTGTTGCCCATCAAAGTTTATTTTATTTTATTTTAGTTTATTTTAGTTTATTTTAGTTTATTTTAGTCACCGATTACTACATGTGCAAGGGGGACATAAAATAGGAATAACTACTTGCCCATCAAGATTCACGAAGATTTAAAAGAAATGTCGCCTGCCACGATTTGAACATTCGCCCTCCCAACAGCCATCCCCCGCCATCACCCTGCCAATGAAAAAAAAAAATGAAAAAAATAATCAGCTCATTTGTTGTGCCGGCGTTGTGAGCTGCACAGAAAACGATTTTCAATGCATGTTTTGTTGTGGCACGTCGCTTTCGGTGTGAAGCCGTAAGCCGATTCCAGTGGCTTGAAAAGGTGGACGGAAAAAAGATCTGGATTCCACATTGTATAGCCAGTAACCATCACAAAGGCACATTTCAGAGTTGCATAATCGATCAAACGAATAACACAATTCCTTGCGTATTGATTTTGTTTGTTCAAATGAATAAGAGGATTTCTTTGCTGAGGTGGTGTTTGGAGATTTGAAAAGGTGTGCTGGTCTGTGATTTGAATGGATGGATGGAAGTGTTTGGGTGGATGGATGGATGGATGGATGGATGGATGGATGGATGGTGATCGATCAGTCGACTGACTGATTGAGCGCTGTTTCTGTTCTCAGTCTTTCATGTCATCTTCTCTGTGGCGTGCGACATTAACCCTTTGGCTGTCGTCAGCATTTTTTTGTCGCGGTGATTCCTGCAGGAATCATCGCGATAAAAACCGCTGCCGACAAAGGGTCACAGTCCATTCTAACATGGCTGACGGGGGGACCCGACGACCTTTTGTTTATTATTATTACTTTCGTCAATAATTACTGCACATTGATCACCGCTGGCTTTAACACATAAGTTTTTCTTAATATGCGGTAAAATCCCAACTTCAAAAGATCATCGACTTGGCACTCATGTACACAACACATTCTATCTGCGAGAGGCACAGACCCTCATGAGCGCCTACAGAATGGAGCGCCTGCAACAGAATGTAGTATTGACTCTTGCTTCATCTGTGTGCTATCGGCCGGGTCTTGCGAACGTCCGGTTTCTGATCAAACACATGAGAAACTCTATCACAAGGCAAAGACCGTGATGTTAACCTTTTGACTGCCGAGAAAAACCGAAAACGACCCAACTGCAAGAGGCATAGATCCTCATGAGCCCCCGCGACTGCGGGGGCTCATGAGGATCTATGCCTCTTGATGAGACCAATTCGTATCCATGTTCGTTGGACGGTTGTGGCTTTCGGTACCTAAATGCGCGAAGATTTTCTCAAACCAAAATGTACGTACAGCGAGTGGCGGGGAAGGGGTTAATGTGCATCTGCAGACGAACGTGGTTCCCGAGGATCTGTGCCTTTGGTGAGATCTCCTGTGTGTACAGGAGCTGTTAGGCCCCAAATCGCGGACATATGTCAGCACACTTTTTGCGCCTGCGTTCATGCGCGGCCGTTCCGAAAACGTTAAACGTTTAAGGCTTAACGTCTTTTGTTCACCACGAAGATGATTTCAAAGACAGGGCACCGAATAGAGTCTGAACAAATTTTGACCCCAGCTGGATTTGAACCCGGGACCTTTTGGACAATAGTCGAACGATATCACCGCCGAGCCAGCCAGGTCCCCTCATACCGATCCGAGCGACTGCAGATCAGCCGCTTCCGGCGGAACCGGAAATACGAAGAACTGATGAAACTCAGACGCTGTGGTTATACTGACGCGCAAGCCGCCGAAAGAAGCTCGTGAGAATCAATAATCTGGCTCCCTACAATTTATTGGATTGCGTTCGTTTGGCTCAGATGGAGGAGGTCTGGATCCAAGGCTGGACTGAGCACTGATCTGTACTGTCACACATGATCGGGATCCAGTGCTGATACAGGTCAGCCTGCCTCAGTGTTATCGCTCCAGTATACCAAGGTACGGAGCGCATTGTCTCCCACGGGAGGATGCCCTGTGAGCAAGAAATCGTCAGGCCGATGTCAGCCTTAGCTGGCCCGCGCACACCCCTGCATGGGTCAGCTAAGGCTGACGTCGGTCCGAGGACCTCTTGCTTACCAAGTGGTTCTTTTTTCTACATGTCTATGTACACTCAGCATGTACTTTTTTTTCTTTTTTTTTTTTGCAACAAAAAAAATTCATCAAAAGTCTTTAAAAACTATATAAAAAATTCAAAGACGGCCTTTCTAATCTCCAGCTGGTCATGTTACATATTCAAATGAGGTAGGCGAGGCAATGCAAGGACCGGTGTTTTTAAAAATAACTTTTTGCCTTGTTTGGCAATTTGTAGTAGGGCTGAATGCTGGAATTTCAGTGCTGGAAATTTCTGGTTAGATAAGAGGAGACATGTTTGGTGCTTTGATTCATACCATCCTGAGCTTATCCAGTGGACAATTGTGGGCCTATTTTGAGTTGCCCCTGCCATGGTGATTTGAGGGGCGCGCTGATTTCAGCTGTGCTTGGGTGTGGGGTTGGTAAGTAATCAGGTTCATAACCAAGAAATGAGAGAGTCAATGTGCTGTTTTTCTTTTTGTATTTGTGCATGGCAAATGTAACTTGTCAACGTCATCAGGTCCCTGTACAAGAATTTTGAGTGCAGAGTCGTCCACAACAACCAGCTCACCGAACCGTTTAAGGTGGAAACCGGAGTGAAACAAGGATGTATTCTTTCGCCAATCCTATTCTCAATGGCAATTGATTGGATCATGCGCCGCACCACAGAGGGAAGGAGGCAGGGAATTCAGTGGACGCTGACCTCAATGCTGGATGACCTCGACTACGCCGATGATATCGGGCTGCTGGCAAGCAGAAACCAGGACATGCAACAGAAGACACAACAGTTGACACAGTCAGCAAGCTCCATAGGTCTCGGGGTCAACATTAGGAAGACTCAAGTCATGAGGAAGAACACCATAGTGGGCGACCCAATCACCATCAATGACCAACCTCTGCAAGAGGTGGACGAGTTCACGTACCTGGGCAGCAAGGTTACCACAGATGGAGACTGCACAAGGGAGATCACCACAAGAATCAGCAAAGCCAACCAAGCCTTCGCAATGCTGAAACCCATCTGGAGGACCACAAGCCTGAGCATCCACACCAAGCTCCGTATTTTTAAGAGCAACGTGCTGAGTGTCCTTCTATATGGGTCAGAATGCTGGAAATCCACTACCGCTACGGAACGCAAGCTGGATGTCTTCCAGAACAAGTGCCTGCGACGGATCATGAAGGTCTTCTGGCCAAACATGATTACAAACGAGGAACTACGGAAGAGAGCAGGCGCAGACAGCATCGCTGAAACCATCGCCACACGGAGATGGAGATGGCTAGGCCACGTTTGCAGAATGTCACCTGACTCATTACCAAGGGTGGCACTGAGATGGACACCACAGGGGAAGAGAAACCGTGGGCGACCAAAGGAGACGTGGCGCCGAACCGTGGAGCGAGAGCTCAAGAACAGAGGCCTTACTCTGCAAACAGCACCCAAAATAGCAGCTGACAGACAAAAGTGGCGCTCCCTTGCCGTCGCCTCAAGCACCAGACGGCGCAGAGAGGACTGAATGAATGAATGCATGGCAAATGTGCAGCTAGTAGGTGGCAGTGATTTTTAGGGGATTGAAAAATTAGGGGATGACTGGGACTGACTAAGGCTAAGAGACTGGACACTCGGTACGGAAACGGCACTGTTTTCTTTGGCCAGCAACTCGGCTTGGCGTTCACTACAAAGATGGCGGCGTAGCAACGATGAGCGGAGTTCTCTCTCATCAGTATGGCCGTTGCGATCGCGTATATCACATTGTCACTGTGTTTTCCGGGTATCGCCAGACACTATAATCGGTTGTATGTATCTCCCTGTCTCAGATGGAGGAGGTCTGTATATATAACCAAGCTTAGACGTAGCATTGATGTGTGGTTTTGATCGGGGCCGGGGTCTCGCCAGTTCCTGTTACCGCAATGTGTGATGGCAGATACTATTGATTTTCCACGCTGGCGCGGATGTGAGGTTCACATCAAGGGACGTAATTAACCCATTCAGCCCTGACACACAACAGCAGGAGATGGGTCGACCATGATAATTCAAGGGTCGTGCCAGATTAGCTTGGCGCCTGTCGGCGCCAAGCTAATCTGGCACTACCCTTGACTAAATTATCATGGTCGATCCATCTCCTGCAACAGGTGCATTGTCGTTAGATGACGCCTCCAAAATTTGGGAAATACGTGCGTCGGGCTGAATGAGTCAAGGCAGAGGTATTCCTAGATTGTTTTCATCATCACAACAGTTTTAGCAGCGGGATGCCTCGTCTTCTTTCACGACGGGTTCGTCATAGTAACCTTAGTTGAAGCCTGGAAGTTGTGTTGAATGAGAGACGTGTTGCGTACGAAATCAGACTTAGATTTCAGTTTCTTCAGAATTAATTGATGCTTTGGTCATGTACGTTCAAAATACAAGGCAAGAAGATTGAGACTTAGCCTTAGGCCGTAAGATTAAAAAATCACAGACCAGCACACCTTAGTCTCTGCATTGGTCCTCTCTTCAGTCGTGAATCCGTTCACCGCTCCGGACCGCAATATAGGCCGCTTTCTCAGGAGAACTGTTAAATATGAGGAAGGAAAGGCAGACCAGGTATTGGGCTTATGGGAGAGACTGAATGAAGTCAAGAGGGAGGATTTTTTTTTTTTTTTTTTTTTTTTTTGGGGGGGGGTGGGTAGTGACAAACATATCTCAATGTGACATGAGTGACGGTCACCTAGAGTGAACAGAAACAAAACCAGCATATAAAGCAGCAATTACTTTTCTTCAAGCCTATTAATGCAATGTGTGTGTGTGTGTGTGGGGGGGGGGGGGTGGAGGGGGGGCGGGTGGATCAGAAATACTCAGTGAATGATCAGATTGTGCGAGCCTGTGATTTTGGAGTCTACGCCGCTGTCAATGTGATTTTGGACCTCCAACCGTAAGGTCCAAAATCACAGACAACCACGCATAGTGTACGTTTTTGTTCGTTGTGGTCCTGAAGTTTCGACACGGTGTTTGGGGTGAATGTTAGGGCTTTATTTTGCTAAAACAGCTTGCATGTGTAAGGAAGTGCATTGTATAGACAAGCTTTATTGAACCACATTAAAACTACACAAACTTGCTTAGCCTGGCTTTTAGGGTTCGTTTGGAGTGTTCATAATTTAAGATCAGTAGGTGTGTAGGTAAAAAAAAAAAACACACGCATAAACTCATGTAAACACGCATAAACAGATGTAAAAATGCATGAACGCATTAACAAACTCGCACGCACGCACACGCGAGAGAGGGGGGGGGAGTGAGAGAGATAGAGAGGAGAGAGAGAGAGAGAAAGATTAAATTAAATTAAATTAAACTTTATTGAAATGAAATTAAACTTTATTTTCCAAGGAAAATGATTAGGCCATGGACCTGTTTTCAATCATGTCCTTGCTCACGCATACACCATCTCACACACGCACACACACACACACACACACACACACACACACACACACACACACACACACACACACACACACACACACACACACACACACACACACCGGAGTAAAAGTTAACTTATGTACAGTAATGAACACACACACACACACACACACACACACACACACACACACACACACACACACACACACACACACATCGGAGTAAAAAGTTAATATGTACATGACTGAAAATGAACTAACAATTCTAATCAAAAGCAAAAAAGCGACACACACACGAACGCAACAAGAGAGAGAGAGAGAGAGAGAGAGAGAGAGAGAGAGAGAGAGAGAGAGAGAGAGAGAGAGAGAATCTTTGAATTCTTGGTTCATTCAACGACCTAAATCCAAAACCGTCAAGAAACATGGACACAAAGTGGTCTCAGCAAGAGGCATAGATCCTCATGAGCCCCCGCAGTCGCGGGGGCTCAAGAGGATCTATGTCTCTTGCAGCTGGGTCGTGTTCGGTTTTTCTCGGCAGTCAAGGGGTTAATGAGATGATGAATCGATTACACTATATTTTGAGACGGTTGAGGCACTGACATCGTCAAAGATATAATCTTCCTTTTTTGAAAGCGTGCCGTTGCTAACAACTGTAAAACTACACTCGAACGTGTAAATGTACGTGCATGTAGGACATTACATGTAACCACACATACGCACGCACACAAGCACGCACGCATGAACGCATGCACGCACGTACACACACACACACACACACACACACACATACACACACACACGCGCGCGCGCGTTCGGCACCCGCCCACATACACAAACTATCCAGGAGAGAGTGACAATGCTGACAATGATATATCCTGAGCCAGTTTCACAGATCTACGAAATCATAACTTTGACAGTTCATTTGTATCGCTAAATTACTTAAAGTTCGGTAGAGTTTGTGTGTCGAAAACTGATAAAACGCACATACAAAACTCACACAGATGAGATTTCGTTAGGGGGGAATTATTTGAAAAACAAATGAGAGTGGAAATCAGTAGGTCTCAAACCGAACACTGAATTAGTCGGTCTCTTTGTTCACTTTTTCATGTGCACATTTAAGGATTAGCTCAGTTTATCAAAGGCTTCTTGTGTGCTGGTCTGTGGTTTTGAATCTTACGGCCGTAGACCGTAAGGTCCAAAATCACAGACCAGCAAACACATAACCCCATGAGCTTCCTACGTCGTTAAACTGGAATGTAAAAGAATTCAACCGACCCCAAGCTACTAGCAGGAATTTTGGAAAGGAAAGAACAGATATGACTTGGAAATACATGGTACCAGCAAGAGGAATAGGTTCTCATGAGCCCCTGCAGCTGCAGGGGCTCATGAGAACCTATTCCTCTTGCAGACGGAAGGACTTGACCGAGGTACTCTAAGCTTATCTCCAGGCTTAGCGCAGATTGGGATAACAAGTTTGACTACTAAGTAACCGGGCTCTAGACGAGAGGCGATTGCATTTCACTGTGACGTGACAATCCATATTCCATCCGATACCGTGTAATATACGGTATACACACCTCGGCAACCATGTGGTGTATGGCATATACCTCTAATATTCAGCAGATACGACAATGCGTTGGATTGTGGTTGTTTGAATAATACAGTTCTTTCTCACTGTTTTTTTTTTTTCAGATCACGCTTGATGTCAATTTACAACATTGCACGAGGCAGTCAGTCGTTAGAGTTAGGTGTCTTGGATTTTTTTCTTTCTTTTTAATGTTTAATTGTATTTTAAGATAACGTCTGATTCAGTAGGTTTACACAGTTTGGTGTGAGCTTGCGGCTGTTCAAAGTTCGTAATTCCTGCATTTGCTTTCACTGAATTATTAAAGCACGGGCTTTGATTGTTAAACTTGGCCGATACATAGGGTGCTCAGTGCTGTCTTGGCTCACCTAAGATTTCTCCACCTTTGCGCATTTTCACAGTCCGTGTGAGTGAAGCTTTCTACTTCTCATGCCCTGCCACACTTGGGGGGAAATCTTTTGCGTAGCAAAGGAAACGTCTTTCCCTTTACGACATCGACATTCAGACGCCATAAGTTAAAGCGACATACTCCTATTCAACATTAACTCATTCAGCCCCGACACACCACAGCAAGGCATGGATCGAGCATGATAGTTCAAGGGTGGTGCCAGAATAGCTTGGCGCCCATAGGCGCCAAGCTACTCTGGCACCCCCCTTGAACTAACATGCTCGATCTGTCTCTAGAATTCTAATACTGTCCTTCAGACGACAACTTCAAAATTCTTGGGAATTTCGGTCCGGGGGTTGAATATGTTAATAACCCGTTGCGTCGGCGAATTAAAGCGATCCAAAGCCCACTACGGAGCAAATCGCTAGTCATTTTGTCCAGCGGCATTATTGTAAGACATACTCAGACCGTTTATAAAGAAATATGACGAATTGTTGACCACTTCTTGCTTGGAGCAGGTCGCTTTACCTTCTTTCTTGCTGATTCTTCAGATAACGTCTGCGAGATTTAATTCGCGACTGACGTTGCTCGAGTTTGTGAGAGTTCGTGTTTGTTATTCCTATATTTATATATGTGGATTTTTATTATTATTATTATTGGCTACTGCACTCGCCAGTGTGCGTGACCGTTCCCTTAACCCTTTCAAAGCGCCTCGCATCAATAGCTGCGGAAGTGTCGTAAAGCGTTGCCGCCGGCAACGCTTTACGACACTTCCGCAGCTATTGATGCGAGGCGCCCTCAATGAGTTAATAATGCACTGAGCACTAGGGTGGAAATTTCCGAATTTGTGAGTTGTCCTGAAGATTGCATTACAGTTACAGAGGTGTTAGTTCATGCTATCTTGGCACCTCCCTTAAACTATCCAGGTCGAACTATATCTCCTGAACCGCAGAGTAGTTTTTAGGGAACATCTTTCAATTTTTCAAAAAAGGCGCCAAGCTATTCTGGCATTACCCTTGAACTATCATGATCGATACATATCTTGCTGTAGTGTGTAGGAGCTGAATGGGTTAAAACCAACTGGTCACAACCCACGATGCACACTGGGTGCCTCCCTCTCTGACAGCGGTAGGGAATCGAGGGTGACAGCCAGTGTGCCCATGATGTACGGTTTTAGAAGGAGCAGTTTCTGTACGGGATTGTTGTAGTTTGTTCGGCTTTGTGATTTATTTGGCACTCCACTCGTCGGTGCGCGCAGATACGTTGACTAGCTTGGGTAATCGGTGTTCGAGTCGGCCATAGGAACCTGATGAGCGCGTGCATAATTATATTATACAGCAAGTTCAATCAAAACAGATAAAATCAAATCAAGTCAAGTCAAGTCAAATCAAATTAAATCAAATCAAATCAAGTCAAGTCAAGCCTCTGGCGCTCATCTGACCTCACCGTTCACAGACAGATCTTCCAAACAACCAGATCCAAAGTCTGCAAAATGATCTCCGAATCTAAACGCAAACACCTTCAAAACCAAATCCTGGAATCCACCTCTTCCAAAACCCTCTACGCCACCATGAACACACTCCTAGGCACTTCTAAAGACTCTCCTCTCCCCAACACACACAGCAAAGAAGAACTCCCGTCTGCTTTCTCTACCTATTTTTCGGACAAAATCCAAAATCTGCGCGACACACTCGACACCCTGCCTCCTCCGCCTTGCCCTCCCGACCCCACCTTTTCCGGCACTCCCCTCTCGTCCTTCCGCACCGTCTCTCAGGATGAAGTCCTCAAGACCATAAAGTCCATGCCCTTCAAAACCTGCCAACTTGACCCCCTCCCAGCTTCTCTCTACCGTGACGGCCTTCCAAAACTTCTACCCTTCATTACCGACATCATCAACGCATCTCTAGAAAACGGCTCCGTCCCCGATATCTTCAAGTCCGCCATCGTCCGTCCTCTCCTCAAAAAACACAACCTCGACCCAAACGAACTCAAGAACTATCGCCCAGTCTCCAATCTCTCTTTCCTGTCCAAGCTTCTTGAGAAGGTTGTTCTCAACCAGCTCAACCTCCATCTCACCTACAACAACCTCCTTAGTCCATTCCAGTCTGCCTATCGCAAACATCACAGCACTGAAACAGCCCTTCTACATATCTTAAACGAGCTGCTTCTCTCCACTGACTCTGGCAACATCTCCCTTCTTACACTACTCGATCTCTCTGCCGCTTTTGACACTATAGACCACTCTATCCTCCTCCACCACTCCTTCGGCATCACTGACTCTGCTCACTCCTGGTTTCTCTCCTACCTCTCTGACAGACAGCAGTCCGTCACCATCAACGGCGTCTCTTCCAACCCGGTAACGCTCTCCTGCGGAGTTCCACAGGGATCCGTCCTGGGCCCGGTCCTTTTCACACTCTACACCTCTCCTCTGTCCAACATCATCCAGTCTCACCGCATACACCACCACCTCTACGCTGACGACTCACAACTGCAAGACAAAGACAAACTCGACAACACTCAGTCACTACTGACTCGCACGGCAGACTGCTACAAAGACGTGAAAAACTGGATGACAGCAAACAAGCTGAAACTGAACGACGACAAAACGGAAGCCATGCTGGTAGGCACTCGCCAAAAACTCTCCCAGCTCCCTCCCTCTCTCCACCTTCAACTCGATAGCACCCCCATCTCCCTCTCTGACTCGGCCAAGAACCTCGGCGTCATCCTCGATTCCTCTCTGTCCATGACCAACTTCGTCTCCGCCACGACCCAGGCATGCTATTTCCACCTTCGCCGCATCAGTCAGATCAGAAAATACCTCACTACCGAAGCTGCCACCAAACTTGCTGTCTCTCTCATCTTATCTCGCATCGACTATTGCAACTCTCTCCTTTCCGGTCTCCCTCACTCCACCATTTTCACTCTCCAACGCGTCCAGAACAATGCTGCCCGCCTCGTCCTCAGAAAGAAAACATCCGACCACATTACACCCCTGCTCAAACTCCTTCACTGGCTCCCCATCCCCCAACGCATCCAATACAAAGTTCTGTCTCTCTGCTACAAATCCCTGAACAACTGCGCTCCTGCCTATCTCTCCAACTTACTTCACCCATACACACCTTCCCGCTCCCTCCGCTCTGCCTCCGACCCTCTCCGCCTCCACATCCCTCGCACCAAACTTAACACTTTCGGTCCCCGCTCCTTCTCCGTCTACGGTCCATCCATCTGGAACACTCTCCCACTCTCTCTCCGTCAGAAACACTCTCTCTCCTCCTTCCAGTCCGCCCTCAAAACTCACCTCTTTCAACAGTTTTAGCACTATATCACCGCACTCCCCACCCCAAGCTGACCGTCATAATGTATTTCACTGTTTGTGGTACGTGAGTCATTGTCTAAAGCGTGCGCATGCGTGCGCGAGTTGTGAGTGTGCGCTTAGAGTTATAATTATTATAAGATAAGCGCATTATAAATACCGTAATTATTTTTTATTATTATTAAGTCAAATCAAATCAAGTCAAGTCAAGTCAAGTCAAATCAAATTAAATTAAATTAAATTAAATTAAATTAAATCAAGTCAAGTCAAGTCAAGTCAAGTCAAATCAAATCAAATCAAAGCAAATCAAATCAAATCAATTCCAACCAATCAAACCTTTTATTGGCATCCATAAAAAGACCAGTAATCAGAATAAAATGTATCGCTTGCTCCTCATCCTTAACCTAAAGTTCAGCACTACAGCAGGAGATGGGTCGACCATGATATTTCAAGGGTAGTGCCAAATTACCTTCGCGCCTGTCCGGGCGGCGCCAAGCAAACCTGGCACTGCCCTTGAATTATCGTGGTCGATCACATCTCCTGCAACTGGTGCATAGTCATTAGATGACACCTCCCAAATTTGGGAAATACTGGCCTGAATGAGTTAAAACAGCAATAAAATACATAAAATTCGGTCATCCTTCGACAATGAAACCTATTACATCACAATTTCTGTGAGTGAGCCCACGGCGCGCTCTCAATAGTAGAATACTGAATGTGTGCCGTGCGTGTGACGGCTCATTTGCAGACACGTTTTTCTGTTGCATTTCGTAGTGACACGCACGCGGCATGTGCCTATGTTCAAGACACACACACAAAAGAAAATCTCTACATACAGAGAGGCTTAGCTTCTCCATGAAACATAAGCTTAGAAAATAAAGGGTAAACACAGTTTTGATCAGCATTACCTCTTTAATTCAGTCATCCAACAGTTTGCAGATAATTATCGATACATATTAAATTTATCTACACACAATAACAGGATCAAGACAGATTTTGGTTCAGGAAACGACAAACTTCTTTTGTTCTGGCCTCTTTTGTTTGATCGCAGATACCAAGATCTCTTTGTTTGTCCGAGCACATGAAGAAAGGCACGATTGTTGTACTAAGGCTATAAAAAGTAGAAGGCATGACACTTCAGTCGCCATTTTAAAAAAAAATTATTTAATTATTTTTTTAACAAGTAATCGAGCCACCAGTCACGACTTGCGTTGCATCCTTATTGCAGGCTAAAAACGAAAGAAAGCAAGATGTGGTTGGTTGCTTGATCACTTGTAAAATATAGAGCGACTCAATGTCACACCTTCTTCTGCGTGTGGTCCGAGCAGACTGCATTTTGACTTTTAAAGCCGAACGAAGGCATGCTACGTATTACTTTCGCGGGTGATGGACGACCGGTATAACTCAAGGGGAGAGCCAGGAGCGCCAAGCTTATCAGGCACTACCCTTGAGCTATCACTGTCAGTCAATCCCCGTCCGGTGTTTTTTTTTTTTTTTTTGTTTGTTTGTTTTTTCTTTTGGTATAGACTGGTATAGGAATTTTAGAGAACTCTATATATGGCCTATAGTCCCTGATAAAGCAGCGTTTGCACACCGCCAAGGGGGGCTTGAACCTTTAATATCAGACGTAAGTTCAAACAATCTTACGTCACTCAAGTAAATAATCATCTGGGGTGCCGTGACATACAGGCACACATGTATTATAAGTGCAGCGACACGGAAGAGCTTCACACCCTGTGCATGTGGTATGCATTGTCACCGATGATAAAAGATCATAATAATGTTCACGTAATAACAGGATTAACCCTTTGCGTGTCGGTAGCGGTTTTAGTCGCGATGATTCCTTTAGGAATCATCGCGACTAAAACCGCTACCGACGCGCAAAGGGTTAAAGATATATATTAGATGCGGGTGGGGCTGAAATGCCGTTAGCACTACGCGGTGACAGCAGACTTCGTAGCGGTCGTCAGACTTCGTAGCGATATCACTATGTGGTTCGTTAGCACAATGCTCGACAGCACTACGGTTGTTACATGATGAGTTCAACTTCGGTTTAACTAATTCGGACACAGTCACAATAATAAAAAAGATCCTAAGAAGGTCGGGCGGCGCTGCACTGCAGCGACACGAATTTACAGGGATAGCAGCCGAAATGTTCCCGTATGTGACAATAAAGTAAAATAAAATCAATCGATCAATCAATCAATCAATCAATCAATCAATCAATCAGTCAGTCAATCAATTGATCAATAAATAAATAAATAAATCAGTGAATCAAGCAGTCGATCACTCACTCACTCACTCACTCACTCACTCACTCACTCACTCACTCACTCACTCACTCACTCACTCACTCACTCACTCACTCAAACAACCAATCAATCAATCAATCAATCAAATTATGGTGTGGAGCGTGGGTGATTTTTATATGTGAACAAAGTCAGTACATAACGTGTTTTAATGTGTTTTCTTACAGCTCTGTAAATATCAAGCTGTTTATAAATTACCGTCAGCAGTAACCCATGCACCAGAATTCAACTGATTTGCCGGTTGGTGTGACCATGTACCTACTCTCTGTTACCTCAAATCCTAATGAATGACAGTCCGGATTAAAATTGTTGTTGTTACCCTGACACGAAAAGAATGGCAGCACTTTTTTTTCTTCTTTTGCGTTTGTAGTTTAATGCTAAAATAATCCTTTGAAGTAGTTTTTATCTTGTAAGGGAAGGCTAGGCAGTGACGCCTGCATTGTGTGTGTTGGTCTGTGATTTTGGACCCTACAGCCGAAGGCCGTAGGGTCCAAAATCATAGACCAGCATACACTTGTATTAAACTTCCGGTTCTAGCTTGTAAGGTCCTGTATCACAGAGGGCCACGTATATTTCTACCCAATTGTTTCAGTTGTACACCGTTTGTCAACATGCATCCTGTTTCGTTTAATATGGACTTTTTCGATTTTCACAGGCGAACTCTTTAACGCACCTGGGCGCCAAGTTAATCAGGCGCTACTTTTGAGCTGTTATGGTCCATCCACGACAATGTTCTTGAAACAGCAGCACAAAGAAGCCAGCAAAGAGAGAAACACGCTTATAGAGGCCGGACAAACACAACACAGTTGCGTTGTACCTGTCCTCTCTAAGCGTATTTTTTCTTTTCTTTGCTGGGATTATTTTTGCACAATACACGCTTGGCAGTCTACATGTATTGCACACTGGTTGTCTCCCTCGAATGATTCGCCGCTGCGCGGCGAATTAAGGGAGACAACCAGAGTGCATGCACAGTTGGTCTGGCTTTCGTAATCTTGCAACTCAGTGGTTTTCCACTCCTAGGCTTTGGGGAAAGCAGTGCTGTTGTTCGTGGGTTTAAAGAACGTATGGATCGACTTCTTTAAGTTGGTTTCTAACCTTAGCTTAAGTTCTCGATGATCGGCTATGGCCCTAATGGCTTAATGAGCGTATATGCGTCAATTATTGTAAAAGGCAAACCTATAATCCCTTTCACAAATTGTAGGCGTGACTTTCAGTAAATGACATAACTGCATGCTACAAATGGAACAATCCATGTTACTCGATAGCGGATGGAAAAGGTAGACTGTAATTTTAAAAAATCGCACGTGCAGGTTTGTGTTTCTTGACAATGAAGGGGTTAAATAAGCAATGCCTATGTAAACGTAATCCTGCCCGAATGTACGCAGTAAAATAATCATTGCTTAGGCTCTATCTTAATTACTACCTATTACCCAAAGGTGTCGGAATGAATAGAGAGGTTTTTCGTAATACGAAGAAGTTTAAAAGTAGCACGAGTTTGAGGCATTCAGCCTTTTAGGAGATTAAAAGTGCGGCAAGTGCATGTGTGTGTGTGTGTGTGTGTGTGTGTGTGTGTGTGTGTGTGTGTGTGTGTGTGTGTGTGTGTGTGTGTGTGTGTTTGTGTGTGTGTGTTTGTGTGTATGTGTGTGTGTGTGTGTACGTGCGTGCGTGAGTGCGCTCACGTGCGTGCGTGAGTGTGTGTTTGTGTGCGTGCTTGCGTGTGTGCCTGCGTGTGCCTTCATGAAAATAACATTATTTTGTAATCATAAATTCTAAAGGATAATACCCTCTGAAAGAAACCTTATGCTGAGGATTTCGGTTCTTTCAAAACATGATGTATAGGAATTTAAGGGTGAACTAGTGCCAAACATTGTATCTAATTCTAAAAGCGCTGCCAGACATAATCATGTGACAATGACACCTTCTGTTCGAGAAACAGCTCGGCCAGTCATACAAGAGACATAGATTCTCGCCCTGCGAATGCAGGGGCTCATGAGAATCTATGCCTCTTGCAGAAACAATTTGCTCAATGACTGCCTTACCCCAGACTGAATCGTACAACAATAAAACTACTTATATATTTTATGACTTAATAGCTATAGGTGGCCTCTCGATCACCCGTGGAGAGAAATGAATAACACCTTTTGGACGCAACATAACATACCGCTTCGTGTCGAACTCTGAAAGGGTGATCAATCAATATTGTATTGACGAGACATTGGCAGGCGAAGGAACATTTTGGAGGAGGTAGGACTCAGTGTCTGAAAATCATGTAGAAAGCGGCGGAGCCATAGATGGTGAAACTTTTTCTCTGCTTACAACAAAACAAGTACGGGCATTTTTCTTCGGCTGTCATTAAATTTATTTATCTACAGTATCGGGGTTAATAAATGGAATTTTAAATGAACTTGTAGTAGTGCCGCCCACCAAAAAAAATAGACTCCGTCTAAGCGGCACGTTTTCCAATCCATGAATGTGACTCAAAGACATGCAGAGGTGCAACCTACACATGGTTCATGCCCCAGCTAATTTTCTTATCTGTATCTTCAGTAGGATAAGGGCACAAGCATTGCTGTAACCCTACCATTAACAAGAGGGGGTAGGGTTATGTACTACCACGCCATACTGATTCCTACCTCACTGTCAAGTTTATTCAGCGTTTTTTTTTTTTTTTTTGTCTGGCTTACTTTATCCACTGACTTGGCACCATTGCATTACATTACCGTCGACGACTGACTTATTCAATTTTTTAACAGATCGACGCACTTGACAACAATTTGGCTTCGGTTTGAGATCAGTCCAGTAGCCAGAACGTTCCTTCTGCAAGAGACATTGATTCTCATGAGCCCCTGCGAACGCAGGGGCTCATGGGAATCGATGCCTCTTGTTAATATCGATCTCAAGTACACGCATCTATAGTCTCTCTCACACGGAGACAACACGCCATCAAGCTATGTGATATGTTGGACTGACAGTCAAAACCGACTTGAACCGAGCAAGTTTTCGGTACACAAAAGGTCATCGGGCCGACGTCGGCCAACTGCGGCCGGCGTCGGCCCGATGAACTTTTGCGTACCAGGTTACGATCGATGAACTCCCATATCTTTTTAACCGCGTGTTGACTTTAGTGCCATGGAGGCTCAATGCAATTTTAATTGAGACTCTGCATGTGTGTGTTTTGTTACCTGTCTTGGAGTTTTGAACAGACTGAATTTTTAATCGAGCTTGGAGGTATACAGCTCAGTAGATTGAAGGTATAGAAGACAGTGCCGCGCGGGAGGCTCAGTGGAGTGTTAATTGAGTTGGTTTGTTGTATGGTGTAGCTGTCTGAGAGTATTAACACACGCAACTTTCATCGTGCGTTATTGAAAGTTTTTAGCACAGTGATTGAAGTTTGAGGATATATATTACAGAAGACAGTGTCTCGGCGGATCAATGCAATTTCGTTTGAGCCTCTGTCTGTGTTAGTGTCTGTTGCACATGTCCATGAATTTCAGCCACTCAATTTTTAATCGTGCATCGAAGGAATAGTCTCGCGCTGTGATTTTTAAGACCGTTCAGTCTGGTAGGCCTACATGAGTTTCTAAAACTTAGGCTTACAATAGAGGTTTAGTGCTTAGTGCAATTTGAATTGAGCTTGTCTGTGTGTATGATGTAGTTGTTCTGGATTTTAATTACACCGCTAAAAAACTAAAATTAGCTTCGAATTCGAAGGTGCGATGGACAGTAACTGAACTTGAGAGTCGATGATAGGAATTACAGGCATGAGATGATCCATGTTATGGATAGGATCGATTATCCCCTTCACTGCAAGCTGACGCAGTTGATTTTCTTAACCCTTTTAGCCCCCGATCCCTACAGCAGGAGATGGCTTGACCATGATAATTCAAGGGTAGTGCCAGATTAGCTTGGCGCCTTCAGGCGCCAAGCTAATCTGACACTACCCTTGAATTATCATGGTCAAGCCATTTCCTGCAACAGGTACATAGTCGTTAGGCAACGCCTTAAAAATGTGAGAAATGTGACCTTGGGGCTAAAAGGGTTAAATGTTTGTGAAATCCACGCCAGAGAGTCCCAAGCGTCCAAGGGACATGGATATAAAGTTGTACCAACCGGAGACATAGTTCCTCATGAGCCCCAGCATTGCCGGGGCACATGAGGCCCGGGATTTATGTCTCTTGCATTTGGATGGAGTTCAGATTTTCTCGGCAGTATCGGGGTTAAGCAATGATCACCCCCATGCCTGTGACAGGAGTGAGTCAGGGTTGTATTTTCCAAAGTGCAAGGCAGTGGTCCAAAGGTCTGGGACAGTGTAAAAAGTGTTCTAATGGCTTGTGGAGTGCCTTGCCAAGGGTAAAGAGCAGCCTACGGACAGAATCACAGCTAGGGTAGAGAAATGCATTTTCATGATGTGTATCAATGAAGTTTTTTTTATTTTTTAAACTTCTTTTAGTCTAGTCTTTGTTTTACAGTGACTAGAAGAATTACTGAACAAGACTACCGCTATAAGTATTACATTGATACATATCTTAGCTCATTGTGCCCGAGGTACGAAATACCCACATTTTGGAGTTATCCTCTGAGGACTGCATTACAATTCAGGAGGCAGGTCGACCATGATAGTTTAAGGGTGGTGGCAGAATAGCTTGGCGCCTATAGGCGCCAAGCTATTCTGCCACTACCCTTGAACTATCATGGTCGAGCCATATCTTGCCGTGGTGTGTTGCGGGAAGAATGAGTTTTAAACAAAAATACATTTCTCTATGCCAGTTTGTGGACAGAATGACCTGGAGAACGTGTTTTCAGACGAGACGGTGCGACGGCTGAAAGTCCGCAAAAACCTTCCGATTTACAATTCAGCGAGCACATGGAATAAATTGCGTTGCCGCATGCAACTACGAGTAATCAGACCTTTGAGATTTTAAAGTCAGAAGAACCAAGGAACAAAAGCCTTTGAACTATTGTCCTACTCAGCACGAATCCCAGAGGATTCAATTCAGCAGAAACTGAACTTGTAACCTTGGCCACTGATTTGTGGGGGCAACTCCGATAGTGTTGGCTTCATTACCATTGCAAAACGTGACACAAGATTTGCTCAAGTTGGCCTCAGCCAAGATCTACGGCTGTTGGACGTGTACTGCGTGACTGCTATATTTTGGGGGCTGAGAGACGTTTGTGAGATTGGAGCACAATTCAGACACACAAAATGCGGTAAGGCCGCCACACTCTACACAGTACGTAATAGGTCATAGGGCCGACGCCGGCCGCAGTGGGCCCGCGCACGTCCGTCGGCCCGATGACCTTTCTGCTAACCAGGTATGCCTGTTGTAATTGGCCCATTCAGTCCTGACATATTGCAACAAGACATTTTGACAGATAATAATAATAATAATCATCGTAATGAGTATTTGTATCACGCCCACCCTCAAATTAGAGCTCAAGGGGCTTCACATCGACTGATTATTAGTTAATTACAATTTATCAATTACAAAAACAAATAGAAAAATAGAAACCCAAAATACAGTATTCTGACATCTCAAAGGTGATGCCAGAATAGCTAGGCGCCTAGAGGCCATCGATCATGAACTATCATGGTCAACAAGGCACCACCTTTCAACTATAATGGTAACCCAGTTTGTTAACTCATTCAAAACGTGCCGCCTACGGATACGCGGCATAAGCCGCGTATCCGGAGGCGGCACGTCTTGAATGAGTTAAATGTTCAGGTTAGTCTTCTGGAGACAGTTAAGCTTTATATTCGCGAAATTTAGACATAATAGCGCAACATGTTTGGAGTTCACCTTGCTTGTGTGTTGATACAGTACTGATGCAGTCAATTGTAATGTCACCTGCTTTTGTAGACGTCCTTCAGATCGTTTTATTCTGCACCTGCATCATAAACATGTCCTCGATTCCTTCGTTTTATTAAGGAGTCTTTGTTGACGCCGTGTTTTCAGGCGGATTCATTTTTATTGTAAAACCCCTAATGGAAATTTCAAGTCCTGATGAAAATAAGTTTAACATTTTCATTCTGATACACTATTGCTTGAAATACTTTTGACTATGATAGTTTAAGGGTGGTGCCAGAATAGCTTGGCGCCTGAGGCGCCAAGCTGTTCTGGCGCCACCCTTGAACTAAAATGGTTGATCTATCTCTAAATCTATCTAGATCAACCATTTTAGTTCAATGGTTACAATCTGTAATACGTAGCCTGCATAGAACAATAAGCCTTTTTTTAATTAGCCTCAGGATGTAATGGGTTAAGTATACTTCTACATGGCTCATGTAGGCACCACCCCTCTTTTCCAACTGCTGATTGAGAAGGGGCACGCTCCATGCATTTCAGTGAGTATATTTCTTCTAAGCAGAATAAAAAGCAGGGCCTGGAAACTGTGCCTGTAGAGGATAGTTGATGATTCGACTATCGAGTTGAAACCCATGAGTTAAGCAAGGTCTCCTCGGGCCGTAGTCGGCCGTTAAGTTGACCGTGCGTGGGCTTGGGACAGCTGAGTCTGACCCCGAAGACTGGTAATAGTCAAACCAGTAGAGTTCGATTCTCAAACCAAGTCCCGCTCCAGACTAGAATCTCAGTAACAGTCATGGCCACCACCTGGTTTTGCGGCCTGGATTCATAGGGCTGTGTGAAGCCCTTGACTGATAGTGACAATCCCGCTTGCACAAAAGACGCGGTAACTTCTCTCTCTCTCTCTCTCTCTCTCTCTCTCTCTCTCTCTCTCTCTCTCTCTCTCTCTCTCTCTCTCTCTCTCTCTCTCTCTCTCTCTCTCTCTCGGCCGAACGCTATCGTCAGTAGAGTCCCAATGCGGAAAAGGCCATCGGCTCCACGTCGGCCGCCGTTGGCCCGCGCACGGCCGTGCGCGGGCCAACGGCGGCCGACGTGAAGCCGATGACCTTTTCCGCATTGGGAGTCTTGAAAAAAAGTTAAATGCCGGAGTGAAGATAGCTTTTAAGCTTTCCCCCCCCCCCCCCCCCCCCATCCTGCTTTGTATTATTTATCAACTACTTGTTTATCAGACACAACGTGAGTACATAGTTACGGTAATCAAGTGCGCGTGGGTCACTCCATGTAAATTGCTTATTAATACAACTATAAATAAAAGCTCACAAACCAGATAGGCGAGGCTAGCGCTGGCAGAATTGTACACAAAGAGGATGTAGATGATCGTCTTGTTCTATACCTGCGTATTTCTCTGTGGGCTGGCGATTGGGTGCCTGATAGGCGGGGGCAGGGGATCTAACTGTTTGTCTGTCCAGCGTTGAGTGATTCCCCTTGGTTTGTGTATAAATAAAAGAGATAGACACAACCGACGCTAATTTGTGACAAGTAAACAACGAACAACACCCGGCCGTTGCTAAGCACATGTTATTAGTCTGATCACGTCTGACAACTCTTCGACAGACTGTCGCCCAATGTTTTGTGCTGATGCCTTCTTCACATGTTATTAGTCTGATCACGTCTGACAACTCTTCGACAGACTGTCGCCCAATGTTTTCTGCTGGTGCCTTCTTCACATGTTATTAGTCTCATCACGTCTGACAATCTTCGACAGACTGTCGCCCAATGTTTTGTGCTGATGCCTTCTTCACATGTTATTAGTCTCATCACGTCTGACAACTGAATCTTCGACAGACTGTCGCCCAATGTTTTGTGCTGGTGCCTTCTTCGGGGAATGCAGTAGCCTGAGCAGCTTCGTAAATAATTTAAGCGTACAACTGGTCTTGTGACATTTATTAATCAAAACAGTTCAAAATTCAAAATTCTTGTGGCATTTATTATTTAAAACAGTCAATTTAGATGCCATTGTGCACTTAGAGATAGCGTGTGCGTGCAAATCGAGATAGAACGATTCCGATGCGTGTGAATGCTGGTCGGTGATTTTGGATCTCACGGCTTCATGCCGTAAGGTCCAAAATCGCAGAACAGTTCACGGTCATTGATGCTGGTTGTCTTCGTTGAGACGTATTATTATTGAGCCTTCGTCAGTCCGGTCTGTGCAGTATCATAAAAGGTCGGAGTTGGTCACCGTGCTTGAGATTAAAGAAAACTTTCTTTTAGCCCTTTCGTTGTCAGTTACGTGTTTTGTTTGTGTGTTTGTTTGTTTCTTTGTGTGTTGTTGCCGTTGTTGGTGTTTTTTGGGGGGTTTTGTGGTTTTGTTTGTTTGTTTGTTTGTTTGTTTGTTTGTTTGTTTTTTTTTTTTTTTTTTTTTTTTTTTTTTTTTTTTTTGGGGGGGGAGTTTTTGTGGTCGCGATGATTTCTGAAGTTGAAATAAAACTTTTTTTTAACCCTACGGCTGTCAGCAGTGGTTTTTGTCGCGACAAAAACCGCTACCTACAGCCAAATGTTTAAGATTAGTTCCTATCAATGAAGGGTTAGAGCACGCGATCAGGTCCGATCCATATAAACTCTGCCCTAATTTGTGTTACAGTGAAAGTCTCGCTTTTCGCAAAAGTGGATTTTTTTCCAAATTAGGCCATAACAGGATTTTTTGTTCCTGACACATTTTGTGGTTACTCGCACAGTACGCAGAATTTTCCGTCGAAGCCAAATTACACACTAAATGGTTTGATCATAAGTGTGTGTTGGTATGAACGTGAGCCGATTCCAGCTGTTATGCTGTGTCTCCAGCTAGGACATGGGCACCTTCTATTCAAAGCCACAAGTAGGGCAGAAAACCTTGTTGTTTCCCGGGCCCATGCATGAATGTTTCAACGCCAATCCGTACTTCTGAGAAGTACACACGTGAAAACAGGCAAATCCGTCAGATCAAGAGGCATAGATTCTCATGAGCCCCTGCTGTCGCAGGGGCTCATGCGAATCTATGCCTCTTGCAGAAATAAGAAACCATGGTCAGGCGGAAAATACAGTTTGTTTCACGCATCATTAAATCCTGTTCCAGCCATTCAGAACGTGCTCTCGACAAAACGGCTCTCAGACAATGGTAAAATTAAACCCACACGACTTAAGGAAGACAGATATAAATCGGCCATATAGTTGCCTGTAAAACTGGTAAAAATGTTTACGAGGCACAGATAAGCATAAACACATTTTTATGAAGCCCTCGCTGAGGCACAAGCCGAGTGCGTGTGTCCTTACCTCTAGGAGTGTACTGATATGTTAATTTGGCGCCGTAAGGACTAAAATCCCAGACCGGCGTCCCCCTATGGAGTGACTGAGTTGCAGGGGTTTAGCCCCGTACGGTTCATAATTATACCCATAGCGGGATTAGCAGCACTGACATGGGTATTAGAATGCTGTAAGACCGAGCCAATGTCTTGCTGGTAGGCCCAGCCTAGACCAATTACTACTCTACAGGCCGTTCTGGAGGTTAACCCTTGTTTGAAAATACGGTAGACATTGAAGTGGGGATGCGGGAGCAACAAGACTTTCTCAGGACGTGCCTGCACAGCTTGTGAAAAAAACAAGTAAACAGAATATTAAATGTATGTCGCGGCCAGCCGGGCCAGTGTGTGTGGATCAGAGGGTGGTTAGAGTAGAAGGAGATGGATTCCTGTCGCTACACGAGCCAACAGAGCGTACTAATGGCGGGAAGCGCCGTGTGTCCGTCTTTATTTGTGTGCGCCGAGGTGTGTGTTGATCAGAGGTTGGCTTAGAGAGGAGGGAAATGGATCAGCATTATAAGCCTAAAAATATGAACAACTCTGAATATTCCTAAAAGATAAACGCATCTGAGCTCCAAACGATACAGTAGACTTTGGCATGAAATCCTCATCTTGTTTTCTCTGCAGTGAATGAAATAAGCAGGCCCCACTTCATTCGGTGCGACAAATCCAGAACGCTCTGTATTCAATGGCCAGCCATGACAAAGAGTGGCATAACCACAAATGGAGATGTGACCTTTAAAATGTCAGTTAGGTCAGTTGTTCACAGGTTAGATCAGCGATCGAGTCACTGACGCAGTGCCCGACGAGTAGACCTAGACCCATAGCGGCTTCGATAAACCACAGACGTACATAACAATACATGCAGACCTATAGACCTGCATGTAGTAGTCTGCACTAGTAGTAAACGTTCAGGAGTAGATTTACGTCATTTAATTAGGTTCATAACAAAATAACCGCACGAGAGTTGAAACACGTCAGGAGTAAATTTACGTAATTACTTAACTGTAACCGCACTAGATTTAGTAAACGTCAGAAGTAGATTTACGTCATTTAGGTAGGTTCTTAACCGCACTAGAGTTAGTGCACGTCAGGAGGACATTTACGTCATTTAAGTAGATTATGTATTCATTCGAAACGTGTCGCATACGCATACGGGCTGAACAGCTGCGTGTCTACGGCACGTCTCAAACAGGTTATTATCCTTACCTTTTGTCACGCGAGAAAAGTTATATGGTAGATTAGTTATATAGCTATATGCAGTCTGTCTGGTAGAGACGTCTACCAACTGGTGAGGGGACGGGTCGGCTAATCTGATATTAAATAAGCTGCATTATTTTAAAAGACAGACGTGTCCCTGTTGTAAAGTATTAAGTACTGTGTGTCATTAACCCCTTCACTGCCAATAGACGCATACTGTGTTTTTGAAATCGATGTAAATTCAGCGTCTAAGATCCTCAGCCGCCAAAGGATCATACATACATACAAAGTAGTTTCAGCAAGTGGCATAGGTCCTCATGAGCCCCCTCAACTTGTGGGGCTCATGAGGATCTATACCTCTTGCAGTTGGTTGGTTTTCACATTTTCTCGGCAGTGAACGGGTTAACTGCTTTGTTTTCGTTAATCCTTGTGATTCTGGTCACCGTGCGTGCAGACACATTCGTAGTCACTTTGGTCGCGCACACTGGGCATCGATTCGGTCATGGTAACCTGGTCACTTGATTTTTGGCACAAGTTTGGCTTTGGCTGAACTAACTAAATTACCATTTTTGGCATCTTGTCTGGCCATTCATGTACTGATTACAGTGTAAATAAGTGCAGAGGTTCTCAGCTCTCAAACACTACACCTAAAAGCCTTGACATGTTTCTGCTGTGGAGACTTTTGAATGAAAATTGTTGACTTTTAATGAATATCGAAAAACAAAATAAATCCATTGCCAACAAAAGTTAGCAAATAAAAAAGTAAAAAAGTGATAGCCTAAAATATACGGGGGAAGCTAAACAAACACCAACACAGTACGTCTCAGATCATTGTGATAAATGAAGGAATGTCCATTTTCCACGATAGCCTGTTAAGTCGCTGGTTTCTTATATAAGAACATTGAAGAGTATTAAATCCCACAAGCCTGGGAGCCCGCCATAATTCTTTTTGACTCGATCGTTCAGTTTATTTTAGTTCAAGGTGGTGATCTCAGCGCTCGGAAAAGCCCGTGTCCCTCACAAATCTTCCTTGCGATATCCTTCCAACACTGGTCTGATCTGCTGTAAGCTCATCCATTCTTTGGTCCGCTATACAGGCCGTTCATCGTGCTTGATGTATGTTTGAAAAAATGCGTGGGGGCCCATACTTCTTTCGAAATGGGCCATTTGTGTAATCTTTTCTGCCGTCTCCTCAAGCCTAATCTGCTTTTACCTGGCGTTTGAGATTTCGGACACGTGTGTGCTGGTCTGTGATTTTGGACCTTACGGCTTTCAGCCGTAAGGTCCAAAATCACAGACCAGCTCACGTTTGATTTACAGTGTCATCGGCGCCTTCTCTCCTAATCCTGTTATGTCGAGGCTTGTACGATACTCAAATGTGCCTACAAGTAATACAGTAGCTACTCACCTGACGTAACAGTTTGCGTTTATGTATTTCTGTTTAATATCTATATACTTATATCAAAACTTAAGGGCCACTTTTTTTTATAGCAGACGCACCGACAACACCACACCAATAATGTAACAATACTTGGAGTCAGTACTTTTGCTAATTTATTCAGTAACAATTTCATTTAAGTTTTGAGTAAATCAAGCAATTGTAACAACAGCAGTACGTTAGAATGTTCACCCGCCCCTCCTTTGAAAAGTCACACAAGACTGGTCCAGTCAGTAGCGAGTGTACCCACCGTTTGCAGCCAAGCATTCAATGCAGCGTTGACGGATGGAGTTCACCAGGGTTCGGAGAACAAGTTGTGGGATCGCTTCCCACTCTTGATGCAGGAACTGAGTCAGCTGGGGGACGCCTTGAGGTGGGGGAGGGGGGGGTGGTAGTGGTGGTGGTTGCTGACTACACGTTGCCCCAGCACGTCCCAGGGATGCTCGATGGGAGCCAGATCAGGTGAACGAGCTGACCACTCCATCCTTATGATGCCCCGTTGCTCAAGGTACTCATCCACCACACGGGCGCGATGAGGTCGAGCGTTGTCGTCCGGCAGAACAGCATTGTCGCCTATGGCGTGGAGAGCTGGCTGGATGAGGGGCTGCACAATCTCGTCCCGATAGCGCAGTCCAGTCAGGGTGCCTCGGATGACGTGGAGAGGGGTGGGGGAGGGGGGGGGGGTCCTGCCTTCCCTGCTGAAGCCTGCCCAGACTAGGACTGAGCTTCCTCCGTAGCGATCCACCTCTTGGACGCATCCATCCGTGAATCGCTCGCCCTGGCGTCTCCAGACCCTCACCCTGCCGTCGTTGAAGGACACAATGAACCGTGACTCATCAGTAAACAGAACCTCTGGAGTCTGTTCCACCTCACATGTTGACGACACCAGGCAACCCGGGCTCTGCGATGAGCTGGAGAGAGGGGTATTCTCACTCCTGCTCTGCATGAAGCCACGGCAATTTCGCGCAGACGTCGGCAGACTGTGCTTCTGCTGACGTTAACGTTTGCAGCTTGCATCAGTTGACGTCGCAGAGTGGTTGATGTGACAGTTCGGTTGCGCAGAGCCGCCACACAGAGGTATATGTCCTCCCTTCTGCTGGTGCAGCGCGGGCGTCCTGAGCAGGGTCATCGTTCTGCCCTGCCAGTTTCTTGGAATCATGTCAGCAGCCTCTGGATCACTGAATGGGACACCCCAAGACGTCTCCCAACTTTTCGTCCGGAAATTCCATCCTGCAGCCATGCTAGCGCCCGGCCTTGATCTACTGGCATTAGGCTTCGTCGTGGTGGTATGGTTAGAAAAATGACAATTATACTGTACCGGAATTTGTAGCGAAACAGAAGTGCTCAGTGTTTACGACTGACCCCTTTAGCACGTGCGTCACGACTTTACCGAGTTTTTCCACCTGCCTGCCTTTGGTACGCTTGCCAATATCGCCCAGCTTTTCACAAACACTGACGATGTTTCACATGCATTTGACACGTTCGTGGAAATTGATGAATTGTTGTCTATTGTTCCCTGTACAGTGGACTGTCTAAGGTCAACTTTTAACCCATTTGGATCGAAAGAACATTGTATTTTATTAGCGTACTTGCGACGATAAACAATGACACAAAAAAGTGGATGGCCCTTAAGTTTTGAATATATATATATATATATATATATATATATATATATATATATATATATATATATATATATATATATATATATATATATATATATATATATATATATATATATATATATATATATATATATATATAATAGCACACACTCCCGAAGACAGGCTGAGCCGGGCCGAAATCAACTGCGTGTTCTTTGTTGATATTATTATAATAAGTATTATTAGGAATATTCTTCTAATTATATTTTTAAATTCATTTTTGGGAGTTTTCTTGTTGTATTTTCGGTTTTATTTTATTTTCCATTCTTTAAGGTGATATCGTAATAGCACAGACAGAGGCTTAACCACACATCGGGCAGATCTTGCGTGCCTTTTACTTAGATGTGAAACCGAAAACACACACTGGTTCAGTGTCTCCCTCCATTCGCTGCGCAGTGAATCGAGCGAGACAACCAGTGTGACCGAACCATAAGATGAATCACTGAGACACACTGAACTTCACTTCACTCTTGTATCAACCGTAGCCTGTGATTTTGCGTTTCCTAGATATCTCGAGGAGCTGTCAAATGATATGGCACTACAGTTGGTTTTTGGCAACTGGGCGGGGGGGGGGGGGGGGGGGGGGGGGGGGGAATGACGTTATATAGATTTACGGTATGTCGTAAGCAAACTTCCTAACGTTTCTCAATCAGCCACCGGTGTAAAACGCCAAAATTATTTTAACGCCAGATGCACCGCCCGGCGTCACTCTGTCGTACGCCAAAGTGACTCGATCCGTTTCGAACAATGACTCTTGGCGATACCAATGCAGATACCCCTCTGCAAGAGACATAAATCCTCATAAGCCCCGCCCCCCTGACAGCGGGGGCTCATGAGGATTTATGTCTCTTGTTAGTCTTGTGTTCTTTGTGCCTATGTTTTGTCCCTGTCATGTTACGTTCTTCACGCGAATGAGCTTCAGGATCAGTGTGCTGTGAGTTCAGACGCGCATTTTGCGTCTAATAATAATAATAATAAAGGTAATTTGTATAGCGCCTAATCACCATGGTGCTCTAGGCGCTTTACAATCACCGTAATGAAACAGTGAAGCAAAATACAAAAACAAGCATATACAACAACAACAAAAATACATTGATTACAAGGAGCAGAAAACTCACACACACACACACGCGCACACACACACACACACACACACACACACACACACACACACACACACACACACACACACACACACACACACGCACACATGATGAGCTGGCAGACAAAATGGTCTTTACGTATATGCAACAGAGAAAAGGTGTGTTTTAAGCTTGGATTTGAAAATGGAAAGAGATGAGTGACGCACATGAGCTGGGAGAGGCGTTCCGTGTAATGGGACCAAAATACGAAAATGCACGATGACCTTGAGTGACCTTATTACGTCTAGGGATACGGAAAACACGAGTGTCTGAAGCAGAGCGTAGTGAGCGGGACGGTGTATACAGCTGGACAAGATCAGATAAGTAAGGAGGGGCAGAACCAGAGATGATGTTGAAACAAATAACACAGACTTTATACTGAATTCTGTATGAAACTGGCAGCCAGTGCAAATCAGCTAGTAGAGTCATAATGGAAAAATCAGACGTGCAGCACAGTTATGAGTGACTCTCTGGATTTGGTCAAGAAGATTTTGCGGAACACCGGACAAAAGAGAATTGCAATAGTCTATTCGGGACAGCACAATGGAGGTAACAAGTGTTTTGGTAACTTCAACAGTCAGCAGATGTCGAACAATGCTGATCCTTCTGAGTTCAATGAAGGCAAGCTGGCAAACTTTCTTCACTTGTTCCTTCATTGTCAGCCTGTTGTCAAAAATGACACCCAAGTTACGGGCCGAGCTAGAAAAGGAGATGGCACTCTCGCCCATCATCATTGACTCAGGAAGATCAGCACTGCACGTAGAGGAGCACGTCATTCGGAGGGACTCAGTTTTGTCACTGTTCAGCTGGAGCTTGTTCTGTGTGGTCCACTTCTGAACATCACAAATACAAGCCTCCAAAGACTGCACCTTCTGATCAACATGTTCACGAAGGGATTGTTTGTACAATTTTGTATCATCTGCATATAAATCATAAGAAACAAAGTGACGCTCAATGACATGCGACAGGGGATGTGTATACAAACTAAAAAGAATAGGCCCCAAGACCGACCCCTGTGGAACGCCACAAAGCAGCTCAACAGGGTGGGACTCAAATCCTGCCACTGAAACCATCTGCAAGCGACCAACAAAGTAGGATTGGAAAAATTGCAGTGCAGTGCTTTGAATGCCAAACACATCAAAAAGGCGGGAAAGTAGAATGTCATGGTCAATGGTATCAAACGCTGCGCTCAGATCGAGCAGAGTCAGAACAGAGATTAGATCTTCATCGCTAGCACCAAGTAGGTCATTCACAACACGCAGCAATGCGTGTTAAAGGTTTGAAAGTGAGCCAAAGTAATCATTAACCTTGTTGTTACACAATCTAGCTGGCAGCGAAGGGGTTACGTTTCAATGCTTGTCAGACCACAAGTGGCATCTTACACTGACGAGCCAACAAATGCGACATAAGTTATTCGAATCATCGGAAACACTCAAGCGTTTCCGATGGTTCGACTGAATGATGTCGCATTTCTTTTGCTCGTTGTTATACATCAGCTTGTTCTCACTCGACCAGCAAAACAGATAAACGTGTGCCGGTCTGTGATTTTGGACCTTACGGCTTCACGCCGTAATGCCCACTATCACATAGGCCTACTGCCACATATAGTTGTCCAAATGGTTGATAGTTTCATAGTTCTTGAACGGCCCTCATAGCAAGCCTTATCATTATACCCTGATGCCGACGGTCCTAAGGTGTTGGTTGAGCCTGGATAGCGAGAGTGAAATTGTGCGTGCTGGTCTGTGATTTTGGACCTTACGGCTCTGGAATCGTAGTGTCCAAAATGATAGACCAGCAACCACAGGCCTTAGTCATGCTCCCTTTCAACATCAGACACACCAATGTTCCGCCTTCAGTTCAATGTCAGTCCATATTGGCCTATTCCGTGAGAGTTGACTGGAGCCCGGGTTTTAATTTGTGATGACTTGGGCTTAGCAGTGAGACTTTATGAGGTGATCGGCTTAGCTTGAAGTTTCGCCTATCGTGATAGCGCACACGGCCTGCGCTGTGATCTTAGAGACCTAATCCACGTGTTACCTCAGCCGTAGCCCTTCACTGAAACCTGCAAGAGGCATAGATTCTCATGAGCCCCCGCAGTCGCAGGGGCCGGCTCATGAGAATTTATGATCCTTGTTTTGGCATGGCGAGTCGACTGACACTATTTGGGGGAGGTCTTTGGGGTTTAAGCTACAATCTGATCTATTCGAGAGATTGGTGGTCTGTTCTTTAATCTGAGACTCCGACATGCTGTAGTCTAAGCAATGCGTGTTCATTTTGTTAATTGTGTTTGCTTGACTGCGTGATCGCGCGTATATGTAACGGTGTGTGTGTGTGTGCGCACGCGCGCGCGCGCGTGCGCGCGCGTGCGTACGTGCGTGTGTGTGTCTGTGTGTTTGTATGTGCGCGCGCGCGCGCGCGTGTGTGTGTGTGTGTGTGTGTGTGTGTGTGTGTGTGTGTGTGTGTGTGTGTGTGTGTGTGTGTGTGTGTGTGTGTGTGCTTGCGCGTCTGTATTTGCAAAGATGTGACGGTGTGCTTGTGTGTGAATGGACTGACACACTACGAATTAATCCATGTGCATGTGTTGAAGGTTTGAAAGTGAGCCAAAGTAATCATTAACCTTGTTCCTACACAAGCTTACACGTCTATGACGCACTTTCGATCCGTAAAGCAGACCCTGCAATTGCTCATGAACGTTGATTAACCCCTTGACTGCCGAGAAAAAGTGAACACGATCCAACTGCAAGAGACGTAGGTCCTCATGAGCCCCCGCAGTCGCGGGGGCTCATGAGGATCTACGTCTCTTGCTGAGATCAATTAGTATCCATGTCCCTTGGACGGTTGCAAAGATTTCAGAAATAAAATGATATGCGTCCATTGGGAAAGATGGGGTAAAAATGATGTGCCTAACAGTTTTAATCATTGCTTAAAAGGTTATGTTTTCTTTCACATTTCTTAGCTTGACTACTGGTTTCAACTATCAAGAACAATTTCCGAGTTGTTGTTTTCTTTTTTAATTCGGACATGGACAATGTGCGAAATGTGCGAGAGATTGTCATCGAGACCCAAACATGAAGAAAGCGGAAGCGTCCAAACGTGAAGAAAACAAGAAGAGTGCAAATATGAAGAAAACAAGAAGCGTGCAAACATGAAGAAACAGAAGCGTGCAAACATGAAGAAAACAGAAGCGTGCAAACATGAAGAAACAGAAGCGTGCAAACATGAAGAAAACAGAAGCGTGCAAACATGAAGAAACAGAAGCGTCCAAACATGAAGAAACAGAAGCGTCCAAACATGAATAAACAGAAGCGTCCAAACATGAAGAAACACTGAGAAGCGTCCTGCTCCCGCTGATGAAGGACAAGAACCCCTAAAACACTGTTGAGGATCTTTTCTGGGTTTTTTTTTTTTGTTGTTGTTTGTTTGTATTTTGTGTGTGTTTGTGTGTGTGTGTTTTGTTGTTGTTGCTGGGTTTTTGGTTTTTTTTGGTTTTTTTGGTTGTTGTTTTTTTTTTTTAATTGTGCTCACTGCTTAATTCAAAAGCAGTTTAGACAAAGCGCTGCTTGGCCATTTTCTCAATTGTGGAAACCTCTATCTATGTCTGGTGCGGGACCCACACACAATTATATTAACCCTTTGACTGTCGGCAGCGCTTTTTGTCGAGGTGACTCCCGCAGGAATCACCTCGACAAAAACCGCTACCGACAGTCAGATGGGTTAATACTTGCTTAACTCATTCTACCCCAACACCGAAATCCCAAAATTTTGCTGTTGTCTTCTGAAGACTGCATTGCAGTGCAGGACACAGATCGACCATGATAGTTCAAGGGTGATGCCAAAATAGCTTGGCGCCCATTGGCGCCAAGCTATTCTGGCATCACCCCGAACTATCATGGACTGGTCGATCCTTATCTTGCTGTGGGGTGTCTGGGGTAGAATGAGTTAACTCATTCAAGACGCCCCAAAATTAACAGCCTAGACACTTCCGCAGCTATTGATGCCGGTCGCTTTCACTCATGGTGCCCGAGTTACGAAATACCCACATTTTGGCGTTATCCTTTGAGGACTGCATTACAGTTCAGGAGACAGATCGACCATGATAGTTCAAGGGTGGTGGCAGAATAGATTGGCGCCTATGGGCGCCAAGCCTATTCTGCCACCACTCATGAACTATCATGGTCGAGCCATATCTTTATATGGTGTGTCGTGGGCAGAAGGAGTTAAGTGCATTAACTCATTCAGCCCGGCGCAAGTATTTCCCAAATTTTGAAGGCGTCATCTAACGACTATGCACCTGTTGCAGGAGATGGATCGACCATGATACTTCAAGGGCAGTGCCAGATTAGCTTGGCGCCGACAGGCGCCAAGCTAATTTGGCACTACCCTTGAATTATCATGGTCGACCCATCTCCTGCTGTAGTGCGTCAGGGCTGAATGAGTTAACAGTTTTGCGTGCTTAGTGCACTAGGCCTCCACGGAACATTTCATAAGAGAACGTCTGGGGCTTACGTCACTTAAGCAGATCGAATGAGCGTCAGTGCTGGTGTGTGATTTCACACAGTTATCAAGAGCCGCATATCTACCGTTGACTTTCTTTAATTTGGCAGGTGTTTACATGCAATTTCACGTTACCAGTTGGTCGTATCAGTCTTTGGTTGGCTTAATGGCGTTATCAGTTTTCGAGTCGCATGTAATGCGTGTGTCGCGGCGTATCAAATAGCCAGCCCCTCCAATCTCACCTCGCTTTTCGTGAGAATTAACCTTTTCACAACAAATAACACCTAAATGCAAGCGACATAGATCCTCATGAACCCCCTCGTCTGCGGGAGTTCATGAGAATCTGTCTCTTGCGGTTTCTTTAATTTATACAACTCACGCCCCAGTGATACTACCCTATCTAACCGTTTTACGTGCACGGTGATAAAGGCATGTGTCTCCGCGGCCACGGCGGCTGGCCATTTTATGGTTCAGCCGCATGACGGTAAGCAGAGGCGGAGATGGACGCTCTTGGAAACATTGACAGCAGCAGTAGTTGACGTCATCTGGAGTTTCACGTCACTGCAGGTCCCGAAAGAGCTGATGCATTTTGGAGCGAAAGGAGGAAAAAAATATCGTCAAAATAATGTTTTGTTGGGAATTAAACACACACTTGTCTTATTCGTTTTTGTGATGACATCTGAGGCATGTTCGTTGTGCACATAACTGAATTAAATTATGACTGACCTCCACATCAAGTTAGGCTGAGCACTCGATCGTGGTTTGTTTTGCGTATTGGAAGGTCATTTATAATTTGATCTCTCTACCCATATGCCTCGGTCTGACGGGTTTATCTCGATATGTTCAGACGACGCAAGTGTCCGTTCTAGCCACTGGCAATGGACTGGCGAGGTTAACCCCTTGACTGCTACTAACGATACCGTTCGGCAGGAGAAAAAAAACGCGTAACTATGCCGCGTCTTTTCCGCCGAGCGATATTGTCAGTAGCATTCAAGGGGTTAGTGTCAAATATGTATCATCTTATTTGTACAGAACTATCTTATAGATAGGAATTAAAAGATGGGCAAACAGAAAGGAATTATTTTTAACCCTTTTAGCCCCAAGGTCCCATTTCTCAAATTTTGGGAGGTGTTGCCTAACGACTACGTGCCAGTTGTAGGAGATGGATCGATCATGATAATTCAAGGGTAGTGCCAGATGAGCTTGGCGCCTTCAGGCATGATCAATCCATCTCCTGCTGCAGGGTCCCGGGGCTAAAAGGGTTATAAGATAGTCGGTCAAGAAGTCCTTTTCAAACCAGTCTTACCACTAAGCGGCTATCGATACAAAACCTATGATAATCAGCCAAGGTAGTGTGACGAGCTGTGTTTTGCATATGTGTTAATATTATATTTTATTACGTCACCCCTCTGGTCAATGGTCAATACATTGTAGCATGATTTTGCGTGGCCGGTTGCCACCGAGCTGCCGAGTGTGGGTTCTGGCAGAGGTGACCTACTTAGCCCCAGTCTTAGTGATTTTCCTTTTGGCCGTCCCATCTAAATTTAGCTGGAAGTGACCAATCATTTAATTAGACCAGTGGTAGACATCGACCTTGACCCAGTAGCGCCCCCTCGTGGTAGCGTCTCCACGCCAAGAACGCATTTGCTGTAGCACCACGACGGAAGCAAGACCGGCCTATTGAGCGTCAAATTACTTTCACGAGTTTTGTCTAACTGGACCTTTGTGTACTGCCTCCTTGGTGGAGAAATAAAAACATCTTCACAAGGCGCAACATGGCCTCCCTGTCTGTTATTTTGTAATCCGCCCCACCACATCTTTTGGCGTCGCCGACAGGATTACTACAGGACAAGGAGGCAGTGCACAGGAGGCGGAGGAGTCAACATCTACCACCAAAAGCAGCGTAGAGGGCGTGCTAACATCTCAACTGAACCAACGGCAGCATGGCAACCATGTATCCACCAGCAAGCGAGTACCCCCTGGCCAGCAATGCGATCTTCGTGGGTCCTCACAGCACCGGTGGGCAGGTTATCTCCTTCCCAGCTCTGCCAACGTTCGAGGGACTGCGGTATGAGGGCTGCCCTGTCGAAGTTTTCATCGAGGAGGCAGAACGTAAGATCGCTTGCCTCAAAGCCCTCTACGGCCAGAAGCTTGGGCAGCTGGAACTGGCAGAATGGGTTGCCCTGGCACTGGAGGGGAGAGCGCTGAAGAAGTTCAAGAGGTGGGTGGAACATGTTCCAGATGAGGACTACACTGCTGAGTCCATCTTGAGCTTCCTGCGAGATCACTTCCTGGGGTACCAACGGATACCAGGCAGTACGCAGGAGCCTCCAGCAGTGCACCAGTCCGAAGGGCAGGCACCCTCATCAGCCCCAGTGACCGAGGAGGAGGATGGAGACTGGGTGGTCCTCTATACCCAGGAGGAGGTCACTGTTCCTGTGTCTTCCACACCGCCTCAGTGCCCTCCAGTCCGAGAGACCGTGGACCCCGTAGTGCAAGATGCCGAGGTGCAGGTTGAACCTGTGCAGTTGCAGCAGTCACCTCAAGAAGCTAGACCCACTCTTGTCTGCTGGGCTTGCAATGAGAACGGTCATCGACGTGCTAACTGTCCAAATGGCCAGCGACGACAGGAGTTTCAGCGGCACACTGGTTTCCCTACACCTCCACCTGGCATGGGACTATCACTGCCACCATCTTTTCTCTTCCATCTCATGACAATGGTGCAGTGGTGCTGGCAAATGATGACGATGTACTGTACCGCTGTGTTGACCATGTGTGCTGGTTTTGGCGTTTCATGCCAGGTGTAGCTTAGATCCCTGTGCTACAGCATTTGTATCTGAAGAACTGTTTAGGTGAAACTCTTCATCGCAGAACTGAATATTGTTTGTTTGCGTTTGAATCTGACATGTCTTAACCTGTACTTAGTGGTGTGTTTATGAAGTTTGGATGATTGACTGATTTGTGGGTGTGTTGACATTTTATGTTTTAGTGGGTTTTGTATTGAAGTTGAGTGTTTGGTTTTGTTCATCGTGTACTGTTAGTTTGTTTGTGCATTGCTAGATTTTGCCCCATGCTTTTACAGATGGCGGGGGGGCCAGCGACAGCCTGTGGCCATCCCACCCCCCACGGCTGCTTCGGTTTGCTGGCGATGGCGTGGTCAGTTCAGCCGAAGACCGGGTCACAGAGGCAGAACATACAGCCAGCAGAAACAGAAAAAAAAAAGACCTGCAGAAACTACCTAGAAGTGTAGTAAAGTAGAGATTAGAATGTCCCTGGATCTGTTTTGAATTCATGGATGCAAATGAAAGGACCTTACATGCCCTGTTTGATTAAATTTGTTTTGTAGTGTATTCTGTTTAGTGGTGATTTTTCTAATACTAATAGTGCCAAGGTGGATGGTATGACTGAGAACTTTGAACTGCTGTGGCGATGCGAGTTTTGGTACATGTTTATCATTGACTAGTGGGGTGTTGGTACGTGTTTATTGTGTAGGCTGTCAGCTGTCAATAGGAAACCTCAGCCAGGTACTTTCCTTGAGACTAGTGACTGGGCTGGCAGATTGCAGTTTTGTTTAGTGTTGTTTTTTTAACCTGTGATTGCTTGTGTGTAACCTTTTCATGAGGCATGAGCAAGTCTGAGGGGTTTTGATGTTGTCCAAGATTTTTTTGTTTTGTTTGTACATGTGTAACTAAGGGTTGAGACGATACGTGTCTTACTTGCTTACAAAGGTTTTGTGAAGCATGTGCTGAAGTTTTGCTGGAATTTTTATACTTGATGTATTTACAGTAAGACTATGTATGGGTTGTAGTCACGTACCTCTCAGTTGTGTTGTGATTTTGTGCTGCTGTGACTTGATACTTTGGTATGTACAGTAGCAGTGTTGTGAGGCCACTCCTCTCCTCTTATCTATTTTTGGTGCTAGACGTAAAGGAACTTTCTTGTTTAGTACCATGATTTGCACTGTGCGTGTTACCGCGAGGACGCGGCTACTAGAAAGAGTTCGGGGGGATGTGACGAGCTGTGTTTTGCATATGTGTTAATATTATATTTTATTACGTCACCCCTCTGGTCAATGGTCAATACATTGTAGCATGATTTTGCGTGGCCGGTTGCCACCGAGCTGCCGAGTGTGGGTTCTGGCAGAGGTGACCTACTTAGCCCCAGTCTTAGTGATTTTCCTTTTGGCCGTCCCATCTAAATTTAGCTGGAAGTGACCAATCATTTAATTAGACCAGTGGTAGACATCGACCTTGACCCAGTAGCGCCCCCTCGTGGTAGCGTCTCCACGCCAAGAACGCATTTGCTGTAGCACCACGACGGAAGCAAGACCGGCCTATTGAGCGTCAAATTACTTTCACGAGTTTTGTCTAACTGGACCTTTGTGTACTGCCTCCTTGGTGGAGAAATAAAAACATCTTCACAAGGCGCAACATGGCCTCCCTGTCTGTTATTTTGTAATCCGCCCCACCACAGTAGTGTGTCCTTTTGTGCCATTATGAATACATAATATGCTCCGCTTGCTGTGTTTCAGCGTGCAATTTGTGGCGGCATTATGTTGAAGACACGCCGCAAAGATACACTTCTGTAACAGATGGTTACGAAACGCTACACACAGGTCTAGCTATGGTTCTTTTGGACACAGGAGAATCCGGTCAAGTTCAGCACACATCGTCTTTATGCAGTCAAGTAACTTAACAAATTCTCCACTGCGTTCTAGAAATACAACGCTATCAGTGCGAGAAACAGCTACAAAATAGACTGACGCGCTAACGGCAGCATGGAATAAATAAGTGCGATTACGCGTGTGCTTTTGCTGTCTGTCCAAACTGCTGTTAAAGTTCATTAGGTGTGTCGACAAGGCATAACAAACACAACTGGTGCTGAAATGTGTCTTCAGATTTATGCTTAACGGTACTTTAAGACGTGTGGCGTTATTATGGTAAATTTACCCTTCTTATTTTCATTGGCGTATGAACTGGGAAGGCAAGCACAGTGCCTCGTCTCCTGTGTGGTAACAATTCCCGAATATTTCAGTACTGCGTTGGTCTACAATGATAAGTTCGACGGTATGCCAGCGGGGCGTGACACTGCAAATATTGACTTTCGACACCTGTGTTACTTTACCTGTAGTCTCTGAGTGTTCCTTTCACTTCTAAATTAACAGTTTCTGGCTTAACATATGTCAGCATTGTCTCAGTGCTGAGCACGAAGAATGGATCAATCGAGGGGAGGAACTGAGATCGACCATGACTGATATCTCAAGGCCAGGAGAGGCGCCTAGCTAATCAGGAACTACCCTTGAGCTTGGTCGTAAAACGTATTCGAAGCTGTTATGATAGCAATACCTCTTACGGGCCTGATAGTCACACTGATAGAGCCAGATTGCATGGATTAAGAGGGGAAAGACTATACTCTTAGACTGTTTGAAAATAGCGCCCTGTGAAGGGTTTACTTCAGGGACTGATATAAAGGTTCACTATCTACGTCGAGACACACTGGTTGTCTCCCTCGATTCGCTGCCGCTGATCAGAGGCAGTGACTGAATCGGGGGAGACAACCAGTGTGTGTATGGTATACATGAACACACACTTACTGTTGTTTGCTTTGGATTGCGACAATAATTTGGTGTATAGAATTCTCCGGCATGTACTGCTTACTGGCCTGCATGAAAAGCCGAATAATGGACAAGGTTACTTTTGGGGCAAACAGCCAACTTGCGGGAATTGTCTGTAAAATTTCCGGTGGTGGTGGTGGTGTGGTGGTGGTGTGTATGTGCGGTGGGAGTGTGTGGTGGGAGGGGGAGGGGGGTATTGGGGGGAGAGAGGAGATTGCATTTCAATTGGTGTCAGTGAAATTTCAGAAGAATTAAAAAGCCATGATCTGTGTTTTATCCTAGACTGGAAAACAAGACACTCAGATTTTTTCTAAAGCACACCCACGCACACACACACACACACACACACACACACACACACACACACACACACACACACACACACACACACACACACACACACACACACACACACACACACCAAAACCTCAGATTTGTTTGTGGAAGTTTACAAAGTTAAGTAGGTAAGAGCACTGTCAGGGGAGAGAAGTGTGCATGATCGACCAGTGATCATAGATCTACTGTGGCCAAAGCAAAAAAAAAAGAGATATGAAAGAGGGTGCGCTAAGAAAGTGGCTGAAAGCAATGCATATGGAAGCCCCCCGAAGGGGGGCGTATCACATATCCCACTGTTCCAGCCACTCAGTGCATGGAAATTTAAATCTAGGTCCCCCCCAAGGGGGGGGTCCAGATGTGTGGACAGCTGTTTCGGTCTTGGCGACCTCTTCAGCACACCATCGGCAATATTGGAGGAAGGCAGGAATTAGGAACTTCCTAAAATATGAGCACTGGCAGTCTCCCCTTTTCTTTTCATTTATTCTCAGATTTGTTTATTTAGATATCTCGGAGTTCAAACCCCGAATCAACGTCTACATGAAAAAAAGTGAAACTCATACCTCTAGACAGATAACCAGATACCCGTATCTGCACTGTATCGCCCCTGTAATGATCCGCCTCTAATACCTTGTTTGACCAATCTGTCAACGCGCGTACGATCTCTCAGACGATCACAGACTCAACGCGCGTACGATCTCTCAGACGATCACAGACTCAAAGGTACTCAGATACATCTGCCCCGGGCAAACACGCAGGCATATGGATGATGCAAGAGGCATTGATCCTCATAAGCCACCGCAGTCGCGGGGGCTCATGAGGATCTATACCTCTTGCAACTGGATTGGGTTTGTTGTTTTTCATCAGTGAAGGGGTTAAAACCTTGTTTGATCAATATGTCAACGTGAATGCCTGACCTTTCACTTGAGCGACCTGACGCGTCAAGGAATGAAGACCTCCAGATGCCGACGGAGTATCATGTCAGGCTATACGGCTGCAAACAACAGCGAACTTCGATAGAAGCCGCTGTTAGGTAACATGCGGTAGAACCAGTGTTTAACAACCATCCTCCTGAGAGATCACCTGTCATTAAGGGGCATCATTCAGGTGACAGTAGCCAGCTTGGCCATTCGAACCATCTCTCGGTGTTAAGTGTACCTATCAAAACTGATCTTTAACACGTCCTGGTTTTCGCAGCAAACACTAAAAAAATGTTCCATTGGGGTGGGGGGTTTTTAAGGTGGAGAAAGCCTTTTAACATTCAGTCTCAGTTAGAGTTTGATAAGGTAGCAAATCGAGGGTGACAATCAGTGTCATGATACACACGCACGCACACGCGCGCGCGCGCGCGCACAGGGACTCATGAGGATCTACGCCTCTTGCTGAAACTACTTTGCATCCATGTTCCTTTGACGCTGGGGATCTTTGACGCTGGGGATCGGCTTTGACGCTGGGGATCTTTGACGCTGGGGATCTTTGACGCTGAATACTATATACGACGATTTCAAAATCACTGACAATCTGCGTCCACTGGACAATGAAGGGGTGACCTGTTCACCCATTTAGCCCAACGCGCTACAAGCGGAGATGAATCGACCATGATAATTCAAGGGTAGTGCCAAATTAGCTTGGCGCCGTCAGGCGCCAAGCTAATCTGGCATTACCCTTGAATTATCATGGTCGATCATCTCCTGCAGCTGGTACATGGTCGACGGGCCACAGCTGGTACATGGTCGACGGGCGACACCTCCACAAATTTGGGAAATGCGGCCGTGGGTTAAACTTGCTCGGCGCTGGAAGTGAAAAAGAACAGTTGGTCTTGCTTGCACTCCAAGGTCTGCAGGATATGTGGACCCTTAGCTGATAATGCGGAGCTGAGTGTCAGGCGTCAGGGGGTTTTGTTAAAAACTGTTGATAACGGTCTGATATGTTCCGTGCTTGGTTTTAAAGTGGTTGCTTGTAGGTATAGTCCCGTCATCGATCAGTCAGGTGGAGGCGATAAGGCAAAATGTATTATGATCGTAGCCTAAACATGCGCCGCGAACATGTACGCTTAGAAATCGCAAAATAATAATAATAATTGGATATTTATAGAACGCCTAACCTCCTGACAGAGCTTTAGGCGCTTTACAATAGACACACAATATGCAAGAACAAATATACGTGCAAGTAATAATAAAATAAAAGAACAAAACAAACAGCCTGAAGTTAGGAAATTGATCTGTGAATGGTGACCCGGAACTCAAAGCGCAGCTTTCCCCCCCCCCCCCCCCCCCCCAAGTCATTACTTGTAAATAAAGTTATTTACACTATATGTGCATGCTGTAGAATTACATGTAGTTTGTTTTGACAAGTAGCATGCTCAGTTCATTCATTTTAATAGTGGCACTCTCTTTCCTGCACTACCTACGAGAAGCGACGTATGGTCAGAATGCTAGAGCCGCGGTCAGTTTAACGATAAACAAAATACGTCACTTCCCGCAGGTAAAGTAATGCAGGAAAAAAGAAAGCCCCTCGATAAAAAAACATAACACTAGTGCCCTACGGAGAATCACGTGACTGTATTATGCAACTCACTCATTCATCAGGGCACTAGGGTTGTAGATTTTTGGGTGTGTGTTTTGTGCGTGTGTGTGTGTGTGTGTGTGTGTGTGTGTGTGTGTGTGTGTGTGTGTGTGTGTGTGTGTGTGTGTGTGTGTGTGTGTGTGTGTGTGTGTGTGTGTAAATCAGTCACTATTCAAAGTGGTTTCAGCGGGGGCTCATGAGGATCTATGTCTTGCAGTTGGGTCATGTTCCGCTTTCTCCATTTGTAAAATGGTCTGACACGAGCTCCGGGCGTTATGATGTTAACGTAACCATTTTCTGTCTTGCAGGATGACAACATCCGAGGTGTTCCGACCGACTAACGGCGAACTGCTGATCCGTGACAACATCGCGCAGGGTCCGGGAGAGAGCACGGACCTGTTCCGCAAGCGGCCCGCCACCCAGGGTGGCTATCGCTTCGGCCAGCTTAGTCACAACTCTTTCTTCACCAGACACAACCCGCACCCTCACCGCGTCAGGCATCTCAAAGGTATAATATCTACTCTAGCGAGTCAAAGCGAGTCAAAACAAGGAAATTTCCAGTAAATAAAGGTCATCGAGCCGACGTAGGTCGCAGTTGGCCCGCGCACAGTCGTGCGCGGGCCAACTTCGGCCGACGCCGGCCCGAGGACCTTCGCTTACTAGGTAACCAATAAAGGCGCACGAGACAACCAAAAAAAAAAAGAGGTGACTTCTAATCGTGTAATATGCACAGAAATTCCCAACAAAGAAAGAAACAAGCGCAGAAAGGGCAAATACTTCACAGTTCAAGATTCAAGATGACTAACGTTGCTGTAGCGAAAATTGATCAATTGTCTTGTCACCGCATGTGCTGCTCACATTCACTCATTCGCTCCTTCCACAATTTACAATAACCACAGATTATTACATTCTTGGCGGGGAAGTGGCGCAGTGATTAAGGCGTCTGCCTCCAATGCCAAAGGTGCGAGGTTCGATACCGGGTTCCGGCGTTGGGTTTTTCTCCTCTGGTAAGTGTCACCGTCTGGGCAGTGGGCAGATGTTCACATCTGCACGGGACATAGACGACCCCGGCCCCCACGAGTCCCCTGCTGCGGCAGGCCTGGCCGCTTGGCTGCGGAAAGGCTAAGGGAGGAAACCCCTGACATCAAAGCCCCCGTGTCTCCGGGGAAGGCTTTTGAGCCAGAGACTAAGACAAGGACAGTCTGATATAAAACCTACGACCCGAGGACCTCGATGCCACCGTCCCAGCTTGCTAGACCATGGCAAACGAACCAAGGGTTTAAAGGGTGGGGCCAGTACTGCGCACACTGCGAACAGCGGAAGCCAAGCAGTCAAAACACAACAAGACAGCAACTGCCAAGCGACAGTAACCACAGCAAACAAAGATACCGAAACCGCAACCACCACAGCGACCAACGACCGAGAGCGCCTCACGACACCACCAGCAACCCATGAGAGGGGATGCAACACTGACCTACCAAGGCAACAGAAGGCCAGGGCAGACGCCCCACCGACTGACACCACCAACACGGCCACCACGACCACCCAGACCCCCGATGAAGCGAACAAGAATCACAACCCTCAACCACCGGCCAAGAGACAACAAACTACAACCCACCAACGCCACCGCCCACCAAAGAGATTCAGGACACAGCAACGCCCGGCACTACTTCCCACACCACCACCCCACCTCCGTCTACCACCACCACATCGCCACCCAGCCCGCCCATTCCAACGCCAAGCACCAAGACCCAGAATCCACTGGCCACCACCTCCACCACCCCGAATCCCCGCACCCTGCCTCCACCAGCCACGGTTTCGCCGGCCACCACCACCCCCGCCACCACTCGTACAAGAACTTTTAGAGTGGCTGGCCTGTCAACACCCTCCAGCCTGGCACTAAAGCAACGGTCCCCCGGCCTCACCACCCGCCTCCTCCACCGCCAACCACCCGGCCCTGGCAACACCATCAGCCACTGCGCGACGGGGCGACAGACAGTCAGCAAGACAGGCCCCCTCCCCCCCCCCCCCGGCCCATCCCCCCTCAGACGAAATCAGCGATAGCTGGAAGTCTTAGTACCTGTACAAAATTGCACTTGCACTTGCGCACACTGCACTCCACCAAAAAGCTCCACCGCGCAGGCTTTAGGAAACGCCCACGGACTATGACACTGAACTTTCCAAGTCCTGTAGCGATGGGCAAGGGGCAAAACGGCAGGTGAAAGATGTCACTGGAAGCCGCAGTCTCAAACCTGCATGCAGGCGGTTCAGGATATTGGTCGCCTGATGTTGACTTGGGGATGACAACGTCACTCGGCACACCCTGAGCGACCAAGCAGCCTTCTCTAGGGACAGCACTGCTTGCTCCACACGGAGAGGGGCCTAGAAAAGGTGGCCTAACCAAAGCTCATCCCCTCGTAACCCCAGTTGGCTAGCCGCGGTCAACGGGCATCTTCTCATGCGGTCAGAAAACAAGAAAAAACAATGGATCCACTCTCATGACGACCACGACCGGACTCAACGTAGCATGCTGGAACATCCGAACCATGCTCGACACAGCAGACAGCGGACGCCCTGAACGTCGCTCCGCCCTCATTGCCCATGAATTGCGGAGGTTAAACATCGACATCGCCGCGCTCAGCGAAGTACGCCTTCCGGAGGAAGGCAGCCTCCAAGAACTTGGCGCTGGCTACACCCTCTACTGGTCAGGCAGGCCTGCATCAGAAAGACGGCTCTCAGGCGTGGGCTTCATGGTGAAGACCCCCATTGCGACTAAGTTGGAAAACCTACCAACGGGTCACTCCGACCGCATTATGTCCATGCGCCTCCCACTGAGACACCAGCAATACGTCACCCTTCTCAGTGTGTACTCCCCAACCCTCCTGGCAGAGCCTGCAGAAAAAAGACAAGTTCTACTCTGACCTGCGCAGCCTCCTGCAGAGCACCCCTGCAGACGACAAAGTCATCATCCTTGACGACTTCAACGCCAGAGTGGGCCAAGACTCTGAAGCCTGGAAAGGAGTCCTCGGCAAGCATGGCGTTGGGAACTGCAATGACAATGGTCGCCTACTGTTGGAGCTCTGTGCAGAGCAGCAACTTGTCATCACCAACACTACTTTCCAGCAAAAGGACAGTCGAAAGACCACCTGGATGCATCCTCGCTCCAAGCACTGGCACCTTATCGACTATGTCCTAGTGCGTCAGAGGGACCGCAGTGACGTCCTCCTCACCAGAGTGATGCCCAGCGCAGAGTGCCACACTGACCACCGCCTTGTTCGCTGCAAACTCAGGCTCCGCCTCAAGCTGAAACCCAAGAAAGCGCCCCCCCCCCCCCCCCCCCCCCCCCAAGAAAAAAAAGCTTGATGTTGCCAGCCTTCAGCGTGACGACAAGAAAGCTGCCCTTCAGGCCGATTTACAGCGCATGCTCAAAGACACAGTTGATCCAGCAGACTCCTCCCCTGAAACACTCTGGGAACAACTGAAAACTGCTATTGTAAAATCCTCTGTGGAAGTCTTGGGCTTTGCTAGAAAGAGGAACAAAGACTGGTTTGACGAAAACGACGTAGAGATCCAGGAACTTCTAGCAAAAAAAGAGCCGCCCACCAGGCCCACCTAGCCCAGCCTTCCTGCCCTGTGAAGAAGTCTGCCTTCCGCCTCATCTGCAGCAGTCTCCAGCTCAAGCTTAGAGAGCTCCAGAACGAGTGGTGGTCCAGACTCGCACAGAGGACCCAGCTCTGCGCTGACAACGGTGACTACAGGGGCTTCTACGAAGCACTGAAAGCAGTGTATGGCCCTAGGCACCTGGTACAAAGTCCCCTGCAAAGCGCTGATGGACAGGCACTCCTCACAGATAATACCTCCATCTTGAACCGCTGGTCGGAATACTTTCAGGACCTCTTCGGCGCTGAGCGCACTGTTCAAGAAACAGTCATCCTCCAAATCCGACACCTTCCATTAAAGGTTGAATTGGACGAACCGCCCACCGCCGAAGAGATCCTCACAGTCATCCACCAGCTCAAGAGTGGCAAAGCAGCAGGCATTGACGGAATCCCGCCAGAGATATGGAAACATGGAGGCCCAGCAATGCACAACAAGCTCCACGACCTCTTTCTCTGCTGCTGGGAAAAAGGAACACTACCAAAGAATCTCCGTGATGCAGTCATCATTACCCTGTACAAGAACAAAGGAGAGAAGTCTGCCTGCTCTAATTATCGTGGAATTACCCTGCTGTTCATTGCCGGGAAAATTCTCGCAAGGTTGCTCCTGAATCGGCTGGTACCTGCCATCGCTGAAGACCACCTCCCAGAGGGCCAGTGTGGCTTCAGAGCCAACAGGAGTACCACCGACATGGTCTTTGTGCTGAGACAGCTTCAGGAGAAGTGCCGCGAGCAGAACAAAGGGCTGTACGTAACGTTTATTGACCTAACAAAAGCGTTTAACACTGTGAGCAGGCAAGGTATGTGGCAGATCCTGGAGCGACTAGGTTGTCCCCCAAAGTTCCTCAACATGATCGTCCAGCTCCACGAGGACCAGCAAGGCCAGGTCAGACTAAACAGTGACCTCTCAGAACCATTCCCCATTCGCAACGGCGTGAAGCAAGACTGCGTGCTGGCACCGACCCTCTTCACCATCTTCTTCAGCATGATGTTGAAGCAGGCCACAGTGGACCTCGACGATGACGACGCAGTGTACATCAGGTATCGTCTCGATGGCAGCCTGTTCAACCTCAGACGACTGCAGGCCCACACGAAAACCCTAGACCAACTGATTCGTGAGCTGCTCTTTGCTGATGACGCTGCCCTCGTTGCACACACAGAGAGAGCCTTGCAGCGCATTACGTCCTGCTTCGCAGATGCCGCCCAGCTCTTTGGACTTGAGGTCAGTCTGAAAAAGACAGAGGTCCTTCATCAGCCGGCACCCAAAGAAGAGCATCGCCCTCCCCACATCACCATCGGCGAGTCCGAACTGAAGTCTGTACACCAGTTTACCTACCTTGGCTGCATCATCACGTCAGACGCCAAGCTGGACAAGGAGCTGGACAACAGGCTGGCAAAAGCGAACAGTGCTTTCGGGCGACTATTCAAGCGGGTGAGGCACAATCAACAGCTGAAAAAAGGCACCAAGATCAGCGTGTACAGAGCTGTCGTCCTCACCACCCTGCTGTACGGTTCCGAGTCCTGGGCCCTCTACCGCAGCCAACTACGACTCCTCGAACGCTTTCAACAGCGCTGCCTGCGTACCATCCTGGGCATTCACTGGAGTGACTATGTCACCAACGTCGAGGTCCTTGAACAGGCGGAAACTGTGAGCATCGAGGCTTTGCTGCTGTAAACACAGCTTCGCTGGGCGGGGCACGTCTCCAGGATGGAGAATCATCGCCTACCCAAGATCACTCTGTTCGGCGAGCTCGCCACTGGACACCGAGACAGAGGGGCACCAAAGAAGAGATACAAAGACGGTCTCAAGAAGTCACTTAGTGCCTGCCAAATCGACCACCGCCAGTGGTCTTCGCTTGCTGCGGACCGTGACACCTGGCGCTCCACCATTCACAAGGCAGCCGTCTCCTTTGAGGACTATCGCAGAGCTAACCTTAAGGACAAGCGGCTCAGAAGAAAAAACAGAGTTGCCGTAACTCAGAACCCTGACCAGACCTTCCCCTGCAGCCACTGCGGTCGAACCTGCCTGTCCCGGATTGGCCTCCGCAGCCACGAAAATGCCTGCAGACGACGTGGGCAAGCCCTATAGAATCTTCGTTTGCGAAGTCAAGCCAAGAATTACATTCTTGGGATAAAAGCCGAAATTGGAATAAGCTATGTTGTGCTTGTCTTTTCTAAGCGTGTTTTCGTTGTTGTTGTTGTTGTTGTTGTTCGTTTGTTTGTTTTTTTAACTACATCTCATCCTTGGTTTTCAGGACTTCTGGACGTCCCCATCTGTTCAGTCAACGATGATGGCTACTTCGCCAGCCCTCGCTACTCCCTCCAGTTCCCACCCAACGACTTCAACACCAACAAGATCAAGCAGTGGAAGGGCCGTATCCCCGTCAACGCTATCAACGTCAACTCGCAGCTTCACCCCATCAACACCATCACGGGGCTGCAGTACTTCATGGGCCTCAACAGCTACCCCTGGCGGGAGCGCGCCATACCTAAAGTAGGACTCGGTGAGTGGAACTAGGAAGAAGGCATGCCTTTGCATATAACGTACGTATGTGTCGCAGCTATCTGTTGTAAATGTCCGTGGACAGTTAACCGTTTGATCAGGGAGGTGCCGAGCTAATCCAGGAGCGGATCAATTACCTCGAGGTGGGTTGAGGGTGGGGGGGGGGGGTCCAAATTTTCGTTTTGGGACCTTCAGCCTGATACAAAAAGCCTCCCCGACGCTAGACCTTGAAGGCGCGTGCGTGTTAAGACTTTCGCCGTTCGCCAAAATATCAAACAACTGGAGGTGGGGGTTGGGGATGGGGGTGGGGGTGGGTGGGTTGGATGAGGTGCGAGTGTGAAAACTCGTGGGGGAGGGGTGGGGGTGGGGGTGTTCCAAACACCCCCAAAACGGACTTTGTTATAGTTTTTTTTTTAATTGGGAGGGGGGGGGGAACCCCCCCCCCCCCCCCCCCCCCCGATCTGCCCCTGTAACCGTCCGTAACTAACCATCTCCGTGCAAGTTTTCTTTAGACCTTCACTGCCAATGATCGCAGGTTTTCTTTCTTTCTTCTTTTTTTTTTTTTGGGGGGGTCCCCCATTTACCCCCTACGCCCTACATTAGGAGATGGATCGACCATGAAAATTCAAGGGTAGTGCCAGATTCGCTTGGCGCCTAATGGCGCCAAGCAAATCTGGCACTACCCTTGACTTATCATGATCGATCCATCTCCTGCAACAGGTACTTACTCCTTAGGTGACACCTTCAAAATTTGGGAAATGCAGCCGTGGGGTTGAATGGGTTATTTTAGCGCCAAACATCCCCGACATGTTTATGGATTAGCATGCTTTTCCTGATTTCTGTACCACTTGGTAAGGTTCGAAGGGACTAGTGCGGACTGAGGGTGGACGGTGGGGGTGGGGAGACGGGAAGGGAGATGGCTGGAGTGGGGTACTGAGGTTGGCCGGGGAGGGAGTAGGCTGTGCACTGAGTAAGGGTAGGCGTTATCGGCTAGTTTTCAGGTAACCTGACCGTGTCACAGTAGGCACGCTGATAACATTAGCTGGTATTTGTTCAAGTGAAGTGTTAGTAACTCTGTCAATGCCGGCGGAAAGCAGTTTGAATGGGATTTACCGAGATAGTTAACCCCTTCATTGCCGAGAAATTTCAGTACCAACCAACTGCAAGAGATATAGATCCTCGTGAGCCCGCGCATTTCCTGGGGGCTCATAAGCGGGATAGGATCTGTGCCTCTTGCTGACAACACTGTGAATCTATGTTGCTAGGACAACTAGTTGTGTGTGTGTGTGTGTGTGTGTGTGTGTGTGTGTGTGTGTGTGTGTGTGTGTGTGTGTGTGTGTGTGTGTGTGTTTTGAATTAACGAAGATTGCAGAAACAGAATCTGCGTCAGCTGGCGCTGAACGGGTAATGGATGATAAACATGACGCCTGTGTCCTGGCTCGTATTTGTTCAGGTCAGATACTGGCATTTCTGTCAAAGTTGGCGGCAAGTTATTGACGTGGACTGAATTTGCGTCAGTCCTTTGTCAGTTGAAGGGGATAGGTTTCTTTTAGTGCAAATCAATCAATACGTTTTGAATTCGCACTTTAATTTAAATTTGCCTTTCAGTGCCTGTGACAGAGTCGTGGCGGGATGAGCTGAAGAAATTCACAGAGATGCTAGGGACGGATGAACCCAAGAGGGATATTCTCAAAGAGCGGAAGGTATGCTACGTTAATGGGCAGGCACACTGAGTGGGACATGGTGGTGTGCTGGTCAGACTCAGTGGTTATCTCCCTCCTATCGCTACCACTGATCAGCGGTAATGAATCGAGGGAGGCAATCAGCGTGTTGAGCAAGTGATTTTGGATCTCACGACCCTAAACTTTATGACAATGTCAATGATGATGGTGACTATGTGTGATCGACAACCTGACGACGCTAATGATTATAATGAAAGTCAGTGACAAAGGTGGCGATTACGATGACTCGACGACGGTGATGGCAGTAAATGAATGATGATGATAATGACGGACAGTGACAATGATCATAAATCATCATGATGAAGATGAAAACGACAATGAGTCATGAACCACTTCACTGCCAACGGACGCACAATTTTGCCATTGCAACTATGGCGAACCCACGTCAAATAACCCATCCACTAAACTGCTTCCTATTCATCGGTCATCAAAGAGACAGGAATTTGTATTCCTTTGGCTGTCGGTAGCGCAGTTTTGTCGATGTAATTCCTGGAAGAATCAACTCGACTAAATGCGATACCGACAGCCAACAGGATTAAATAAGGACACCAAGAGGCAAAGAACTTCATGAGCGTGGGCTCATGACTGAAATTCTTGCCTCTTGCAGGCGTGCGATTTTTACTTTTTCTTTTTTACTCCATTGTTTGATACAACCGAATGAATCACAACAAATCAGTTAACCCATTCAGCCCTGACGCACGGCTACAGCAGGAGATGAGTCGACCATGATAATTCAAGGGTAGTGCCAGATTCGGCTTGGCGCCTGTCGGCGCCAAGCTAATTTAGCACTGCCCTTGAATTATCATGGTCGATCCATCTCCTGCAACTGGTGCGTAGTCATTAGATGACGCCTCCAAAATTTGGGAAATACGGCCGTCGGGCTGAATGATTTAAGACAATAAAAAGACTATATTCCTCTTAATAACTTCACAGGAGGAGGAGAGGCCACGGACCACCATGTACTCGCCAGACACGGGCCGTCTTATCCCTCCCCCATCCCGGGCCATGTCCCGAGGCGCTAGCAGGAGAGGCTACAACGCCGAGCGATTCATGGGGCCTCTGCAGCATATAGCAGCAGAACCAGACATGGAAAACACAGTGAGTTTACTGGCAATGTGAACCAATGTTGACTCGGGATGCGCCGCAAACAAACGCGGCAAAACAGATTCTTAATGGTTTTAAGTATAAGATCACTCGCTTGACCACTAATGCCAAGACTGCTTTCATTTGCGCAAAAGTTGCTGCAGCAAGTACTTGCAAAGAACTGCTTCCGTGTCAGTCACTAATGGACTCTTGGGAAAGACCAAATCTGTTCAACTGCCTAGCGTACACCCAATCCGAGATCTCCCAGAACTGTTCTCTCGCTTTTTCAGTTCCAAAGTCAAAACAATACGTGACAACATTGACAAATGTGATGATGCTCAGACATCTTGCTTGTTTGAATCTAAGTGTTTTGCTGGCACGCCTCTTGCATGCGTCAGTCCAGTGACTGAAAAGGTAGTGCTGGACACCATGAGTAAAATGTCTTTCAAGACCTGTGAGCTAGACCCTGTGCCGTTCCCTTCTTTTTGAATGTAAAGATGCAATTGTACCAGCTGTTACAGCTATTGTAAATGAGTCCCTCTTGCACGGCACGGTGCCTACCTGTTTAAAAACTGCAATTGTTAAGCCACTTTTAAAGAAACCTTCACTTGATCCCAACAGTTTGAAAAACTACAGACCCCGCCAACTTACCTTTTCTTTCAAAGCTTCTGGAAAAGATAGTGCTCACGCAGCTGTCGGTAGACCATATCAAGAATAATGGTCTGTGGCATGTCTTACAGTCAGCATATAGGTCTGGTCATAGCACGGAGTCGGCATTGCTGCGTGTTGTGAATGACCTACTTGCTGCTAGCGATAAGGATCTAATCTCTGTTTTGATTCTGCTCGATCTGAACGCAGCGTTTGATACCATTGACCATGACATTCTACTTGCTCGCCTTCGTGATGTGTTTGGCATTCAAAGCACTGCACTGAAATTTTTCCAGTCCTACCTTGTTGGTCGCTTACAGATGGTTTCAGTGGCAGGATTCGAGTCCCACCCTGTGGAGCTGCTTTGTGGCGTTCCACAGGGGTCGGTCTTGGGGCTTGTTCTTTTTTTACTTTGTATACACAGCCCCTGTCCCATGTCATTGTGCGTCACTTTGTTTCTTATCATTTACATGCAGATGACACAGAATTGTACAAACACTCTCCTCGTGAACATGTTGATCGGATTGTGCAGTCTATGGAGGCTTGTATTTGCGATGTTCAAAACTGAGCTGTATACACCGTCCCGCTCACTACGCCCTGCTTCAGACACTCGTATTTTCCGTATCCCTAAGGTCACGCAAGGTCATCGTGCATTTTCGTATTTTGGTCCTATTACTGGAACTCCCTCCCGGCTGACGTGCGTCACTCATCATCTCTCTCCATTTTTAAATCCAAGCTTAAAACACATCTTTTTTCTGTTGCATATACTTAAAGACCATTTTGTCTGCCGGCTTGTCGCCGGGTGTGCGTGTGTGTATGTGTGTGAGTTTTCTGCTCCTTGTAAATCAATGCATGTTTGTTGTTTCGTTGTTGTTGTATGTGTTTGTTTTTGTATTTTGCTTTGTGTTTCATTGCTGTGATTGTAAAGCGCCTAGGGCACCTTGGTGATTGGGCGCTATACAAATTACCTTTTATTATTATTATTAAAATGAAGTTAGCGTCTGAGACTTAATTCCACAGGCGTGGGATGATCGTTGCGCCTTATCACCGAGGTGCTATTTCCTACTACCCCTGTTATAGAGGTGATAGATTTCGTATCAGTCATCCCGCGCCTGTGTTCTATTCATTCATAGTGGTGATAAATGGTAATCGGATACTTGCACTGAAGATGGCTATGCGGCTAAATCAGTTTGCATATTTGTCAGTAACGCTGGGGAGATTAGCTCGGCGCTCCTCTTGGCGCCAGGCCCGCGTAAGCATAATCTGGCGGCACTGCCTTTAAACAATCACGGCCGGTCAATCACAACGGGGCGGTCCGTGGCGCAGCTGTAAAAGCGACTGCCACCAATGCAAGAGGTGTGAGGTTCAATACCCGGTTCAGGCGTCGGACTCCTCTCCTCTAGTAAGTGTCACCATTAATTCGGGCGGACCGTCGGGGTTTTTTTTCTCTCTGGGTTCTCCGGCTTTTTCCTCCCCAACGAATTTGGTATTAATTTCAGTCCACTTAATCAAATTTCAAAAATAGAAAAAAACGATAAAAAAAAATTTCCAAACATTTCAGTAGCCCCTTAGCACCACGTGAATGTTCTGTGTTTATGTACAGTGTGTGAGGGAATGCGCGAGATTCACGTGAGCGTGCTTGTTGGGTTCAGTTCGCGGCTATGTCCTGCGCATTGAGTTATATTATAAATATGAGAAATGCGCCTTATAAATACTATGTATTATTATTATTATTAACTGGCACATAGTATGCCTAAAACCAGACGCGTATTAAAGTTGCACTGAATGGTCACCGCTAGGGCGGAAAGGCGAGCCCTCGGTACATCAATATACATCACTATGATACTGGTTGTCTCTTGATTCTCTTACGCTGGTATCAGCAGTAGCGAACCGAGGGAGACAAACAGTGTGTACTTAGTAATACACTTGCTTTTTGACTGGGTGGGACGGCCATAATCCTGGCTAGATGTGACCTGTATTCTTGGTCGCAGGTGCTGACGATGCTGTGCCAGATCCTGCAGACAGAGGACGTCAACGCTGTCCAGGCCTGGCTGTGTTCCGCTGGAGAGAGAGGTTTGTAGAATTCTTACAGGCTATCTTGTGTTGCAGGCTCAGTTTTGGACACAACTGACATCAGTTAGCCAGCTGATGATTTCGGCCGGACTGTTAGCTCTGAACGTTCACTGCCAGTGGTCGCAAAATGTAAATCATAATTCAACAGCAAAGAGCTCCAAACCATGGATACAAAGTGGTCCCCGCAAGTGGCATAGATCCTCATGAGCCCCCGCAATGCGGGGGCTCATGAGGATCTATGTCTCTTGCAGGAGTCCTTTAATCTTTTTGTTCCTCGGGTGTGAAGAGTCTAAGGCCAAAATCCATAAATTTGGGAGTTGTCCTCTGGAGACTCGGCAAACAGCAGTTTTGGACTGAGAAAGATCGACCATGATAGTGCCCTTAAGCTATCATGGTCGATACATTTCTTGTTGTAGTTTGTCAGGGTTCCACTAAAATCACGATTATAATCCCAGCATACGTCCACTAACAGTGAAGGGATTGGCTGACTAAACTTCTTTTTTTTTTTTTTTTTTTACATGCTCGACACTTGCTGTCCTATAAGGTCAATCCACCTATGAATCATTTCTTCCTTTTGTCCACAGAGAAGACAATGGTGATGGACATGATCCGGGCGGCCATGGTGGGCCGTGAGGAGTACTGGAAGCAATACCCCGCAGCCGTCAGGGAAACGATGGACACGGACCAGCGCTCCAAACTACCCCCCATCAACGGGGGAGCCAGGCCTAGCAATGGAGAAATCAACAGGTAGCCTAACTAAGACGCTAGAAGTACCATGGCTAGACATCCATCAAAGAACTATATAATGCGCTAGTGGCGAATGGCAAAGTCTGTTTAGTATTAAATATTTCGTTATAATTAGTGCACCGGCCAAACTATCGTAACTTGTGCACCCGGCCAATCAGTGTCAGGTGCTTCCAATATTAAAATTGTGGGAAAAACGTCGTTGATTGAAATAATATATGCAGAAACGTGTCTTGTCTGTTTTTTAACCCCGTCCCTGCCATTTCTTTGTTTATGAAATCTTTATTCATTCAGTGACCAAAAGCCAAAACCGTCCAAGAAACATGGATACAAATTGGGTCTTAGTAAGAGGCATAGATCCTCATGAGCCCCCGCAGTCGCGGGGGCTCATGAGGATCTATGTCTCTTGCAGTTGGATCGTGTTAACTTTTTTCTCGGCATGGAAGGGGCTAAAACTATGGAAATAACGGCGTTGCGGACAGACATATATCTGCATAAACTTCTTTTGTCTGTTCTTAAATCTGCATCATCGTTTTTCATTGGGTAAGCAAGACCAATGATCAAACTCGAATCATAAAGTGTAGTGACCGTTTAGTTAGATTCCGGACAGGTGGGAAAGCTACGGCGTTCTAATTTTAAGGTTTATATGGATTATATGGACTGTAATCCACGTTAATGCAACGATCAAAATTGTATAGTATCATAAGGGTGAAGTAATTTTATTGTTTGCAGCTTTGCTCGTGGTTTGCTTCAGCTTTGTGTCCGCTTGAGCTAACATTAACCCTTTGTGCAACCGGCCACCGGTACCGTCATAAGTACCGGTGGCTGCCTGCACAAGGGGTTGGTTGATTGATTGTGCACGCACGCAGCCTGCACGCATGAGTGAATTAAGTGAGCTAGTTGAGGGTGTCGCTGATGACGTTGTGGTTGTGGTGTTTGCAGGCTAGTTATAGAGGACGGGCCAGCACCTGCACCTCCCCAAGCGCCCAAAACTCCCATGAGGCCCATTATTGAGGACCAAGGTACGTGAGTCCATGTGGAGGGTTTCATTCCAACAGTTCATCGCACCATTTGCTGTATACTTCCAAAATACACCCACTCGGGGAGTACACCACAAGTACACTTCTATTCAAATGAGGTGTACTCCCCGAGTGGCTCTGTCTGAGAAGTACACCCGAAAACGGTACGGGGATACACATGAGCAAGCAAGCAGAGACACACATTCTAATCAGGCATTCAAAATGAACCAGTTCAGCCCTAATGTTACAATGCATGGCTCGACCGTGATAGGTCACGAATGGTGCCGGAATAGCTCGACACCACGCATGAACTATCGAAGCTGATTCATCTCTTAACTGTATCGTAGTCTTCAAAGGCCAGCTCATTTGTGGTAAGAATTGTTTCTGGCTAAATATACTGAGGAGCTAGAGAAAAGCAAAACTTGTTAGCGTAAACAGTGTCTACTGACACACAAAAAAACAACAGCTACAAATCCTAGATCATGGCTTAAACAAAGATTTTATACAGTGCACTGATGTTTTACGTTAATGAAATCATTGAAAACACTTCAGTGTTTCCGTAATTCCGATGGCGTCACATTTCTTTTGATCATCATTATATGATAAGGATAATTATGTTGCCTGTAATTCAGTTTGATTTCAACGTTACTCGTTGTCCTTACCAGATGACTGATAGGCCTGCATGAGGTATGCATACACAAAGGTAGATTAACATGTCTTCGTGACCCAAATATGAATAGTCGAATCTGTTAGACAAACTAACTTGAAATTCATCCGAACTTTTGACTCGTTTAGAAAACTTGTCAAATTGCAGAATGCACAAAGGCCCTGAATCAATCGTGGCTTCATTGTGGCTTAGACAAAAAGGAACATCGAGTATTCCATGGGGGAAAAAAACGTTTTCTTTACAGGACAGTTTTCTTGTCTAAACCCACTCAGCCCCGACGCAACACAGCAGATGGATCGACCATGATAATTCAAGGGTAGTGCCAGATTAGCTTGGCGCCTTAAGACGACAAGCTAATCAGGCAATACCCTTGAATTATCATGGTCGATCATCTCCTGGAACTGATACATAGTTGTTATAGGTGGCAACTCCAAACTTTTGGGAAATGCGACCGCGGGGCTCAGTGAATTCATTTTATGCCGCTCAATATACATGTGAATTTTCTGTTGCAGATTTTACTATTGACCCCCCGTCCAACAACGTTTTCAGGCCGCCCTCCCCGCCCAAGAAGCCCTCCTCTCAACAAGGCTTCCGGGCTGCCTCCGCCGTTCCCCTCGCCCCTGAGGACATGAAGCCCCAGTCCCCGGAGCCACGCCTCAAATTCACCAAGTCCCCCATCAAGGAGCTAACCACGGAGTTGCAGCACATGTGGGAGCCGCAGCAAAGCATCAACACCTTTTAGACAGTCCTAGGGTTACGTTCTCCCTGATGATGCTCTACTCCGGTTAAACTCATTGGAGACGTGCCGCATACGGATACGCGGCAAAAGCAGCGTATCCACATGCAGCACGTCTTGAACGAGTTAGTTACAGAAAGGAATATGACATTGACTCTGAATTCGAAAGGATTACACGATTTGTGAATGTACGTTTACAAAGCGCGTTTCTTCAATTTGACCACCATACTGCCGCATAAGCGGGCACCCGGCACAACAAAGCGTTAACTTATTCGAGAGGTGCCGCATTCGGCTACTCGGCAAAAGCCGCGTATACGAGTGCAACACGTCTCGAATGTGACAACATCTTTTAGTTCAGCCTTACTGATATGCCTTTTGCCAATGGTGTATTATGCATGAACGTCAACTAAAATCGTCGGCTTGCCGTGGTCTAAAAATAAAGGTTCTATAGTTATCAACGGTAGGTTGTTGTTTTTTTACACCATTATTAGACCAAACTGACCTTAGTCGCTTTCATGAATACCACACCAGCTAAAGTATTCAGAATTTGTCGAGGAATTTTTATTTTACCGGATAAAATGAGAAACAGCTGTATTATTCATGTGTTGGTCTGTGATTTTCATTATTACAGCTCAAGGCAGTAACTTCCAAAATCGCAGACCAGTGCACATTTGAGAAAAAGCATTACTTAAGGCAACAGATAATGTGAAAACAAATTTCTCGTATTTTGACTGACTTTTCCCCCCAGCAAGCAATGTAACACAGTCCCACAGTCTGCATTGTCTTTTTTAGACCTGGGTAATAATTTCAGTAAAAAATCCCCCCCATGTCTTATCGTCTTTACCCCCTCTCCAACCTCTCCTTCCACTTTTTTCGACTGGCCTTCATTCTGTATTGAAGATTCTTCTATACTTCCGTCCAATCAGTGGAAGTATCCAGTATGCAAAGGCCATAGGGCCGAAGTTGGCCGCAGTGGGACCGCGCACGAATGTGCTCGGGCCCACTTCGGCCGGATTGCCTATGGTGTGCTGGGTACCTACTGTGATACATATACCATCATCGGCATTACTCACTGTGCCGCTATCAGTATTATGAAAATACAGTGCAAGCTGTACTATTATTCATCGTCATACTAACTTTAGTTTTACACACGTCATATACAAAGCTTAAAAAAAAATGATTTTCACGTCTCAGAAATTTATTTCCATCCTGAGTTTGAACTCACAAACAGTGATTTTTGTTTGTTATTGTTGCTTTTGTTGTTTTGCTTTTTTTGTTGTTGCTACAATCAGATCATGCGTGTGGAATTTTATCAAAGATGTTTATGTGTGATCATTTCAGTTTATATTTTGTATGCATTGTTGCCTGTAATTAGACGATTTCCGATGTACATCAAAATTGCACTTATTTCGACAAAAACAGTGGATATCGTCTGTTTGTGTGGGCTTTTATCCATTGTTTTCATCCAAACACATTTGCAGATCTGACCTACTTTGGATTTTTAAAATAAGTATACTGAACGTGTGTGCTGGGCTATGGTTTTGAACCTTACGGCAGAAACCGCAGGATCCAAAATCATAGACCAGCACACATATATGTACACTTGTTGTAATACGAACGGGTTTTACTTATAGTCTGCACAATCTCAAAAAGTTAAAAAAAAACAACTCATCTTTAAAGATGCATGAAATCATTGTAATAAAATCATCATCTGTAAATATTAATACTTTAGTTGTAATTCTTCATAACTAACACAAGGGACACTATGTAACTAATTTTCTATAACTAAGGTTATATAGTGTCCAAGTTAATACAGTGTGACTGCTGCACTAGTCGGTATTATTTTCCCACTTCGATAGTTTGATAACTTTTCCCGACAAGAGAATTTTCTGAATTTATACACGCACTCTCCCGGCTGTGGCTTTAGAAAACTATCCATGGTTTCTGTTTACCCTTCAAACAGCAGTTCCAATGTTGTCCGTTTTCTCCCCCTCATGATCTATATATTCTAAGTTCTATTAGGTCTGCAGCAAAATTGCTTCATGTTTTCATCCTAACGTCTTTCTGTGACAGTCTCTGTAAGCCAACATTTTTTGCAGGTTTTCTTGATATTTATTTGATACTGACATCTCAAAATGTCATTGTGTACCATGTGTCATGTCACCACTCAGCTGTGATAGTGTGTATATAAATGTTTGTGAAATTTGCCTTGTCAGTGTGTGTGTTTGTGTGTGTGTGCCCCTGCACACCAAGACTACCTCATATTTGCCTGGAGATGTAAAAAAATAATCAACCAATCTATCTCTCTCGACTAGTCCATGGTTGACAGGATCCTAACACAGCCATTTGGCCCTAAACAGTCACACACTTAAACCCTTCCCTGCTATTGGACACAGACTGTTTTGAAAATCACTGTAAAATTCTAAGTCAACAATCCCCAGCCGTCAAAAGAACATGGATACACAGCAATTTCAGCAAGAGGCATAGATCCTCATGAGGCCCAGTCAGTTGCGGAGGGCTCATGAGGATCTATACCTCTTGCACTTGGTTGGTGTTCAATTCTTCTTGGCAGTTAACTGGTTAACCTGAAATACCATCCTCAAGTTCAACAACAGCTGTCAGCAAGCGGCATAGATTCTCATGAGCCCTTCCACTACAAGTTTCACCTGCTGAAAGAGGCACAACTGCATGTTTTGACAAAAACAATAGATTCAAAGCACGGACAAACCTGCAATATTGCACGTTTGTTCGTGCTTTTAATCCACCGTTTTAACATGGTTCTGATTTCCGGAAATCGTCTATTATCTCCCTTTTAAAAATGATCACCACTTCATCAATTACCTCTCCAGTTTTAATGCATTATTACATAAAATTATGGCAATAAAGTTCTATTATCATCATAAACATCTCTAGGTATTAACTTCAACAAGTGGAGTTGCACTCAAGAGTGTCAGCTCTCTTGGGATTTGCCTTCCACAGTTTGTGCTCCAGGATTGTCTCTCTTTTCTTTCTTTTCACAATCACCTCCCTTTTTATCAGTTGCTTCCATTGACGTGCAACTGCTGGTGTCCCCAGCAGCCGCAGAGGTCATCTCTGTTGTTGCTGGGGACCCCAACGTACAAGCTTCACTTGGTAAGTCCTTACCATCCTGTGAGTCTGTGTCTTCTGATATTTGTACATTAGCAATGGTTACACAGTCCCTTATCTCCTGCACCTCTGAATGACTAGAAGTATGTGAATTGTCTATTTTATCACTGTTGTTGTTGCCACTAGCACCATCTTTGACTGAGAATCCTTTTCGCTGAGGCAATACCTTGAGGAAGGCAGTCTGCCAGTCTCTTGTCTCCGTGTAGCGCAGCAGGATTTCAAACACTGCAACAGAACAATGTGATGCTTAAAAAAACCAGATACAAATCTTAACTCATTCAGCCACACGGCCGTATTTCCCAAATTTTAGAGGCGTCGTCTAACAACTATGCACCAGTTGCAGGAGATGGATCGACCATAATTCAAGGGCAGTGCCAGATTAGCTTGGCGCCGACAGGCGCCAAGCTAATCTGGCACTGCCCTTGAATTATCATGGTTGACCCATCTCCTGCTGTAGTGTGTCAGGGCTGAATGAGTTATTAAAAGCATGTGCAAGTATGTATGAGCAAACATTTGTAAAAAAAAAGGGCAGACAAGTCTAGGTTGAGGCAGCACAACACTGAGAATCTGTTGTATTGGCAGTTTCATGCAATCAATGCTTGCCCTGGAGAAGGCAACTCTAAGAACAGGTGACACTTCTTGCCCTTCAAAACTTCTCTTTAGAGAGCGCCTGTCTTTTAACCCTTTTAGCCCCAAGGTCCCACTTTTGGAGGTGTTGCCTAAGTACCAGTTGCAGGGGACAGATTGACCATGATAATTCAAGGGTAGTGCCAGATTAGCTTGGCGCCTTCAGGCGCCAAGATAATCTGCCACTACCCTTGAATTATCATGATCAATCAATCTTCCACTGTAGGGATTTGTGGCTAAGTAATAATAATAATATGTAACTCTTCTATAGCACAATATCGCAATAAATGGGTTAACCCATCTTTTTCTTGCAAAATGAAGTGGCTGATCAAAACAGGATCAACTGTATTTTGTTCCTCGCTTCTTGTTTGTTTGTTGTTGTTTTTTTATAGTTTATTATCAAATTGTTTTACAAGTGCTTAGAGATGATCATTATATGCATGTGCAGTGCTGCATGCTCTTTACACGTGTCACAATCATCATCTGCCATGCACTAAAAGCTGTTTCCTCACCGTGGTTGATGGTGAGAACCTTTCTGGACTTGAGCTGCAGGAACTGGCCAAGGGGTAACTGGGCATGTGCCAGACCCTTCTCCTCTGCCAGTTGGTGACACAGACCCTAAACAAAAACAAGCAGTTTAACCCTTTTAGACCCAGATCCCTACAGCAGGAGATGGCTTGACCATGATAATTCAAGGGTAGTGACAGATTAGCCTGGCGCCTGAAGGTGCCAAGCTAATCTGGCACTATCCTTGAATTATCATGGTCACGCCATCTCCTGCAACTGGTGCATAGTCGTTGGGCAACACCTACAAAATGTCAGAAATGGGACCTTGGGGCTAAAAGGGTTAACCCATTTAGCCTGAGTCTACATTTCCTAAATTTTAGAAGTGTCACCTAAAATGAACAACTGCAGGAGGTGATTTAAAAAAGACAATTCAAGGGTAGTGCCAGATTAGCTTGGTGCCAACAGGCACCAAGCTAATTTGGCACTACCCTTGAATTAACATGGTCAATCCATCTCCTGTTGCAGTGCGTCAAGCTTACTTACTTACGCCTGTCACCCCTACCCGGGTATAGGCCGTCGACGAGAGACCTCCAGCAACTCCTGTCCTGTGCTTCTCCTTCGATTCTACTCCAGGTGGTTCCCAGTCTCTTGATGTCTGCTTGGAGGTCTCGACGCCAGGAGTTTCTCGGCCTACCTCTTTTCCTCTTTCCCTGGGGGTTCCATGACAATGCCTGCCTAGTGACACTGGAAGCTGGCCTTCTCAGACTGTGACCGATCCATCCCCATCTTCTTCGCCCAATTTCATTCTCTGCTGTTATCTGCTCTGTTCTCTCCCAGAGTCTGACGTCGCTGATCTTCTCTGGCCAGTGGACCCTCAAAATTCTTCTAAGGCAACTGTTCATGAAGGTCTGTACTCTGTTGACTGTGGTTTTTGTCAATCTCCAAGTCTCTGCTCCATATAGGAGAACTGCTTTTACATTGGAGTTGAAAATCCGGACTTTGGTGTGTTGTGACAGCTCTCTGGAACTCCACACTTTTTTCAACTGGAGAAAGGCTGCTCTGGCTTTACCTATTTGTGCTCTGACATCTGCATCAGTGCCGCCTTTTTTGTCTATGATGCTCCCAAGATAGGTGAAGGACTCCACCTCCTCCAACGGGGTGCCAGCAAGCAAGACTGGTTCCTCCCTGGTTGCGTTCAGCCTCATTGTCTTTGTTTTCTGTTTGTGAATGGTGAGGCCCACTTGGGACGAGATGTCAGCAAGCCTCGTGGTCTTGTCCTGCATTTGTTGATGAGTGTGGGACAGTAATGCCAAGTCGTCTGCAAAATCGAGGTCGTCAAGCTGTGTCCACTGTATTCCACTTCGTCTGTGCTCTGTGGTCATCTTCATGACCCAGTCTATGGCCAGTAGGAAGAAGAACGGAGACAGCAGACATCCCTGCCTGACACCAGTTCTGACCTGGAGCTCCCTGGTGAACTGCCCTTCGTGGATCACGCGACATGTCATGCCATCGTAGCTGCTCTTGATCAGGCGGACGAGCTTTGTGGGTACACCGTAGTGTCGTAGGAGTTTCCACAGAGTCTCCCGGTCCACACTGTCAAATGCTTTCTCATAATCCACAAAGTTGACGTACAGCGGGGAGCTCCACTCCAGAGACTGTTCCACGATGATGCGGAGAGTGGCGATCTGGTCTGTACATGATCGGTTCTTCCTGAATCCTGCTTGCTGGTCTCTCAGCTGGGGGTCAACGGAGCTCTTCATTCTCTCCAGGATGATCCTGTTGAAGACCTTTCCTGGTACTGACAGCAAGGTGATTCCTCTGTAGTTGGAACACTTGCTGAGGTCGCCTTTCTTGGGAAGCTTGATTAGGTACCCCTCCTTCCAGGCAGCCGGCATCACATCCTCTTCCCAGATCTTTCCAAAGAGTGGGTACAGCATCTCCACTGTTGTCTCTAGGTCTGCTTTCAGAGACTCCGCTGGGATGCCATCTGGGCCTGATGCTTTGCCATTCTTCAAAAATGCCACTGCTCTTCTGATCTCTTCCCGGCTGGGTCTGTCACAGCTGATGGGTAGGTCGGTCTCTGCCGGCTGGATGTCTGGGGGGTCGGGTGGGCTAGGTCTGTTCAGTAACTCTTCAAAATACTCGGCCCATCTGTCGAGTTGGTCTGCTCTGTCTGCAATAGGCTTGCCTTCTTTGTCTTTTACTGGTCTTTCTGTATGGCCATACTTGCCTGACAATCTTCTGGTAATGTCGTAGAGCTGTTTCATATTGCCGCTGCCTGCTGCCTTTTCTGCCTCTGCTGCCAGGCTGTCTGTGTAGGCCCTCTTGTCTGCCCTGATACTCCTCTTCACCTCGCGGTTGGCTTCTGAGTATTCCCCCTGTGCCCTTACTTTGGCTGCTCTCGTGCGACTGTTGTTGACAACTGCTTTCTTCTGCTTCCTCACTTCTATCTTCTTCAAGGTCTGTGCCGACAGCCAGTCCTTGTGATGGTATTTCCTGAACCCTACAGTGTCTTTGCAGGTTGAGTTCAGCGCCTCTCTAACTGCCTTCCACTGCTGCTCTGTGGTGGCTGCCTCCTCTTCAATTACTAGCTCCTGTACCGCTTGAAACCGGTTGGACAGCACCAGTTTGAACTCTTCTCTAACTCCAGTTTCTCTCAGGAGGCCTACATTATAGCGCTGTCTTCTTGTTGTCTCTGTGCGGCTTTTCTTTAGCTTGAGCTTCATTCTTAAGGTAAGCAGATGGTGGTCGGAGGCGACATCTGCTCCCCTCCTCACTCGAACATCTTGAAGGGATCTTCTAAATTTCTTGCTAATGCAGATATGGTCTATTTGGTTCTCTGTTGTATGGTCAGGTGAGACCCAAGTTGCTTTGTGTATCCTTCTGTGTGGGAAGATGCTGCCTCCAATGACAAGTCGGTTTAGAGCAGCGTCAAGCTATATGGCTTAAAAAAGATGAGATGTGTAAGACCACAGTTGTTCACCATGAGATCATCTCCATTGCTTGGATGGTGCTAAACTCAGAAAACCAAGACTGCATAGGTATGGGCTTCTTGAATCTTTGCGAGCCCCCAAAATTGCCTCAGCTGTCAATCTGTAGAGCCATCTTCCTGTCTCAGCCTCTCAAGACATGAAATAGTAATTATATTCCCCATCCCCTGAAGTTAACCCATATCATACTGAGGTTAAAAGCTTCAAATTTATACACTGCCATACGCAAGCTACATAATAGTACTTACAGATAAGGATATAGACCAGTGGCTTTAGTTCAAGGGTTGTGCCAGATATTTAACACATTGTGTGTATTCCAAATGATAAGGGTTAAAAAATGCCAAACTACCCAGGGTATATAAAAAATCAGCCGTTCACACAATCCTCATGCCCTTCTAGGTGATCCTAGGAGAATTAGCCCAGGCAAAAAACAACATCATTATATTTCACTCTAAAGGCAACCGCATACAAATGCTAACAAACCTTGTGGTGGTTGTGGTCGACCAATCCACCTATGATGTACACCTTGCTCTCATCTAACGTTTCCAATGTGTTGGGAGACTCACTGCTGAGGTACACAACATCCTCCTTTGGAAACACCTCCATGTAGTCTCGTTCCTCTTTGTAGATCTACAGGCAGAACACACAAAGTAATCAATTTATATGATCATCCTGATAGTTTCAAACTAGCCGTGTAATAAGAAAATTGGAACCGTTACTGTGATCTGTCAAAGTAAGTCAGTACTATATGTCACTAAAAGAAACAAACACACACACACACACACACACACACACACACACACACACACACACACACACACACACACACACACACACACACAAACAAACACATGTATGTGTAGGTCTTTAATTTTCGACCAGTACCTGTTTAGCCCTGAGGCACTATAGCAAAAGATGGATCAATCGTGATGGCACGAAGCTAATTTGGCACTACCCTTAAATTATCATAGTTGAACCATCTCCTGCAACTGGTACATAGTCTTTAGGTGACATCTCCAACATTTGGCAAATGCAGCCTCAGGGTTAAATGGGTTCACTTTTTTTGACGATACCGTTTGGTGAATTAGATGAGCAGGGAGAGCAAATTCACTCGCCCATCGCCAAATGCTAGCAGACTTCTTGTTGGGCAAAGCAAAGTCACATTTCAAATTTCAGTACCTGCGCACACACCAAATTGTTTGGGGTACCAGAAACAAATTTGCCCCCCAGATTTCACGTGCATAGTAGTTCAAATGGCTCCTAGAGGTACAGAACATTCGGTCTTCCCTGATGAGTAGTTACACATCTTTTCTTCTGAGCGGTACTGCCATTTACAGCAGCAGGCAGTCAAAGGGTTAAAGCTTACACTCCATAAGGTCAAAAACCAAAACCAGTGCACAGGCAAAATTAAAATCATGCATTTCAGCATGCCCACAAGCACAAGTGTAAAATTATGCAATGGTTATATTTTTTTATTTATTGCACACATAAAGTGATAGGCTGATACGGAGGCAGAGAGCTGCAGAACGTAAAGAGAAAAACTTACATCCCAGCCTTTGTAGTCTCCAATAGAGTCCAACCGCTGTTTAGCTTTTCCTCCAATCCCACAAACATACAACTGTAAAACAAAAGTAAAATGCATGTGCACTGAAGAATACAGAGTGTATGTTAAAGAAGTAACATCTGCTATTGTTAAGATATCCTTCATAATTAAAAAACAAACAAAACACAAAAACAAGAAACAAAAAAACAACAACAATGCAAGTTGATATATAATAATAAATCATAATAATTCAAGGGTTGAGTCAGAATAGCTTGGCTCCATCAGGCCCCAAGATAATCTGGCACTACCCTTCAATTATCATGGTCGTTTCATCTCCTACAGTCGTCTGGTGGCTCCTCCAAAATTTGAGAAAAGCGGCCTTAGGGTTTAAAGGGTTAAGTGCCAAGATGCTGCATCAACACACTGAGCCCTATGTATGGTTCAAGACTACATAATTTACAGTCCAGTTGACAGACTGACCATGACAGTTCCAGGGTGGTGTCTCTATGCAACCAAAACTATACTGGCACCACCCTTGCACTATAATGGTCGAGCAATACATGTATCCTGTAGTGCATCTTCTGCATGGGATAAACAGAGAAACAGAACTTTGACACAAACATGAACATTTAACTCTTTGCCCACCAAGTTATGTTTCTGTATTATGCTCTCTGCCACTAAGTATTTTGTTAAAGGCCCACTACTGCCATAACTGATACACTTCTGTAACAGACGGTTACGAAACGCTACACACAGGTCTAGTCATGTTCATTTTGACACAGAAGAATCCAGTTCAGCACGTGTTGTCTTTATATCAAGTAACCTGACGACTCCACTCCATTCTAGAAATACAACACTTTCAGTATGAGAAACAGCTAAAAATAGATCAACATGCTCACGGCAGCTCACAATAAATAAGTGTGATTGTGTGTGTGCTTTTGCTGCATGTCCAAACTACTGTTAATGTTCATTAGGTGTGTTGACAAGGTATAACAAACACAAATGGTGCTGAAATGTGTCTTCAGATTTACGTGCAATGGTACTTTAAAAGAGTTCATTTCTAGATACAGTATGTGTGCCAGGTAACAGCTTGTAACAACACACTGAGCACTAAAAAATAACTAAGTACCAGGGCTTCCGTTTTAGTGCGTCTGTGCGTCAATGACGCATTAAAGCTCAAAATCACGTACTGAAAATGTAACTAAGGGGTAGTCAGACGCACTAAAATTCAGTGCATCTGCGTCTGAGACGCATTATCCTTGCGCCACCGTGCGTACCATAACAGAGGTCGGTGACAGTCATTCTATTTTTAGTGATGAGTTGGTTCGTTTAGCAGCGCGCTCAGTCGCGGCTGCGTTCAGAATTGACCCGACTCCGGGGTCCGTGCGAGTGTAACTGGGCGGGCAAACTGTTAGTTTATGTGTGGTGTCAGCATGTTATTACAAAGTGCGCGCTACATGTTGAACGCGTTACTTGCTGTGACTTCATCATACATACTATTATGGGATACGGCATCGTGCGTTTCACTTTCGATCTTGAACGAAGTTGTAAATGACGGAGAAAAAGCAAAGGAAGTTGGAATGCTTCGGATTCTTCAATCCAGCACCGTCTGATCTTGATAATCGCTAAGAAGAGAGTTGCACTTCGACACCGCCATCTCCATCAACAAGCGACAGTACCAGATATGATACACCTGGGCCGTGTGTGGCACCGCCGGGACGCAGTTTTCAGAGTTTGTGGCTGCGCTGCGTGAATTTCCATGGCTAAAGCACGACGGCACATGAATGGCATGCGCAATGTGCACTGAGGCAAACTCAAAAAGCAAGTCCAGAAATTTTACCAGAAATAAGTTTGTCAGGTTGTTTTTTTAATCGTAGTCGTTCCATCTTCTGGTACACAGTTATTAGGCAAAAATTAGAGAAACACATCTTTCTGAGTGGTTAAATGGGTTGAAATAAACTTTTAGTTTTATGTACATCAGTTCACACACACACACACACACACACACACACACACACACACACACACACACACACACACACACAGTGACACAGAGAGAGAGAGTTTAGACAAGTCACACTTTGGTTGTCAATCTGCCGCATTCAGCAGAAAACACTATATTCTCCGTTACAATACATTATCAAACGATCATACAAATAAATAAATAGATATATGTTTTTCTGTGTGAGAGAGAGCGAGAGCGAGGGAGACAGGATTTTGCGCGATAGCTCACCAGTTAAAGAATCAGTATCATGGAAAGGACACACACACTGTCACAACACATTTAGAGGAGAGAGCAAAATGAGCTTATTTTAAGGAACATACAGATGATGCAGTTTTTCTTAAATAAATCTGCGGACCCTCCATAATGCTCAGATGGGGGTCTGTGTACCCTCTAAAATTTATACCTGGGGGTCTACAGACCCTTTAAACTGTTGTGAAAACGGAAGTCCTGAAGTACGCATACTGCAAGCAAACCTTGGCCAGGTGGACCTCACCGCCGACAGTGTTCTAGCAGAGGTAATCTTGTTGTGGCTGAAGTCAACATCTGTAGGCAATAAACTACAATTCATGTAAATGATCTTCCACACTAACCTGCAAAGGGTTTTCTGATCGTCTGTTGGCCGCATAACTGTGCTGCAGCTGCTGCACTAGATTCATAACATCCTGAAACATAAAAAGATTATTTGCTACTGATGTAAGCTTCATCAAGGAAAATCCAAAGCTAAACCCATTCAATATGCTGTCAACATGCAGTAAAAGTTATGTATCCTTCACGGCCATGGGTTTTAGATTGTGTTTCTGAATTCTTGTTACTTTTAAACCCTAATTGTTCAGAATACACTAGTGTGTGAAATAAGTTTAACTAAAATAGTTCAAGGGTAGTGCCAGAATAGCTTGGCGCCTCTAGGCGCCAAGCTATTCTGGCACCACCCTTGAACTAAAGCCATTGGTCTATAGCCTTATCTGTGAGTACTATATAATGTAGCTTGCTAATGCTATATATATGGCAGTGTACAAATTTGACGCTTTTACTGTTTTAGCCTCAGAATGATATGGGTTAATGCCAATGAACCCAATATGTCCAAGGAACATGGTTTCGATGTGAATCAGCAAGAGGCAAAGATCCTCTTGGGGATCTATTATGCCTCTTGTCCTTTGGTGTTCCTTGCTTGTGTCCTGGCAATGAAGGCATTAACAATAGGATTCATTATATAGATTGCAAATGTACCTGCCAATGCCAGACAATGAAAATGGTACTGGTCTATGATTACAGACCTTATGGCTGTAACTGTGTAAGGTCCAAAACAGAAGAACAGCACACATTTCCTTAGACATTCCAGGGATATAATCTATATATTATCACAACTGAAGCAAAGTCAATGGTAGATTGTCTCCCTTATTTTAAAATCGTTCAAATGCTCTGCAACTAAATTTATAATAATAATAAATAATAAATAATAACAGTATTATAGGCACTTTTTCTCATTTTTTGCGAATCAACTCAAAGCGTCGCGAACTGAAACCCAACACGCACGCTCACATGACACACATGGATTTTACTCTGGAGACAAACACAGTACAAGACAGACACAGGACATTTACATGGTGCGAAGGAAGGGTCAGCTCAGCTACTGAAGTTTCAGAAATTTTGTGGCCTGAGACTGGTACCAAAGTGGGAGGGGGGGGGGGGAAGAACCGGAGTACCCAGAGAAAGAACCCCCGACGGTCCGCCTGAATTAATATTTAATGGTGACACTTACTAGAGGAAAAAGTCCGAAGCCGGAACCCGTTTTCGAACCTAGCACCTTTAGCATTGGTGGCAGGCGCCTTAACCACTGCACCATAGCCCGCCCCTAAAGGGCCCTTTAGGTGAGGGCCTGCACTGCTTTTGAACACTAGCCATCACTAGCCCTGCTGTTTGTCAGCCTGACAGTTGGGAATTGTGGTATTAAACTGTTCCTGAAAAATGCGGATCAATCTAAGAAGTTTCAACCTCATTTTCTCTCCATCAGGTACCTCACATAATATGTAAAGTATATATCCTGCGCTTTCATAGGCACACGGACATAGTGGCCAATGCAGTGCATTGGCCACTATGTCAGTGTACCTAAGAGAGCAGGATGCCCTCCCTCCAGGTGCTCACTCCCCTTTAGGTTTGACCATCTCAAGTTAAAAATCAAACACTAGCGCACAATTAAATATCTCACCTTATCTGTCATGTAGCTGTCAAAGGAACAGTCGATGACCACCCTCTGTCGACAATCTGAGTCCTTCATAGAGTTCTTTTTTAAGCTTTTTCTGGTTGGTCCCATCTCTACACCTCGTTCCCGCATTTCTGCAAACCGTCTTTTCTTTTTCTGTTTTTCTTCCTTCCTGAAACAAAACAATACATATATTCTATAGATAGCTGTCACTTTAACTTATGTGTTTAATTTTTTTTTCAATACCAAACAAACAATGCCATAAAAACAGAATTATTAATTCACATGCAAAACATATATGCTGAATTGTACAAGAAACATTTTTATTGAATTGTACCATATAGCACCATGATCTGTACCTGTTGTGATGTGAAACTCATTTCACCTGATGAAATTTCAAACCTTTGGGTCTTTAAGCCGACACAGGGAAACACTCATTCTTTATTCTGACGTGATCAATTTTTGTTGATGTTGCCACTGCTCATTGCTGTAGAAGCATACCTTCTTCTTCTTCTCCCAATATTGATTAGAGCTCTTGTTGGGAGCATATAATTATAAACTTTGCGTCCATGGTGACATCATGGCACAGTGGACGCGCATGAGTTTAAATTTAAAACTAAAGTTTAAAACTATGTACATCAGGGATGGTATTTCATAGGGATGGCAGAAGCTGGCTGCAGACTGTGGAGGCTGCAGCCGAGTTATGCCTGGAATGTCTGTAACACTTGATGTCCATGGAGCTGTGCATGTGACTGTGAAAAAAGCAAACCAGGGTCTGTACCTTCTTAGGAAACAGAAGTTTTGACGTCAGTTTCAACGTTTTAGAATCCGTTTATAGAAGCCTTATTGAAAGCATACTGACTTTTAACATCACTGCTTGGTAATGGTATGGCAACCTCAGTATGAAAAACAGGGGCAGACTGTCACATGTCGTCAGAACAGCTGGGAAGATCATTGGCCTAGGACAAACTTGCCCATTGGATGATCTGTACCAATACTACCATAGAGCTGTCCGCAGTGTCAATGATCCTCGTCACCCACTATCTGATCAATTTCAAATGCTACCATCAGGCAGACGTTTCAACATGCCACTTGCCAAAAAGAATGTTTTTAAAAAGTCTTTTATTCCAACTGATGTCTCGATTTTGAACTCTTGTTTATAACGCCGTGGTGTGATCAACTTAACATTATGACAGATTGCTTGTGTTTGCTGCAATGACAATTTTCATGGAATGTTCTTGTAGTGTTTATTCGTGTCTTATATTGTTGTTTTATGACGAGCCAAAAGGCAAATTTTTGTCGTGCTTTGGCTCGAACAGACAATAAAGTTGTATTTGAGATGGGCAAGCAGACATTTTGTCACCTTGTTAATGTTGTTGTTTTCTATATTACTTGTACCAATCACCATCCAGCTACTTAACTCACTATTGTACCCTTTTTGAGAAACTCATTACCTTTTCTGAGCTTTATTCTGAAGCCACTTTTCTTTTTTCCTCAGTTTCTTCAGCTGGTTCTTTGACATGGGAATGTGTTGAGACTCAGACGCACCATTTTCACCCTTTGTTCCGGGGTTGTTATCCCCTGTAGCACATTCTTCTGCGCTAGATTCTGAAGACATTTTAAATAATAAACTTAAGCACAAACGGAACTTTATCACAACAGATCTTGTCTACTAAATGTCAAAAGTGCTGCACGGATGCATGCTTCTGATGGGCGCAGCCATCTTTCTCGTTTAAGTCTCGTGAAGTCTCGGCTTCCAAAAAGATCGTCTGCTCCAAAATCGAGGAAACAGAACCTTGGGGGAAATATTTATCTGTTTCTTTGCAGATACAACAGTTATGCTAGCAATACATACACGAACAAAGAAAGAGATTGCGATTTTCTTTATCTGGAGGCTAGAAACGTATTGTGTCGAATCTCATAATGAAAAGCAACCGATTAAGCGATCGCTTTTGGTCTTACTCCATGATCTTCAGCTCCCAAACCGCTTATCAAAGACTGCGTAATCTAATCACCTCCATCCTCTCAAATGTGATGCAATGAATCAAGTTGTTGGGTAGTTATCGCTGACCATCCTCGCAGTACAGCTATTAGTACGCATGTTTATCACATACACAGAGCGATTTGACCTGAAACTGTGTGTAAGTGGACTTCGCACTATGTACACTGGAGTGGGCTCGCTCTCTAAGCTGACGCTTTGTGATGCGGGAACGGCAGTGAGTCTCAGCATCGCACACGTAGTTTCCTCTCTCACTTGATGCAAAATGGCCTGCCCGTTCTGGTGCATTCGACTGGCGGTCTGTGTGCTGCTTTTTGTGTACAGTAAGTATGCATGCGAAGAGATGCCTTATGGTCAAGTTAACGTGCAGTGTGTCCAGTAATTTACTTTGTGTGGTAAGGATGCTGGTAGGATGCAGCAGAAGGATAATGCGTCACAGAATAGTGGCACCGGTAGCCGTAGTACACAAGAAGTTTATTCCGGAATTACCCAGTAGTGAGTACCCGTCAGCAGGTGCCACGTGGAACAGTGTTTACATACACGTAGTGCAGTACGTCGTTATTACTGATGTAGTGATGATTATGTGGTTGCAAGCAGAAAATGATTATCAATAGATTATAAGATGCTTTTAGTCAGCAGAACTAAAACAGCAAGACCATGAATGGCCTGTTTCAGTTTTACTGACCAAACGCATCTTTTGAATACAGTCACTGGGGTAACAACAAAAACAGTCTGTTAATTATAATACATTACTTACTGAGACTGATTTTTTTTTAAATTTTCTTATTGTCCAATGAAGGCCATAGATCATAGATTTGGAGATAGACAACCAATTTAGTTCTACTTCTAGGGTGGTGCCAGAATTGCTTGGCATCTTAGGCGCCAAGCTATTCTGGCACCACCCTTGAACTATCATTGTCAAATTTATTCAAGCAACAAATAGACACTCCAATTTCCATATATCTTCTAATGAGGTACATTAATTTTATTGTAGACTTGTGTCCATGTAAAATGTAACTGACCCCCCCCCCCCCCCAAAAAAAAAAAAAAAAATAAAAAAATAAAAAAAAAATAAAATAAAAAAAATGTACAAATACATACATGAGGGCACATACACATGTAGATTTACTTTATGTTAGCACATACTTGGTGAAAATTTGCAAAGTTATGCATGATGTCACAAAAAGTTTGTTCATATAACTTTATAAGGGCTGTTAGAATCACACATGTATTTACATCTGTAGTTGTACTGAAAGAGTGACTTGTACGTCAAACAATGTCATTTTGATTTTAATGCAATGGTGACAACTTCAGGGACAGATTTCTGTGTGTGCAGTACTGCTCTGAAATCTGTCACATCTGTTCTCTTCATTTTTTTTTGACACTGTCTGTCAGGTGTATTTTGTTGTCTTTATCAAATCATATATGTGACAGTAGCGTTCTACCTCCTGTTGTAGTATTTTATCAGGGTTAAATAGTCAATTATTTTAACCCCTTTCATCCTGATACACTATTGCTTGAAATAAATTTGACTATGAAAGTTCAAGGGTGGTGCCAGGATAGCTTGGTGCCTCAGGTGCCAAGCTAGTCTGGCACCACCCTTGAACTAAAATATCTTCTAATCTGTAAATGTAGGCTTCATAGGACAATAAGCAGATTAAAAAGATTTAGCCTCAGGATGAAATGGGTTAAATATGCATTAATATTATTAAACATGCAGCAGCTGGTGCTGTAAACATGGAGGTTAAACTCAAAATGATGCCTTTTTCTTAACAGGTTATTCTCTCAGGTTTGAGAAAGGCAAGGTTTATCAGTACACCTACACCACCAGCACTTTGTTCAGTGAGGTAAACACAGAGAATAAAGTCGGAGTCACTCAAAAAGATGTTGGGGTACAGTTGTCCATCAACTTTGATCTCACTACATTGATGACTTCACCAGACGTTCAGTTCCTTAAACTACAGGTATTCATTGTCTGCAAAGTTAAATTTATGACATGTAATTTTGCCATCCATCCCATTCATCCATCCATCCATCTATCTGTCAATCCATCCAGCCATCCATTCATTCAGCCAGCCATCTTTCCATCCATCTATTCATCCAGTTTTGCTGCCCAAGTTTTATTCATCCAGCTGTTGTTCCATTCATCTGATAATTCATCATGCTAGTGAAATGTGGTCAGCTGTCCATCATCCATTGATCCATTCTCTGTGCTCATCCATCCATTCACACTCTCATCCATCCACTATAACTAACAATTTTTACTATCTTGAAATCTTAGCTGGTCTTTACATTGTCACATCTATTCAAGCACATCCAAAGTCCCATGTGTTATTGTTCCATTTCATCTGCATTCCACGTGTCAAAATTTCATTTGACATGAGTGTTGTATGTATAGTACTAGTAATGTGCACATGTATACTGACTGTTATTGTATTACCGGTATCTTTGCCATAGGAAGGTCCCTACCTAGGGTCAAAGCCTACTTCATAATCAGATAGTCAGCTTATCAATATCATATGTCATTATCTTACTGATTAAGTTGAGTAAAGTTAATGACTCTTTATCAGCAGAAGATAACGTTTTGACATTACTCTTCATGTGCTCACACGTAATTTTTGACCTGTGGCTCAATGACATAAAATCAAGAATAACAGACCAGCACACACATTACTGGTAAACGGTTCAGTGCCCGTTGACGGAAACTGTGTTTCTGCAGTCTTCATCAGTTGAACATCAACAAACCCTAGCCTAGGAAAATGGATAAAAAGTGGTGTCAGCAAGAGGTATAGATCCTCGTGAACCCCTGCAACTGCAGGGGGGGGGGGGGGGCTCATGAGGATCTATACCTATGGCAGTTGGGTGTGTTCAAATTTTCTCGGCACGTAACAGGTTAAAGCTGAAGGAGTTAACAACAGGAGTAAAGTGTGCACATAAGGCATGCCACTCCTGGTGTCCTTTTCAACCTATAATATCAAGTATGAAATCAGGTCATGCACGCCTGTGTACAAATTTAATACAGGTCAGCCTCTATATTATGCTCTTCTGTATACCCCGTCATCTGATATAGTGTGCACAGGTCTCTGGCTCACATGGGGATGACTGGGTAGCGAAAGCTCTTGCCATTGACGTCAGCATTAACTCCTTCACTGCCACTATTATACACTGTATGTGTGAAATCTGTGTCAGTTCAGTACAAAAGAGCCCCAGCCATCGTATGAAAATGGAGACAAGAGGATTTCAGAAAGAGGTATAGATCCTCATGAGCTCCTGCAGTTGCGGGGGTTCACAAGGATCTATACCTCTTGCAGTAGTGTGGTGTCCATTTTTTCTCAGCATTGAAGGGGTTAAGCTGTTGGACGCACGGGTGTGCGTGGGTTAGCTAAGGCTAACATTGGCCCGAGGACCTTTTACTTACCAAGGGGTCTGTCTTCTAATAAGTCAGCACTGCAATAACATGATCTGACTTTCTGGCTCATGGGTACTGTGAGATACTGAGGCTGACCTGTACTGATAAACTAAATGTGCTAGCAATACATACACGAATCAGTTAATTATGTTGGCCTGATGACCTTTTGTATAATGGGTCTAAACCTAAGTGCTCTAAGCCTTAAAGTTCAAAATCACAGACCAGGACATATTTTATTGGAACCTATAGAAAGATGTTTTCTACATGAATGCTGTTCCAGTTTGTGAACAACACATCTGGTATGTTTCAAGATATTTTTCGCTTTATGCCAAAAATATCTAGAAACATACCAGGTTTGTTGCTCACCTCAAGGTTTTATGCCATGATGTCCAAAATCACAGACAAGCAAACAAATTGTAACTCAGATCATTTATAAAGATTGGGTGGTTTTTTATCATTCTGATTACAAATATTTTCCCTCTTAGGTTATGAGCATTATGTTACTTGTTTTTTATTCTGTGAACATCTCGCAGTGCATATTACCATAAGGAAATAAAAGTGTTTAACCCTTTGGCTGTCAGTAGTGCTTTTTGTCAAGGTGATTCCTGCAGAAATCACTTAGATAATAGCGCTATTGACAACCCAAGGGTTAAACCAAAGATTCTTTTCTCCAACAGCTGACGTCCGCAAAATTTTCCAGCGTGGCTCGACCAACGGAGGAGCGAGACTTGTCTTCGCTGCTAAAATATCCAGCCTTCTTTGAGATGGCAGGGGACACTGTTGACAAAGTTTTCCTGGTTGACGCAGACCCTGTGTTCTCCACAAACATCAAGAAAGGCATTATGGCCCTCTTCCAAGTTAAGGAAGATGCAGGGGAAAGGACAGAGGTTGGTGATTTGTTGTGGTGGTTTTGGTGGTATGGTGGTGGTGGTGGTAGCGGAGATGACAGCGGAAAGAAATAGCCTGATAATGACACTGGTCTGTGATTTTGGACCTTATGACTGTCATAGGGACAGAATCACAGACCAACTCACATGTTAACCTATTTAACCCCATGGCCGCACTTCTCAATTTTTGGAGGTGTCACAGACATAACAACTGTGTACCAGTTACAGGAGGTGGATCAACCATGATAATTCAAGGGTAGTGCCAGATCAGCTTGGTGCCTGAAGGCACCAAGCTAATCTAGCACTACCTTTGAATTATCATGGTAGATCTATCTCCTGCTGTGCATGAAATGTTATTTTTCGTTCTAGTAGGAATGTGTTCTGGTTGTGTCTGTTCTTGGAATGTTATCAGGCCTTACATACTATGTATGCACCAGACTACAGCACTGGTGCAGGTACATTTTCAAGAAAGAATTGAGAGTCACATTGATAGAAGTAAATTGAAACAAAATTTGCCATAGAGCTTTTCAGGTGTTGTTGGTTTTTCAGGTGCTGTGGAAGATATTGAATTTTAGATTTAACCTGTGCAAGAGGACACATTTTGTTGGTTGTTAGATCAGAAGTTTGTTATAAATATAAGTAAAGAAATCCAAAAAAAAATTAAATTTTCCCTAAAGGTTGTTACATACAACATTGGCATAAGCCATGTCATTTGTATTAACCCATTCACTGCCCAGTTTATGCACATTGTGTTTCTCAATTAAATCATCTTTAATTCCATGCCCAAGAGCCTCGGCCATCCCAGGAACATGGTTTCAACGTGGTGTCAGCAAGAGGTTTAGATCATCATGAGCCCCTGCAACTGTAGGGCTCATGAGGATCAGTGTCTTGCAGCTGGATCTTGTTGATTTTTTCTCGAATGCGGCTGGCTGCGAATGAGTTAAAATGACGTCGATAAACATGTACATCTTACAGGTGGATGTTTGTGGAGAATGCAAAGTGTCCTATGCGGTTCCGTCACCCGGCACAGTATCCAAAATCAAAACCAGCTGTCAGAACTTGGAGATTGCTGGCCAGTTCTCGAGCCCAAACAAGGTCAGTGTTTTTTCCATCTGCAGTAAATCTAGCAGTCAGCATTGTTGTTGTTGTTGTTGTTGTGAGTCTTTCACCCCTGACACCATGCATCAGGAGATAGGTAGTTCAAGGGCAGTGCCAGATTAGCTTGGCACCTGGAAGGTGCTTCTCAGGCACTGCCCATGAACTACTTGTGTCATAATGAGCCCCATCCTCTGGTAGCTTTTGCTTTGAATGGAATGTGTTTATAGAATATAAGCCAGACTGCTAACAATAAATTCATAATGTCGCAGGACCTGAATGTTGTGCATCAAGAGAGATAATTTTTTATTGTGCATCAGGGGAGACAATGTACTTTGCTTTTTCAAATTCTTATCAAATTCATTTTAGTAACCACCATCTGACACTTCTTTTGTCCGTTACCATTTGCATTTAGGGTTAACTCATTCGAGGCATACCGCCTCCGGATACGCAGCTTTAAGCCGCGTATCTGGAGGCGGCACGTCTCGAATGAGTTAACATAATTTTTTTACATGCTTGTGATGATTTCATATTGCTGTGCATCAGAGGAGGTATACTGTCCAATCCTTCATTCTGGCAGAAATTATAAAATATGTATAAACTGTGTATTTAGTAATTTTATTGACCAGTTCAATTGACATAAGCATAGGGTCTTGAAATAACAAAGAGAAAAGAAACATGCTTTTGCAAATTGTTTATTCACTGAAGGGTTATTTTTGTTGATTACTTCCATGCATTTTACACACTTGGTATTGATTTTTTATTTATTTGTGGATTAACTTGCAGGTTTTAGGCCTGTCTGTTTGGAACAAGGCCACAGTGCATTATGAGCTGAAAGATGGAGCAATCGCCACAGCCACAAGCACTACTCGCCTCGTCTCTTATCTCAATCTTCGCACCAGTCTGAATGGAGGTGTCATCAGCAGGTATTGTTTTCTTTATTCAGTGATGGAGATCACGTACAATCGCACGTGTTTTACGTACTGAATTGGGAAATCACGTAACGAAAATTAATGAAAGGGTATAAACACGCACAAAGTCAGTGCCAAAGGGGTATGAAAACGTGAAGCTAAGTTGCTGGGAGGTATCATCAGGTACAACTATTTCGGTCGTGCGTACAGCTTTCGCTCGATTTGGATCATGTGCCTGTGCGTCCTGCGCGACCGCCTACCACCCTCTCTCCCCCTCCTATTCATTCTGTCGCTTCCGAGAAACAGCCAATCATATGCACGATAATATTCACTATTTTTTCTCGACGCTTTTGATTGGCTATATAAGACTGACAACAACCCAACATTAAACATGGCCGACAAGCAGCGATCTTAAATTACCGATGTTGACTAGTAAGTAATGAGACAGGGTATTAAATGTTTGTTTAAAACAAGTGTGTGTCACTGTGTGTAAGGAAGTCAGACACAAATCAGTCCTGATACAATTGCAAAGTTGAATTATATTGACATGCTAAACAAAACAATCAACCAGCTATTATCTATCCTAATTGTCCCATAAATACTCCCGCCAGCGTGCACGCAAAGTGTTTATTACGTATGTTGGTGTACCCCCTAAAAAACTGAAAGGGGGTATAAAAAAAACCCTTATGTTTGCAATGAGGGTATGAAAACCACCACATGTTTTGGTTGAGGGTATAAATACCCCTAGCTTAAAAACTTTCTCCATCACTGTTATTTGTCCCACTCTGAGAGTTCTGCTTTAACTCTGTTATTGCCAGCGGCTAGAAAAGATGTATCTATAACAACTATCACAGATTTTACAGCTGGCTAACCCCTCAGCTTGAGACAAAATGATTTTAACCCCTCCACTGCCAAGAAAAGTGAACACGATCCATCTGCAAGAGATATAGATCTTTTGTGAGCCCCCCGCAATTGCAGGAGACATAGATTCTCATGAGACACCACAACTGCAGAGGCTCATGAGGATTTTTTGCCTTGCATTTGTGCATTGTTTGTTTTTTCTTACATTGAATGGGTGAAAAACATTGGATTGTAAGTTGAAGTAGACACATCTCTTAGCAATATCACAACTTTACAAGTACATGTTTATCCATAGTACCAGGTATTGACCCATATCATACTGAGGCTAAAAGCTTCAAATCTGTACACTGCCATAATTATGCAAGCTACATTACAGTACTCACAGACAAGGATATAGACCAATGGCTTTAGTTCAAGGGTGGTGCCAGAATAGCTTGGCACCTAGAGGTGCCAAGCTATTCTGGCACTACCCTTGAACAATTTTAGTCAAACTTATTTCACACACTGGTGTATTCCGAATGATAAGGGTTAATGCCAATATATCCCAGTACATGTACTAAATACCTATTTTGAAAAAAAAATCTTGATTTGGCATGTTAATATTTGGTACTTAATTCCTTGTTGATTTTGTTTTGCTTTATTTATTCAGTCAGAAACTTTTCCTGGAGAGAACAGACCCTCAGAATACAGTCACATCATCTTCAGTTGAAGACGCAGTGAAACAGGCAGAAAAAGGTATTGTCAGTAACATCCAGCCATGGATAATTTTTGTGTCAATGTGGAGTTTCCAGCTTTTATCTTTACTTTTTTTTTTTTTTTTAGCATATCATTTGTGACGGGCAGTGCCAAGGTATGAGAGTCCATTATTGTGCGCCTTATGCTTAAGTTTGAATTGTAAGGTCAAACATAACAGGTCGGTGCACATTTCTGCTTGTTTTGTGTACATATTCCCTGTTGAACTGATTATAACCAAATATATTGTTTGTAACCTATCATGATGACCATTCTTTCATTGGAGACAGGATTTTTTTTAGCAGCCATATGTATACAGCAGCAAATTTTTTTTTTAAATCAGAGATCACCTGTCATTAAAGATCATCATTTAGGTGGCTGCAGCCACCTAAATGATGATCTTTAATGACAGGTGACACTTTCTGCAGTTCAAGAGCACCTTGGTTTTTTTTAAAGACCTTATTACCTTGCGATAAAAAGATGATTGCTCAAAACTGGACCTCCCGTACGTCACGTTGGTTTTGTTTTTGTCTTGTGCAGACACAGGGCGATCTTTAGTCATGTCCTTGTTACCCAGTGATGATGAAGTGCAACAGTGTACGGAGGCTACGTGTCAGCCTGTAAGAATTCTGATTGTTATCATTATTGTTGATGTTAGTATTGTTATTTTAACCCCTTCACTGCCGGTGGACACAGGCTGTGTTTGTTTTCTCAAAACACATTACCGATGGTATTACAACTAGGAAATGTTTCTTAGCTAGTCTAATTTTAGCCCAAAAATTGTTGTGTACGATAATGGCCATGATGGCAGGAGAGGGGCGCCATAGGTTAGGCGGAAACCCGGTAGCCTCCCTTCCGGTTCAACCACGCATGTGCTCAGTGCTCAAACAACCAGTCAGTTTCTTCGCTAGTCGCGTGAGGTTGTGTACGCTGTCGACTCCTTCGTTCGTTGGCTTTCGTTCACTGGCTTCGACTTTCTACTGTGAGAGACGGATTGTGGCCTTTGGCTGGGACGCTTTCGTGTGTGCGTTGTTCGAGAGGCCTCGCGCTGGGACCATACGGCGTTGAGGCGCGTCCCCTGGGTGGTGGATAGGGGGTCCCTCGTGAGAGGGGTGCACCGAATGAAATAAGGTGCCGTGAACCAACATGGTCTAAGGGAAGGTGACCCCGACAGAAAACCCCTGTTCCTCCTAGTAAGGGGGTTGGGCGCGGGTGTAGCTTCCCCACCCTGCAAAAAAGGAAATAGCAACAAAAACGCCGACGAAAAGGCTAACAGTAATTCCTTTCCTGGAGGAGGAAGGTTCTTCTACTAGAAGACTTATGACGTCCTGTGGTGAAAGCCGGAAGTCTTCAGAAGCCACAGGACCGAGCCGCCTCTCTCTATCCAGGGATACAACCGTGGGCACATGGAACGTCAAGACTGTCACGTAACGGATGTGACATGTTGTTTCATTTTTTCGCCAAGTCGTTTTTTTGTTAATAAATGTAGGTCGCCGACTTCTGTAAATAGCCTTAGTTTAGGGAAGTTAATAAATGTAGTGTGAGCGTAATCGTAAAGCCCGTGCAGCAAGCTTAGCAGTGAGCGAGTACAGCGGTTGCACGCTTTCGCCGAGTGGCTTTAACCGAACAGTGTTCAGAGTAAAGTTAAACTGCGAGGTAGCAGAGGGATATTACAGTCAGTCAGCGGAGTTAGCTAGCAAAGTGAGAGTCTGGGTCAGGGTGCGGCCTCGTTTGGAGCCCTTGACAAGCTGTGTGAGGGTTGTGTTACCCTCCCTGCAAGACCACGGCCAGTGTTCCTGGGTGTGGGTGTCCGAGAGACTAGTGACCACGGCTGCTACTCAACAGAAGACCCCTCCGGTTCGTCTTCGTCTTGTTTGTCTCGTCCTGCCGGAGGACTCACCAGTGACAGGTATTTATTCATGCCATTTTCCTCAGTTAGCTGCTGTGCTCTCGGGTGTTTGAATGTGTACATAGGTTCGGAAGTGTATGTTCGTCTAGTTTTTTAGTGATGTTTTAATCGAGTCTTTAACCATGGTTTTTAGGTTGGGTTGTAATGTGGTGGGTGTCGGATTTAGTTGTTTATGTTCGGCTGTCGCCGAGTGAGTATATTTAAAGGGCCATGTTGTAAAATGAATTAAAGTGGGTATCCTTTCAAATATATTGGTATTAAGTCCTAGATGTAATGTAATAAGATTGTCACGTGGGGTGGTTGCTGGTGATTATTTGATATCTTTGTATGTACATGTGGATATTTTGATAATGTTGGTTTTAGCAGTGGCAATGTTATTATACAAAAGTGGTTGTGCTAGCTTAATGTTAGTGTAATGGAATAGTGCAGACCTGGTGAATGTTGAATGTACATAGGAAGCTTTCATATCCATGATTGTATATTTAATATGGCCAAGGCGGGTATTAGGGTGAGACGAGACACAACTCACGTGGTTTGTGGGTAGGTGCGTGTCAAATAGGCCAGAATTAACTGTGTTGGCACTTTGACTGACAATGCGCCCTTTTCCAGTGCACTGGCTTCGAAGATTTCGTCCTTCGATCTCTTCATCATCCACGACCAACGGTGACGCATCATCGGGAGTCGGAACGCCTTCGCTAGCCGGTCCTGTTGGACAAGTACGTTGGGCTACAGCAGGCTGATTCTACGTTCTGCGCGTCGGTCACAGGCGTGCGTGGGCAAGCGCGGCTACGGTGCTCTGCGGTGTAGGGGTAGTACTCTTACATTACGAGCCACCCTGTCTAGTGTGGGACAGAGGACACTGTACAGACACAAAGTACCTGCCTTGTATAGCCATTGCCGATTTTCACCTGTTAGTCATTTTCACCTGTTAGTCATTTTCGTCTGTTAGTCATTTTCACCTGTTAGTCATTTTCACCTGTTAGTCATTTTTTATCTGTTAATCTTTTTTATGTGTTAATACGTTATGAGTGCATGTGTGGGTATGTGTGAGGGTGTGGGGCGTTAGTGGGTTGGGGTGGGGGTTAGAGTAAGAGTGGGTAATAAAAGATTTGTTTGTTGTTTATCACTGGCGTTGTGTGGTTTATTTAGAGTGGGTGGGTTTCCTCGAGTGTGAGCACTTACATTGTCCACGGCGCCCTGACTCCGTCAGGCGTGTCGTGACAAAGACCATGTACCAGAGCGGCAAGGCCGCCCAGATAGCAGCGGAAATGCAAAAGTACAACCTTTCCCTGCTAGGCATCAGTGAAGCCAGATGGACGCAGTCTGGCCAGAAAAGGCTGTTAAGTGGGGAGATGATTCTGTATTCAGGTCATGAAGAGGAGAATGCCCCCCATACAGAAGGAGTAGCACTCATGCTGTCACCAGTGGCACAGAGAGCGCTGATGGGCTGGGAACCTCTTGGGCCAAGAATTATAACAGCAGCCTTTAGAACCAAGAAAAAGCTCAAGCTGAACGTCATCCAGTGTTATGCGCCCACCAATGACAGTGACGAGGAAGAGAAACAAGAGTTCTACGACCGACTCCAGAGTGCCGTGGACAAATGTGCGGAGCGAGACATCACCATAGTCATGGGCGATTTTAATGCCAAAATAGGGGAGGACAACACCGGATACGAAGAGGTGATGGGGAGACAGGGACTAGGCTCGGAGATGAGTGTGAACGGGGAGAGGTTTGTAGACTTTTGTGCTCTAAACCGACTTGTCATTGGAGGCAGCATCTTCCCACACAGAAGAATACACAAAGCAACTTGGGTCTCACCTGACCATACAACAGAGAACCAAATAGACCATATCTGCATTAGCAAGAAATTTAGAAGATCCCTTCAAGATGTTCGAGTGAGGAGGGGAGCAGATGTCGCCTCAGACCACCATCTGCTTACCTTAAGAATGAAGCTCAAGCTAAAGAAAAGCCGCACAGAGACAACAAGAAGACAGCGCTATAATGTAGGCCTCCTGAGAGAAACTGGAGTTAGAGAAGAGTTCAAACTGGTGCTGTCCAACCGGTTTCAAGCGCTACAGGAGCTAGTAAATGAAGAGGAGGCGGTCACCACAGAGCAGCAGTGGAAGGCAGTTAGAGAGGCACTGAACTCAACCTGCAAAGACACTGTAGGGTTCAGGAAACACCACCACAAGGACTGGCTGTCGGCACAGACCTTGAAGAAGATAGAAGCGAGGAAGCAGAAGAAAGCAGCGGTCAACAACAGTCGCACGAGAGCAGCCAAAGTAAGGGCACAGGGGGAATACTCGGAAGCCAACCGCGAGGTGAAGAGGAAAAGGGCAGACAAGAGGGCCTACACAGACAGCCTGGCAGCAGAGGCAAAAAAGGCAGCAGGCAGCGGCAACATGAAACAGCTCTACGACATTACCAGAAGATTGTCGGGTAAGTATGGCCATACAGAAAGACCAGTAAAAGACAAAGAAGGCAAGCCTATTGCAGACAGAGCAGACCAACTCGACAGATGGGCCGAGTATTTTGAAGAGTTACTGAACAGACCTCGCCCACCCGACCCCCCCGACATCCAGCCGGCAGAGACCGACCTACCCATCAGCTGTGACAGACCCAGCCGGGAAGAGATCAGAAAAGCAGTGGCATTTTTGAAGAATGGCAAAGCAGCAGGGCCAGATGGCATCCCAGCGGAGTCTCTGAAAGCAGACCTAGAGACAACAGTTGAGATGCTGTACCCACTGTTTGGAAAGATCTGGGAAGAGGAGGTGATGCCAGCTGACTGGAAGGAGGGGTACCTAATCAAGCTTCCCAAGAAAGGCGAAAAAGTGTTCCAACTACAGAGGAATCACCTTGCTGTCAGTACCAGGAAAGGTCTTCAACAGGATCATCCTAGAGAGAATGAAGAGCTCCGTTGACCCCCAGCTGAGAGACCAGCAAGCAGGATTCAGGAAGAACCGATCATGTACAGACCAGATCGCCACTCTCCGCATCATCGTGGAACAGTCTCTGGAGTGGAGCTCCCCGCTGTACGTCAACTTTGTGGATTATGAGAAAGCATTTGACAGCGTGGACCGAGAGACTCTGTGGAAACTCCTACGACACTACGGTGTACCCATAAAGCTCGTCCGCCTGATCAAGAGCAGCTATGATGGCATGACATGTCGCGTGATCCACGAAGGGCAGTTCACCAGAGAGCTCCAGGTCAGAACTGGTGTCAGGCAGGGATGTCTGCTGTCTCCGTTCCTCTTCCTACTGGCCATAGACTGGGTCATGAAGATGACCACAGAGCACAGACGAAGTGGAATACAGTGGACACTGTGGACACAGCTTGACGACCTCGATTTTGCAGACGACTTGGCATTACTGTCCCACACTCATCAACAAATGCAGGACAAGACCACGAGGCTTGCTGACATCTCGTCCCAAGTGGGCCTCACCATTCACAAACAGAAAACAAAGACAATGAGGCTGAACGCAACCAGGGAAGAACCAGTCTTGCTTGCTGGCACCCCGTTGGAGGAGGTGGAGTCCTTCACCTATCTCGGGAGCATCATAGACAAAAAAGGCGGCACTGATGCAGATGTCAGAGCACGAATCGGTAAAGCCAGAGCAGCCTTTCTCCAGTTGAAAATAGTGTGGAGTTCCAGAGAGCTGTCACAACACACCAAAGTCCGGATTTTTAACTCCAATGTAAAAGCAGTTCTCCTATATGGAGCAGAAACTTGGAGATTGACAAAAACCACAGTCAACAGAGTACAGACCTTCATGAACAGTTGCCTTAGAAGAATTTTGAAAATCCACTGGCCAGAGAAGATCAGCAACGTCAGACTCTGGGAGAGAACAGAGCAGATAACAGCAGAGAATGAAATTGGGCGAAGAAGATGGGGATGGATCGGTCACAGTCTGAGAAAGCCAGCTTCCAGTATCACTAGGCAGGCATTGTCATGGAACCCCCAGGGAAAGAGGAAAAGAGGTAGGCCGAGAAACTCCTGGCGTCGAGACCTCCAAGCAGACATCAAGAGACTGGGAACCACCTGGAGTAGAATCGAAGGAGAAGCACAGGACAGGAGTTGCTGGAGGTCTCTCGTCGACGGCCTATACCCGGGTAGGGGTGACAGGCGTAAGTAAGTAAGTAAGTTGTTCGAGAGGACTTCCTAACGACGCTGGTGAGCTGTGCTCACTGTCGGCCGGTCGCCTTCAGCTTCTGGTGCCCTTGGGGTTCGTCCTTGGCCTACCGCATGGGAGGCCTTGTTCTGTGACGGCGGCGCTTTCCTGGTCGACTCGGGTGACTGTCGTCTCTGCGCCTGGCACCGGTCCCGTCGCGGCCTGTCGGAGTCGTTTGGCGCCTTGGTAGGACGGCTTCGGGCTTCACCGCTGACACCGCTCTTCGTTCCTCTCCTTTTCCCAACATGGCGAGGTAAAATCTCGGTCACTGCTTCCGTACGGCGCTCAGGGAGGGTTTGAGCGCCGCACGCCAGCATACGCCGTATCTCCTTCGTTCGTTTTGCGCGTTTCGTTGCCTGCCGGCTGCGGCAGGTTCGATTACTTTCAAATAGATGGTTCTGCTTTGTGTTGCAGTTGGCAAGTCCGCACCTGTATCAGATGTGGACAATTCCAGTGGCCGAGTGATGGACATGAGGTGTGCCTGCCCTGTTCATCCTGTACCTCTTCCCAACCGTGCCTGGTCTGCGCCCCCTGGCGGGAAGAACAATGGACTCAGCTATGGGGTTTCTACCATCGTGAACTGCCGACACCAGCACGTATACAGGGCCATACACCGGTAAGAACCACAGACCCAACTAGTGGGTATTACCTGGTGAGAGGACAGTCTACGCCGCGCCTTCCGCCGCGAGCCCGTCCTCCTGGGCCGGCAGCGAACACAGACCCGACTAGTGCGCGCTGTCCGGTAGCAGAGACTAGAACTGAAGTTTCAGTCAGGCCCGCTTCTTTGAACAATAAAGACACGCCGGTAATCACCACAGACCCGACTAGTGGTGCTTATCAGACGTTAGAACGTTCTCCATCGCGACTTCGGTCGCTAGCTCGTTCTACTACACCGGCAGCAGGCACAGACCCGACTAGTGCACGCTGTCCGGTTCCGCCGATTCTATCGGCGCGAGAGAGAGTACAGTTACAGGCTTCAGTTCCGGTAGCGGTCTCGACTCAGGAGAGGCCCGCTTCCCAGCAGAAGGATTCTCCGCCTCCACGCGTCGACAGAGTTCGGCGTTCAGGTACGGACCGTATCTCACCTCGTTCCAGAGAGCAGAAGCACCGGATGGTCTCCCGCTCTTCTCGCCAACGTTCACAGTCTAGGGACAGGTCACCGCGGCATAGGCATGCCTCCAGATCTTCCCGTACCAGTCGGCCATCGCGGACGGTGTCCGGGGTCGGATCTCCACAAGTGGTTCGTCGGTCCAGACCGCATTCCCCAGTTATGAGACATTCTACTCGGAGAACGCGTCAATCATCTACTCCACCCTCTAGGCCGTCGTCGTCAAGAGTCAGTCGACGTTGCCGCCGCCATTCCCGTTCTAGGAGTCCCCGCTCTCGCCGTAAGCCCTCCCCGCGGGATAGGAGATCGCCTCGACGCTACGCTCACCGTTCTCGGTCTCGGTCTCAAGTAACCTCCCCGGTCCGTTCGTGGCATCACCGCTCCGAGAGATTTTCGCCGGCCAAGGCCTCGGTCACATCCCGGCTCGTCGCGGAGGCTGGGCCCTCACTCGTAGCTCGAACCGGCCCCACACACCTCCCTATGCAATTAGAGGATGACGCGCTCAGCCTTGCTCCCGAGGACTCAGTTTCGGCTTTACTTCGGGACGACAGCCCCGCTCACTCTATCCCGGCGCCCCCTGACGTGGATCAAGATGAGCAGGAACAACATCCGTCAGCAGTGGGACACAGGTTGGAGACTCTGCGTGCCCTGGACGAGGCAGCTCGCATCATCTCGGCGTGCCTACCGCCGGAAGACTGTCCTCCTTCTCCGCCTGCGAAGAAGAAGGCCGCGGCCTATGTAGATGCGGAACTCCATACCAAGACCTTTAAGACGCTTCCTCAACCTCCGGGTTTCAGCAGCCTACGGGACGCATTCTCGGCGCGACTCGCTCAGGGACACTTAGGCGCCGCTGGATTCTTCAATGACTCTAAGTGGCCGGCGGACCTACACATGTTTTTTAGGCAATCTTGGTACGCGGGACATTCTCAGAGCTTTACCTGCGCACTACCCAAACCGGACCCAGCTGCTTGGGCCCTGGCGGCTATTCCGGCACGGACCCCTCTGCTTCCAAAAATCGATCAGACAGGTAATCTCACACACAACACCTTAGCCTCCGCGGGATTTCTTGACCTTCTGACTCAAGCCATGGTTCGTCGCGTAGAGGAGGCTTGGCATCCGTCCCTTACGCCGCTGCTGGGAGATCTGCTCGCTCTAGCCGTCTCTGGTAACCGTGCATCCTACCACACCTGTGTCAACGCTATGGCTGCGGCGGCCAACTGTGACCTTTTGCGTCGGGATTTCCTCCTCCGCTCCTGCCCTCTCCCCAATGACCTGAAGCTTCAACTTCGTCAGGCGCCCCTTGGCGGAGAGCTTCTCTTCGGCCCCACGTGGTTGGCGGTTAAGGAGGCAAATAAGGACACCTGGCCAAGTCGTACAGTGCCTACTCCCTTTCAGCATACCCGCAGGACCCAGGGTCGCCCCCTGCGGGCGACTAGACCCGTTTCCCGGCCTTACACCAGAGGTGGACGTCTTCCCCCCAGGCCCCCTGCCTTCCCCCGTACCTGTCCTACTGCAGGATCCTCTTCGGCTCCCACTTCCAGGACCTGGCCCAAGCCTGCCCGACGCCCCGGGCGGGGCAGGGCTTACTGACGTTCCCCACCTTCGGGCCCCGTCGACCGCGCTGGGACCTCCGGTCGGCGGGAGGCTCGCACGGCACAGCGCCGCCTGGCGGGCGCTGTTTCCGGACGACCCCTGGATTCTTTCGACCATCTCCCTCGGTCTGCGGATCTCGTTTCGGTCCCCGCCCCCACTGCGACGTACTCCGGCGTGGACCTTGGTTCCGACAGACCAGCTCAAGGCAGATGCTCTGCGCAACGAGGTGGCCGCCTTACTTCGAAAAGCAGCGACAGAGGTGGTGACACGACTCGACTCCCTAGCCTTCTACAGCCGGCTGTTTGTAGTTCCCAAGCCAGGCGGCAAGTGGCGTCCTGTGATCGACCTCTCGGCGCTCAACAAGTTTATAGTAGCTCCACGGTTTCGCATGGAGACAGCGCGGGCCCTGCGTGCCTCGGTGCAACCCTTCGACTTTGCAATCAGCCTGGACCTCGCGGATGCGTACCTTCACGTGCCCATGCACCCAGCGTCCAGACGTTATCTACGCTTCGCCTTCGAGGGTGTGGTATACCAGTTCCGCGCACTTCCCTTTGGCCTCAACCTCAGCCCATGGGTCTTCACACGCATCATGGACGCCGTGGTGGCCAAGGCACGACGGACTTCCACGAGCCCCACGTCCAACTACCTGGACGACCTGCTCCTGAAGAATCAGACCCCTGCCGCCTTGGAGGTGGACCGGGATGCCTTGCTTCAGCTCCTCAAGACGCTGGGCTTCATAGTCAACTTCGGCAAGTCCGACCTCGTGCCGTCGCGCCATTTCGTTCACCTAGGCATGGAGTTCTACACCGACCGCAATATCGTCCGGCTGCCCGAACCCCGCATTCAGAAGCTGGCGGATCTAGCTCGGCAGGTATCCCAGAAGTCTTCGATCCCCGCCAGGCAGTGGCTTCAGTTGCTGGGGCTGATGAGCGCTGCAGCAGACCTTATTCCGTTAGGGCGTCTCTACTCCCGGCCGCTACAGTTGCACCTTCTGCTACACTGGCGTCCGTCGACCTCCGACCTAGAGTCTCCGGTTCCGATTCCTTCGTTGCTCCGTCCTCACCTGCTACGCTGGGCGGACCCCCTCTGGCTCGCGACAGGAGTGCCGCTGTTCTCGCCACCGCCCTCCCTCTCCATCTGCGTAGACGCGAGCCTCTCTGGTTGGGGAGCACACCTTCTACCCTCCTTCGAGACGGCCTCCGGCCGTTGGGACCTGGATCTCCGGGACCGACACATCAACTGGTTGGAATTGGAAGCCGTCTGGCAAGCCCTTCGTGTGTGGGAATCTCGCCTGCTTCACCGGGAGCTACTGGTGTTGTCGGACAACTCTACGGTCGTCGCCTACATCCAGAAGCAGGGCGGGACCCGCTCCCCATCTCTCTGCATCCTCCTTTACCAAGTGCTCCGGTGGTGCGAGGATCGGGACATTTCTCTCCGTGTGCGTCACATCCCGGGTCACCTGAATGTGCTGGCCGACTCCCTCTCCTGTCGCGGTCAACTACTGCACACCGAGTGGGCTCTGCGTCCAGACATCTTTCGGATGATCGGAGCTACCTGGGAGTCACCCATGATCGACCTTTTTGCCACGAGATGGAATCGCCAGCTCCCTCTGTTCGTCTCGCCGATTCCAGACCCCTTGGCCTGGGCAGTGGACGCCCTCTCCATCTCCTGGGATGGACTGGTCGCCTACGCCTACCCTCCCACGGTCCTCATCCCCAAGGTTCTTCTCAAGCTGAGAGGCAGCAACACTATCCTGTTTCTGGTGGCTCCGTTTTGTTGGACCAGGTCATGGACGACCGACCTCCTGAATCTGGCTACAGCCCCCCCACTACAGCTACCCACTCCACGAACGATGCTCAAGCAACCTCGGCAGTCTCTGTACCATCCTTGTCCAGAACGTCTCCTCCTCCACGCCTGGAGGTTGTCCGGCAAGCCCTCACCGCTAGAGGCTTCTCAGGTGCGGCAGTGGACGCGATCGCTACAGCCCGCAGAGCCTCGACCAGACGAGTTTACGAGGGCAAGTGGAGAGTTCTCAGCACCTGGTGTGACGACAGACGCCTCTCCCCCACCGAGTTGACAGTCCCTCAGCTGGCGGATTTCTTCCTCTGGCTTTTTCACGACCAGCGTTTAGCTCCCCATCACCATTCGAGGTTACCTGGCCATGATCGCTGATACTTACAGGCATCTGGGACGGCCCGACCCGGGCGCCTGCAAGGACCTCGCCGATCTGATGGGCCATTTCGGTCTGCATCGTCCCGCTCTACGTACACTGTTACCACGTTGGGACCTACCTTGGGTCCTTGCTTGGCTCAACTCGGCCCGCTTTGAGCCTTTACAGCTGGCGAGACTACCGGACGTGACGAGGAAGACCTGCTTTTTGCTCGCCCTCGCCTCAGCCTCCAGAGTCAGTGAGCTGCACGCCCTCTCTACTCGCCCCACCTGTTTACAATTCCGGACGGACGGTTCGGTGCAGCTGCTTCCCGACCCGACCTTCCTAGCCAAGACCAGATCTCCACTCTTGGCACCACAATTGGTCACCATACTACCACTCAGAGAACCACGCTCCAATCGAGAGTCCAGACAGCAGGACCCAGTTCGAGCGTTACGTGTGTACCTGCGCCGGACCAAGCCCCTCCGCAGGGGACGCACCCGCCTTTTTCTTCCTCTGTCCCCAGGTAGACAGGACATCTCAGCCCAGACTATATCCTCCTGGCTTCGGTGGGTGATACGATCCGCCTACCAGGAACTCGCCCCTGATGCAGCAAAGCGCATGAGGATCAGGGCGCACGAGATCAGAGCCATGGCCACGAGCCTTGCATTCGAACGCAACTGTGCGGTCAAGGACATCGTGGCGGCTGTGGGCTGGCGAACAGAGAACACCTTCGCTCGCTTCTACCTGAGGGACCTCTCCGGCCAGCGGCAGAACCTAGCGCTGGTGGGAGACATCGTGGCGGCGCAACACTCCCTCCCGGCGCCCTAGGCGCCGTAAGTATCTTCACTAAAATTAGAGGGAGGTTGCTTGGGGTGGACTTTTCTAGTAGCTTCGATGGCAGGGGTAGGGGCGGTTAGCGGCACCCACCTCCTTTTCGGGATTCTTCCTAGTTGTAATACCATCAGTAATGTGTTTTGAAAAAACAAACGTATTTTTCTTTAAAATAAGTTTTTTTGAAAAATACTTACCGATGGTATTACTCGAAGGTCCCTCCCACCTGCCCCACTCGCCGCTGCTCCGCTAAGAAACTGACTGGTTGTTTGAGCACTGAGCACATGCGTGGTTGAACCGGAAGGGAGGCTACCGGGTTTCCGCCTAACCTATGGCGCCCCTCTCCTGCCATCATGGCCATTATCGTACACAACAATTTTTGGGCTAAAATTAGACTAGCTAAGAAACATTTCCTAGTTGTAATACCATCGGTAAGTATTTTTCAAAAAAACTTATTTTAAAGAAAAATACGTTTTTGAAATCATTGTAAATTTGTGTGTCAAACACCCCCCGAGCCGTCCAAGGACTATGGATACAAAGTGGTTTCAGCAAGAGGCATAGATCCTCATGAGCCCCTGCAACTGCAGGGGCTCATGATGATCTGTGCCTCTTGCAATATTGGAGTTGGGTGGTGTTCATTTTTTTTCTTGACAGTAAATGGATTGATAGTTGCATGTACATTCTAAACTACAGATCTTATTCTTTTCTAATAAAACGGCAAAATAAATTTATTTTTGTGCAATATGTATGCTTTGGCGATTGTTCAGTTTCAGATTGTTTCAGTGAAGTTGACGCAGCAATATAAGTGGACATGTTTTTCTTGCATCTTTCAGCCAAAAGAACTAGCAGCAAAACTGCATGATGACTTGACAAAAGACAAGGTGGCGACTCTGGCCTCAGCAAAAGCATTTGTCAAAATGCTTCGAAGTTTCAGAAATGCAGGCAAATCAACTCTGGCAGAGCTTTTAGGCAGCCCTGACAGCTTTTATATTGTGTAAGTAGTTAAAGTTGTTTTTATTCTAAAAATTGTGCATTAAGTTTTGTTTCTGTGCATAGATATTTGCTGATGATTTAAGGGCAACGGGTTTAGAAGTATTATCAAAATTTTTATTCAGACTAAAAGCTTTCATTCTTAGCTATTGTACACAACAACAAAAAATATGTCTTTCAACTGCGTACGTTTCCTCACCCCATCCATGTCATTCAGCTTGAAGCTACAATTTCTAATGGTCTATGATTTTGGACCTTATGGCTAGAGCGAAATGGTCCAAAAACACAAAAGCGCACACTAATGCCATTTCATGTTCTGATGTCAAGTACAGTAGAGCCTGTCTTGAGCAGCCGCCCTTTTGCAAGGAAAAAATAGTCTTAAAATGACAGATGCTCTCTCAAGAAAAGTTCTGACGGCTGACAGTGCCACAGGCCTTTAACCCATACAGACCTGACGCACTACAGCAGGAGATCCGTCGACCATGATAATTCAAGGGTAGTGCCAGATTAGCTTGGCGCCTGTTGGTGCCAAGCTAATCTGGCACTACCCTTGAATTATCATGGTCGATCCATCTACTGCAACAGGTGCATAGTCGTTAGATGACGCCTCCAAATGTGGGAAATATGTGCGTCAGGCTGAATGAGTTGACCTGTTCAGTGCCCATTGATGGAAACTGTGTCGCGGGGGCTCATGAGGATCTATACCTCTTGCAGTTGGGTGTGTTCAAATTTTCTCGGCACTGAATGGGTCAAAGACCATTTAGCTGGCTATTCAAAACAGGTTCTGCTGTATTAACTGTTTGGATATGCTGAAAACCCTTTTGTAAGTTCTGTGCTGTCAGTTTAAGCTTAAGTTTTATCATTTCATCAGCAAATTTATTTTGGTGCCAGTGTGCATACAGCGACTGTTACTGTTCAAGTGACTGCATGCAAGAGTTGGTTACCCGTATAGATTATTCTGATCTCCAGGCAGCAGCTGATAGACATAGCAACAGCTGCTCAGACCAAACCAGCGCAGCAAGCCCTGATGGATCTGATATCGTTTGAGGACGACTACGCTCTGGAGTACCCAGAGCGGTACCTGTTTGCTGCTGCATACTCCACACACCCATCAGAATCTCTCATCAGGGATTTCATTGTAAGTATTCATTCCCATGCCCCATGTCTCTGTGTTCTGTATCAGTGCTCTTAGTGCAGGATACATGCTGAGGGATTCACACTATAAATCAACCCAAATAAATAATGCAGAGGTGACAGTCTTCAGTCCTAGAGACTGATTCAGCTTTTCTAAATCCCAAAATACTAAATTCAGCTGTTTTGTTCAGATAGAACAGTCCTTCAGTCCTATTTGCAAGAGGCATACATTCTCATGAGCCCCTGCAGCAGCAGGGGCTCATGAGAATCTATGTCTCTTGCTGCCATGGTTCACAAAATTACACCCACCATCATAGATGTCCTATAGACTGTTTTCAGTCATTTAAGATTTTTTGACTGTCAGCCATGATAATGATAAACACGTTTCTCAGCTGTCCCTGTAACTCTGTACATGTCATGTTTACTGTTTACTCTGTAACCAAGGTACTTAGCGAATCAATGAAATTAATTATGGTTATACGCTCCTTTGCTTTGTACAGCGATGGATCTCCTGTAGTTGCTTCACATTGTATCAGAAATGTAGGACAAGGAGCATGTTGCCTGTGAACAACGATATTAACCCATTCAGCCCTAATGCACTGCAACAAGCTTTATAGATCTACCTTCAAGTTACTACGTACAAGGGAGCTGTTAGAATTGCTTGGTGTCTCTACGCATCAAGTAGTTCTGGCACCACCCTTGAACTGTCATAGTCGATCTGTCTCTGGAACAGTCATAATTATAATCTTCCGAGGATGACTACCATTCTCATTATTTCAACCCTGGGGTTCATTCAGTGTGTTAACCCTTTGGCTGTCCTGTGCTTTTTATCAATGGCATTCCTGCAGGAATACCACGATAAAAAGAGCTGTGGACAGCCAAAGGGTTAACCCCATCACTGCTGAGAAAAAAGTAAACACAATCCAACTGCAAGAGACATATATCCTCATGAGCCGCCGCGACTGCGGGGGCTCATGAGGTTCTATGCCTCTTGCTGAGACCAATTTGTATACATGTTCCTTGCATGGTGTTGGCTTTTGGTCATTGAATGAACCTATATTTCAGCAACAAAAATGTACTACTGAGGCAGGGAAGGGGTTAAATTAAGTAAACAACACAATGCCATATACTGTGTATGAATGCTGGATGTGTTGCTAATGAGCAGTGTTTTGCTGTTTATCTTGTTTCAGGGTGTGTTAGGAAAGCCTCTCCCCAGTCAAACATTGCGGGAGTCTCTTCTTCTTGGACTTGCCTCCATGATCAATACATACTGCCACGTCAAGGAACAGTGTCAGGAAAAAGTATGGGTGATCCGTCTTTGGTCTCTCTCTCTCTCTCTATCTCTCTCTTTTTCTATGTGTCTTTGTTTGCATTTGCATCCCTCTGTTTGTATAGCTGTTTGTTTTCTCAAAACCCTTACCGATGGCATTACTATATGGAACATACCCTTTAGCCTACTGATTTCAGCCTAAGCATTTGTTGTGTCCCCTGCACAACTGGGGAGGAGACACCGGGGATCCATGCCTAGGAGCCCCGGGTGGCCTCCCCTTCCCTCCCTATCCGGTCATGTGCTGGGCAGAAGCCCGCCAGTTTTACCCTTAGCTCGACCGTGTTCGGTTGTGTTTCGGCCTTCTGCGATTTGCGATCGTGTATGGTCCTGTTTTGTTCTCGGACTATTAGTGGTTCCTGCCTTGGACTCTTGTACTTTGGCGCCTGCCTATTGTGCTTCGTTTTTGGGATAACCTGTGCTTTGGACTTGCCTTTGTGGCGAGTGCTCGGATGAAGACGGGCCTGCGGTGCGGGGACTTTCAGTGGCCCACGGGTAGGCCTCACGTGCTCCAGCTGTGCTTCCGGATTGCCACGCGAGACCTGTGCCACTTGGAGAGAGGAACGTTGGTCTCTGCTGGGACTTCTTCCGGCAAGAACATCCTTCCCGGCCCAAGCAGCCTCCCCCAGCGCCACCCTCCTCGACGGGACCTTCACCGCGCACCAGTTCGGATGTCGTCGGTTTGTTGGCTCCTCGAGCTCCACTGCGTTCCGTCGTTTGGGCCTCAGGTAAGTTTCTATCCACGCAATCTTTAGGTGCGCTCCCCCCCCCCCCCCCCCCCCCCCCCCCGCCCTCTGCTCTGGGTCTTCCGAGCGGGGCCGGCGAGCTGCGGAGGCGTTCCCCCCCCCCCCCCCCCCCGAGTCTTCCGAGTGGGGCCGGCGAGCCTTACAGTCGTTTACTCCCCCCTCCCCCTTCACATTCTCCCCCCCTCCCCGGCGTGGCTTGGTTACCCTTCCCCCCCCCCCCCCTCCGATCCGTCCGAGCGGGGCCGGCGAGCCCTAGATTTGCTCCCCCCCTTGCTCCCATTCATCTGAGCGGGGCCGGCGAGCCTTACACACGTCACCCCCACCCCACCCCACCCCCCACCCCACCCCCGCTCCGACCCGTCCGAGCGGGGCCAGTGAGACTCGTTCCCTCTCCCACCCCGCAGCTCTGCTGCGTCCGAGCGGGGCCGGTGAGACTCAATTGCACTCCCCCCAACTCCGATCCGTCTGAGTGGGGCCGGCGAGCCCTAGATTCGTCCCCCCCCTCGCTCCGATTCATCCGAGCATGGCCGGCGAGCCTTATACACGCCTCCCCCCACCCCCCCCCCCCACCCCCCCCCCCCCACCCCCCACCCCACCCCCCGCTCCGATTCATCCAAGCAGGGCCAGCGAGACGGTCACTTGCCCCTGCGTGCGAGCGGGGCCGGCGAGACTCATTTGCACTCCCCCCTCGCTCCGATCTGTCCGAGCAGGGCCTAGATTGGCCCCCCCTGCTCCGATCCATCCTAGCGGGGCTGGCGAGCCCTAGATTCGCTCCCCCCTCGCTCTGATTCATCTGAGCAGGGCCGGTGAGCCTTATACATGTCCCCCCCCCCCCCCCCCCCCGCCCCCCCGCTCCGAATTGTATGAGCGGGGCCGGCGAGACTCAGTCACTTCCCCACCCCCACCCCCGCTCCGCTGCGTCCGAGCGGGCCGGCGAGACTTCATTGCGCTCCCCTCCCCCCCTCCCCCCCCCCCCCCCCCCCCCCCCCCCCCCCCCGTTTCGATCTGTGCGAGCGGGGCCAGCGAGCCCTAGATTCGCTCCCCGCTCCCCCCTCGCTCCGATTCGTCTGAGTGGGTCCAGCAAGCCTTACACTTCCCCCTTCCCCCCCCCCCCCCCCCCCGCTCCAATTCACCTGAGCGGGGCCGACGAGACTCGGTCACTCCCTCCCCCCACCCCTGCTCCACTGCGTTCGAGCAGGGCCGGCAAGACTCTGTTGCGCTCTCCTCCCAAGCGCCGTTCCTTCCGTGTGCGGCCGGCGAGCTTTAGCCCCGTTCCTCCCCCCCCCCCCCCCCACTCCAATTCATCTGAGAGGGACCGGCAAGCCGTCGATTTGCTGCCCCCCCCCCCTCCCCCGCTCCTTTCCTTCCGAGCGCAGGGTGCAGCGCCTGCAGTCCCCCCATCGACCACTCGTCCCAGAGTGCCCAGCTCCATCTCCCCGCTCCTCGGGGAGGGGCTGGCTTTCGGAGCCCTTCCGCTCCTCTAGCTTGCATCGTTGTGCTCGGCGGTCCGTCTTTCGGTTCCCAGTCCGTTCGCTCCCTGGACGAGGCGGCCCGTTTGTTCTCCTCCTTCCTCCCTTTGGGCTTCTGCCCTCCATCCCCCCTCCCCCCCTTCAAGAGGAAGGCTTCCACGATGGTGGACGCTCAGAGGCAGAGGCAGGCCAAGCGTCGGTAATCTCTCCCGCAGCTGTCCCGCTGCCGGGAGCTTGCGGAGGCGTTTTTGGCTCAGCTCCGCCAGGAAACTTTGGGGACAACAGCTTCTTTGCCGGTGGCCCGCGGGTATCGACATGAGCTTCCGCCAAGAGTGGTTCACCGATCATTCCGGTTAACGGTTCAGGTCCGATGGCTCGGTGCAGCTCCTCGCCGACCCGTCCTTTCGGGCCAGGTGATTACCATCCATCTGCTCAGAGGTACGGATCAATCCCGCGGGTCTCGACAGTAGGACCCGGTCTGGGCGCTGAGGATTTACCTGCGTCGCGCACGGCCGCGCTGCATAGGGCGCTCCCGCCTCTTCCTGCCGCTAATGCCGGGCAGGCCTGGTATCTCAGCGCAGATGCTTTCGTCCTGGCTGTGGTGGGTCATTCGGTCGGCATACAAGACCTCTCCCCTGATGGAGAGACGGGGCTGCGTATCAGGGCGCACAAAGTGTGAGCAGTAGCCACCAGCGTGGTATTTGACTGCAACTGCTCAGTGAAAGACATTGTGGCGGCGGTAGGCTGGTGGGCCGACTCCACCTTCGCCTGCTTCTACATCCGCGACATATACGGCCAGCGTGACTCCCTGGCCCTGGTGGGGGACATCTCCGCGGCCCAGCACTCCCTCCTCGCGCCGGAGGTGTCTTAGGTCACTCTTAGCTGAAATCGTCGTGAGTTCTCCGCTTGGGGCCTTCGGGGTTTATAACTCGCAGGGTGGTAGGGGGCGGCACCCTCCACCTCTGCTATTCTACCATATAATAATGCCTTCGGTAAGGGTTTTGAGAAAACAAATGAATTTTTCTGTAAAATGTATTTTTTCGAAAAATACTTACCGATGGCATTACTCGGAGGTCCCTCCTGCCTTCCCCGCTTGCCGCCTGTCGGCTAAGATTAAAACTGGCGGGCTTCCGCCCAGACGTGACCGGATAGGGAAGGAAGGGAGGCATGGATCCCCGGTGTCTTCTCCCCATTTGTGCAGGGGACACAACAAATGCTTAGGCTGAAATCAGTAGGCTAAATGGTATCTTCCATATAGTAATGCCATCGGTAAGTATTTTTCGAAAAAATACATTTTAAAGAAAAATGAAGAATTTTTCTTTAAAATGAATTTTTTCGAAAAAATACTTACCGATGGTACTACTGATAGGAAACGTTACCTAGCTAGCCTAATTTTAGCTAAAATTTGGTTGTATCCGTATAAGGGAGTGTTGGCAGGTGAGGGGCACCATAATCCAGGCAGTAACCCGAGTAGCCTCCCTTCCGTCCCATCCGGGTACGAGCTCACCCGATATTCCTCAGTTTAGTTTCTTAGCGAACTGGCGGCAAGCAGGGCAGGTGGGAGGGACCTTCGAGTAATACCATCGGTAAGTATTTTCCGAAAAAATTCATTTAAAAGAAAAATTTATTACACATTATCGATGGTATTACTGATAGGAAGAATCCCGAAGAGGAGGTGGGTGCCGCTATAGCGCCCCTAACCAAAACACTGGCACTCAGACCCATCCTCCCAAAGCAAACTCCCGATAATTTTAGCTAAGATACCTATGGCGCCGGGAGGGAGTGTTGCGCCACTGCGATGTCTCCCACCAGCAAAAGGTTCTGCCGCTGGGTGGAGAGGTCCCTTAGGTAGAAACGGGCGAAGTTAGTCTCAGCTCGCCATCCCACTTACTTACTTACTTACGCCTGTCACCCCTACCCGGGTATAGGCCGTCGACGAGAGACCTCCAGCAACTCCTGTCCTGTGCTTCTCCTTCGATTCTACTCCAGGTGGTTCCCAGTCTCTTGATGTCTGCTTGGAGGTCTCGACGCCAGGAGTTTCTCAGCCTACCTCTTTTCCTCTTTCCCTGGGGGTTCCATGACAATGCCTGCCTAGTGATACTGGAAGCTGGCTTTCTCAGACTGTGACCGATCCATCCCCATCTTCTTCGCCCAATTTCATTCTCTGCTGTTATCTGCTCTGTTCTCTCCCAGAGTCTGACGTTGCTGATCTTCTCTGGCCAGTGGATTTTCAAAATTCTTCTAAGGCAACTGTTCATGAAGGTCTGTACTCTGTTGACTGTGGTTTTTGTCAATCTCCATGTCTCTGCTCCATATAGGAGAACTGCTTTTACATTGGAGTTAAAAATCCGGACTTTGGTGTGTTGTGACAGCTCTCTGGAACTCCACACTTTTTTCAACTGGAGAAAGGCTGCTCTGGCTTTACCGATTCGTGCTCTGACATCTGCATCAGTGCCGCCTTTTTTGTCTATGATGCTCCCGAGATAGGTGAAGGACTCCACCTCCTCCAACGGGGTGCCAGCAAGCAAGACTGGTTCATCCCTGGTTGCGTTCAGCCTCATTGTCTTTGTTTTCTGTTTGTGAATGGTGAGGCCCACTTGGGACGAGATGTCAGCAAGCCTCGTGGTCTTGTCCTGCATTTGTTGATGAGTGTGGGACAGTAATGCCAAGTCGTCTGCAAAATCGAGGTCGTCAAGCTGTGTCCACAGTGTCCACTGTATTCCACTTCGTCTGTGCTCTGTGGTCATCTTCATGACCCAATCTATGGCCAGTAGGAAGAGGAACGGAGACAGCAGACACCCCTGCCTGACACCAGTTCTGACCTGGAGCTCTCTGGTGAACTGCCCTTCGTGGATCACGCGACATGTCATGCCATCATAGCTGCTCTTGATCAGGCGGACGAGCTTTGTGGGTACACCGTAGTGTCATAGGAGTTTCCACAGAGTCTCTCGGTCCACGCTGTCAAATGCTTTCTCATAATCCACAAAGTTGACGTACAGCGGGGAGCTCCACTCCAGAGACTGTTCCACGATGATGCGGAGAGTGGCGATCTGGTCTGTACATGATCGGTTCTTCCTGAATCCTGCTTGCTGGTCTCTCAGCTGGGGGTCAACGGAGCTCTTCATTCTCTCTAGGATGATCCTGTTGAAGACCTTTCCTGGTACTGACAGCAAGGTGATTCCTCTGTAGTTGGAACACTTGCTGAGGTCACCTTTCTTGGGAAGCTTGATTAGGTACCCCTCCTTCCAGTCAGCTGGCATCACCTCCTCTTCCCAGATCTTTCCAAACAGTGGGTACAGCATCTCAACTATTGTCTCTAGATCTGCTTTCAGAGACTCCGCTGGGATGCCATCTGGCCCTGCTGCTTTGCCATTCTTCAAAAATGCCACTGCTTTTCTGATCTCTTCCCGGTTGGGTCTGTCACAGCTGATGGGTAGGTCGGTCTCTGCCGGCTGGATGTCGGGGGGGTCGGGTGGGCTAGGTCTGTTCAGTAACTCTTCAAAATACTCGGCCCATCTGTCGAGTTGGTCTGCTCTGTCTGCAATAGGCTTGCCTTCTTTGTCTTTTACTGGTCTTTCTGTATGGCCATACTTACCCGACAATCTTCTGGTAATGTCGTAGAGCTGTTTCATGTTGCCGCTGCCTGCTGCCTTTTCTGCCTCTGCTGCCAGGCTGTCTGTGTAGGCCCTCTTGTCTGCCCTGATACTCCTCTTCACCTCGCGGTTGGCTTCCGAGTATTCCCCCTGTGCCCTTACTTTGGCTGCTCTCGTGCGACTGTTGTTGACCGCTGCTTTCTTCTGCTTCCTCGCTTCTATCTTCTTCAAGGTCTGTGCCGACAGCCAGTCCTTGTGGTGGTGTTTCCTGAACCCTACAGTGTCTTTGCAGGTTGAGTTCAGCGCCTCTCTAACTGCCTTCCACTGCTGCTCTGTGGTGACCGCCTCCTCTTCATTTACTAGCTCCTGTAGCGCTTGAAACCGGTTGGACAGCACCAGTTTGAACTCTTCTCTAACTCCAGTTTCTCTCAGGAGGCCTACATTATAGCGCTGTCTTCTTGTTGTCTCTGTGCGGCTTTTCTTTAGCTTGAGCTTCATTCTTAAGGTAAGCAGATGGTGGTCTGAGGCGACATGTGCTCCCCTCCTCACTCGAACATCTTGAAGGGATCTTCTAAATTTCTTGCTAATGCAGATATGGTCTATTTGGTTCTCTGTTGTATGGTCAGGTGAGACCCAAGTTGCTTTGTGTATTCTTCTGTGTGGGAAGATGCTGCCTCCAATGACAAGTCGGTTTAGAGCACAAAAGTCTACAAACCTCTCCCCGTTCTCACTCATCTCCGAGCCTAGTCCCTGTCTCCCCATCACCTCTTCGTATCCGGTGTTGTCCTCCCCTATTTTGGCATTAAAATCGCCCATGACGATGGTGATGTCTCGTTCCGCACATTTGTCCAAGGCACTCTGGAGTCGGTCGTAGAACTCTTGTTTCTCTTCCTCGTCACTGTCATTGGTGGGCGCATAACACTGGATGACGTTCAGCTTGAGCTTTTTCTTGGTTCTAAAGGCTGCTGTTATAATTCTTGGCCCAAGAGGTTCCCAGCCCATCAGCGCTCTCTGTGTCACTGGTGACAGCATGAGTGCTACTCCTTCTGTATGGGGGGCATTCTCCTCTTCATGACCTGAATACAGAACCATCTCCCCACTTAACAGCCTTTTCTGGCCAGACTGCGTCCATCTGGCTTCACTGATGCTTAGCAGGGAAAGGTTGTACTTTTGCATTTCCGCTGCTATCTGGGCGGCCTTGCCGCTCTGGTACATGGTCTTGACATTCCATGTGCCCATGGTTGTATCCCTGGATAGAGAGAGGCGGCTCGGTCCTGTGGCTTCCGAAGACTTCCGGCTTTCACCACAGGACGTCATAAGTCTTCTAGTAGAAGAACCTTCCTCCTCCAGGAAAGGAATTACTGTTAGTCTTTTCGTCGGCGTTTTTGTAGCTATTTCCTTTTTTGCAGGGTGGGGAAGCTACCCCCACGCCCAACCCCCTTACTAGGAGGACCAGGGGTTTTCTGTCGGGGTCACCTTCCCTTAGACCATGTTGGTTCACGGCACCTTATTTCATTTGGTGCACCCCTCTCACGAGGGACCCCCTATCCACCACCCAGGGGACGCGCCTCAACGCCGTATGGTCCCAGCGCGAGGTCGCCATCCCACGGCCGCCACAATGTCCTTGACAGCGCAGTTGCGGTCGAATGCGAGACTTGCGGCCATGGCTCTGATCTCGTGCACCCTGATGTTCATACGATTGGCTGCATCAGGGGCGAGATCCTGGTAGGCAGAGCGAATCACCCATCGGAGCCAGGAGGAGATGGTCTGGGCTGAGATGTCACGTCTATCTGGGGACAGAGGGAGAAACAGGCTGGTGCTTCCTCTGCTCAGAGGCTCAGTCCGGCGCAGGTACACACATAAGGCTCTCGCTGGGTCCTGTTGTCTGGTCTCCTGGGTGGAGTCTGTCACTCGTAAAGGGCGAATAGTCATCATCTGTGGGGCAGCCAAAGGCGACCGCATCTTGGCCGGAAAGGCCAGTTCAGATAGCAGTTGCACGGAGCCATCCGTCCAGGACTGCAAGCAATCTGGGCGTGTCGACAGTGCGTGAAGTTCACTGACCCTGGAAGCCGTGGCTAAGGGCCAACAGGAAGCACGTCTTTCGCGTCACGTCCGGCATGCGCGCCAACGGAAGAGGTTCAAAACGGTCTGAGTTGAGCCATGTAAGCACCCATGGTAGATCCCATCTCGGTACCAGCGAACGCAGTGCCGGGCGTTGCAGACCGAAGTGGGCCATCAGATCGGCAAGGTCTTTGCAGCTACCAGGGTCGGGCCGGCCCAAGTGCCGGTAGGTGTCGGCAATCATGGCGAGGTAGCCCCGAATGGTAATTGGAGCCAGTCCCTGGTCGTTGAATAGCCAGAGGAAGAACTTCGCCAGCTGGGGAATCATCAAGTCTGTGGGGAAGAGAAGGTTGTCACCACACCAGTCACACAGCACTCGCCATCTTCCCTCGTAAACTCGTCTGGTTGAGGGTCTGTGGGCTGCATCGATAGCATCCACTGCCGCACTAGAGAAGCCTCTGCTGGAGAGGGCTTGCCACACAATCTCCAGGCGTGGAGGAGGAGATGTTCTGGGCACAGATAGTACAGCGGCTGTCGCGGTTGCTTGAGCATCGTGCGTGGAGTGGGGAGCTGCAGAGGAGGGCACATGGCGAGGTTCAATAGGTCTGTGGTCCACGACTTGGTCCAGCAGAAGGGGGCCACCAGGAACAGGACCATGTTGCAGCCGCGGAGTTTGAGGAGGACTTTGGGCTCCAGCACCGACGGAGGAAAAGCGTAGGCGACGAGTCCGTCCCAGCATATGGATAGCGCGTTGACTGCCCAAGGTAGCGGGTCTGGAACTGGCGAGACGAACAGCAGTAGCTGGCAGTTCCACCTCGTCGCGAAGAGGTCGATCATGGGAGCCTCCCACCTGGTCCAGATCATTCTGAAGATGTCCGGACGGAGCGTCCACTCGGTGTAGAGTAACTGGCCGCGGCGCGAAGAGGGTCGGCTAGAACATTTAGATGTCCTGGGATGTGTCTCGCACAAAGAGCGATGCCCCGATCCTCGCACCAGCAAAACACCTGGTAGAGAAGGATGCACAGCACGGGAGAGCATGTTCCGCCCTGCTTCTGTTTGTAGGCGACGACGGTGGAGTTGTCGGACAAGACGAGGAGCTCTTGGCACCGGAGTTGAGAGTCCCACGTCATAAGGGCCTGCCACACTGCCTTCAGCTCTAACCAGCTGATGTGTCGCGTCAACACAGAGGGACAACCCTGGAGGTGGCGAGTAAAGTGGGACTCCCGTAGCGAGCCAGGCGGGGTCCCCCCAGCGCAGGAGGTGAGGATGTAGCATCGGGGGCTCCGGGATCAGGGAGTCGATGTCGTCTTTCGAGTGTCGCCAGTGTGATAGCAGGTGCAGCTGCAGCAGGCGGCAGTAGAGGCGTCCTAGGGGAAGGAGATCCGCTGCAGCGCTCATCAGGTCCAGGAGTTGTAACCACCACCGGGCAGTGACGATGTTCTCTTGAGCTACTTGCCGCGCCAGATTCCCCAACTTCTGGATACGCGCCTCCGGGAGCCACACTTCGATGAGGTCGGTTGGAAACTCCATCTCCAGGAGTATGAAGCGGCGAGAGGGCAGACTTGTCTGCGTTGACGAGGAACCCGAGTGTGCCGAGCAGAGCGAGGAGCGCATCCCGGTCCTTCTCCAAGGCGGAGTCTGCTTGGTTCCTCAGGAGAAGATCGTTGGGGTAGTTTGACGTGGCCCTGGCTACAATGGCGTCCACATGATCCGGGTGAACACCCACGGGCTGAGGTTGAGGCCAAAAGGAAGCGCGCGGAACTGGTAGACTACAGCGGCGAAGGTAGTGTCTGGCCGCAGGATGCATGGGAACATGGAGATACTCATCCGACAAATCAAGACTGACAGCAAATCCATGGGCTGTACTGCAGCGCGAAGGGCTCGAGCGGTCTCCATGCGGAAGGATGGAGCGACTATGAACTTGTTCAGGGCGGAGAGGTCGATGACTGGGCGCCACTTGCCCCCCTGCTTGGGAACCACGGATAGGCGGCTGTAGACGGCTGGAGAGTCATGTCGCGTCACCACCTCTGTGGCGTTCTTCCGTAGTAGAGCGGCGACCTCGTTGCGAAGCGTGTCGGCCCTGAGCTGATCTGAAGGCACCGCAGTCCAGACGGTTTACAGGATCCACGGGTCATCAGAAAACAGCGATCTCCAAGCGTCGCTGTGGCGTGCGAACCTCTCTGGGTAGGGAGCGTCCAGGGTCAACCAAAACCGGAGTCCGGGGGGGGGGGGGGGGGGGGGGGGGGGAGACCACGACGTGAAGGGACGAGAGGAGGGTCTGGCGGGCTGCCTGAAGAGGTTCGGAGCGACGCGGCTGGGCCACAAGTCCTTGTTAGCCTCCTTGACAGTCTGCCAGGTGGGACCGAAAGGGAGTTCTCCACCAAGAGGAGCCCAGCGAAGCTGATTCTTCAACTCGGTCGACCTCGAGCAAGCGGGAGTAACAGGGGCGTCCAACTCCTCTGAATGACCGGTGATCACCGGTGCGGCGGTGACCTGACGAGAAGCGGAAACAGTGCTGGGAGGGGATTGTCTTCCACTGTGGCAATGCCGCGAGCGGAGAAGCGCCGGGGAATCCCGCGGGGTCCTGTGTGAAGAGGCCGAACTGCTAGGGGCAGACCGGCGATCCAGAGGGTAGCGGCTGCGACGTGGTGTACGGAAAGGTCTCGAACGGGTGTCTCGGTGCGTACTGCATCTCATTGTTAGCACGGGCCATGGGGGTAAAACTTACCTTGTCTCCCATCGTCCGAACAAAGACCTAGGGAGACGGCTGTCCCGCGAAGTATGGAAGGAAGAGCGCAGACTTGGTGGCCGGGCCCGCGAACTTGAACGGCAATGAAGAGTCATAGTCGAGCCGGTCTTCCCATCGCGTAGCGTCCCATCGGTACTGGTATGTCGTTGTATGCTCCTCTCGTGTCTCTTGTCTCTGTGTAACGAGCGAGCGCTACTGGAGTCAGAAGAACTGTCCGAGCGTGGCCGAGGGTGGGAGTTGGGGTCCCGTCATGGCGTGGACTCTCGCCTCTCAACGATCGGGGCGTCACTGACCTGGGATCGTGACGTGGAACGCGTAGCAGTCCTATGGTGCTTATGGTCCGTGGATGCAGCAGGCTCGTGCCAGTCTATCTTGTGTCGGGAGCTGGCGCCAACCCGTGTAGGGAGCTTGTCTGGCCGAGGATGCTCATCACTGACCTGTGATCAAGAAGCCGAGCGTTCGTCTCTAGGGGCGAGATCCAGTCACGCGTGCGCTTCGTGTCTCTCTTCCCGAAGCACCTAGCGTGACACCTTCTTCCTGTTCAGTCTGCGTTCCGCCGTCTGGTCCGGTGCTAAGATCGTTTAAGAGTTTGTGCCAACGTCTGCCCGGAAGTAGTAGGATTGGTCCGATTCATCATGGTCATGGGTGACTTAAGAGCCCCATCCGTGGTATTCTGCATGGTAGTAGTTGTACTGTTCCAATTCGTCACGGTCATAGGTAACTTAGTAGCCCCATCCGTGGTATTCTGCGCATTAGTCGTTATACTGGTCCGATTCATCACAGTCATTGAAAATTCACTGGCCCATCCGTGGTATTCTGTGTGGTAGTAGCTGTACTGGCCCCAGTCGTCATGGTCATGGGTAACTTAGTAGCTCCATCCGTGGTATTCTGCGCATTAGTCGCTCTACTGGTCCGATTCATCACGGTCATGGGAAATTTACTGGGCCCATCCGTGGTACACAGAGCGGGAACTGATGGCCGCTCTCGGGTAGGTGTCAGGCGTTAATGGCGGTAGAATCCCCACAGCCGGGAACATCTCTCTTCCAGCCAGGGGCTCACAGCCAGAACAGGGCAGGCAGACTGCATGCTCGTCACAGGGCCTCTGAAAATCGCCACAATGCGTGCAGGTACGAACCTGGTAACTGTAACATAGAGGCCATAATGAAGAACGAGTGAGCGTGGCCACCGAGGCCGCGCACCAATAATTACGCGCGCGAGGGTGAGAACGAACTCAATCAAGTGCACAGAGCGTGCCGACGCCCGGCGCTCTTCCCTTCCCTTGAGCGCCGGTCGAGGGCAGTAACCGAGATTTTACCTGGCCATAACGGTGCGAGAAGCAAACCCACGCCGGTCGAAGTGACGTCCTGAGGCGCCACGGGACTCGCAGTCACCACCCCAATCCAAGCCGTCCACAGGCACGCTAAGTCCAAGTCACGCCGCACAGTTCAAAGTTCAAAACAGCACAAGGCACAATCCAAGTGAGCTCCAAGCTAGCACAATCCAAGTGAAATCCAAGCTAGTACAACCGGCGCAGCCAAGTCCCAACGAGGAAGCACCGTTCAGTAAGCCACGAAGACGACCGGTCACCACACAGTAAGATCCGGAGCGATGTACGAACACAACCGTCTACAGGCTAGCTAAGAACTAAACTGAGGAATATCGGGTGAGCTCGTACCCGGATGGGGCGGAAGGGAGGCTACTCGGGTTACTGCCTGGACTATGGCGCCCCTCACCTGCCAACACTCCCTTATACGGACACAACCAAATTTTGGCTAAAATTAGGCTAGCTAGGTAACGTTTCCTATCAGTAATACCATCGGTAATGTGTTTTGAGGAAACAAATTCATTTTTGTTACTAGTATTTTCTTCATATATTTCAATTTGTTTAGAGGCAGATTGACCCGTCTGCCTATAGGGAGAAATATCAAGGGGAAACAAAAATCCTCTAGACACATGTACATGTATGCCGATAATTTGAGTTTTATGAGGTTGCAGAAGTGTAATCGCACTGTGAAATGCCATTGATTTGTAACACTGAATTAGGCGGTCACATCCATTAACTTTTTGTTCAACCCTTTGCGTGTCGGTAGCAGTTTTTGTCGTGATGATTCCTACAGAAATCATCATGACAAAAACCACTACCCACATGCAAAGGGTTAATATGTGACAAGATTTTCTGTGTGTATGCGTTTTCATGAACATTCAAACTTTTTCTTTTTCCACAGGTTGTAAAGGAAGTACAAAAACTACTTGTCGATGGTCTTAAAAAGTGCGGAGAACAGACATGCCGACAGATGTTTCTGCGAGCGCTTGGCAACGCAGGTCTTCCAGAAACTGTCTCTGCCATTTTGCCACACACAGAAACCCCAAGTGCACCTATGTTGTCTGGCACTGCTATAGAAGCTCTTCGCAGAATACACAAGCAGTTTATCAGTGATGATGTAAGTAACTAGACATTGTTTTGTGTGTGGGCATGCTGGAATCCAAGGCTTTTTTTTAGCTCAAATGTCTTTTTCAATTAACATTTTTGAAATTTCTATTTTTGGTTTTTAAATTTCAGTTTAGAGGTTGAAACTTATGCTTTGCAGTCTATCAATTATGGTTAATATGATAGTTAATTTCATTTTCCAACAGAGCAGATTTTTTTTAATATGCTAACTTCACTTATATTTATAACATCAGCTATAACAAGAGTCAAATGTACAATATAGCAATGCTGTTTCAGAGTTCCGAACCGCATGTTTTCATTCAAATTATTTTACTTAAATATTATAGCTATGGATGTAACAAGAAAAATGTGGTCCTCTGGCATTGTGTTATATACTGTCAAGCAAAAGAAATGTGACATGTTTTTAAACATCGGAAACACTGGTGTGTTTCTGATGATTCCAAAAATGTCGCATTTCTTTTGCTCGTCATTATATTAGTTCACAGTGCCTCCATTACATTTCAGTAGACACAGACTGTACTTCCATAAATACATGTATAACTAAATTCTGTTGTTTCAGCTTATCTTCAGTGTTACTTTTGCTGTTCCTCTCAGGTGAAGCAAGCAATGCTGAGAATCTTCCACCAGAGCAGAGCACAGTATGACAGCAGCGTGCGAGCGGCCGCCCTCAGCGTGCTTCTGCACAACCAGCCTTCTCCACAGGTTCTGAAGGACATTTTTCTGGCTGCGCTGGATCAAAGCAACTTTGAATTCTCCACATTTGTTATCAACTTCGTCTTTGATGCTGCCATTACAGATTTGTCTGTCAGGTAGGTACCTAATGCGCAAAATGGCCTTTGCACACTGGGTAGTACCTTCTTTGTAGATACACTGCAGTATGAGGTAAAATGATCATGATAGTGCAATGGGTGGTGCCAGAATAGCTTGGTGCCTCTCAGGAGACTGACTGAGCATGATAGTCCAAGAGTGGTGTCAAAATCGTTTGGTGCCTATTGGCACCAAGCTATTTTGGCACCACTTTTGAACTATTCTTGTCAGTAAGCCTCCCAAACTAGTGTGTATAGTCTTCACATGGCAGCTGCCAGTTGTTTCCTCAAAAACATTACCGATGATGTTACTATTAGGAAACGTACACTTAGCTTACCATTTCAGCCAAAATTCTGTTGTGTACCTACACGACAAGGGAGGCGACCTAAGGGCGCAGTAGCCAGGTACCCTGAGTAGCCTCCCGTACCTCCCTATCCGGTTGCGTGCCCAGTGGTGTCACGCCAGTCTGTTCGCTTAGGTTACTGCGAACGGTTGTGTTCTATCCTACTGGACGTATTCGGCTGTGTACGGTTTTTACCGTGGTTTACCGTGCCTGCCTTGGATTACCTTCATTCTCTAAGGATTTTCGTGTGGGCGCTGGTGCTTCTGTTGGATTATCGTGGTGCTTCCATTGGATTTTGGTGGTACTTTTTTTGGATTTGGGAGGTGCTGGGCCATTCTCCGCTGCGCCCGAGGGGCCTGCAACCTTCAGCCACGTGTGACGGCTGGCAGCTGAGTGGTTTCCCTCCCAGAGCCCTACGTGCTTGCGTCCGGGGTGTTATCCCACTACTACGACTACGGCTTCCACGTAACAGTACCCTATGGCCTTCGAACAGGTTCCCCGCCGGTCTCTCTTGCCATGGCAAGGTAAGGCCTCAGCTCTTGCCCTCGACCGGCACTCGGTGCGCCGTGCGGTGGCACGGGCCGTGGAATTGGCTATTTATACGGGGGTCGCCTTCACATTTGATAATGAGCGTTCCAGTAGGCAGGCCTGGATTTGTCGAAACACTGTCAAAAGCATCATTCACAACTGAGCATGAGCACATGTCGCACCTGACCAAGTTGAGGTGCTCTGTTTGGAAAAGGGCTACTGGGATGCTCATAGGAGTTGGTTATGTTATGATTTGCATGTGCACTCCTTTTGCGTGGCCTCGCAGAGCCATGCTCGCTCGCCTTCACTTTGGCTATGTGTTCCAGTTACCCAGTACGCAACCTGCACGCTCGGTGGGGACTTGCAATGCCCGAGGCCTCCTGGGTGGTAGAGATCGGCGCGAATGCACTACGCCGAACTGAGACCGGCCACCCGCTACCGTACCCCCCTGCCGCCATCGCAGATGAGACGAGGCGCATCCGCTCTGATGATGGGGGACTGACTACCCGGGCCCCGACACATGCTGCAGGTCCCCAGACTATGACCTATTGTGCGCCGAGCCTGGCCCACAGCGAACTTGCTTACCCCGCCTCACGGCCCGAGTTTCTCGGGCTCCGACGCGGCTATGGGATAGCGGTCCACCTACCCCTCGGACGCGTCTACTGGTTCCTGGCGTGTCTGCTCCCCTGACCTTGGCCTCCCAGCCTGAGTTCTCTCGGGCTCTACGCGGATACTGGATAGCAGTCCGCCAGCTCCTAGGACAGGACTACTGGACCCTGGTGCGCCCGCTCCCCTGAGCTTGACCCACAAAGCGCGCTTGCTCACCCTGCCTCCCGGCCCGAGTACTCTCAGGCTCCGATGTGGCTACTGTGTGGCTGCCCGCCAACCCCTAGGATGGGCCTACTGGACTCTGGGGCATCCTCTCCACTGAGCTTGGCCCAGCGAGCTTGCTCGCCCTGCCTCCCGGCCCGAGTTCTCTTGGGCTCCGACACGACTACCAGACATCGGCCCGGCATCCTCGCGGAACCAGGTCAACACCGACGTTCGTTCCCCTCCACGGTTAGTAACAAGTGCCCCCGCAGGATGAGTCTACTGGACAGGACCTGGGCCTGGCCCACAGCGAGCATGCTCGCACCGCCTCCTGGCCTGAATTTCTCGGGCTCCGACGTGGCTTAGCGGAATTGGCACCCCCCGGCCCGCTCCTCAGAACCAGTCTGGCGGATACGTCGTTCGTCCCACTTCATGTTGAGTGGCGCGCGCCACCTGCCGGACAAGACTGCTGGACCTTTGTGCATCTGACCCTCGGAGCCCGACCCACAACGAACTTGTTCGTCCCGCCTCCTGGCCCGAGTTTCTCGGGCTCCAACGCAGTTGCTCGGGTATGGTCCCACAGCGATTCCGTTCGTCCCCGCTCCACGCGTAGTGACAAGCGCCACCAGCCGGACATAGCTACTGGACCTTGTGCACCCCCTCTTCAGAGCTGGGCCCACAGCAAGCTTCACCCGGCCTTGTGGCCCGAACTGCTCCGGACCTTGACGCGGCTTCTCGCTTCAGCCACCGCTTCTCGGTACTAGCCCAGCGGCTACATTGCCCTGGCACGACATAGATCGGCTCACTCTGTGGTGTGTGACGGCACCCCCGACTGTGTACGCCTACTGGATCTGGTGTGCCCGCTCCTCGGCGCCCAGCCCACGGCGAGCTGTTCACCCCTCCTGGCGCCCCGACTGGCCTCATGCTTAGTCACAGTTACTCGGACGGATCGCGCTAGGATTCCGGGATATCCCCCGTCACCCTCCCATGCGCGCACCCTCGGGACCGGACCTCTCGCTCGTAGGCGCCTACGGCTCAGCCCACGGGACCCAGATCTCCGACGTGTCGCCCGACGCTCTTCCGGCCCGGCACCTCCTCCTTCTTGCACCTGGCTACTTCGCGTTCCTCGAGGGCCCGACCGACCCTGCACTCACCCCGGTGTGCGTCTCCCACCCATGTCTCTTGACACCGACGAGCCCCCAGCTGTTGGCCAGATGACTCCATCGTGGTTCTCCTCATGATGACAGTCGACCTCGTCGCTGGTGGCCCCTGGCCCTCGAATCGAGACTCCCAGTTCCTCTACACGACGGCGCGGCTATCGCTTCCTGGCGTTCCCACAGGACTGCCCTCCGCCCCCCCCCTCCCTGTTCCCCCCTCCCCCGTCTCCCCCTCCCCTCCCCCGCTCAGAGGAAGGCGTCAACCCGGATAGTTGTCTCCGGGCGGTCCCAGTCCCTTCCACGGCCCTGGTTCCCTGGACCTTGACAAGGCATTCCGCACTCCGGCAGCAGAGCTCCTGAGCAAAACTGGCTTCTTCTCCGACTCCTCCGGCCTGGCAGATTTGGACTGTGCCATCCGCCTTCACTGGTACACGGTTCCCGGTCGGACCTTCACCGGCAGTGGTTACCCCAGCAGTGATTGCGCGCGGCTCTTCAGCTGCACTACGCCGCTCCCCCTGGGGCTTGGATGGGACCACGACCCGCTTTGCCCTGGCCTGAGCGAGATCGGAGCTGTTCGCGCAGACTGTCGTCCGGCGCGTCGAGGACACCGGGCTGCGTTTTACGCCTTCGCTGTCACCTTGACCTTCGCTGCCTACTGCAACCCAATGCCTCATGATGCTGCCCGCTGTTCCTGTCACGACCTCCTCGCCGAGGGGAAGACGCTTCTACAACAGACCCGCTGCGTCGTGATGCTGTCCTCTGTTTCTGCCGCGACCTCCTCGCCAAAGTGAAGACGCTTCTACGACAGTCCCTGCACGGTCGCTCGCCGCTTCGGTCCTAGCTTGCAGGCGGTGATGGACTCGACAAGGGGCCCTGGCCCAGTCGCCCTCTGCCGCGTCACGTGACACTCGCTGCTCCCAGACGACCCTTGGGCCCGTTCCACCAGCCCGCAGGGCCTCCTAACCACCTTCGACCTCCTCCGGTCCCCTCCAATGCTGCGGCGCTCTCCCCTGTGCACCGCTGTCCCGACGGTTCGGTGCGGAGCCTACGTTCTTTGTGACTGGACGGAGTCGCATGCCTGACTTCTACACCCGTCTCTTCATGGTCTCCTAGCCCGGCGGTGGCCCCATTCTGCTGGACCCAGTCTTGAACCACCGTCCTCCTGGGCCTCGCCATGCTCCCCCCTCCCCACCCCTGCTCTGTGGTTCCCCACCCAGGGCACGAGGATCCCTGGCTACGGCTCCCTTGGGTCGCCTCCCTTGTCATGTAGGTACACAACGAAATTTTGGCTGAAATGGTAAGCTAAGTGTACGTTTCCTAAATAGTAATGTCATCGGTAAGTTTTTTTTTTTTAAATACATTTTAGAGAAAAATTCATATTTTGCAATTTTGACCTCATTGCTCGATGTAGGCAGCAAGCTATGCATGCACCACTTTTGAAAAATGTCATGGCCAGTTTATCACCTGAGCTGGTACTCTGTTTGTAATTTTTAAATTTGAAAATTTTCAAAATTTGGGATCGTTGATCTTAAACTGTGGTAGCAGAGTTTACCTGCACAGTGCTGGTACACTTTTGGGGAGCTTTTTCTTCTGACTTTCCCCCAAAAAACGTGTCTTAATTCATTTGTAAAAATTACTTTGTTTTAGTTCCTCCCTAACATTTTTTCCTCAAGTTTGAAACAGGATTTGTGGTTTATTTATAGAGACAAGTGGGACTGAATTTGTGATCTATTTATAAAACAGGTTAAGCCCTGAGTGTGAAAGAAAGAATTATGCACACAACTTATGTGTGGCTTTTTTTTTTATTTTTATACAGACAAAGCCTTTCAACTGTTTTGAAAGATCCGTCCTTCAACAATTATTATGTGTTGTCTCAGAAAGGGAAGTCCAGTATATTCACCAATTATTTAGCAAGTGAGTGTTTCTTTGCTTGCATCGGATTTTGTATTTTGTCTTTGTATCCATTAATTTTCTTTAATAGTGTCAGTCCATTCATTGTTTGTCATGGATTGTTTTTAGGCATAATGGGGTGTTTGTTTTGTTTTTTATTTATGGGATGTTGATTTCTTTGTGTTTTTTCTTCTTTTAAAAAAAATAAATTTAGGGAATGATTTGTATGTACATGTGGGCTTATACTTATACATCTTAGATTTATTGTACATTTCAAAGTTGTTATGTCATTTGTAGAAAACACCAGTATCTATTTTCAAGTTTGGATTAATATATGCCAATCCTTGTCTGTTTTTTTTTGGGTTGTTTTTTTGCAAAGTTTTTGTTTTTCTCGCAGAAACTGCTGACATCAATGCAACTTACACCATGTATATCGAGAATTCCGAAACTGGCATCATGAAGAAAAGTGGTATGGATGTGAACCTACTTGGGAAACTTCTGAAGCAACCTTTTATGAAGGTACGCATCTCACTATTTGTCTCCGTCGATTGGCTGCTGTGACTCAAGGGAAACAGCCAATGTGTGATGCAGTGGCAGTGAATCAAAGGAGACAACAGTGTGGGTGTGCATGTGATGCATGATTTGAGCAGAAAGTGTATGTGTTTTGGCTCGTGTGACGAGAAGTCTTTGTACTGATTGCTTCCCCTGAATCTGCATTGTCATAATTATGTCAGACAGTTTTCAAACAGGAACTTATAATTATCTGACTACGCATGTTATTAACCCTTTGGCTGTCAGTAACATGTTTTGTCGCAATGATTTCTGGCTGTTGCTAGTGCATTTTGTTGCAATGATTCTTGCAGGAATCATCATGACGAAACATGCTATCAAGAGCCAAAGGGTTAACTCATTGATCTAAACAGGTCAAAATTCCCAGATGGTGGGGTTGTCCTCTGAAAACTACATAAAATCAGTTCAGGAGGTAGACTGACCATGATAGTGCACACTCAGAGGAGATGCCAGAATAGCTTGACCATGATGTGCAGAGCTATTTTGGCTCTACCCTTGAATCCTCATGATCAATCCATCTTTTGTTTCAGCTTGTCAGGGGTGTTTGGAGGCGTCTAACGACTATGTACCAGTTGTAGGAGATGGATTGATCATGATAATTCAAGGGTAGTGCCAAGTGAGCTTGGCGCCTTCAGGCCAATCCATCTCCTGCTGCAGGGTCCTGGGGCTGAATGGGTTAACTGTTAAATTTTTCTGCAGTTTTCAATTTATTTATTGATTGATTGATTTGCAGTTTGGTATTTATGCTGAGGGCCTTGAATCTCTGGTGGGGGAGGAAGAAGCAGAGGGGGAGGAGAAAAAGGAAGATGTCGTTCCCGCGGAGCCAACTGCAGGAATGACTTTCTCCTTGATGGACGTGCTGCTGCGCCATATTGAGTTCTTTCGTGGGTCGGCTGGACTCATGTCCGCGGTTTGGAATGCTCCGTCTGAACTCACTTCAGCTTTGCAGGTGGGAATATGAGGAATGTCGTCATTGTGAGTTTGTGCGTTTTCTTTCAGCATCTGCAGTGGAGTCTAATTGAATTTCAGCCTATGCATGAAAAAAATTGCTTGTTATTTGCATGTTTACACAGTAAAATGGTGTTCTTCAGCAGATGGAAGTTTGAAAAAAAATCAGTGTACTCATCTGATGTTTGTTTAAAAATATCTTATTTTATTCTTTTTCAATGACAAATGCACACACTTAAAGTTCAAGCCTAAGAAGGTCTTTTATCAAATTTTAATAATAGGAAAGAAATTTGTTTCGCATCACACCGAGACATCATGAAATAAGATATTAACCCCATCACTACCAGTGGACACATAGATTGTGAATCTGTGTGAATTCAATGACCAAAAGCCACAGGAACATGAATACAAATTGGTCTCATCAAAAGACATAAATCCTCATGAGCCCCCACAGTCACGGGGGCTCATGAGAATTTATGTCTTTTGACTGCGGGGGCTCATGAGGATCTATGTCTCTTGCAGTTTCACCATGCGAGCTTTTTTTCACCAGTAAAGGGGTTAAAAATAAGTTTTTGTTTTTACCAGACACTATTGTCTGAAACATTTTGATTCACCCTGATCGAAAGCTTGTGTTAAAACTGACCGTGCCCCTGTGCTGTCTGTTCGTTTCAGGGGAATTTGTTGCTACAAGACCATTCTCAGCGCATCCACCTTAGCAATGGATTGGTGATTGAGGTGGAGGTTTTGGGGGTGTTATCCATGGATCTCTCTGGATATGCCAGCATCAGCCTCTGGAACAGAAACTGCGAGTCTCTCATTAAAAACAGGTAACAGCCCTAAATTAAATGTGCACTGAAGAGACTTGACTTTTTCAATGCCAGTGGACACAAATTGTGTTTTTTAAATCATTGTAAATTCAGCGTTATGGATTCCCAGCCGTCAAAGGAACATGGATACAAAGTTGTTTCAGCAAGAGGCATAGATCCGCAACTGCAGGGGCTCGTGAGGATCTATACCTCTTTCGTTTGGGTGATGTTCATTTTTTTTCAGCAGTGAAGGTGTTGTATCCTGATGAATCCCTACACAAGAATTGTGGGCCTATGCACTGCCCGTACTCTTATATTATAAAGGCTGGTCCATCTCTTGCCATAATATCTTATAGGTGAATATGTTATGATATGAGCCAGACAACTAAAATAATGTACAGTTAGTTTTCTCTGCGCACAGGTCTCCAGTAGTCCTCTGAAAATTAATTACTCTTTATCACTTTTACTGCCATTGGATGCAGATCGTTTTTTTTTAAAGCAGGCAAATTCAGCGCCAAACAATTCCATCAATCCAAGAAACATGGCTATGAATAGGCTCAGCAAGAGGCAAGGAACCTCATGAACCCTCGCAAGATGTGGGGGCTTGTGAGGTTATTGGCTTCTTGCAGTTCACTTTTCCTCAGTAGCAAAGGAGTTAACCCTTATCATTCGGAATACACCAGTGTGTGAAATAAATTTGACTAAAATAGTTCAAGGATAGTGCCAGAATAAGCTTGGAGCCTCTAGGCGCCAAGCTATTGTCTAGCACCACCCTTGAACTAAAGCCATTGATCTATATCCTTATCTGTAAGTACTGTAATGTAACTTGCATCTGGCAGTGTACTAATTTGAAGCTTTTAGCCTCAGTATAATATGAGTTAAAGTTTATTCACATGCTTCTTTCTTCTTTTTTTTCCTCCAGTGGTGCTCTCTACATCGAGGGGTCCATGCGGCTGGATTCTACTGCACTGAAGTCAGGCCTGGTGTTTTCAGGAGAGGGACAGACTGCCATTAATTTTCTATCAGATGTCGATTTTTACGAATTGCCAGTGAAAGTCTGTATGCAGATGAAGAGGCCAAAGTTCACATTTACGTAAGTTTGGTTTGATTTTTTTTCTGCATGCTTGATTTTTTGTGCTGGTGTGTGATTTTTGGACCTTACAGTCATAAGATCCAAAATCACACACCAGCACACTTTTGGTTTTATGATGATGTATTGTGGATGAAAATGTTAAATGTAAATGTTGATGTAAAGACATATGTTTGGAGTGTAAGTTGTTAGAATTGTGAATTTGTTATAGGTGTATATTATCATTTGTTTTCATCCCTGCGTCACACAACCAATCTCTTTAGCGCAAACTGTACCATGTGACTGGGATACAAAAACCCTTGTAGCAACTAATGGCTGACTTTTTGTAACCCTCTTTCTGACAAGTCTTGGATGCCAGTTTTGTTCTATAAAACCATTGCTTTGAAATATGTGCATGTTGACATGACCTGTGTATGATTATTAGCTTTTATCATCCAGCTTTTATCATCCAGCTTTTATCATCCAGCTTTTATCATCCAGTTTTCTAATCAACTTTCAAACCCCTTGTATATGCAGCCAGGGTCACTGTTAACTGCACCGGTGGCTGCATGCACATGGGGGGGAGGGGGGGGGGGTGGTGTTAATTACTTAACCCTTATCATTGAGAATACACCAGTGTGTGAAATAAGTTTGACTAAAATAGTTCAAGAGTAGTGCCAGATAGCTTGGCACCTCTAGGCGCCAAGCTATTCTGGCACTCCCCTTGAACTAAAGCCATTGGTCTATATCCTTATACTATAATATAAGTTATTGGTCGGAGGGGTTCGCTACACAGACCTTTGTAGGCCTGAGGGAGGTCAAAGGAATCATTGTACCCCGAAGGCCAAAGGCCTGAGGGGTACAATGATTCCTTTGACCTCCCTCAGGCCTACAAAGGTCCGTGTAGCGAACCCCTCCGACCAATAATGTATTTGTTTTCCTTCCTCCGTTTATTGTTTAGAAAAAATCCAGTTTATGAAGACGGCCGCTTTGGTGGCGGATAGGTGACACCATTGAATATACATGTTCTGCCGGGGATTCCCAGTCCCAGACAAAGTGTGACGTAGCATGATTCTGTGTGAAGCGCAAGTTTCGCGAGTAAAAAGCTAATCTTGGCTTGTGTACAGAATGATTCAAGCTGCAATGTCTACAAAAGGTCGTCAAAGTATGACAGTGACGGTGCTTCTTGACTGCTGTGTGTTCAGAAAAATTAAGAACTTTTAGATGAAGCGATCGGCTTTTGACCACTGATGTGACAGCTTGTGCAAGTTAGCATGGTGCCATGTGCTTTTAGATTAAAGATGACTGAAAGGGATGCTTTGAGAGTGCAGCAGATTGTCGTTGTTATATTCTAAAGTGTCATGTGTGTTTGGATATCTGGAATAAGGAATACCAAAGTTAAAAGCAAGAATAGTGCTGAGATGGATTTTAAGGTAAGATTTTATTTTACAGTGTTGACATGATGTCAGATAGTCTTCGAAAATTCGTGAGATGTTTTTCTTCATCCAGTATTGAGTGACATGAAGAGAGAGATGTAAAAGAGAGATTACAAGCCCACCCATTTAAGAATCAATTGATTTATTTGATCCTTTCCGTAAATAAACAAACGCACTTGACCAAATACCTTTAACAGCTTTATCTGC